>CM042089.1:56539493-57139493 GCA_023512835.1 Taxillus chinensis
GATTTTGGAGAATTTTATGTGATCTTGGATAAAGAACACTTTGGTTTTGGGAGAGGATCGTTTGTATGCCTTCGTGACAGGTTGGTTCATCTTTCTTTCTCCCATTGTAATCCCAATTTCATGATTTTATATATAAATATGTTTATTCAAATTCTCATGGGATAATCCGTTCTTCCATGGGATTGGGGGTAGCCTAATCCCAATTTCTTGATTGTATGTGTTTTTATTTAATTATTTCTTATCTTTTTCATAAAAAATTTCATTCTATTAATTGAATCCGTGTTTGGGCGTCGCGAACCTATTACATGTCTTAGATAATTGGGGGAAGGACTGAAAGGTGAACCTCGATTATCGGAACTATAGAATGAGACCTAGGACTTGCGTGTCACGAGAGTAGTCCGTGATCCTAGGAGGAATCATGGTTGATCACCTATTAATGGGTTTGATCCTATTTCAGCGGGTCACGAGAGTAGGCCGCTGCTGGGGTTAGAAACGCTGCTATTTGCGCGAAAGCGGTTGGCAGTTACATTAGGATCGGCCACCTTCACATATTAGAGAATTAATAGGAATAATTAATTAAACCATACAATTACGGATTGGAAATTGTGGTGAACCTCAGCCCCTAGACCTTTATTTCTTATTTTCCCTTTTCTCTATGATTGTTTTGTTTTATTTATTTTATTTTATTATTTTTCTTTCTTTATTTAATTTCTCTACCATTATTTGCTTAGACAATAGGAGTGCAATTAAGTTATAGATTTCCAATAGTGTCTCTGTGGGATCGACTCTGACTTACCCTTCTACAGCTTAGTTAGATTTATAAAAATTATTTTGAGAGCGTTAGTGCAACAAAAACGCCTTATCAATAAGGAGATACGAATAACATGATAAAGTGTTAACTGTGCAACTCTGATTTTGTGTTAATCTGAGCATGCCTACAAAGAAAAGAAGGTGTGGTATGAAATTGTGTATTCATGGAATTGATGCTTGTGTAATGTGATTTTATCACGCCCCGGATTTCTAATCCGAGGAAACCGGTTCGTGACTCCCCTTTACCCACGTGGTGGATAAGGGGGTAGGATACAAGGTTCCACACAAGATGTCACAACCTCCACATCAGATAATCACCAAAGCAATTTCATTAGCTTTATTAGATTTGAAACACAATTAGCGTTCACAAACCAAACATGCCTTTATTACAATTAAATTTTCCCTTACAATATCTCCCCACTGGGGTTACAAAGGTCCCACAAAAACAACAACACAAAATAATATTAAACAAAGCAATAAAGCAGAACTATCTTCCACCTTGGTGTTCCCACCTAACGTCTGTAGGTTTCTGAAAAGTAAACAAAACACAACGGGAGGGGTTAGCAAGCACAGCTCAGTAGGGATCATATCTCCGCAACCCATCCCATGCTCCTAATATCTACATGTTGTCGTGCACGAGTGCAGTGTCGTGGCAATACTATATAGACAAGCCATAATCAACATTTATACACAAACAAGCCACATCAATAGGTACAACCATTGCCAAAGGCACACAGGCTTCATAACCAGCCACGGGCTTCCACAACCACCGGGCTCCATAACTAGCCACGGGCTTCCACAGCTACCGAGCTCCATAACCAGCCTCGAAGGCTCCAGCCACACAGGCATACAATCAAACACATAGCATACATCTCAGCCATTCAGGCATACAATCAAACACATAGCATACATTTCAGCCACACAGGCATACAATCAAACACATAGCATGCATCTCAACTACCCAGGCATACAATCAAACACATAGCATGCATCTAGATCAACAATCATTATATCAAGTATATTTTCCCCCCAGAAACCCCAAGCTTTCCCACGTGATCCTATAGCGGAATGAAGCCTAATGAACCACAGACATCCCAATGGCCTCTAAGGCCCACTGTACTACAACGAAACCCGAGAGTTCCCATAACCCAGACTCAACGTCAGAATCAAACGAAACATGCCATTGAAGGCCAACATCCATATAGGAGATCACACCTATATGGATTTATATATATATATCCGAAAAGCCACAAATCGCTTACCACAAGGTCAAAACCCTAGGATAAATTCAAGGAAGAACAGAACCCCTACCTCTAGAAAATCCTCCTTGCTCCCACGCTAGATGCCGTCCACCCACGCGAGTCACCCCAATAACTACGACCAAGAGCCCTCCTTGCCTCACTCTCTCTCTCTCTCTCTCTCTCTCTCTCTCTCTCTCTCTCTCTGCGATGGCTGCGGTGGCTAACAACAGAAACCCTAAAACCTAAAACAAAGAGGGCTCCTCCTCCTTATATAGACACCTCAACATCAAAACGATGTAGTTTTGATTAAGTGAACCCTAGTATCAAAATGACGTAGTTTTGATTAAATAGGCAACAACCTTCCCACATCCAAATATGACATAATACCCATAATTCAAACATGTCGCTTTGGGAAAAGATTATTAGAATAACAAAACCAAGGTGATTATGCAAAAACATGACTGCACGTGACAAAGGCCATTGTCACGTGCAAGCTCCAAATGCCCTGAGATTTTGCCACAAGACTTAGAATAACTTCTGGAAAGCTCCCATGCAAAAACAACACTGCCCGTGACAAGCCATTGTCACGTGCATTGTCACATGCACCCCCTAAAGGTTCCCTCTTGGGCTCATCTCTTACCTCAAGCTTGCCCATCATCATACAAAGTGTATAAGCCAATGTGTGTGGGAATAAAACTCCCTAAAACCCAACAATTGTTACCCGAAAAGGCAAAATTGTGACTAACTCCACATCCTAAAACACAGGTCATTACAGATTTAATGAGAATTGAAATGTTTGCAGTGTGTAATGCAATGTGATAACTAAAATGAAACAAAATAGGGGGTATAGGTAGTGAGACGTGATAAATTTCGAATGCATTTTGACGATTGTGTTCCTTACTTTGTGTAGTAAGAATGCCATCGAGGAGAGCGACGCATGCGTCTAGGGCAGTGGCTGACGAGTCATCTGCCCATGAGGGTCCAGGTGCGGGACTGCCCGCTGGAGGCAATGAGCTGTTGCTGGCACAGCTGCGAGAGGGCATCCGACAGGAAGTCCAAGAGCTGAGGGAGGGAATCCGGCACAAGGTGCGGGAGGAAGTGCGCCATGAGATGGCAGCACAGCAGGTGGTGCCACCACCACCACCACCACCAGTGGGGAAGTTACCCCGTGAGCATGAGAGTTCACTGGGTGATGTACCGATTCACCATGTAGAGGATGATGTGGTGACGAGGTTCCAAAAGGAACAACCTCCGAGGTTCAAGGGAGATGGGGATCCAATGATATAGCTGAGCACTGGTTGAGGCAAGTTGAGCATGTGTTTTCCTTTCTCCTACCCCGGGAGGAGGATAAGGTGAGGTTGGCTATCCGGCAGCTAGAGGGTAATGCCTTAGAGTGGTGGCAGAGTGTCATGTGGAGCCGTGCAGTGCAGTACGTGTTGTGGGACGAGTTCTTGCAACTCTTCCATGATGAGTTCTTCCCCGACTCATTGAAGTGGGAAAAGATGGAAGAGTTTGGCAGCTTGAGGCAGGGATCAAGGACGGTGCCCAAGTATGAGCGGGAGTTCTGAAGCATGAGTAGATTTGCTCCCGAGACTGTGGCAAGGGAGGACCTGAAGGCCCACAAGTTCACCTTGGGTCTCAGGCCAACCCTTAGGCAGAGGGTGGCGATTCTGCATTTGAGTACTTATGCTGAGGTTGTTGAGACAGCCCGTATAACTGAGAGGGAGTTGGATGATGGCAGGCAGGCCCATCAGGGTCGTCAGTTGCAGGGTGGGTCTGACCGTGATTCAAGGTCCAAGAGGCCCAAGACCGATAGTAGTTCCTTTCGCAACAGGGGTCAACCATCAGTGAACCCTAGGAGATTCACCTTTGGCAGCAGCAGGTAGTGAGGTTCAGCAGGAGGTCTCCCCAGCGGTTGTCATTGCTGTGGGGAGCAAGGCCACTTCAGGAGGGAGTGTCCCAAGAAGGATTGGCGATGCAAGAGCTGTGGACGAGAGGGCCATTTGAGTCGGGTTTTTAGGAGTGGCAACAGGGGAGCAGGAGGCATGGCATCCAGCACGAGGAGTGATGCTGGTTTTCGTGTGCCAGTAGAGAGACCAGCTCGTCAGTGGCAGGCTAGCCAGGCAGGATCCAGCCAGTCCCAACCTTAGGGGAGGCCGGAGCGAGAGCAGACTGATGTTGGGGGTAGTCAGGGCGGGAACTGCCTCGTGAGTGAGCCGACCAGTGGCACGGGCCAAGGGAGGGTGTTTGCGCTGAATGCGACACCCCAAGAGGAGGCTGAGTTACCACCTCCACTAGTGGAGGGAGGGGCAAGACAATCGGTGGTTAGAAGTACCCTTTTGATCTCTCATATACTTATTTCTGTTCTTTTTGATACAAGTGCATCCTGTTCATTCGTTGCTGAGCTTCTGATTGATGGATTGGGCTTAATATGTGTTAAAGCAGAGGGGCCCCTAGTTGTTGAGTCAGTAGTGGGTGTTATGTCATGACTGTGTGTTGACCATAGGAGATGTAGAGCTTAGTTCTGATTTGTATGTGATGCCATTGAGCACGTTTGACCTGATCTTGGGTATGGATTGGCTTATGACTTTTCAGGCCAAGATAGATTGTTATTGGTGGCGTGTGTCATTCGTGTTACCTGCAGGGATTTCTTGCACCCTGTATGGGGAGTGGAATCGTGAGGCGAGTGGAGCTGGGCCAGTGTTGGACCAGTGGGCTGCCATTACCCATAGGTTGGCAGCCCTAACGTTTGCTGAAGAGGGAAAGATAGGAAAAAGGGTTTGGCCAGCGGTTGTTAACCAATTTCAAGATGTCTTTCTTGAGGAATTGAGGAGTTTACGGCCTAAGAGGAGTGTGGAGTTCACCATTGAGTTGGTACCGGGGACGGGTCCAATCTCCCAAGTGGCAAATCATATAGGGCCAGTTGAGTTGAGGGAGCTTCAGAAGCAAATAGAGGAGTTAGCGATTCAGGGGTATATCAGACCAAGTATCTCACCCTGGGGTGCTCTGGTGCTCTTTGGAAAGAAGGCAGATGGCACACTTCATCTTTGCATTGACTATAGGAAGCTAAATTCGGTGACTGTGAAGAACAAGTATCCATTGCCTCGGATAGATGATTTGTTTGACCAGTTGAGTGGGCTGATAACGTGCATTTTTGCCGTTATTCTAATGTATATTTAGGGCATTAAAGAGCATGACTAGAGCTTAATTTACACATATTTCATAGATATTTGCTCTAACCCCTTAGGAAGACACTACTTGTTCTAGATGTGTGTTTTTGAGTTGTTTTGGAAGGTTTTAGGTGATTCCTTCTCAAACAAATCAGCTAGATCATCTTGTCTACTAAAGAGGAAGCTTGTGGCAAAATATGAGCTCAAAAGGAGGCATTTTGAAGGCTACAAGCGACAAGGCAGCAAGAGGCTTCTTCACACACTCAGTGCTGAGCAAGCACATTTTGATTTATTTGACTATGAAGATGGCCTTAACAATATCACGTGCAGAAGGAAATGTTGCTCCAAATGATGCCCTCTACCTCTCATAAAAATTTCAAAGCAAAAGGACAACAAAAGATTTTGCACGTGATATTGGGATTTGATTTTTTAGACCTAGTAGGAGGCTTCATATGATATCATGTGCCGAACAAACATTCCTCCAAATGATGCCATCTACCTCTCATAAAAGTTTCAGAGCATTTAGAGGTGCACGTGATATGGCCATTGTCACGTGCATTGTCACATGCAGCAATATTTTTGCACGGGGTCCTTTATTTTTGTATGTTGATGATCTTTTTCTGAAGAACCTAGTCTATATTGTGGTTGGTTTGGGTTGTATAATGGTTGAAAGGTAAAATCGCCATTACTTATCAAAACTACGCCGTTTTGATTAATGACGATAGCTGGCGGCTAGGGCACACATTGCACAGCAGGTTCCTTTATAAATAGGGGGCAGCAGGCCCTAAACAGCAATCTTGAGAGGGGGGCATGGCTAGGGTTCTTCCTCCACCTTGGAGGAGAGGAGAGCAAGGCTGACGGCTGGAGAAGGGATTAGAAGGGCAAAACGTGTTCTGCAAGAGCTGTACTTGAAGAGATCAAGCACTGCTGCATACTCTGGAGATTAGGGCTGGAGACAGTGACCATTTATCTCTTTCCCCCTTTTGTTCATGGGTTTGTGGATTATTATTGAGATTATTTTGATTATTATGAGTGTGTAATTCTCTTTTCTAGGGGAGCATTGTAGCCGCCTTATGCTTTTGTGATGATTTTATGAATTCTAGGTTTGGTATTTGATAATTTCATGTTTTTATGAATATGTTCTTCAACTTTTAATATCTGGGGTGTACACGTGGGTTTTCTTGCCCTAGTCTGGGGTAGACATGAGATTCATGATATGCTTATGATTGGTGTGACCATTATCCTCTTGTATGTGTGATATATTGGCTGTGTATGTTGTTGCTGTGATGACCATTCAAGCAGTCAGCACTTAGAACGTCTGGCAATGACCATTTGCAGTTCCTTGATTAATATATAGCATGCTGTCATCAAAACAACCCCAAAGAACCATAAAATCAGTCGCAGCGGCATAGAGAGGTGAACTTGTGACCCTAGAACCTCAATCCCTTAGGATCAATTCTGAATTTCTGCTATTTGAAAATTACAAAAAACAAAATAAAAATTAGTTCTTAGTTTAAAAGTTAATTAGTTTACCAAAACAATTTAGAAAGCATTAGTAAATCAGTGATTTGATCAGACTTTTATCCAAGCAATCTCTGTGGGTTCGACCCCTTACTTGCTACTACACTGTGGAAAGCATCTAGGGATTACAAATATTATTTAGCGTGGATTTAAATGACATTAGCTAAACTCTGTTAGAGAGAGGTTAAAAATCTGTCTGTCAAAATGGCGCCATTGCCGGGGATTCAACGGTTAATAGTCTGTTTAAAATCAACATTGATTGAATTTGTTGGAATATTGATTTTGGGTGTGTTTTTACTTCAGTAAATCTATTTTTAGTATTGTTTGGAGTTGCTTGTGTGTTTGCTGTTGTGTTTTACAGGAGCGTTCACAAGGTGTTTGAGGAAATTCCTCAGTGGTGTTCAGCTTTATATTTGGTTTTGCAGTTTTTGTTTTGTAGGTTTTTTTTTATTTGTAACTTCTTATCGATATTTCTAAAAGAAAAAAAAGGTTCAAGCACTCCAATGGACAGACGGTTTAGAGATGAGGAGGAGCTAACCATGGAAGAATGTTTGGAAAGGATGATCCAATCGAACAATTTTTTGTGGGAAAACCAAGGGAGAGATGAGGAGGATTCAATGATGACAGACCAACATGTTTATGTTCCAGGCCATGCAGCAGATCAATTTTCATATAGTGGTTGGGATTGCACTGTCTATGATCCTCCCACAAGCAGCTATTCATACCAAGAGCCTCCTTATTATGGTAGGAGTATTAATGAAGATGGTAGAGAAGTCTGGCCAACTTACACCCAACCTGAGGGTGACTACTATCGAAGAGAGCCACCACCTGAGGAGTTTAATGATTTCTTCAATGGATATTCTAAGAACAAATGGGTTGGGCAATATCAAGATGAAGCTTACTCTGAAGCCCCACTCTATGGCAATTATTGTCCATATCAATAACAAGAGTGGCAACCCCAAGTTGAAGATGAAGAAACTAGAAGAGAGGTAAAGGATTTGAATGAAAGGCTTGGAAGTATGGAGACTACCATAAAAAATAAGGAGCAATTATTGATGAGTATGTCTCAAAATGCAAATAAAGGAGTCTCATCTGACTCCTTTGCTGGTGACATAGAGATAAAAACTGAAGAGAATTGCAAAGCCATCACTCCAACTTCTATGAATCAATCTTTGACGTCTGCCTCACAAGAATGGGAGTTTTCTGCTAATAATGATTCTAAAGATGAAGCTCGCATTCTAGCTGGTCAAACCTGATGGTCCCTTGGAGCCTAGAGGGGGGGGGGGGGGTGAATAGGCTCTTATCGAAACTCTTTCTATTCTCTTATGACACAAACACTTATCTAGTTAAGTGATAGAATCACTGCGGAAGATAACCAGATAGTGGAAGTATTTTGTTTTATTATCAAAAGATAAATACAACAAAATAGAAGCAAGACTCTCTTACACTCTGTTTACAAAAGGATTCACACACTAGCCTATATTATGTCTTTGAACTCTTGTGCATACACAGGATTGATTCAGGCTCCCTCGCACGCATACATCTCTTTTATTTTGCAAATGTACAAGCATGAATATTTATACAAAAACATTTCTAAAGGACAACCTTGGAACTTGTAGTTCCGGAATGCGTTCAGCACTAACTATTCCTCGGTAATCTCTTTGCCTTGACTGCTGTGGTTTGTAGAGCTCAAGATCTTGGGTTTGAAGAGTATAAGTGCCTTTGTAAGTTCCCAAGTATAATTAAAGTTGTTTCCACATATCCGGGTGATCCACGTGTAAGATTTTTCAAGTTCTCAACGAGTTTGTCTTACATCGGGACACCACGAGCTGATAACTTTAAATGCGGTAAGTTGAAGTAGCATCTTCTTGGTCTGGTGTAATTTTCCTTACTCCATTGCTAATGAAGCTCGGAACCTTACTCCGTGTCAGTGGTTGCTTACTCCGTATCTATTTGGTACTGCAATCCTTAATTCTTGTCAGCGCTTCCTTACTCCGTATGAATGAGAAGGTCGGAGTGCTTATTCCGTATCAGCGCTTCCTTACTCCGCATGTAAGCTCCTTACTCCGTATGTAAGTTCCTTACTCCGTATGTAAGTTCCTTACTCCGTATGTAAGTTCCTTACTCCGTGCAAGTCTAAAGGATTGGATGGCTTACTCCGTACTAGCACATCCTTACTCCGCATGAGTGAGTGGTCCGGACTCCTTACTCTGTGCGAATAAAGACTCGGGTCCTTATTCTGCATCAGTACTTCCTTACTCCATATGTATGGAAGACTCGGATGCCTTACTCCGTGTCTTCTTTACTTTAGTTCACTTGAGTGGAAGACTTAACTTTTTAGCTCCGTGTCGACTCTTTTACTTCGTGCAACCTTGTAGACCAAGATTCTTACTCCGCATCATTTTGACTTAGTCCGTTTGAGATATTAAGAGCAGATTCCGTAATCCGTAGCTTTTAAGTTCTTAGTCCGCACGAATGTTCCTTATTCCGTATGTATTGGTAACTTGGTTATTTACCAAGTGTTTGACGACACTCACTCTTGTCCGGATCAGGATTCTGTATCATGTCCTTAGCTTTGCTCTCACGAGTGTATCTCCGGATTAATAACATATCTTCTGCAATGATCAAAGAAACACAAAAGATCTCAAATCAAATTACTTAGGACTTTATCAGCATGATCCAAATTCTGGGCTTGATCCAACAATCTCCCCCAATTATGGATATGCCCAAACCCTTTTTAATCTGATCTAGTAAGTAGCGCAAAAAGATAACATACAGAGTGCACATCACAACCATTTTCATTTATCAGCAACAGAATACAATTCAGCCTTTATACAAGATTTTCATTAAGGCACATAAGGCTTACTATACTTGAAGATCATTGTTGCTGCTTTCTCTCTAAGCTCCATTGTCTGCTTCATGGAATAAGTGGTGTGTTGGCTCCAAGATTTGTCCACACTTAAGAATGACTTGATGAAGTAACAGACAAAGGCCCCGCAGCTATCTCCATCTGGATGTTGTGGCACTTGCTTCTTGCCCCGGAATGTCGCCTTCAGCTTCTCAGTTGGTCTCAAAGGAGTGATGCCCAACTTTTCATATAATCTAGCTTTTTTCACAGCTTTAGTCAACTTGAGACACAGTGGTTCCCAATGATTCTTTCTTACATACTGCTCTACAATCTGATGAGAATCAAACAGAATCATCTATTTGGATTGAATCATGAAGACAGCCATCATGAAATGTGGTGACATGATCCGGTACGGAATGAGGATAGTTGAGAGAGTTCTCCATGGCTTGCTATCCTCAGCAGTTCCGTCGATAAAGGACTGAATGATATCTATACTGGGAAGATAGCCCTCGTTCCAGCACGGCAGAACTTCAAACAAGTGGCCGTCCTTGTACAGAGATGGAAATAGCCTCATCTCCATTTTAGCAACCCTAGAAAAGTTGTCAATGTCGTCTGTTGTAAAGAGGCCTTTCTCCGAACAAAGGGTCCGAATGTCGTCCAGGGAGAAGGGGTACAGGTCAGAGAGACATCTTATCTCGGCAGAAGACACAGCATAAGACATCATTGCCTTACGCACGCTTCCGTCCGTATCAAGAGGGTCACACGCCGCATATGATGGGAGGAAGGTGTCAGCTGCGGATGGAGAGGATGGAGGAAGAGCTGCAGTCGAGGAGCTTAGCTGAGAGAAGTGGCTACGTTTGGGAATTTGAACTCCCTGAAGCAATGAAGAGGCAGGCCGCTTCTCGGCACGAGTGGATGAATGTGATGCAGGAGGAGCAGAAGGATCAGATGACACTCTCTCCCCCAGTTTGGCAGATCGCCGGGGAGCAACGGGAGGGCGAGCCATTGTGTGCACCAGGTCCGTGAAGGAGGTAGACAAGGAGTGGACGGACGAGGCGACTAGGTCCATCTTCTGTTCCATGGAGGTGGAGGAGTCGGTGAGGGCAGAGAGGAGTTGGGCGCCAAGAGCATCAACTTTGGCGGCGATGGCAGATATTTGGGCGCTTTGAGCGTGGGCGTGGCGGTCCAGCTGGGCGGAGAGCACAGCGTCGGAATGGACCGTGCCAAGAGAAGCACGCCCAAAGGCCAGCTCTGGAGCTTTGGAGGACTCCCCCACATGAACAGGAGCAGGAGTGCGCTGGGCAGAGGAGTCCGCAGGAGTATCAGCAGCAGCAGCAAAAGGGGCATCCGGAGCAGTGGACCCGCTTTGACCAGATAGGTCAACAACGGGAATGTCAACAGCAGGAGAAGAAGGTCCAGCCTTAGCAGGGGAAGGACTCTGTGCGGCATGGACCGGGCTGGAGGGGTTAGGGAACGGCACATCTGGAATAGAGGCCGGCATAAGAAAGCCTTGGTCCAAATTCCAGATGATCATGGTCTCCGGGGATTGAGTATGGTGAGTGTAAAACACCCGGAGATCGGTGTCAGGAATGGAGGCGGTGTGGGCAAGGCTGAAACGAAGCCAAAGATCCGTTAAGGTGTCGGCGGAGAGATGGTCAAGGTAATCTCGGGGTTGAGGTAGGGGAGGCAAAGGAGCTTCCGGGATAGATTCCGGGACATCAGCAATTGCGACAGCAACGGCGGTATCAACCGCGGCAGCAACAGCGGAAGTGGAGGGAGTGGGGACATCCGCAGCAGAAGGGGCTGGGGAAACAGCTCTAGGGACACTGCGCTGAGATGGCCCCGCAACCTTGGAGGGTTCGGCACGGACGCTGTGCTGGGAGGCCCGAGAAATGGAGGGTGCAGCAACGGACCGAATCCGGGAGGATCGGTGAGCTGAGCTGACGGCAGGGGCATGGCTGTCGGAGGGGTCACCAACAGAACTGCCTTGTTGTTCCGTGGCAAGGAGAAGACGGAGAGCGGCAGAGGGATGGTGGGCCGTCATGTTCCCATCAGGCGTAATATAGAGAAGATAATAAGAGGAGGAAAGGGAACAGCGTCAGAGCGGGCGAAATGGTCCGGATGAAGATGCCGGAAGATAATGCTTAGGACGCGCCCGAAGGAATGGTTCTTGGGTCCAGTCTGCAGCAGTCGAAACAAAAATGTCCCCTAGTCCATTGGAAGACCTTTGAAAACGCCGTACATGGCCAAAAGAAGATCATACGGAACAGAGTCCAGAGCGGAAGTGCGAGCCAATAAACATCGACTCAGTATGATCGCCATACAGCGATAGCGACCTTGGAAGGACTTCACCTTGTATTCCTTGCCTTTACAGGTGCAACCCATAGAAGCCGCCATGGGATCGGCAACGGGGCGCTGTGATTCACCGGGGGGTAGACTGAGAGCAGCGCGGAGAACGTCGGGGGTAATGAGGATGGATTCACCGCGAACATAGGAGATGATGGAGTCGGTGGTACAGTGGATCCGAAGGTAGTACTCGAGAATGTCGCCTATAAGAAGATCGACAGGATTGGAGATCAAGTCGAGTATGTGAGAGGCTTCTAGAAGAGGGCGAACATGGATAAACCAGTCCAGAGGGTTGGAGACAGCACTCCAATTGACCAGATGGCCGAGATTGACGCCAGAAAGAGAGGTTCTGGGTGCCATTGTAGATGAAAGTTGAAGGGCGAGAGGGAAGGCGAGGTCATAGGGATTGAAGGAGCAACGAGATATTTAGGGATTTGAAAAGGGTAACACTCGTGCTTCGCAGGAATGACCAGAATATATAAGACCGAGTCCGTGAATGTCAGCGGGTCTAGGAATTTGGCGAGTGAAACAATAGACCGCTTGACAGGATGATGTCATTAGTCTTGATATTGGTGTGCCTCCGAATTAAAAAGATGACGTGGAGACGGCATGACCAAGTAAGGATAACAGCTATTTGCCTTCGAGGGGAAGTGTGTGCATCTCGAGACATGAATTTAATGAATCATCATTATTCCTCCTCAAAAGCATGCAATATAAAATAAGACATGGATTATCGCAATTTGACAGTATCAGGAGTCCGGAGGAATGAACCGACAATCATCCGGAATAAGCGATAGTTGAGTAACGAGTATTCGGATGAAAAGTAGACCGTGTCCGTAGTAACAGAGTGCGGTGAGAGAAAAGTAGATTCCTTTGCTATCAATAAGTCGAAGAGAAGAGAAGTACCACAACACTTGAAATCCAAGACTATGGACTGAATTTATCGATAAGGGTGCAAAGAAAATCTGAACCTGTAGCTTCACAAAAATAAGCTAAAAGTACAAAAGCTTAACAGGCAAGGATTAGTACGGATAGGAGAAAATAGTCAGTGAAGAGCTATATAATCCGAACAAATGAGTAGCAGAACTTATGCATTACAAAGAATGAAATAGACATATACATACTAGAGAATGATCAATGTGACTGAATCAGGGCATATGTCAGATAATAAATACACAAGTTCATATAAGTCAACATAGTGAAACCGTCCTGCTAAACGACGTAGCTAAGATTAATTAAAAATCATATGATTTGACCAAACTAGGATTCATGAGTGAAAAATGAGGAAGGGGACACATGTCAAAAGCAAGCAGTTGATTATCCGATTAAAATGCATGGTTGAATAAAAAAAATATATCCAAGCATGCCGCAATTCTATTTCAACAACGCATGTCCAGTCAGATCCGGAAGTAAAGGTTTAGAGGAGGAAGTATCTGAGACATATTAGGGGGTTATTACTGAGGTAATAGATGAAGCTTAGGCTCCCCCATAGATCATTCGATCCTCTCAATGAAAGGCTCCCCCTCGAATAGACAGCCAGGAAAGAGGTCATGAGACATATACGGGGGGGTATTACTCGAATAATTTATAAAGCATTTTCTCCCTCGTTGATTGTGCAATCCTCTCGGTAGACTTTTCCGGCTTAAAGAAATTCAGCACTGTCTATCTTTATAGGAAACTATACTTCAGAAGCTGATCAAACTGCGATTGTGTATTCATCTACCAGGCATTACGAGCTAACCCATTTCATTTCTTCAACTATACATGTTAATAGAGTAATCTAAATGAACAGGCATTTGTCATGTGGTGATCAGTGGAAATTAAGATCATGAAACCAAAATGAGGTTAATCATATAAACTTTAATCATGTTTGCTTAAACGACTTCAGTCGGGAAACGCAAGCATCCTCCCATATATGAAGTTGCTATCAATATCAGAAGCATGAAGCACATTAGACAGTAAGTATGATCATCATTAAGATCAATATGTATCTACTACTATCAATAAAAGCACAATGCATGTTCGACGGTAAAGTATCTGTTGGGTAATTTAAATGTGAAACTATGCGAGAAGTCGAGCATACCTAATCGGAAGAGTAGTTCAGAGAATCTTGCATCAGGTAGGGGCTTTGTAAATATGTCTGCCAGTTGATCTTCAGTAGCAACATGTTCCAGTGAGATGTGACTTTTGAGAACATGGACGCGTATGAAGTGATACCTGACCTCAATATGCTTCGCCTTAGGGTGCATGACAGGATTGTTGGTGATAGCAATTGCGCTAGTGTTGTCGCAGTAGAGTGAAATAGATGACATGTTGAAACCGTAGTCAGTAAGTTGACTTTGCATCCAAGTAGTCGTGCGCACAAACTCCCCAAAGACTATATATTCGCCTCAACAGTAGAGGTTGATACGGAATTCTGCTTCTTACTGAACCATGAAATTAATCTATTTCCAAGAAACTAACACGTACCACTTGTGCTTTTCCTGTCGATACGACACCCAGCAAAATCAGCATCAGAGTATCCGGATAAGGTGAAGTTGGACTCCTTTGGGTACCAGAGTCCCAAATTCATCGTTCCCTTGAGAGACCTTAATATCCATTTAACATGAAGCATATGTGACTCCTTGGGATCCGCCTGATATCGTGCACAGATGCAAGTTGCAAACATAATGTCTGGGTGACTTGTCAGAAGATACGACAAGGATCCTATTATCCTCTCTGTAGTCAGTCACATTTACTGATATGCCATCTACATCAGGATCTAACTTGGCACTGACAGGCATGGGAGTTTTGACGGGAGATGAACCTTCCATACCAAACTTCTTAATAAGATCGCGAGTGTACTTAGCTTGATTAATGAAGATTCCTTCCTTCAATTGTTTAACTTGTATTCCAAGGAAGTAGGACAGTTCTCCCATCATGCTCATCTCAAACTTGCCTGTCATCAACTTTGCAAACTCTTCACAAAGCTTCGGATTTGTTGACCCGAAAATGATATCATCCACATATATCTGTACGATTAGAGTGTGTCCTTTCTCTTTTCGTAGAAATAAGGTGGTGTCTATCTTCCCTTTTTGGAAGTTGTGAGCAAGTAGAAATTCTGACAGTGTGTCGTACCAGGCTCTTGGAGCTTGCTTCAAACCATATAAAGCTTTCCGAAGCTTGTAGACTAGATGTCCTGCCTTAGGTTCAATGAAACTGGGAGGTTGTTCAACGTACACCTCCTCTTGAAGATCTCCATTCAGGAATGCGCTCTTGACGTCCATTTGATAAACTATGCAGTTTTCATATGAAGCATAAGCCAGAAACATTCGGATTGCCTCAAGTCTTGCTACCGGAGCAAAGGTCTCATCATAGTCTATTCCTTCTTCTTGAAGATATCCTTTGGCTACCAGTCTGGCTTTGTTCCGGATTACTATTCCATCTGTATCAAGCTTGTTCCTGAACACCCATTTAACTCCAATGACTTGCTGAGACTTAGGCCTTGGTACTAGAGTCCACACATTATTTCTCTTAAATTGATTCAGCTCTTCTTGCATGGCTTCTATCCAATTCGAATCCTGAAGAGCTTCATCTACCACTTTTGGTTCTATTTGAGATAGAAAACACGAGTAAAGACACATGTTGAAAGTGGCTGCTCTTGTTCTTACACCAGCAGTAGGATCACCAATCACTTGACCTGAGGGATGGTTTCGTGTCCATCTGTAATTCTGTGCATGTGATGGTTGATCTTGAATAATTCGAAGCTCTGCCAGATTAGGCGGTTCAGGTATATCTGTTGGTTGAGCTTCTTCTGGACCAGATGTTTCCGTATTAGAAGGTACGGTAGAACTAGGTGGTTCTTCAACACTGTTTCTTTCAGTGTTAATTGGTCCGGACGGGCTTGAAGGTGCTCCGGAATTTTGGGTATCCGAAGGAGTATGTTCGGAGCTTAATGGTAGTCCAGAGTCCGAATCATCCGTAGTATCATCCATATAATTTCTTTGTGCCTCGCTGATGAAACATGGTTGGTCAGAATGTGTAACAGGAACATTCATAAACTTCGAATAGTCGATGTTGCTATCCGGGACCTGCACATTTGAACTTCACGAAGCAACTTTTGACCAATCAAGATTAGTTTCATCAAAGGTCACATGGATAGATTCTTCAACTTTAAAAAGTTTTCTATTAAAGACCCGATAAGCCTTGCTATGTAATGAGTACCCGACAAAAATCCCATCATCAAATTTTGGTTTAAATTTATTCCGGGTTTCTTTGCCATTTATCAATATATAGCAAGTACACCCAAAAGCTCTAAAATGTGAAATTGAAGGCTTTCATCCTCTCCACATCTCATAGGGTGTTTCCATGGTTGATTTATTTATTAGAGTTCTGTTCTAAACATAGCAGGCAGTGGACACAGCTTCAGCCCATAAACTGAGAGGAAGCGTTGCCCCTGCTAACATAGATCTGCCAGGCCCGACTAAAGTACGATTCTTGCGCTCAGCTACCCCATTTTGTTGTGGAGTTCTGGGCGCAAAGAAGTCATGCTGAATGCCTTGTTCAGAACAATATGATCTCATTTCTGAAAAATCAAATTCTGTACCATGATCACTCTTGATGCACTTTATGCTCAGTCCTTGTGAGTTACTTATCCAGTTGAAAAGATCTACAAGATGCTCAAAAGTTTGATCCTTTGATTTCAGGAACATCACCCATGTGTATCTGGTGAAATCATCGATAACCACAAGGGTATATCTCGCACTAGCCAGTGAAGGAACAAAAATAGGACCACAGAGGTCTATATGAAGAAGTTGCAGAGGAGCAGATATTGAATTAACTGATTTGCTCTTAAAGCTATGTTTGGTCTGTTTGCCAAGTTGGCATTCTCGACAGAGAGTGTCTCTGGAGTATTTGAGTTTAGGTAGACCAGTGACAAGATCAAGTGATGCTAACTTAGACAGTGTCTTAAAGTTTAAATGTGCGCATCGTTTGTGCCATAACCAACTATCTTCATCTGAAGCTTTAGTGAGGAAGCATACAGGGTCAGAAGAATTATTTCTTAAGACCACTGAGTATATGTCCCCATCTCTTGATCCGGATAACTTAACATCTCCGGATAAGTTTTCCCTTACTGTACAAGTGTTGGACATAAAAGAAACAGTAAATCCTTTGTCACATAAATTACTGACACTTAGCAAATTATGCTTCAAACCTTCGACTAGTGCAACTCTAGTGATTGATACACAGCCGTTGGTTAAAGTGCCATACCCAACAGTCTTTTCTTTGCTATTGTCGCCATATGAAACGGATGGACCCCGTTTTTCATTAACTTCTACAAGCAGAGTCTGATCACCCGTCATATGTCCGGAGCATCCACTATCGAGGATCCACTTGCTTTCATTGATCTTCAAGTTCAAGTGATCCGGCAGTACATTCCAGAGATGCTCCTCAAAAACAACAGTTTACACTTTTGGTGCCCAAACTTGTTTCGGGCGGTTAGAAAGAACAGCAGTATTGTCAACAGTTCCGGATTTGACTTTGTTAGGACTTTTAGCTCTCCAAGTTGACTTTAATTTGTTAGTTTCAGCTGCTTCTTTTATTTGGGTTATCTTGGGAGAGATACTCCTTTGAGGTTTAGATTTTGTTTTGCTCGAAGAACCCTTTTTATTTAACTGATCTTTATTGGTACGAATTTGATTACAAAGCCAGTTATTAGATAAACTCCAACATTCATAGTGATAATGACCTATTTCCCTACAGATGAAACAGACACTATAATGTGGAGTACAAACAGGGGATACAGGTCTCTTAGATTTTACAGACTTTCTACTCTGTTCCCTGTGGCCTAATCCATTGCGTTTGGGTGACACGCTCTTGGCCCTAGATGCGTCAGCCTTTGCCTTTCCTTTCTTTTTAGGTGCTACAGTTTTGGCTTTAATTGCAGCAGCCTTCCCTTCATCATTAGTTATGGGTGTTACTGCTTCGGGAAGTGCAGTAATAGCCTCGACTCCACAGTCATAAACTATGGTGCCACCTGAAATGAAACCATTCAACGGTTTAGACGTACTAACAGGATATAAGTTGGTTAGTTTTGGAGTGAAACCCGGAGGACACTCAGTAGCTTGAGCATTGGAGGTTGATGATTCTGATCCTAGGCCAGGTTTGACTCGAACATTATCCGGATCAGTCCTAAATGAAGAGGCTATTTCCCCAGATTCAAGCCATTTATGATTTATTTCCTTTTCTTGTTCAAGTTCATTCTCGAGTCTTTTTACAATAACTTTTAGGCCTGAGAGATTGGTATTTAGCAGATGATTTTCAGCCCTTAGATCGTGATACCAAGCTTCTTTTCCTCTGAAGTCAGCTATGTCCTTTTCAAGTCTAGTAATAGTAAATTCAAGATGTTTATTCTGACTTTCCATATCTTTGTACATTTGAGCAATTATTAGTCTCTCATTCTTTTCATGATCACGTTCAGTAATAAGAGATTCTATTTTACTCATGAGCTCAGAGATAGAAGGTACCTCAGTATTTGCCATGAGGCAGACATTCGGCTTAGGAGTTGGCTCATCATCTGAGGATTCCTCCTCTTCTTCCGAGCCACTGATGTACTTTGTCACGAGCGCCTTCCTCTTATTCTTGCTGTTGTCTGAGGTGGTACATCGAGGAGTAACCTTGTCACTTTTCTCTACCGTCTTAGATTTGGATCTGCATTCCTTGGCCCAGTGACCGGGTTTCCCACAATTAAAGCATTCTTGGGAGCTCGACTCCGATCGTTCCTTCCTTCTGGATGATGAGGAGCCTCTTCTGAATCCTTTTCTACTTTTCCGAAGGAATCGTTCAAAGGATTTAACAAGAAGAGCTATTTCCTCTTCTACGTCTGAGTCAGAATTCTCTGACTCATCCGTATCATCCTCTTGATGATTACTGGAGCATTCCGTAGCTTTGAGGGCTACCCCTTTTTCTTTCCGAGCTATTTTCTCATCACGGTCAGTGTATCTGAATCTGACCTCATGAGTCCGAAGCTCTCCGTATATTTCTTCAAGGGCAAGAAACGGTCGCTTTTTGTCAGCTTGCATCTGGAGCTGCTTGAAGTAGTAGCAATCCGGCAAGGATCAAAAGAACTTGTCATTGATTTGAGACTGAGTGTAGTGTTCATTGACAGTTTTTAGCTCTAGAATGAGCTTGCCGAATCTCCGATAGATACTCTCAAGGGATTCGCCAGGTTTGTGATTGAAACTCTCAAAGTTCTGTCTGAGAGCACATATCACGTTTTGCATCTGGGACTAACTTCCCTCATAGAGGATTGTCAATTTATCCCAGACAGCTTTTGCTGACGTGCAGCCCTGGACGTCCATGAAAGCCTCGAAATCCAAAGACGATGTTACGTAAGCCAGAGCCTTTTCGCTAGCGCACTGCTAGGCTCTTTCATCGTTGGTAAGTTCGGCATCCGTCTTTGGCTTTCTAACTCCATGTTCTCCGATAGTCATCGGAATTAGAATCTCCTGATGAAGACAGGGCCACATGAGATGGTCATGGCATACCATGAACATCTTCATGCGAGCTTTCCACTGGGAGAAAAGCTCAGGTGTGAATTTGGGCGGTTTTGCTAGAGTAAAACCAAAGCTCCGTGGTTGAGCAGTGGAGGCAGCAGCAGGTTGAGGTGGGTCGACGTTTTCACTGCTGCTTCGATTCGGGATGGGCTCTTGTGCACCTCCAGACTTAAGGCGAGTGTTGAATAGCATATTGCTTTCTTCGGCCATTGCTGAGAGTGAAAGAGTGGGATCTCTACTTAGAACAAATAGAACTTGCTCTGATACCATTTGATGGTCCGTTAGAGCCTAGAGGGGGGGGGGGTGAATAGGCTCTTATCGAAACTCTTTCTATTCTCTTATGACACAAACACTTATCTAGTTAAGTGATATGTTGGATCAAACCCAGAATTTGGATAATGCTGATAAAGCCCTATGTAATTTGATCTGAGATCTTTTGTGTTTATTTGATCGTTGTAGAAGATATGTAATTAATCCGGAGATGCACTCGTGAGAGCAAAGCTAAGGACAGGATACATAATCCTGATCCGGACAAGAGTGAGTGTCGTCAAACACTTGGTAAATAACCAAGTCATCAATACATACGGAATAAGGATCCGAGCCTTTATTCGCACGGAGTAAGGAATCCGGACAACTTACTCATACGGAGTAAGGAAGCGCTAGTACGGAGTAAGGACTTCGATCCCTTAGACTCGCCCGGAGTAAAGAACTTACATACGGAATAAGGAATTTACATACGGAGTAAGGAACTTACATGCGGAGTAAGGAAGCACTGATACGGAATAAGTCATCTGACCTTTTAAGACTCGCCCGAAGTAAGGAACTTTCATACGGAGTAAGGAATTTACATACGGAGTAAGGAACTTACATGCGGAGTAAGGAAGCGCTGACACGGACTAAGGATTCCAGTACTAAACAGATACGGAGTAAGCAACCACTGACACGGAGTAAGGTTCCAAACTTCATTAGCAACGGAGTAAGGAGAATTACACCGGACCAAGAAGATACTACCTCAACTCACCGCATTCAATGTTATCAGCTCGTGGCGTCCCGATGTAAGACAAATTTATTGAGAACCTGAAGAATCTTACACGTGGATCATCTGGATATGTGGACACAACCTGAATTGTATTTCGGAACTCACAAACGCACTTATACTCTTCAAACCCAAAATCTTGAGCTCCACAAACCGCATCAGTCAAGGCAGAGAGATTACCAAGAAATAGTTAGTCTTGAGCTAATTCGGAACTACAAGTTCCAAGGTTGTCTCTTAGGAATGGTTGTATAAATATTCATACTTGTATATTTAATAGTGTGTGTGATACAGTGTGAAAGTGTCTGAATTAATCCTGTGTATGCACAAGAGCTCAAGGACAAAATCCAGGCTAGTGTGTGAATCCGTTTGTAAAACAGAGTGTAAGAGAGTTGCTTCTATTTTATTGTAATTATCTCTTGATAATAAAACAAAATACTTCCACTATCTGGTTATCTTCCACAGTGATTCTATCACTTAACTAGATCAGTGCAATGCCTTAAAAGAGTTATAAAAGAGTTTCGATAAGAGCCTATTCACCCCCCTCTAGGCTCCAAGGGACCATCATGATAGAATCACTGCGGAAGATAACCAGATAGTGGAAGTATTTTGTTTTATTATCAAAAGATAAATACAACAAAATAGAAGCAAGACTCTCTTACACTCTGTTTACAAAAGGATTCACACACTAGCCTATATTATGTCTTTGAACTCTTGTGCATACACAGGATTGATTCAGGCTCGCTCGCACGCATACATCTCTTTTATTTTGCAAATGTACAAGCATGAATATTTATACAAAAACATTCTTAAAGGACAACCTTGGAACTTATAGTTCCGGAATGCGTTCAGCACTAACTATTCCTTGGTAATCTCTCTGCCTTGACTGCTGTGGTTTGTGGAGCTCAAGATCTTGGGTTTGAAGAGTATAAGTGCCTTTGTAAGTTCCCAAGTATAATTAAAGTTGTGTCTACATATCTGGGTGATCCACGTGTAAGATTCTTCAGGTTCTCAACGAGTTTGTCTTACATCGGGACACCACGAGCTGATAACTTTAAATGCGGTAAGTTAAAGTAGCATCTTCTTGGTCCGGTGTAATTTTCCTTACTCCGTTGCTAATGAAGCTCGGAACCTTACTCCATGTCAGTGGTTGCTTACTCCGTATCTATTTGGTACTGGAATCCTTAGTCCGTGTCAATGCTTCCTTACTCCATGTGAATGAGAAGGTCGGAGTGCTTATTCCATATCAGCGCTTCCTTACTCCGCATGTAATCTCCTTACTCCGTATGTAAGTTCCTTACTCCGTATGTAAGTTCCAAGGATCGGATGGCTTACTCCGTACTAGCACATCCTTACTCCACATGAGTGAGTGGTCCGGATTCCTTACTCCGCATCTGGCTTCCTTACTCTGTGCGAATAAAGACTCGGGTCCTTATTCCGCATCAGTACTTCCTTACTCCGTATGTATGGAAGACTCGGATGCCTTACTCCGTGTCTTCTTTACTTTAGTTCACTTGATTGGAAGACTTAACTTTTTAGCTCCGTGTCAACTCTTTTACTTCATGCGACCTTGTAGACCAAGATTCTTACTCCACATCAGTTTGACTTAGTCCATTTGAGATATTAAGAGCAGATTCCGTAATCCGTAACTTTTAAGTTCTTAGTCCGCACGAATGTTCCTTATTCCGTATGTATTGGTAACTTGGTTATTTACCAAGTGTTTGATGACACTCACTCTTATCCGGATCAGGATTATGTATCCTGTCCTTAGCTTTGCTCTCACGAGTGTATCTCCAGATTAATAACATATCTTCTGCAATGATCAAAGAAACACAAAAGATCTCAAATCAAATTACATAGGGCTTTATCAGCATGATCCAAATTCTGGGCTTGATCCAACAAAACCATTAATGCTGCTATAGAACAAGAAGTGGATAAAAGGGCAATGTTTCCTTATGATGAGGTGGTCCCTCCACCACAATTTAATAGCCCATGTGATTTATCCACTTCAACTCTTCCCATGGTTGGAGCTTATGAGGACAATTTGAAGTTTTTTTCTATCCAAGAAGAAGAGGAAGACTTGAATTGTTCTGGGGTGTTAGAAGAACATGAGAAACCAATAAATGACAACCCAATGATACAACAACAAATCTTGGATGATGATGCCATAATTCTCATATCTGAAGGCACATCAAACCAAGGTACTCTTTATGAAGACAAGCTACATGAGCCCACCATTACTATGTTTGCTTTTGAATCATCTTCCCTTATACAGGAGAAGGAAGTGCTTGACAAGGGTGGTAACCATGCGTACATCATGACTACTCCAATTGTGGAGTATGTTGAATTTGTGTTACCTCCTCGATGGAATGAGAGGAAGGAGAACCATAAGTTTATAGAGGTGTCTCCCTATCAACACTTGAATTAGGAGTTCAAGTGGCTCCCACAGCAGTTCATTCATCCAATTACTGTGGTCTACGAGACTGCCGAGGTTTACAATGCAAGGATGAAAGCCTTTCATTCATTGGTTGAGCTTAGTATGACAAGGTCTAGCTACAGACCTTAAATAAAGCGTTTGTTGGGAGGCAACCCAATTGCTTTTCTTTTATATTTATTTTATTTTTGTTTGCTATTTGCTAACCATGGTGTAGGAGATATAGTTTGGTCTTCATTAACCCTTTTGCAGGCCTTTCTATTAGGATTTGGCTTCAGGACTACTCAATAAAGCCCAAGTACTGGCTCAACTGCCAAGCTAAAGCTAGATTTTTCAAAGCTGCAACTCAAAAACACAAGGGATTTTCAAGTGGGAATCATACAAGGGCATTTGACACATTTTGCACCTTCAAAAGGGAAATCCACTGATAGGTAAGTATCTTCCTACTCTCTACTTCATGCCATGAGGACATAACATACTTTTAAGTGTGGTGTGGGGAGTGACTTGAGCCACTTGTTTGTCCTTTATATTGTGTGATTGCATGTCATGTTTTTGTTTAAGTGTTTTTGTTGTCCTTTATTTTTCTTTTGTGTGATTGTTTGAGTTGCTTGATTATGTGATTTGCATGTGGAGAGGCATGGATACTAGGTATGCAATTTTGGCTTAAATTTTAATTTTTATGCCACATTAGTATCATGTTGTGATAAGGGTGTTAAAGTAATTAAGGTGTGTTATGATTTGGTTTAATCATGTCTATATCTCTTGAATGATATCACCATGTTTTTGGAGCTGTAGTTTGAATATTGGCTAAGCATGACATGCTAGGATAACACTTAGTGACCCTTAGAGTTGAGTGAAAGAAAATCCAAAAGGAAAATGAGAAAAACCTCTTTCTAGCCCTTGAGTGACATTCATGGTTTATGGGGTGATAGTTTTCTTTGATCCTCTTAACTTTTAACATTGGTTATTTAATGGTAGGAGTTAAGTAAGCATGATGATTACTTGTTAGTGCTCAGTGCTTGGTGTGTTGCTAGTGATACAAGGTCATTTAAGTCACTTTGACTTCCTATGTATCCTAGTTGTTTTGTTGTGTTGTATATGTAGAAGGCTGTGATGCACAATGTGAAAAAAGCCCATCACTTAATTGGACAATGGGATGTGAGACATCATTGTATTTTTGTCTCTCCCTACTTAGCAAAATGGCAAGGGGTATGCATTAGAAAAACCAGTCTTATTTATGTGTTATGTAATGAAAGAAAAGGTGAGTAAAAAAAAGAGTGAATAATTCATCAAGGGAGAGCATAAAATGCAACCTTGTAAGGTTATTATTTAAAAGAAGTGTGGAAAAAAAACAAAAAAACAAAAAAACAAAGTTTTTCAGAATAAAAGCCATAATGGCTGGGTTGTGTTAGTTTAGAGAGTGTTGAGTTCAAATCTTTGGCTTAAGGTGTGTTTTATCAGTCATTAGAGTAGAGTGTGAGTTCATTGAGCATAGAATAGTGTGTGACTTTTCAAACAAAGTAGAATAGAGAGTGTGTTTCCTTTGATGAGCACAATAGGGAACTGTCATGTTCGCTTGGCAAGAACTTAATCAATAGCCAATGGAAAAGGTTGAGGGGAGTTTATCATTTCTTTTGATAACTGCTAGGTACTGTTATTGGGCTTGAGATTGAGAGAAAAAAAAGCTTTATCCTTGGTGAGAACTTTAAGGGAAGCTAGGAGCTATTCTAATATGGAATGCTTGCTGATATCTGAGTTTTCAATAATGATATTGCATAGTTGTTGGACTTGTGGTATAGACATGACTAAGCTAACTTATGATTCGTTTTGGTTATTTAAATTCCCATTCATCGTGATAGAGTTGCATGCTTAGAAAACCATGCCTCTCTTTGTTTGCTATTTTATTTATCTCCATGTCTGACTGTGTGTTTGTTTTCTTTTTGCATGCTTGTATGTTTTTGCTTGAGGACAAGCAATGGTTCAAGTGTGGTGTATTTGATAACATGCATTTATGATGTTATTCTAGTGTATATTTAGGGCATTAAAGAGCATGACTGGAGCTTAATTTACCCATATTTCATAGATATTTGCTCTAACCCCTTAGGAAGACACTACTTGTTCTAGATGTGTGCTTTTGAGTTGTTTTGGCAGGTTTTAGGTGATTCCTTCTCAAACAAATCAGATAGATCATCTTGTCTACTAAAGAGGAAGCTTGTGGCAAAATAAGAGCTCAAAAGGAGGCATTTTGAAGGCTACAAGCGACAAGGCAGCAAGAGGCTTCTTCACACACTCAGTGCTTAGCAAGCACATTTTGATTTATTTGACTATGAAGATGGCCTTACCAATGTCATGTGTAGAAGGAAAAGTTACTCCAAATGATGCCCTCTACCTCTCATAAACATTCCAGAGCAAAAGGACAACAAAAGATTTTGCACGTGATATTGGATTTGATTTTTTTGACCTAGTAGGAGGCTTCATATGATATCACGTGCAGAACAAACGTTGCTCCAAATGATGCCATCTACCTCTCATAAAAGTTTCAGAGCATTTGGAGGTGCACGTGATATGGCCATTATCACGTGCATTGTCACATGCAGCAATATTTTTGCACGGGGTCCTTTATTTTTGTATGCTGATGATCTTTTCCTAAAGAACCTAGTCCATATTGTACTTGGTTTGGGTTGTATAATGGCTGAAAGGTAAAATCGCCATTACTTATCAAAACTACGCCGTTTTGATTAATGACGACAGCTGGCGGCTAGGGCACACATTGCACAGCAGGTTCCTTTATAAATAGGGGGTAGCAGGCCCTAAACAGCAATCTTGAGAGGGGGGCACGCCTAGGGTTCTTCCTCCACCTTGGAGGAGAGGAGAGCAAGGCTGACAGCTGGAGAAGGGATTAGAAGGGCAAAACGTGTTCTGCAAGAGCTGGACTTGAAGAGATCGAGCACTGCTGCATACTCCGAGATTAGGGCTGGAGACAGTGACCATCTATCTCTTTCCCCCTTTTGTTCATGGGTTTGTGGATTATTATTGAGATTATTTTGATTATTATGAGTGTGTAATTCTCTTTTCTAGGGGAGCATTGTAGCCCCCTTATGCTTTTGTGACAATTTTATGAATTCTGGGTTTGGTATTTGATAATTTCATGTTTTTATGAATTTGTTCTTCAACTTTTAATATCTGGGGTGTACATGTAACGCCCCCAAATCTGGACTTCCAGACCGGGTGCGTTAGACAAATAAGATATTACAATTATATGAATAGTAATCTATTGCTCAACATAAATTTGATGGTTTATTTATTACATCAAGACTCATCACAAGATCTCTAAGGTTTAGCGTTTAGAGACTAGGTGTTGATAACTCATTATAGTTTACATGACATATAAATACTACATGCATAATCTTCTTATGATTTTATTCCAAGCATTCTGGACACCATTATCCTAGCATCCTTGCTTTCTCCTAGTTCCCTGGGGTTGGAAGAAAACATGAAAGGAAATGAGCTCAAATAGCCCAGTAAGGTTAAAAGTAACGAATAATATATGGAGAATAATCAACTCATGCAAGAATAAGAATATCTACTCATCTAGGTTCACCACCTAGTTGTCTTGCATAACTTGTTATCAACTGGATTGACACTCTCTAGTGATGTTCTTTACCAAATGCATTGGAGGTCTTTCTGGAATCACCCATAAACATATTGCCAAACATAAAACATATCTTCAGAAATTTTTAAACAACCATATCAATGGTAAATTTCAACGTAAAGGAAGGTCTTACTATAATAGCCCCGATAAGTAAAAGGGTTATTCACCATTCAATAAATTAGATTACCAAGTTTCCAAGAAGTGCCAAAGAAAGTTAATTCTTAAGTCTTGGGATAGAAATATAGAGAAGAAATAGGAAATGAATTTCCACATTGGAGATCGTGGTAAGGTGTCACGCCCCGGATTTCCAACCCGAGGAAACCGGTACGTGACTCCCCTTTTACCCACACGGAGGGCAAAGGGGTTAGGATGCAAACCAAGAATATCACATTTTAAACATCCACAACATTCAAGAAAGTAATGTTCATTAAAAGCAATCCAAACCAGTTTATTACAACAAAATCCTTTCCCCACTGGGGTTACATCAATTCCCATAAGAAAACAAAACATAAATGGAAGAGAGTAAAAATAATTATGGTCTTCCACCTTGGTGTATCCACCTAACGCCTGTAAGTCCCTGGAAAACAAACACGAGAGGAGGGGTGAGTCACGGCTCGTTAGGGATCATGTCTCCCCAACCTATCCCATGCTCCTAGCATCTACATGCCATGTGTACCAGTGCAGTGTCATGTTACAATAATTTCAACAGACATAATAACAACCACATCAACAATTACAATCTTCTACTGCCACACAGGCTAACAAAACACATCTCAAGCAAGTAGTTTAACCGCCTCTTCAGGCCACTGATTTAACCGCCTCTCAGGCAAAGTAGTTTAACCGCCTCTTCAGGCCACGATTTAACCGCCTCTCAGGCAAAGTAGTTTAACCGCCTCTTCAGGCCACTTGGTTTAACGCCTCTCGGCCAAAGTAGTTTAACCGCCTCTTCAGGCCGATAGCACGGTCATGCACACAACACACACCACAATCACCCAAGCATAAAACCAAACACTTGGTGTGCACCCGTTCACAAGTGCACAATCCCAGCCATTCAGGCAATAGAGCAAACACCCAAAGATACATACATACACTAAATCACAAGTCCAGCCACACAGGCATATTACCAAACACGTAATGGGCATGTACACACGGCTATATTCACACAGGCTTTTCATCAAACATATAGCATGTAATCCACGAATCACACCAAAATGCCATTGAAGGCCAACATCCATATAGGAGATCACACCTATATGGATTACATATATATATATATAACAGATATAACCCATAATCTGCCCTAGAACCCTAGGACAGAGGAGGGTTAAGGAAGAACAGAAACCCCTACCTCAAGTAAAACACAACAACACAAAGAATGTCCCGATCCCACGTCGAACGCTGTCCACCCACGAAGCACCGACCACCCACGCAAGACGCCCGGCAAGAACCAGGAGCTCTCCTTCCCTCTCTCTCTCTCTCTCTACGACGGCCGGTGGAGCAACAAACCCTAACCCTAAAACAGAGGGGCTTCTCCTCCTTATATAGACAACACAACATCAAAACGACGTAGTTTTGATTAAGTGAATCCCAAAGATCAAAACGACGTAGTTTTGATGGAACCAGCTATGACCTTTCCACATCCATACACACCAAAATATTCACAATTCCAACATGGTCCTTTGAGAAAACATGATTAGAATGACAAAACCAAGGTAACCATGCAAAAACATGCTCTGACGCCAATTTGCACGTGAATTCCCCAATTCACGTGCAACTCCAAATGCACTCCAAATGCGCTCAAACTTCACCCTTAGCCTCCTTGCATCATGTAGAAGACAACCACACTTGCACGTGAATTGGACCCATTTCACGTGCACCTCACATACACGTCCGTTTGGCCTGAAACTTCGTGGTAGATAGAGGACATCATTCTAAGCATCTTTCCTTTTGCACGTGAATTCATTGGAGTCCATTCACTAGGTCAAAATCTAGAAAAACTCTACTCGAAAGGCAAAACCGTGACTAACTCAAGGTACGGGTCCTTACATAAGGAAAGACAGAGGGGATCCTTATAATCTTTTGTCTTCCGCGTTTATAAACCTTGAAACAAAAATTAATATTTTAGTTTTAATAATAATAATATATTGAGAGATATATAGAGGTATATTATAATGGAAAAACTTCTCATGATAATAATAATAATCTATACATATACATATACATATACAATATACATATATATATATATATTGAGGGACAATGTCATCCATAATATATATATATATATGTATGAGGAGGCTTAGCCTTCCATGGAATAATAATAATCTATATATACACATATACATATCATAAATATACATATATATTAAGGGGCAATGTCATCCATAATATAAATATGTATGAGGAGGCTTAGCCTTCCATGGAATAATAATAATTTGTATATACACATATACGTATCATTTAATAAATATACATATATATATTGAGGGGCAAGGCCACCCATAATATATATATATATATATATATATATATATATGTATGAGGAGGATTAGCCTTCCATGAACATGATTAATATATGCTTGAAATATTTACCTTTTGGAACTTCCAATAGGTGAGAGGAAGATTGAGTGAAGAGAAGACTTAGAGGACTATTGGGGTGTTAATAGAATTTTTTGGGGAGTATTTGGAGGAGAGTTTTGTGGCTTATTTGAATGGAAAGAGTGCTTGAGAAGGGAAGTGAGGCAAGCTATTTATAGGTACGGTGGTAGGTGTAATAGTGTGAAAAATAGTGTATGAATTTGACTTTGGCATTAAATTAAATTATTTAAAATATATATAATACTTTATTTTCCTCCTATTATTTCTTATTAAAAACGTGGGTATCTCCTCCTACCGTTTTAAAAATGTTTTAAGACTTTTTAACCTAGAAGGTTCCTTTGGCATCAAAAGTCCACATTGGTGTACTCCCTACTAATTCAATTATAACGTTTTTAATTTTGTAGTTTTTGACAAACAGCCAATTGTATTGCATTACTGACTCAAATATCTATAAATGGATATCAATTTTATAATATGTACATATGTATAACAAAAGTTATTGAATTTTAAAGTCATACTAAAATGTTTACCTGTCCATACTGAACCTATGTGTAGTATTTTAACTTCTGAAATTGATTGGTTTCATATTAAATTCTGAAATTTCTACACGTTTTAGCTAAGTCATAAATGAACAAATGGGCTTTGGTTTTATGTCAATTGGATTTGTATAATTCAAGTTATGGATTTTTGAATGGGACCTCCAGAATCTGTCTCATTCAAATTTTTGGGCCTTACCTATGTTTTATATTTTTGGTAAAGTCAAGGATTGCAATACTTACTTACCTATAGTAATTTGGTTTAAGAAACTAAATGACATAATATATAGCATCTAAATGTTTTATGACGTATAAGAAATTATTTTATTTTATAACATATTTAATATTAACGCGGATAAAATAATATAATTGTATAATCAATAAACAATAAAGTAAGATAACATTATAGCATAAAATATTATAAACCTAAACATAAACATTAATATCATATTCTATGGCCTTCGTAAAATTTCTTGAATTGTATTAGCATATGTGCGTAGGACGTGTTGTGCTTCAAAGAAGAGAGCTGCACAACCCTTCGGCTAACATTGTCGTGGTTGTCGCACGAACAACCTCAAACTTCTCCCCGTGTCTCGTCGCATTATATTGCAGCCATTGGACACGAGCATTTAGCTCTTCTACAAGCAAAGCATAGCTTTGTAACTTCAAGTCGTATTGCTCGCTGATCTTCATCTCGTACACTATTCTCGGATGGCGGTACTTGAGAGCTTGATGCCATAACCTCTTATTATTCTTCTTCTTACTTCTATACTCTCTTATAAATAAAATTTCATACTCATACCTCTTTATAACAATTCAAACGGATACTATTCATAATGGCTAGTTACTTATTCCAACGGCTAGTTACCGTTCCAATGGCTAGTTACTATTCTAACGACTACTTACTATTCTAACGGCTACTTACTAGTCACATGCTATTTAAATGACTATATTGGGTACTTATTTTTATTGTAATAATATCTAAAATATTTTTTCTAACTATTGTTAGTAATGACATTATTAGTATATTATTATTATTACTATTTAAGGAAGAGCTAAAATAGCTAGAAAATTTTGCGGGTCTTATAGTACACCTGGGTTTTCTTAGCCCTAGTCTTGGGTAGACATGAGATTCATGACATGCTTATAATTGGTGTGACCATTATCCTCTTGTATGTGTGATATATTGGCTGTGTATGTTGCTGCTGTGATGACCATTCAAGCAGTCAGCACTTAGAAGGTCTGGCAATGACCATTTGCAGTTCCTTGGTTAATATATAGCATGTCATCATCAAAACAACCCCATAGAACCATAAAATCGAGAGCAGCAAGATAGGGAGGTGAACTTGTGACCCTAGAACCTCAATGCCTTGGTATCAATTCCGAATTTCTCGTTGTTTGAAAATTACAAAAATAAAAATAAAAATTAGTTCTTAGTTTAAAAGTTAATTGGTTTACCAAAACAATTTAGAAAGCATTAGTAAATCAGTGGTTTGATCAGGACTTTTATCCAAGTAATCTCTGTGGGTTCGACCCCTTACTTGCTACTACACTATGGAAAGCATCTAGGGATTTAAAATATTGTTTGGCATGGATTTAAACGACATTAGCTAAACTCTGTTAGAGAGAGGTTAAAAATCTATCCTGTCATGGGGCCCAGTGGTTTTCCAAGATAGACTTGCGGTCGGGGTGCTACTAGTTGAGGGTTAAAAATCTGTCTGTCATTAGCTAAGACTGCTTTTTGGTGCTAGTATGGGCACTATGAGTGGGTAGTGATGCCTTTTGGGCTCACTAATGCATCGACAATGTTCATGCATCTGATGAACCAGGTTTTTGCCCCATACTTGGATTCTTTTGTGGTGGTGTTTATTGACAATATTTTGGTGTATTCCAAGACCGAAAGGGAGCATGAGGAACATTTGGCAACAGTGTTGCAAATCTTGAGGGACCAATAGTTGTTTGCTAAGTTTAGCAAATGTGAGTTTTGGATGCATTAGGTTCATTTCCTTGGCCATGTAGTGTTAGTTGAGGTAGTTAGAGTGGACCCAGCTAAGATTGACGCTGTGTCAACATGGCAGAGACCAACCAATGTTTTCGAGATTCGTAGTTTTCTTGGCTTGGTGGGGTATTACCATCGTTTTGTAAAGGGTTTCTCCTGTTTGGCAGCTCCTATGATGGCGTTGACCCGGAAGGGAGTGAAGTTCGAGTGGACTGACAAGTGTCAGTAGGCATTTGAAGCTCTTAAAACCCGTTTGACCACTGCACCCGTGTTGAGGTTACCTAAGGAGGACATCCCATATAAGGTGTATTGTGATGCATCTAGGATTGGTTTGGGGTGTATACTTATGTAGGAGCATAGTGTGGTAGCTTATGGATCAAGGCAGTTGAAACCTCATGAGTAGAATTACCCTACCCATGACCTTGAGTTGGTGACTGTTATCTTTGCCTTAAAGAGGTGGCAGCATTATCTACCGGGGGGAAAGTTTGTGGTATTCTCAGATCACAAGAGCCTTCAGTACATCTTTACTCAAAGGGACTTGAATCTAAGGCAGAGGAGATGGGTCGAGTATTTGCAGACCTTTGATTTTACTCTTGCCTATACCCCAAGCAAGGGCAATGTCGTTGCTGATGCGTTGAGCAGGAAAGGGAAAGCTGAGGTGGCAGTGAGAGAGTGGAAGCTGATGGAATAGTTAGCAATGTTGCAGTTGCAACCTATTGCTCATGATGGTGGAACAGTGCTGAGTCCTATTATTGTAGTGCTTGCATTGTACCAGCAAGTCCAGGAGAGATAATTGGGTGATATCAAGTGTGAGGTTCTCTGTGCCCTTATTGAGGTCGGGAGCTATCGGACGATTGGACCGAGGGTCCCGACCATGAGTTGTCTTTTCAGGGGCGGCTAGTAGTGGCTTCATCTTTCCGGGAAAAGGTGATGAGGGATTTCCATCAGTCTAGGATTGTTGTGCATCCTGGGGGTACGAAGATGTACCATGCACTTCGGGGGCATTTTTGGTGGCCTAAGATGACACATGATGTTGCTGCATTTATTTCAAGGTGCCTCACTTGTCAGCAGGTGAAGGCTGAGCACCAACGGCCAACATGTATGTTACAACCGTTACTGATAGCGGAGTGGAAGTGGGACCACATAGCAATGGATTAGTGACTGGTCTTCCATCCACCACTAGGAGGACGAAAGACATGATATGGGTGATTGTGGATCAGCTAACCATGTCGGCCCATTTTCTTGCCGTTTGAGAGCGGGATTCCATCGGGCCATTGACCCAGCTGTATGTGAATGAGATTGTGCGATTGTAAGGGGTACCGTTGTCAATTGTGTCCGACAGAGATTCGAGGTTCACTTCCTGTTTTGGGAAGGCTTGCAGGAGGCTATGAGGACAAAGCTTAGCTTGAGAACTTTTCACCCCGAGACTGATGGTCGAGCAGAGAGGACGAATCAGACATTGGAGGACATGTTGATGGCCTATGTGCTAGATTTTGTTGGTTCGTCGGCAACTCACCTTCCTTCGGTGGAGTTTGCCTACAACAATAGTTATCAAGCATCCATTGGGATGGCTCCTTTTGAGGCATTGTATGGGAGGCCGTGTCGATCACCTTTGTGTTGGACTGAGGTGGGAGAGATAGGTCTTTTGGGACCACAGTTGGTTCAAGAGGCTACCGAGAAGGTCAAGTTGATTCGTCAGCGCTTGTTGTCGCCTCGTAGTCGACGTAAATCTTATGCGGATCAGCGGCGGCGACCTTTGCGCTTTCGGTGGGCGATCATGTGTTCCTCCACGTTTCTCCACGTCGTTGGCATCAGCGGTTTGGAAGGGATTCTAAGCTATCTCCACAGTTTATTGGTCCTTTTGAGGTTATGTCTCTTGTGGGGCTAGTGGCCAATCGGTTAGCATTGCCACCGCGGTTGAGTCGGGTGCATAATGTGTTCCATGTGTCCCAATTGAGGAAATATCATCCTGACCCAACTCATGTGATTGATTGGGGGACATTGGCCATTGAAGATGACATGTCCGTCATTGATGTTCCTATCCGGATATTGTGTTAGAAACATAGGATTTGATGAAGCTGCCAAAATATAGTCTAAGTCTGGAGACTCGAAGATCCGAAGGTCGTAGGGTCGAAGAGTTGTAGTTTGTAGAAGTAAAACCGTCACAAGACATATTAGTGAGAGGCTCATAGACTCGTAGGGTCCGGAGACTCGAAGCATATTTGTGACAGAACACATTGCGACTCGTAGATCCCGGGTCAAAGGTCGTAGAGTCGCAATATGAAAAAAGAGAACGCTACTATAAGCGACGATTAAATTCGAGACTCGTAGAGTCAAAGAATTCTAAACGAATAGTAACCAAACTTAAATAACTCGAAGACTCGAAGCCTGTAGAACCGTAGAGTTGTAAAGACTCGTATTTGGGCGCTCTTGAGAGATAGTCATTCTATGGGAATGTAACTATCCGGACGGTAGTGTAGCCGTCGATGTGAGCATTTTGATCGTACTTGGGCCCGATTTTGAGTCAGGGCCCCATTTGACCCGATTGTTGACTTTCTCGGGGTTTATTGGTTGACCTTGCGTTTGAGCGATCAATTTGGTTGGAAAATATCCTGGATAGTGATGTGCTCGTCATTTCGAGCGTTTTGACAAGAATTGGGCTCAATTTAGAGTTCGTGACCTCGGGAGGTCAATGATATTTTTGGAATTTATTAATGAAAGAAAATACGAGAAATATAAATAGGGGAAAGAGAGCTTCCACGTTACATTTCAGCGTTTCTGCATCTGCGTTGGAGAGCTTAGAGAGAGAAAGAGAGAAGGAAGCTTGGAGCCTTCGATTTGGGGCGTTTTGAGCTCGTTCAAGCATCAAGAATCATTCCAGGTAGGTGTTCCATTGATTCTTCACCCTTTTCTTGCTGTTTTTTTTTGGATTAACATGTAAGAATTTGATGAAATCATGCAAATTCGTGTTGAACCCTAAAATTTGGGGAAAAACCAATTTTGGGTTGAATCTTGTATTTAAAATGCATTCTGAGGGGTAAGACGTGATTTAAAACCTAATATATAGTATTAGGTATGAGTTTTATGAGATGCCGAAAGGTCTGGAGGTTTCTGGGTTGAATCCAGACGAGAAACAGGTGAAAAACGATGATGAACAAGAATCGTCGTGAATCTGGGTAGAGAACGGCCGATGAGATCGATCGGAAATTGAAAATTTCGAATGTGCGATTTCAAGGTTCGAAGGTAGGTTCGATGTAGTGTAATTTCGAGTGTCGAATGTGCAATTTTTGAGTATCGTTTCGAAGGTTCGAAAGTACTTCGAAGGGAGTTTCGAAGGTAGTTCATGGGTACTTCGAAGGTAGTTTTCGAAGGTAGTTTGAGTGTAGGTTCGAGGGTCGAAGGCAGTCCGAAAAGAGATTCGAAAATACAGATTCGAAATACAGTGAAGGCAGATTCGAAAATATAGTTTCACTGGAAGATTCGAAATACAGTTTGACTGGACTGGACCTATTTACATTGCAACCTATACCCATCTACACATTTAAGTACACTTAAGTTACAATGTAAATAACGAAATACCCCCCATTTGGATTCAAAGAAAAATACTAGAAAAATTAATTCCCACTATTTCAAAATGTGAAAATTGGGATTTAGTGTAAAATCTCGGAAAAACCCAAAAGTTCGTAATGATGAATTTTTGGAAAGTGGGGTTAGACATCTCGAAAAAATCCCCAAAAATCAGATTATCTTATTTATGATAAGGGAACCCAATGCCGGGACTTTTAATTACGAGAAAATAGTCGCTTTGGGTACTTCCTTCATAAATCAAGGGTTGAGGATTTACTTGTGAAGACCGGCTACAATTCTAAAGGAAATGTTGAGAATGACATGCCATACTAATGTTAGTATGTTGATGTGAGGTATTGGGGCATGGACTCCGTGACTTGTTTGGGTTCTCACCGTGATGCACCGATGGTGCTATGTGGTTGACGTGGCAGGCATATGAACCGATGGCAAGCCTGTGTGGCGACTGTGGCCGGGCATATTGCACTGTGGACAGGCTAAGGCCTGAGTTGAGCCGTTGAGCTCGTGGAGCTAGGGCTGAGTGCCCTGAGCTGGGATCCCATGGAGGATCGTGGACAAGTTGTCCTGATATTTGTTGCAGGCTGAGTCCTGATGTTTGTGCACACTACACGGTGCACGAGTACACTGAGCATATAGTATAGACTTATATGTATTGCATGATGTGGAGTGTTAGGGTCACCTACTGAGCTTGCCGCTCACCCCTACTTGTTGTTTACCCTTTTCAGGTGTGACCCGAGACTAGTGGAGGACTTTCTTCCAGCAGGACGCCCACTACTCTGATGTATGATACAGTATATTCTGTATTGTTTTATGTGATATCCCGGACATGGGTCCATGGACAGTTGTATTTGCATACTGTATGATGTGATGTCTGTATGACTGTTTGACTCTTTGTATGCATGATGATATATGGGAAAGTACAAGATTACCCTTGGTGTATGACTGTACAGGGTTGCATATTTGAGACAGCACCCGCGGTGTAGTCTCTATTGGTGCTAGTCACCAACCCCTTGACCTTTCGGGTGCGGGCAAGGGGAAGTCATGTACCCGATTCCGGGTTCCCTGGAATTCGGGGGCGTGACAAGAGTCCCTAGAGCGCTCATGTCAGTGAACACAACTTGAAGTACCGCTAGACTCGTAGACTCAAGTGTCGTAGAGTCGTAGCCTTCAAACACGGTTAAGAAAACAAGACTCGCAGACTCGTAGGCCGAAGGTTGAAGAGTCGAAGCAATAATGACTGACAAACACAAGTGTAACTATAACTCATGGGCCATAGAGTCGTTGACTCAAGGGTTATAGAAATAGATACTGTTAATCTAAAGAAATTGTCCGACGTCACAGACTCGGAGATCTGGAATGTTGAGCGTTATAGTTGAAGGGTCGTAGCCGTAGAGTCGAAGACTCGTAGAATATGGAAACTTAGTACATGAGTAAATGCGAAAGGCTAAGGAAGAAATGTAAAGTCCAAGACTCGTAGATTCGAAGGTTTTCAAGGTCGAAGACTCACAGAGTCGAAGAGCCTCTTAGTCAAGTAAATAAGTTGAGAAACCCGAAGGTCATAGACCCGCAGAGCTAGGGTCGTAGACTCGCAGCTGTAACCACGGGAAGATTAGGCGCACCTCGAAGAAATCACTCTAAGAGCCATTAAGATAGTCGCAAACTCGTAGAGTCGTAGACTTACAGTTAATAGAGTGACACAACAGACTTAATCTAACTCGAACTCTAGCCTCGGGGACTCGAAGATATGTGAGTCGTAGACTCGCAGATATCAACACTGTAAAGCCTGAAGTAAATGTCTGCCAGCTCAATAGGCTCTAACTGAAACCTTCGAGGCACCCACCTTCAAGGCATACTTACAACCCTAAGCATATTCACTTAGCGATATCTTCAGCTACGGTTTGTACAGTAAGCCTACGCCGTCTCGAGCAGGTGGAGTGCAATTAATGCCGCATTAATTATGATTAACCACTTTCCACAGATGAACGGCCAAGATCAACTGCGCAAGTATGGGCATGCAACTGCACAAAGATGGGCAACGGATCTGCAAATCAAAGCGAGATCAACCCATCCCCCCGACATCCCGCATATCCAGTGGTGGGAAGTCAGTCTGTCGGATGGACAACCAGGCGCAAACAATCTAAACTTAAAATATATATCTCTCTCACACGAAACGACAAAAAGATGAGTTAGTCTGTTACTCTGAAAGCGTAGAATACACAAAATACAAGAAAAAGGATTCTTACACACATCAAGATACATCTTTTGAAGAATTAAAAATAAGAGAGTTCCAACGCAAGAGAAAAAGACTAAGAGAGAGAAAGAGAACTTCAAAGTGCTGTGCGCCGCGTTGAACCAAGATCAAGATCAAACGTTGTGATAAATCAAAAACCCTTGTTCATCAAAGATCCAGCGCTATCATCGAGTCTCATCTCTGTGTTGTTTCCCACAATCCAAACTATTAAAGCTCATTCCTGTTACATCTGAGATCTGTTTAGCAAAGAGCAGTTACTCCTATCTCAGATTTGTCTGATAGTTCATTACGCCTCACATTATCACTCAAATTACTACTGTCATCTTCTCTATAAATACTTCCATCATAGTTATCCATAGAAGTAGTATAAACCAGCTAACGGTCTAGCTTCAGAGCAAGAAGAGAGCTTATTCACCCCCCTTCTAGACTCACTTTGGGACCTATATATTGGATTGTCGGGAGAAACTTTTGCGTGGTCGTGCTATCTTGTTGGTTCGCGTGTTGTGGCAGCATCGTGGCATTAAGGAAGAGACTTGGGAACGTGAGTCCATGATGCGTGAGCAACACCCAGCGTTGTTCGAGGACGAACAATCTTGAGGGTGGGAGGTGGCTTTTGGCCAAGTGATATTTTGTTGTAGTGTTTCATTGTTGTGTTGTTTTTATATGCGTTATATTCTCTTATGTGTTCTACGTAATGTTTGATGGTGATTGGGAATGCCATTTGGATATGCCATCCAAGCAAGTGATGGTGATGAGGTTTTATGTTTTCTTTTGTGGTGGAAACATGTGTGCTTTGTGGGTGTAAGTTCGGTTATGTACTTGTGGGTGTATGTTCGGTTATGTACTATCGGTGCAGGGTTTGTTTTGCATAATGGGTTGCTTGTGTTTGTTATTCCTCACGCTTCTTTTTAGTATGTAGTTTCTTTCGAGGACGAAAAGTCTTAATGGGGAGAGGATGTAATAACCCGTGTTTAGGGGTATGAGAAGATAGTCATAGTTATGCCTTTTGAGTGGCAATTGTTAGGTTTTTGGGGGATTTCTTCTCATACGCTTTGGCTAGAACACTTTGTATTATGATGAGTAAGCAAGAGGCAAGAGATGAGCTCAAGAGGGAGCATTTGGGGCTGCACGTGACAATGCCTTTGCCATGTGCAGTGAGGTTGTTGCATGGGAGCCTTCCAGACTAAGTTATAAGGCTTGTGGTAAAGTTTTAGGCCATTTGGAGGTTGCACGTGACAATGGCCTTTATCACGTGCAACCATTTTTATGCACCGTCTTCTTCATTTTGTTATGCTAATAATCTTTTCCCAAAGGACCATATTCGAATTATGGGTATTTTGTCTGGTGTGAAAGCGGGAAGGTTAAAATGTGTTCCACTCATCAAAACTACGTTGTTTTGATGTTGGGTTTCACTTATCAAAACTACATCGTTTTGATAAGTGTACTGTGTATAAAAGGAGATGTCTTTTGTTTTTGTTTTAGGGTTCCTCATTTTTTGTCAGCCATCGCAGAGAGAAGAGAGAGAGAGAGAGAGAGAGAGAGAGAGAGAGAGAGAGAGAGAGAGAGAGAGAGCTCTCCTGATCGTGGCTGCTGGACCTGAATGGCATGGCTAAACGGCATCTAGCATCGGAGCAAGAGTAAGGAAGATCCTTCCGAGGTAGGGATTCTGTCCTTCCTTGAACTCGATTCTAGGGTTAGGGCCTGCGGTAGATGTTCTTTGTAGTTTAACCGTGTTTATATAAACATATATATACGTAAATTCATATAAGTGTGATCTCCTATATGAATGTTGGCCTTCAGTGGCAAGTTATGTTTGGGTTTGATGTTGAGTCCGGGGTTTGGGGGTTTTCGAGTTCGTTAGCGTGACAGTGGGTCTTGGGGGTCATTGGGGTGTCTACGCTATTTGATAGGGTTCGTCCCGTGGTAGGGCCTCGTGAGGAAACCTTGGGGTTTCTGGGGAAGGAAAGTCATGTTTGAGAATATAATATATGAATATGAATTATGGATTATGTATTGGTTGTTGATTTATGTGTTATGTGTTCATTTATGTGTTATTTGATGTAGTGTAAATGTTTATTGCTGTGCTGTGTGAGATTGTGAGCCTGTGTGGCTGTGGAGCTTGTGTGGTTGTGGTCGTGGGCCTATGTGGCCGTGGAGCCTGTGTGGCTGTGGTCGTGGGCTTGTGTGGCTATGGTCGTGGGCTTGTGTGGTCGTGGAGCCTATGTGGCTTGTGTTGTGGAAGCCTGTTTGGCTGTGAAAGTAGTTGTACTTGCCTTTGTGGTTTGTGTGTTATCATATTTATTTATATTGATTAAACCTGTTTGAATACTCATACCACGACATTGCACTTATACATGTTGACATGTAGATGCTAGGAGCATGGGACGAGATGGGGAGACATGATCCCTACTGAGCTATGGTTGCTCACCCCTCCTACTGTATTTTGTTTTCTTTTTAGGGACCTACAGGCGTTAGGTGGGAACACCAAGGTGGAAGACAGTTCTGCTTTATTACTTTGTTTAATGTTATTCTGTGGGACCTTTGTAATCCCAATGGGAAAATGATGTAACCCAGTGGGAAAAGAATGTAAGAGGGATTTGACTATAATAAAGGCATATTGTTTGGTTGGTAAACGTTTATTGTGGTTTGAGTTTAATAAAGATATATGATTTTGTCTTTCTAAATATCTATTGATGTCTTGTGTGGAGTTATATTATCCTAACCCCTTATCCACTGCGTGGGTAAAGGGGAGTCATGAACCAGTTTCCTCGGGTTGGAAAATCCGGGGTGTGACAAGTAATAATACGAACCCCCAACCCATGTTGTAAAGACTCGTATTTGGGTAGTGTTGAGAGATAGCCATTCTATGGGAATGCAACTATCTGGACAGTAGTGTAGTAATCGATGTGAGCATTTTGACAGTTGATTTTTCGGGTCGGGGCCCCGAGTGGCCGATTGTTGATTTTTCGGTGTTTATCGATTGACTTTGCTTTTGAGCGATCATTTGAGTGTGATAATATCTGAATAGTGTTGTGCTCATCATTTTGAGCGTTTTGACTATAATTTGACTCAATTTGGAGTTCGTACCTTAGAGGTCAATTATTGACTAGGTTAATTAGTGGTCATTGATTGGCAAAAATATAAATAGAATGAAAAGTAAGAGCTTTTACTTTATGCTATCACGTTTGTGCGTTTGCGAGAGAGCTTGGAAGCTTGAAGCCTTGGCGATTTGGGGCGATTTCAGTTCGTGGAGCTCAAAGAATCACTCTAGGTAGGTGTCCTTGACTTCTTATCTTGATTCTGTCTTTGGTATGCATGAATTTATCATGATTTATGGAATTTAGCATGAACCCTAGGTTTTAGGGAAATCCAATTTTGGGTTAGATCTAATGGTTTAGCAAAAGATCCGTGGTTAAGAACTGATTTATATCAGTTTTGATATGTGTTTCTGTGATCTGAGGATGTTTAACTGTGTATTCCATGAGGGTTGAGAAGTCAACCATGGAAATCTGGATTTAGATATAAATTTCTGGAAATCTGCACTTATGTGCGTATTTTTGTTGTTATTGTGCGATTTCGAGGCGTTCAGGATGCATTTTGAGGTAGATATTGTAGCCTGTTGCGTGAAACGTGTGTTTGTGAGTGTCTGGGGGTCACTAGGTTGATTCCAGATGAAGAACAAGCAAAAATGACGATGAACAGTACCCTGGGCGAACTATTGGGTTAAAAGGACGAAGACCCAAAGATTTTGGGTCGTAGGGTCATAGGGTCGAAGATTCGTAGTCGTAGGGTCGAAGGTCCGTAGACCCGTAGTCATAGGGTCGTAGGGTCGAAGATCCGAAGATCCGTAGTCGTAGGGTCGAAGGTCCGTAGACTCGTAGTCATAAGGTCGAAGATCCGAAGGTTGAAGGTCGAAGGTCGTAACTTCGAGTTTTCAAGGACGCATTTCTGTAGCTACGAGTCGCAGTTCCGCAGCTACGAGTCGTAGTCCTGAAGCTACGAGTCAGGCAGTCCTGCAACTTTGAGCCAGTGCAACTGCATTGGATTGCACTAGACTGGACCATTTACATTGTAAACCATTATGCCTTTCCACATTTAAGTAATACTTAAGCAACAATGTAAATAAGGAAATACCTCCTATTTGGATTCAAAGAAAAATACTAGAAAATTAAATTCCCACTCCTTCAAAATGTGAAAATTGGGTTTTAGTGTAAAATCTCAGAAAAGTCCAGTTTTTTGTAAAGGTGAATTTTTGGAAAGTGGGTTAGACATCTCAGAAAAATCCCCAAAAATCAGATTATCTTAGTTATGATATAGGAACCCAATGTCGGGACTTTTTATTTCAAGAAAACAACTCCTATGGGTATCTCCTTCCTTGGTCAAGGAATGATGATTGATTTGTGAAGACTGGCTTCAGTTATAAAAGGAGTATGGTGAACCTTAATGCCATATTGGTGTTGGTCTGTTGGTCTGAGGAATTGGGGCTTGGGCACTATGACTTCGTGGGTTCTCACCATGAGCACAAATGATGCTATGTTGTTGACGGGGCAGGCATATGCGCCGATGGCAGGCCGTGTGGCACTGTGTCCGGGCATATAGCACTGTGGTAGGGCTGAGTGTCCTGAGCTGGGATCCCATGGAGGATCGTGGACAAGCTGTCGTGTGTGGGCAGGCTGGGTCCTGATGTTTGTTTGTAGGTTGTGTCCTGATGATTCTGCACACTACACGATGCACGAGTACATAGAGTATATAGACTTTGTATGTTTGCATGATGTGGAGTTTTGGGGTCACCTATTGAACTTGTCACTCACCCCTACTTGTTGTTTACCTTTTTCAGGTGTGACCCGAGACTAGTGGACTTTCTTCCAGGAGGACGTGCCCACTACTCTAATGTATGATATAATATTATATTCTGTACTATTGTGTATTGTATCCCAGACATGGGTCCGTGAACAGTTATATTTGCATATTGTTTGTGATGTGATATCTGTATGACTGTTTGACTTATTGTATGCATGATGATATATGGGAAAGTACACGATTACCCTTGATGTATGATCATACAGGGTTGCATGATTGAGACAGCACCCGGTGTAGTCTATATTGGTGCTAGTCACCAACCCCTTGACCTTTCGGGTGTAGGTAAGGGGAAGTCATGTTCCCGGTTCCGGGTTCCCTGGAATTTGGGGGTGTGACACATGTATCGCATGCAAAATATATTTGAATCGTCTATGTACAGTTTCCACTGAATGTTGGAAATGATCTGCAACAACCCTCTGCCTAGTGTTATGGCCAACAATGAAGAGGAACATTGTAACTGATTCCTCCAAAGATACTTCACCGTCATCATCTTTTACGAGGCCCAGTTCTTGCAATGTATAGCATAGATGATGGAAGATAGGTATGTGCATATGGAAATGGTCATAACATGTCGAATCAGGTCCGTTAAGAACCTCATTAATATAGGCTCGTCCTGATAATATAGATGTACATTGTGGTTGGTTGGAAATGTAATCGTGAACATGTGCCATAGTGGTCGGTACTATATGGTTGATGACAAGTTGTTCACCACCATTCGACGATGAAGCTCATGGTGAAACGTTGTTACCTTCATCTGACATATTATCCAATAGCTCGTCACTTTCAAAGATCTTCATCACCATAAAGACTATATTCTGACTGTTTGTCAGCAACATAGTCATGAGACATTGTTTTACTTTAACCTTCTTTAATGATATGTAAGGATGAACAGACCATAAAGCCATATAGTTGTACGATAATGCCATAAATCTAATTACTGAATATTCAAACATCAGAAAACGTGAACATCAATAAGTGAAAACATCAATAAGCGTCAAAACTAATGTCAAACAAAGTTAGTCAAACGTGATGAAACACGCACGACCTTATCACAAAAACCATAAAAGAGAGCATACATAAAGTCAATTATCCAACCTCTCATGACAACGCAATAACAACATAAATAACTTAACAATCATGTTCACTCTAACCACACAATACAATCCATCCACATGACCCTCTTCTCCTCCGGAGACATCAAAAATGCTATCCTATTAACCTGTTTCTGTAGTGCCTGCAAGATCTTGAACCACTTTTCCTGTGGTAAGTCTGAATATTGATTAAGTAACACTACTGCATTCTCATAAGAATACTTATTAATTGGATTATCAGGGTGCCAGGGTGCCTAGCACTACAAGCACTGCTATTAACTGCAAGCGACGAATGTCTAGCGCGTCTTTCGGCAATATTCTCTTCTTGCACACGGGCAAAATTATTGAGTGCATCTGTCATTTCGCTAAGCCTGTCTCCCTTCGTAACAAACTTCCTTGCCTGAGGTGCTGATCCACTCTTGTGTCGTTTCACAGAAGAAATGTCCTTATGAACTGACTTACTGGCCTCAACGTCGTCTTCATTATGCTGATCATTCTCTGCATTAGTATCAACATCAACATCTACATCCACATGCACTCCAGTATTGATGAACCTTTCATCAAGTTCATGCTCCTCATCCGTATTAGTGGGAGCCTGTGTAGATGAAAATGCCATTATACCAGTGGCAGTAGTCTTCTTAAATAGGATCCCGAGCTAAATATAATTCTCATAGCCCTTCCGCCTAAAATCCTTTACCTTTGGGATAGCCTATTAACCATAGAAATTATAAATTATTAAACAAGATTAGGATGTTTAATAACCAAATTTTGACATCACCAAAATAAGCATAAAATGCAATTATCGCAATAACATTCCTCCATACTTCATTGCTAGCATGAACTATGTTCGTCTCTGCATCCTAACCCAAGCCAGTATGATGTAGGAGTTGAGAGAAGACACGATGCCTCTGGCGCAAACAATTGAACTTTGTTTTCAGTTGGACAATCTTGAAATTCCGCTTTGTTTGCTGATTCTGTTCAACCAATATCTTCTCCCAAATTCTCTTCTTGAAAACACCATCCTGCATGTTCCCTTTTAACATTTCCTCCACCATGAGTTGTATAAACAACTTCTCCACATTACCAGGCCACAATTTTGTTTCATCAACATCATTCATTTCAATGTTCATCTAATCACATAAACATAATCCTTATGAACAACCAGATGACATGACACATGATAAATGTTATTAAACCAAGCCAAATACTTATGAACAAGCATCGTTCTAACGTCTTAATGTAAATTGACCATCATATTCATATAAGAATAGTGGTATACAAAACTGGGAAAAATAAGCTCACCTGTTGAGATGGTTAATGCGGTTTCGATGATTGACCAAAGTGTATCCCCTGCCAAGAAAATTGAAGGAGTAGTCATATTTCGTCCTGAACAGCTTTAGAGGATTGTATATTATGTTTGATAGCTGTTTACTTTGGCTCCAGATGTCATATCACATCTCGATTCGAATTAATGGCTTCTGCGTAATGCCTTTCTTCCGTAAGAGGAAAACTAATAACAAGTCGAACCGAATTAAATGCTTTAGCGTAATGGCTTGTTTGAGTACGAGAAAAAGTAATTACAATCTAAATTACATTGACAGAATCCAAAGAATAATCCAATCGTGTTCTGAAATCCACCGCATGAAAATATGTTTCTCTATTGTTCATCTATGTTGATAATGACATGCAAAAAAATGTTGGGATTCCTAAACCATAAATGATTGAGTTGAGTTGTGTTGGAAAAGAAATAAGTATAATAAAACTAGTATACAGAATAATTTTAGTTACGACAACCTGTGAAGGAAATTGACTTGAGGCAACCTCTGAAGGCTTTTGGACATATTGTAAAAGGAACTCAGTTATTCCACCGGTTGTAGGAAATTGACTTGATGCAACCTATTATATTAAATCTAACCAACAAATTTCGAAATGCAACATTTCTAACATTTGTGAAGCACATCATACGAAAACGAGTTCAAGTTTAATGAAAATGCAACATTTGTAAGTCCTGACCTCACTGTATTCAGTTGACATGCTTGCAAATCCATAACGTGTGGCGCAGCCACTACTTTCATATGTTTGATCCTAAAAGATAATGATAACAAATGTTTTATCCTTCCTTATTGAACAAAAGTGCAAACTTATAACAAATAACAAGTTGCATACCTTCAATTGGGACGTCTTTTGCTATCTTCTCAAATGTTACTCTCTTTGGGTCATTAATCTATTAACTGGTGGCTGGCCCTTTCCTCTTTTCCGCAGGGGATTGTGTACTTTAATGGCTGTTTGTCCACACTCCTCCCTTCTTTGTTCTTCATTACCGGAGGTTTTTGCTTGCATAGCATTATGAACCATATAAAAATTGAGAAGTTCCATCTTTAAATTACGTAGATTGGAAATCACCATGTCACACCTCTCTTTGGAATCCCCTACCGCATTTGCAAGCTCCAAATACTCAGTGTACATTTTATCTTGCATTTGCGAGTGAGGCCTACCAACATGACAACCTCTTTGTATACGCGTGTAATCACACTTTATTTCCTTCCTCCATTGGTTGAGAATGTATCACTGTGGAACCTTTCTTACTTTCCTTAAAGTCAACACTGCAAGTGAGTGATGACATAATATTCCTTTAAATTCAAAAAGTTGGCATGTACAATTGACATCAACAATCTCCTCGTTGGCATATAATATGAAGACAATGTCCCTGTTCATACATTTTAGGAGGAATCTTCGATCACATGACACCTAAGAAGAAACAGTCAGCTATAATCAACTAATGTTCACAAACTCACTAAACTATATTAATGCAGAAGTAGATAGAATAAGATTATACCTATAAATGGGTCCTTCCTTCACTTCACTTGTGATATGACAATATAACTTCTCTTCCAGCTCCACTTGAAACTCTCTAAACTTGGTATTCACATAAGCTGCTTGAAATTGTTTCTCTATACCATAATGCGTGACACAATTATACTGAGAATTGAATGAATGATAATCAACTTTACTTTCTTTCTCAATCTTATTTAGTAGAGCATTGTCATATTGTTTGATAAATTTCTTTAGTGTTTTTGAACTCACATAACCATAAAAAATGCATTCATACTTTCACTCCGCTATGTTATTGACATCCCTGCGAAAAAAGTATCTTTCAAGTATATAGGAACCCAACGCATCCGCTCATCATATAACCCTTTAAGCCATTCATTTCACTGAAGACCATACGTCCGAATCATGTCTATCCAACTATAATCAAACTCTTCTTTGCTGAAACTTTCATAAACACAGATTTTTAAGTCTCTTTTCATGTTTTTATACTCAGCACATCCGCTAATTTTCTCTGAAATCTTCTTCATTATATGCCACAGGCACCACCGATGACGACTTCTTGAAAAAACAATCTCAATGGCATTTTGTATTGCTTTGCATTGGTTTGTGATTATAGCTTTTGGAGGTCAGTTATCCATACACATCAACCAAGTTTCAAGTAACTATTTAAAAGTTTTTATATCTTCATTGGATAATAATCCACAACCCAACAACACAGAATTGTCATGATGATTTACGCCAACAAAATGAGCAAACAACATATCATATTTATTTATCAGATAAGTTGTGTCAAAGGTGACAACATCTCCAAAAGTTTGCAATACTACTCTACTCCTTGCGTCAGCCCAAAATACGTTTCTCAGTCTATTATCATCATCCAAGTCGATTGCATAAAAAAAACCTCTCTTTTTCCTGCTTCCGATAAAAGTAATCCTGGAGGGCTACACCATCTCCCTTTCCAAGTCTCAATTTGTAACAGCCCAAGTCCCCCGTAGGACCCAAACCCAATCCCCGGTTTTATTCTTGGTAGTGCCACACTCACCCCAAAAGGCCTCATGCCAGGAGAGGTCTCCATGCCCTCTTAAAAGGCACACTTCGTTCTCCTCCCTAGTTGATGTGGGACTTGTATAGTCCTTAGACTTTACAATCCATCCCTCTTAGGAGGCCCATGTCCCCGTAAGCTGCAACCGACCGGTCCCGGCTACCATTTGTAACAGCCCAAGTCTCCCGTAGCACATATTATCCAGTTTATGGCCCAAGCCCAATCTCCAGTTTTGTTCTTGGAAGTGCCACACGCACCCCAAAAGGCCTCATGCTAGGAGAGGTCTCCACAACCTCTTAAGAGGCACACTTCGTTCTCCTCCCCACCCGATGTGGGACTTGTAGAGTCCTCAGACTTTACAAAATGGCTTTTCTTTAGTAATATAATTTTGATAGTCCCTTTCATTGAAATATAAATTTTCAGCACCCCCTGCTTCAACAACTAAAGACTGAAAATTCTTGTTCATTCATATTCCTGCTCGATCATTTAGATCCAATGTTCTCTTCACATGTGGATCTAACCTTTTATTACATCTCATATACCTTGTTTTTGTTGGGCTTAACGAATGATTATGTTCAACAAAAGCACTTTGCAATTTATATTTTCCATTCGGCTGTAAAACTACATTTATCCAAGCTTTACAATTTGTTTTCACTGAAAGTCAAGGGTTCAGTGGACTCTTGGATGTTGTTTTCCCAATCCGTGATTTATAACAAGCATATGTGCACCATCTCTCGAGTCTATTATCTCCATGTTTATATCACTTTCATCACACCAAAACCTTTTTGCCTTCCATAGTTTCTATAGTACTCATAACAATCTTCGAAATTATCAAATTTCTTACTAACCTCAATTTCCTCAACCACATCATCACCACCACTTACTGCAATCTCATTACCAATAATATTACATACTGCATCATCTTCTCTATGAAGCATTCCATCTATTGTAACCATGACCTACAAATATAATAGTAATTACAATGATAAAACCAACACCATTATCATAGGAATTAATAAATGGCCATATATATGCACTTTTCAAACTTCAATCAATTTTATAAACATTAATTTCTTTTACTAGCAACATAAAATTTTTTATACTAACGACATAGGAATTAATGCAGTTAATTAATATTATAAGTAAAGCAATCACGATGGTTCAACCTAACCATATAGCAATTAATACAGTTTTTTCCTTAATAATTAGTTTTAAATGTGTGCAGTTTATAAACCAACGACATTAAAATCATTAAAATTATTGCACTTTTATTTAATTATCTTAAATCATCAATTATCAAGCAATAAATATTTTTTGCCCTGATTAATGCAACAGATTCAGTGCCAAGGGAGATAAAACATCAATTATAAGAAATTGATACATGAATTAAAATGATAAAACCAAGGGACTCACTGGCAATCGTCGATTTTGGGTAGCAGTGTCGGAATTGCTTCAACGTGCAGATGTAGGGAATATGGAGACCGCAAAAAGGAGAGTGGGATAGGAAAAAGGAAGAGTACAAAAGAAAAAACATGGAAAGCGAGATAATATTATTATAAGCGTCGGAATTGCTTTCCCTTTCACGTCGGATTATTATTTGAGTTCACTGCCATGCTCGAGTGCCACCATGTCGTCACATGTCAGCTGCCACGTAGATCCGGCTATGAATCCGATTCATCCAGCTCAAAATATTTATCAGTGTTCAATATGGAGGCAGATCCATCGCTGTTCTTGTTGAATGTTCAGTTGTTCTATTGGCTTAAGGTGTTGGTTTTCATTTTTTTCTTTTTTCTTTTGGGGCGTTTTTTTGTTTTAAGGCATGTGTCTCTTACCTTCCATCCGGCTCTCCATGCCAGTAGTGATTGTGGGAGCCCTTCACATTAGTGAGATGTCTTTGTTTTTTTCTTTCTTTTCTTAATATTATTTACCTTTTTTTGCAAAGCAAAAAAAATCACTATAGGAAGTCCAAGATTTGTTTGTGATATAATTCTAATCTCATAGATCACAATTCACAAGATCCATCAAAGAAATGGAGTAATCAAGACTTTGATTTTATCATACTTAGCTGCACTGTTCATTTCAAACCAAGCATGAAACTGGGAGAAGTTATCTTCCTACTTATTGCATGTATTTTGTGAAGTCCGGTTTGTTCAATATACCAAAGCTCCTGGTGTGGTTAAGTATACAGATTCCGTACACCAAATATCGGGAGAAGTCAGAAGGCCTGTGTTGAGAATGGAGACCCTTTCGGAAAAAAACAGCTACTACCAGCCCTCAGAACCCTTTTATCCTATATGACTCAGGTCCACATGTACAACAACGAGAATCCTAAGAACCTGACTCTCATTTCTCACTTGCATCAAACTCATCTTCCAACTTTTTCCCTACTTTGTTTTCCCAGGAAGTGTGACGGAAACATTCTTTGGCGTTGGGAAGAACCATACTAGAGAGATCATCACTGCCATGTGAAGAATGAAAATGTTCATGTCTTTTGCTGCTGTTAGAGTCATCAGTCTCGCTTACATTCTTTCTAAAGTCATAAAGGCTTCGTTTCTTTATAATAGAAGGGGTGCTCCTAAAACTCCTCCCTGCACTCCTTAATATGGACCCTGGACTACTCATATTTCCACAACTCCCTTCTCCATCGTTTATGGGATTACATTTGGAACCTTTACTGGGCGGTGTCTTAATAAAACTGTCAGTTAGCGGGAAGTGACCGGTTGCCAAGTAAATGTCCAAATCCTTCTTCTGCAGTGGCTCATAACACAGACCAGCATAATGTCCGTCCTCCAAATTACACAAAGGGTATGGACCATATGTCCCAGTGCCAACAATCCTCTCAAAGGGAGACATGTTGGGTTGTGAATTCCTTGCAGGAGGTCCAGGAGAACTGGTAGGAACTGCAGGCTCATCAATGCATTTAAGTGAGAGTGATAAGTCTAGAACATGATCTGATGGAGTACTGTCTATGTTATCTGGAGATGGCTTCACTCGAATATCTGAATTTGGCAGCGTCAGAAGAATGCCTGGGTTTTCTCTTAGGGATGCATAATTTCCCATACTGAAATCTAGACCGCAGGTTTCTGCACTGCTTTTGGAGTTCGTTTTCTGGTGCTGAATAGAAGATTTGGTGTCCAGGCTTCTCTCCACTGGTTCAGCATTTCTACATTCTGGCAGCTTTTTGTAACTGTATTTGTAACTTGAATATAAGCTCAATTTCTTCTTTACTGAGCAGTTCCAGTGGTTCTTTATTGAATTTTCAGTCCTGTAAGTTTCCATCAAATGAAGAAAAAGGATCACATGCAACACAAATAATCATGTTCAATAATCAATATCAAACAAAAGAATTTCAACCCTGACGAAGTTTTGAGCAATTGAGCTAATATTAATCAGTCTGAAGTCCAAGCCTGCACTAACAATTCTATTTTGACATATTAAAAGCATTCTTAAAGTGATACCTTCCATGAAACAACTTTGCTATTTCAGCCCATTTGTTACCATACATGGCATGGGCCTGAACAAGAGCCACTTCCTCATCAGTAGTCCATGCAGTTCTGTTTATTGCCGGATTTAAATGGTTGTGCCATCTGAACACTCAAAAATCAGCTTCACATTTCTACTAGTGATTCGCAGGAAAACATTGGAGAAAATTCAAAAGACTGTCCAATTACCTCTCCCGGCACTGCTTGCCTATGCGACCTGGCAGGTGCTTGGCAATTTCAGACCACCTCTTCTGACCCTCTTTCTCAACCAGCTCAACTACAAGATTGTCTTCCTGGGATTAAACAAAAATAAGCATATCGCAATAACACATTAGAAGAAAAAACGTTCTTAGTACAACAGGCAACCAAAAGTACTCAAATTTATACCTCTTTTGTCCAGGGCCCTTTAACGAGATCCGGGTTAAGAACCTTCTGCCAACGGTGCAGGCACTGCACATCTGTTCTATGAGGGACGCACTCAGCTGCATGATGTCATAAAGCTCAATGGGTCAAACCTGGTTTTGCGGCACAAGTTTAAATCAAATTGGTAGGTTCTTTTGCGAGTACCCTTTGTCAGGCACAAGTTGGCAATGGCACTCTACGTAATAAAAGGTGCAAACAATTCCATACATGGAACCAAACACTAACCAATCTTTTTCCAGTTCCTGCCATTGAAATTGTGAACTGCAAAGGCTAAAAGCTTATCCTGCAAATTTGGGGGAATTTAACTACTGATGCAATGGCACTAAATATGCATATAGCGTTATTGATAAAATAATTCGTAGATGGAACAATTTAACGGATTCAATCGTTTACAAAGACAAACATAGACATGATAGCGTTATTGATATAATTTACACCGAACACTTGGAGAAACTAATACCATATACGAACCTCTTTCTCAGTCCAGCCACCCTTCGTGGACCGTCTGATCGGACCATTGAACCTCCTAGAACACAGAATCGCACCCAAAATCCAAAATTCAATCGACAATATGAAATCGACAATACAAAGGTGCAGATATAGTATATGTTTATACAAGTGAAGGCCTTGAACACAGTTAATTAAATAGTAGGATTCTAAAATTAACTAATGAATCTTTAATCAAACCCGTCTTCATTCATACAACAAAAGATGGTAAAAACAACAGTAGACAGAAGGGGACTCGGTGGAAGAGCAAACCCTTGAGAAGCATTATCAGTTGAGAGCACTGAATCCTCCTTCTCTGCTTCCAAATCACAGTCTATAGCTTCTCCCATCCTCAAGTCATATCACCTTCAGAAACAAACAAATTCAATTATACACCCATATCTTGCCAATAAAACCAAAAAGAAAACTAAAGTGAAAAAGAAAGAAAGAAAGAAAGCAGAAACCCAGGAGGGAGAAACAAGGAAATACACGTATGAGAAATCAAATCAGTGTATCATTTAATATTGGATCACAAGACACACCAACTCCAAAACCCAAACAAACCCTAGTGGATACCCAAGAACTCAAAACCCAGACACAAAAAGACAAAAAGGAAGAAGGCAAAAAAACACCCAGATTGAGATTTGGGTCTTGGAGCGTAACGGTCAAAAAGGAAGAAGGCAATAAATGCAGGCGAAGATCAATGCAAGACAAAAGAAACGGAGAAGCGTGCAGACAAGAAAAAAAGAAAAAAGAGAAAAAAGAACAGAGAGCATGATGGGTTTTTGAGGTGATGGATTTGGGAAGCAGCAAGACCTCGTAACGGCTACAAATTTATTATGGGAGCTAAATATAGTAACCAAAGGCTGATTTTTTTATGGTACGTAGGGAGAGAGGGCTCGAAACGCGAAGCCAAGTAAAGGGTCGAGAGTGACTGAAGAAATGGGGGAATCTTTTGGGTCATGACGCTGGTGGTGGGAGTGAAGTGATAAGGTTTCCAAAGAACAAGTAAGAAACTCGCGGGAAGGAGGAAAACTGTTGGTATCGGATTAGCACACCAGATTGTCTCCAACTTTGATTTCAATTAAACGGATAAACTACATTTTGTTATATTCTAATATAATATTTATTTTATATAAATATGTATATATATTATTAATTTTAATATTCCGATCCGTGTGGTAAGAGTTTGGAAAAACTTATTACATATTTGTTTTGATTTTTTTTTGTTTTTGAATATATAAAAGTATAAAAATAAAAATAAAAAAATTCTTTTTATTCTTTGAGGCTTAAAAAGTAAAATTAATATTTTATTATTTTTAGTTTTTGATTTTTTATACTCAAAAATAATTATTATATTTTAAAAATTAAATAAATAATAAATAATAAAATAAACATATCCTTATACACCATGAGAACACATTAAATTGGAGAATGATGTAGTGAATGTAGTAGTTATGGACGATTATTGTTGGGATTAATGGATGGTTGATCATCCTTATGTGGGTGTATCAGCTAATGCCATCCTTCTTACTGGCAAATTGTTATTGGCTAAGAGTCCTAAAAATAGATATTGCATTGTAAGTCCTTTTGTATTTTTATTAATACGATATTATTTTTGATTAATGATTTTTAATTAACATGGTGTTTTTTTAAATTAATGAAATTTTAATCAAAACGAAATCATTTTAATTAAAATACAAAAATCTTACAATGCTCGGAATTATATTTAGATTTTTTCAATTGTTATAACTCCAACATCAGTACTATTTTTTTTATAATATCTATTTTATTTAAATATATTTATTTGAAAAGCAATACATTTTGATAAAAAAACTAATTCTATTTAAGTATATATTTTTATTCATTCAATATACTAACATCAACACATTCATTGGAATGTTGATCTCCTAGCATCAAATATGATAAAGCCCTCTTTAAAAGGGTAGAAATGGTATAATTGCAAACATAGTCTTTGTTGAACATCATTTTATCCAGATCAAATACATTATCGCACTTAGCAGAGAAGCTCAATATTGAGAATCACTTCTACAAGACTTTAATATGCCTCAACGCCAACACCAAAGGATAGAAGACGAAATTCAAAGACTAATGCACTCGACCATGCTTAATTTCGAATTGAAACGAACTAGTAATGGCTAAAATAGTTTTTGTCAGAAAAAGTCAAACATGCTAAAAGATGATCAACGTCACTAGTCAAATTACCCCAAAATGTGACCATGCAAAATTCTCTGAAACATTAATTTAAGCACCCCAACAAGACATCACATTTTGGCATTTTAGGTGAGGGCAAAAGGGTTATTAAAAGTTAAAAAATGTCGAATCTTTTACCATAATCTTCGGGCTTTCGAGTCTTTGAGTTTTCGAGTTAGCTTCAGATCTTCGAGTCACCTTCGAGCGTTTAAGTCTTTGAGTCAGCTTCGAGTCTTCGAGTCATCTTTAAGTCTTTGAGTCAAAGCTTTGAATCTTTGAGTCACATCTTCAAGTTTTCGAGTCATCTTCGGGTCTTCAAGTTTTCTCTCGCCAACCCCCGAAACAATGCTTTTTTTGCGACTTCATTAAGTGCCTAGCGTATTAAGTGCTACTTTTTCTCGGAAATTGATTTCAATGGTTCAAAATGTGTTTTTTAAATAATGGATGCTCGAAAATGTAACATCCTAAGTCTCCCGTAACACGATATTGTCCGATTCAGGGCCCAAGCCCAATCCTCGGTTTTGTTCTTGGCAGTGCCACACAGGCACCCCAAAAGGCCTCATGCCAGGAGAGGTCTCCACGCCCTCTTCAGTGGCACGCTTTCTTCTCTTCTCCAGCCGATGTGGGACTTGCAAAGTCCTCAAACTCCACAATCCACCCCCCTTAGGAGGCCCATGTCCCCATGGGATTATGGCACACTGACCCGCTCCATAGCTCTGATACTATTTGTAATAGCCCAAGTCTTCCGTAGCACGATATTGTCCGGTTCAGGGCCTAAGCTCAATCCATGATTTTGTTCTTGGCATTGCCACACAGGCACCCCAAAAGGCCTCATACTAGGAGAGGTCTCCACGCCCACTTAAGAGGCACGCTTCGTTCTCCTCTCCAGCCGATGTGGGACTTGCAAAGTCCTCAGACTCCACAGGAAATATCAATTCAACACCTTGGGACTTATTCCCTCCGTGAAAATGCACATGTCAACATTTGGGACTTGCTCTTTGATGCTTGGGAACCCGAAATCGCATGCCAATACTCTAATTTCCCAAACATCAGTTTATAAATAGAATTACTTGGCCAGTAAAACAGAGGGACTAATAATAATTCTGAAAAATCAATAGAGAAATTCTAAAAAAACAGTATTTTCAGGAAGAAATTTTGGAAACGAATTCTTGCTATATTTATGTAGGTCCCAAAGTGAGTCTAGAGGGGGGGGGGGGGGGTAATAGACTATTTTTGTGGAAGCTTAAGACTGTAAGCTAGTTTTTGAATATTCAAGAGATGACTATGCTATGAATATTAATTTAGAAGAAGACAATATGATGTATAGGAGTGATTATTGACATCTAATAAATCTGAGATGAGAGTTAATGTTATAGATGGGAAAGACCTCAGATATTTAATGAATATTCCTACGAATGTCAAATGAAGAGATTGACTCTGTTTGAAATGTTCTAAGATAGATTTCGATTGTGGAAAAACAACACAGAGAGTAGACTAAAAACAGAGGGTAGAAAACCCCTCACTACATTCTCCATAAGCTATTGATTAAGTTCTTGCCAAGCAAACATGAGAGTTCCAAATTGTGCTCATCAAAACAAACACACCCTCTATTCTACTTTATTTTGAAACTCACTCACTATTCTAAATTCATTGACTCCCACTCTACTCTAATGACTGCATAAACACACCTTGAGCCAATGACTTAAGCTCAAAACTCTCAAAACAAAAACAACTCAGTCACTGTGGCTGCAAACTAGACCGTAACACATATAAACATCAAGCCATTGTGGCTTTATTCAGAAAATACTTTTTTTATAGACTATTCTTGGCTTTTTCCACACTTTTTTTAGTAATAACCTTACAAGGTTGCATTTAATGCTCTCCCTTGATGGATTATTCACTTTTTTTTATTTTCTTATGCTCATCTTTTTATTTATTTATTTGCCTTTTTCTTCTTTGTAGGGAGAGAAAAATGTATCTCAATCCCTTTATTACATGACACATAAGGCTCATTTACCCTTTATGGCACAATAAAGAAAGAAAAGAGGCTAAGAAGGTCTAAGTGACCTTGATGCTTTTGCATCAATAACACCAACACCAAGCACTGAGCACAAATAAGTAGTCATCATGCATACTTAACTCCTACCATTAAATAGCATACTTAATACATATAAACATCAAGCCATTGTGGCTTTATTCAGAAAATACTTTTTTTTATAGACTATTCTTGGCTTTTTCCACACTTTTTTTAGTAATAACCTTACAAGGTTGCATTTAATGCTCTCCCTTGATGGATTATTCACTTTTTTTTATTTTCTTCTACTCACTTTTTTATTTATTTATTTGCCTTTTTCTTCTTTGTAGGGAGAGAAAAATGTATCTCAATCCCTTTATTACATGACACATAAGGCTCATTTACCTTTTATGGCACAATAAAGAAAGAAAAGAGGCTAAGAAGGTCTAAGTGACCTTGATGCTTTTGCATCAATAACACCAACACCAAGCACCGAGCACAAATAAGTAGTCATCATGCATACTTAACTCCTACCATTAAATAACATACTTAATACATATAAACATCAAGCCATTGTGGCTTTATTCGAAAAATACTTTTTTTATAGACTATTCTTGGCTTTTTCCACACTTTTTTTAGTAATAACCTTACAAGGTTGCATTTAATGCTCTCCCTTGATGGATTATTCACTTTTTTTTATTTTTTTCTACTCACCTTTTTATTTATTTATTTGCCTTTTTCTTCTTTGTAGGGAGAGAAAAATGTATCTCAATCCCTTTATTACATGACACATAAGGCTCATTTACCTTTTATGGCACAATAAAGAAAGAAAAGAGGCTAATAAGGTCTAAGTGACCTTGATGCTTTTGCATCAATAACACCAACACCAAGCACCGAGCACAAATAAGTAGTCATCATGCATACTTAACTCCTACCATTAAATAGCTAATGTTGAATGAAAAGAGGAGCAAAGCAAACTATTACCCATACCCAAAATGTCACTCAAGGGCTAGAAAGAGGTCGTTGATCTCATTTTTCTTTTGTATTTTCGTTTTCACTCAACTTTAAAGTCCAAGTAAGGTCTATGATAGCATGTCATGCTCATTTAATATTCAAATTCCAGCTCCTCTAATATGGTGATCTCATTCTCAAGATAGAGACATGATTAAACCAAAGCATAATACACCTTGACTACTTGAACACTCTTATCACAACATGATACTTAATGTGGCACAAAAATTTAAAAAATTATGCCAAAATTACATACCTAGTATCCATGCCTCTCCACATGCAAAACACACAGGCATACAATTCAAACAAACAAACAGACCAAAAACAAAAATCAAAACAAAACATGCAATAACACAACATTAAGGACATATAAATGGCTCAAGGCACTCCCCACACCACACTTAAAAATATGCTATGTCCTCATGGCATGAAATAAGGAGTAGGAAGACACTTACCATTGAGTGGCAGCATGGTTTGTGTTTTTTGACTTAGGAGATGACTTCATTGATATTGTATGCGAAAGGGAAAGTTGCTCCAAATGACTTCATCTACTTGCCATAAAAGTTTCGGACCAAACGAACTCGCACATGATATGAGGTTGTCACGTGCATTGTCATGGGCAAGGCCTTTTTGGCTCAAAATTTTCCTGTGGGTCCCTCATATAATGTAAATCAAAAGCTCCTTCGCATGACATATTGGTTCCGACTCTTTCCCCCATTAAAACACTATTTTCTATTTTTGACCTAGAAGATAGCCTTGTGGATATCACGTGTAGAAGAAGTGATGGTCCCTTGGAGCCTAAAGGGGGGGGTGAATAGGCTCTTATCGAAACTCTTTTTATTCTCTTATGACACAAACACTTATCTAGTTAAGTAATAGAATCACTGCGGAAGATAACCAGATAGTGGAAGTATTTTGTTTTATTATCAAAAGATAAATACAACAAAATAGAAGCAAGACTCTCTTACACTTTGTTTACAAAAGGATTCACACACTAGCCTATTATGTCTTTGAACTCTTGTGCATACACAGGATTGATTCAAGCTCGCTCGCACGCATACTTCCTTTTTTTTATGCAAATGTACAAGCATGAATATTTATACAAAAACATTCCTAAAGGACAACCTTGAAACTTGTAGTTTCGGAATGCGTTCGGCACTAACTATTCCTCGGTAATCTCTCTGCCTTGACTGCTGTGGTTTGTGGAGCTCAAGATCTTGGGTTTGAAGAGTATAATTGCCTTTGTAAGTTCCCAAGTATAATTAAAGTTATGTCCACATATCCGGGTGATCCACGTGTAAGATTCTTTAGGTTCTCAACGAGTTTGTCTTACATCGGGACACCACGAGCTGATAACTTTAAATGCGGTAAGTTGAAGTAGCATCTTCTTGGTCCGGTGTAATTTTCCTTACTCCGTTGCTAATAAAGCTCGGAACCTTACTCCGTGTCAGTGGTTGCTTACTCCGTATCTATTTGGTACTGGAATCCTTAGTCCGTGTCAGCGCTTCCTTACTCCGCATGTAAGTTCCTTACTCCATATGTAAGTTGCTTACTCCGTATGTAAGTTCCTTACTCCGTATGTAAGTTTCTTACTCCGTGCGAGTCTAAAGGATCGGATGGCTTACTCCGTACTAGCACATCCTTACTCCGCATGAGTGAGTGGTCCTGTAAGGACCCGTACCTTGAGTTAGTCACAGTTTTGCCTTCTGAGTAGAGTTTTTCTAGTTTTTCTAGATTTTGACCTAGTAAATGGACTCCAATGAATTCACGTGCAAAAGGAAAGATGCTTAGAATGATGTCCTCTATCTACCACAGAAGGTTCAGGCCAAACTGACGTGTATGTGAGGTGCACGTGATATGGGTCCAATTCACGTGCAAGTGTGGTTGTCTTCTACATGATGCAAGGAGGCTAGGGGTGAAGTTTGAGCGCATTTGGAGTTGCACGTGAAGTGGGGAATTCACGTGCAAATTGGCGTGCAGCCATATTTTTGCATGGTTCCCTTGGTTTTGACATTCTAATGATCTTTCTCCAAAGGACCATGTTGAAATTCTGAGTATTTTGGCCTATATGGGTGCGGAAAGGTGCTAACTTGTGTGATCAAAACTACGTCGTTTTGATCCTGGGATTCACTTAATCAAAACTACGTCATTTTGATGTTGTGTTGTCTATATAAGGAGGAGAAGCCCCTCTGTTTTAGGGTTAGGGTTTGTTGCTCCACCAGCCGTCGCAGAGAGAGAGAGAGAGAGAGAGAGAGGGAAGGAGAGCTCCTGGTTGCTGTCGGGCGTCTTGCGTGGGTGGTCGGTGCTTCGTGGGTGGACGGCGTTCGACGTGGGATCGGGACAGTGCTGTGTTGTTGCGTTTTACCTGAGGTAGGGGTTCTGTTCTTCCTAAATCCTCCTCTGTCCTAGGGTTCTAGGGCAGATTATAGAGTTATACCTGTTTATATATATATGTAATCCATATAGGTGTGATCTCCTATATGGATGTTGGCCTTCAATGGCGGTTTTTGATGTATTTTGGTGTTGGATGGTGAGTGCATATCAAGTGTTTGATAATATGCCTGTGTGGTCGGGTTTGTGGGTTTGTGAATGTATGCATATCAAGTGTTTGATAATATGCCTGTGTGGCTGGGTTTGTGGGTTTGTGAATGTATGCATGTCAAGTGTTTGGTATTATGCCTGTAAAAGTGTGTATGCTATGTGTTTGATAATATGCCTGGGTGACCTTGTATCTTTGTGTTTGTCGAACCCGGTGGCCGTGGAAGCCTGGGACTATCTCGTTAACCTGTGTGGCTAAGCCCGAGAGGCCGTGGATATGTTAGCTTGTGTGGCTAAGCCTGAGAGGTTGTGGATATGTTAGCCCGTGTGGCTAAGCCTGAGTGGCTGTGGCTATGTTAGCCTGTGTGGCTAAGCCTGTGAGGCTGTGGATAGGTGTGTGCCTTGTGAATGTGGAATACAACCTGTTTACATTTTATTGTCACTACACTGCACCTGTACACACCCATGTAGATGCTAGGAGCATGGGATGGGTTGGGGAGACATGATCCCTACTGAGTTGTGGTTGCTCACCCCTCCCTCTATGTTGTGTTTTCTTTCGGGAACATACGGGCGTTAGGAGGGACCCCAAGGTGGAAGACCTTATTTACCTTACTTGTTTACCATTTGTTATTGTTATGAGAATTGATGTAACCCCGGTGGGGATGGATTGAAAAGAGGATTGTTTTAATAAAGACTATTTTGGATTGTGGATTGCTTTATTGAACCCTACTGTTTTGAATGTGTTGTGGATGTTTAAAATGTTATGTTCAGGGTTTGCACCCTAACCCCTTTGCCCTCCGTGTGGGTACAAGGGGAGTCACGTACCGGTTTCCTCGGGTTGGAAATCCGGGGCGTGACAATATGGTATCAGAGCATGGTCTAGTTGGCCTAGGGTAGTGGGCGGACCTGGTTATCCTAAGTCCTTTGGAGGAGCCTGGAGGGACATGCCTGATCAACATGGTCCTCTTTGAGCCTCCAAGGTGTACTTAGGGTAGTCCAGTCTTGTGGTAGGATTTGCATGCATTGGCATTAGGGCACTAGTTGCATTTGTTGTGAATGTGTCTTGAATCGTGGATAAGATCATATGATTAAGTGAAATGTGCAACTCTGATTTGTTTGGCAATGTGTACTGAACTGTGCAATGTGATTGATACGATGTATGTATGCAATGTCATGTGATAGTGGAATTGATCAGTGGGGTAGAGGTAGTGACGCGATAGGTTATAAAATTGTTTTGACGTTGTGCATCTTACTTCGTGTATTAAGAATGCCGCCGAGGAGAGTGACACATGCGTCCAGGGCAGTGGCTGATGAGTCATCTGCCCATGAGGGTCCGGGTGCGGGACCGTCCGTTGGAGGGCATGCGTTGTTGCTGGCACAGCTACGAGAAGGCATCCGGCTGGAGGTACAAGAGCTACGGGAGGGACTCCGGCAAGACGTTCGGGAGGAGGTGTGCCGTGAGATGGCAGCACAGCAGGTGGTGCCACCACCACCACCACCAGTAGGAGAGCTGCCTCGCAAGCATGAGAGTTCGCTGGGTGGTGTACCAACTCGTGCAGAGGATGACGTGGTGACACGGTTCCGAAAGGAACAACCTCTGCGATTCAAGGGGGAAGGTGAACCCGTGGTAGCTAAGCAGTGGTTGAGGCAGATAGAGCATGTGTTCTCCTTTCTCCTACCCCGGGAAGAGGATAAGGTGCAACTGGCAATTCGGCAGCTGGAGGGGGATGCTTTGGAGTGGTGGACGAGTGTCGCGGGGAGCCGTGCGGTGCAACTCATGCTTTGGGAGGAGTTCTTGCAACTCTTCCATGAGGAGTTCTTCCCGGAATCAGTGAGATGGCAGAAGAGGGAAGAATTCGGCAGCTTGAAGCAGGGATCCAGGACGGTACCTGAGTATGAGCGGGAGTTCCGGAGCTTGAGTAGGTTTGCTCCTGAGATTGTGGCAAGGGAGGACCTGAAGGCCCACAAGTTCACCTTGGGTCTCAGGCCAGCCCTTGGCGAGGGGTGGCAATTCTACGCTTGAGGACCTATCTTGGGCCGTAGAGACGGCCCGTGTAGCCGAGGGGGAGCTGGATGATGGGAGGCAGACCCATCAGGGTCGCCCGTTGCAGGGTGGGTTGGAGCGTGATTCCGGGTCCAAGCGGCCCAAGACTGAGGAAAGGGATAGCAGTTCCTTTCGCAGCCGAGGACAACCATCAATGCCCCCCGGGGAGGTCTAGCTTTGGCGGTAGCAGCAGACGGAAGGTCCAGCAGGAGGACTCCCCAACGGTTGTCATTGCTTGTGGGGAGCAAGGCCACTTCAAGAGGGAGTGTCCCAAGAAGAACTGGCGATGCAATAGCCGTGGACGAGAAGGCCATTTGAGCCGGGTTTGCCGGAGTAGAACAAGGGAGTTGGAGGCATGGCATCCAGGATGAGGAGTGACGCCGGTTCCGTACACCAGCGAGAGAGACCAGCTCGTCGGTGGTAGGCTAGTCGAGCAGGATCGAGTCGGACCCGACCCCAGGGGGAGGCCGGAGCGGCAGCAGACCGAGGCCGGAGGCAACCTTAGCGGGAAGCGTCCAGTGAGTGAGCCGAACGGTGGCACGGGACAAGGAAGGGTGTTTGCGCTGGAGGCGACGTACCAGGAGGAGGCTGAGCTACCACCCCCACCAGCTGAGGGTGGAGCAGGATCGTCGGTGGTTAGAGGTACCCTTTTGATCTCCCGTACATTAGCTTCGTTCTTTTCGATACGGGTGCATCATGTTCGTTTGTTGCCGAGCTTATAATAGACGGCTTGGGGTTAGCTTGTGTGGAGGCCGCGAGGCCCCTAGTTGTGGAGTCTCCTGGTGGGAGGCATGATTGAGGTACGGCGTGTGTGTCGTAACTGTGTGTTAACCATAGGCGAGGTGGAGCTGAGTTTTGACTTGCATGTGATGCCTTTGCATACTTTTGACCTGAGTTTGGGTATGGATTGGCTTATGGCTTTCCAAGCCAAGATAGACTGTTACCGGCGGCGTGTATCCTTCGTGACACCTGTAGGGATCTCTTGCACCCTGCAGGGGGAGTGGGACTGTGAGGCGAGTCGGGCCGGGCCGGTGTTGGACCAGTGGGGTGCCGTTACCCACAGGTTGGCGGCCCGACCATTGCCGAGGTGGGTAAGGTGGAGAAGAGGGTGTGGCCCGCTGTCGTGGACCAATTTCGGGATGTCTTCCCCGACCGGTTGAGGAGTTTACCTCCGCAGAGGAGTGTGGAGTTTACCATTGAGTTGGTGCCGGGAACGGGTCCGATTTCCCAAGTAGCATATCGTATGGGGCCAGCCTGAGCCGAGGGAGCCGCAAAGGCAAATCGAGGAGTTGGTGGGCCAAGGGTATATCGGACCGAGTACCTCACCTTGGGGTGCTCCTGGTGCTCTTTGCTAAGAAGGCCGATGGCACGCTTCGTCTCTGCATCGACTACAGGAAGTCGAATTCAAGGATCGTGAAGAACAAGTACCCGTTGCCTCGGATAGATGACCTGTTTGACCGGTTGAGTGGGGCCCGGTGGTTTTCCAAAATAGATTTACGGTCGGGGTATCATCAGTTGAGGGTTAGGGAGGGAGACATCCCTAAAACGGCCTTTCGGTGCAGGTATGGGCACTACGAGTGGATAGTGATGCCTTTTGGGCTCACTAATGCGCCGGCAGTATTTATACATTTGATGAACCAAGTCTTTGCCCCATACTTAGACTTGTTCGTGGTGGTGTTTATCGACAATATCTTGGTGTATTCCAAAACTGAGAAGGAGCATGTGGAGCACTTGGCAACGGTGTTGCAAACCTTGAGGGACCAGCAGCTGTTTGCTAAGTTTAGCAAGTGTGAGTTTTGGTTGCAGGAGGTTCACTTTCTTGGCCATGTGGTGTCAGCTGAGGGAGTTAGGGTGGACCCAGCCAAGATTGAGGCCGTGGCATCGTGGGCGAGGCCAACCAACATTTTTGAGATCCGTAGTTTTCTTGGCTTAGCGGGGTACTATCATCGTTTTGTCGAGGGGTTCTCCCGTTTGGCGGCTCCTATGATGGCGTTGACTAGGAAAGGAGTGAAATTTGAGTGGACAGACAAGTACCAGCAGGCGTTTGAGACTCTCAAAACCCTTTGACCACTGCACCTGTGTTGAGGTTGCCTAGGGAGGATATTCCGTATGAGGTATACTGTGATGCGTCCAGGGTTGGTTTGGGGTGTGTGCTTATGCGGGAGCACGGTGTGGTAGCTTATGGGTCAAGGCGGTTTAAGCGTCATGAGCAAAATTATCCTACTCATGACCTTGAGTTAGCGGGTCGTCATCTTCGCCCTGAAGAGTTGGTAGCACTACCTCTTGGGGGAGAAGTTTGTGGTGTTCTCGGATCACAAGAGCCTTCAGGTACATCTTTACCCAGAAGGACTTGAATTTGAGGCAGAGGAGATGGGTGGAGTATTTGCGGACCTTTGATTTTACTCTTGCCTATACCCCGGGCAAGGGTAATATTGTGGCCGACGCGTTGAGCGAAAAGGGAAAGCCGAGGTGGCCGTGAGAGAGTGGAAACCGATGGAGCGGTTGGCGATGTTGCGGCTGCAGCCTATGGTTCGTGATGGTGGGACAGTCCCGAGTCCTTTGGTGGTTGTGCCTGAGTTGTACCGGCGCGTCCGGGAGGAACAACTGGGTGACATCGAGTGTGAGGTTCTCCGTGCTCGTATTGAGGCCGGTGAGCTATCCGAGGATCGGACGAGGGTCCTGAGCATGAATTGTCATTTCGGGGAGGTTGGTAGTGGCTTCTTCCCTCAGGGATGAGGTGATGAGGGAGTTTCACCGGCCTAGAGTTGTTGTGCATCCAGGGGGGTACGAAGATGTACCATGCGCTTCGGGGACATTTTTGGTGGCCTGGGATGAAACGCGATGTGGCTGCCTTTGTTTCGCGGTGCCTCACCTGTCAGCAGGTGAAGGCTGAGCATCAGCGGCCGGCGGGCATGTTACAGCCATTGCCCATAGCGGAGTGGAAGTGGGACCACATAGCGATGGATTTTGTGACTGGTCTTCCACCCACCACAAGGAGGAAAGATATGATTTTGTGATGGATTTTGTGACTCACGAAGTCGGCCCATTTCCTGGCTGTTCGCGAGCAGGACTCCATTGGGACCTTGAGTCAGCTGTACATGAACGAGATTGTGAGACTGCATGGAGTACCATCATCGGTTGTCTCTGACCGGGATTCGAGGTTCACTTCCCGTTTTTGGGCAAGTTTGCAGGAAGCTATGGGGACCAAGCTTCACTTGAGTACAACCTTTCACCCTGAGACCGACGGTCGGACGAGAGGACGAATCAGACTTTGGAGGACATGTTACGGGCCTGTGTGTTAGATTTTGGGGGTTCGTGGGCAACTCACCTTCCTTTGGTGGAGTTTGCCTACAATAACAGTTATCAGGCATCCATTGGGATGGCTCCTTTTGAGGCATTGTATGGGCGACCGTGTCGCTCACCTTTGTGTTGGACCGAGGTGGGGGAGACAGCTCTCTTGGGACCGCAGTTGGTTCAAGAGGCTACCGAGAAGGTTAAGTTGATTCGACAGCGGTTGATATCAGCTCAGAGTCGGCAGAAATCTTATGCGGATCAGCGGCGGCGACCTTTAGAGTTTTCTGTTGGTGATCATGTGTTTCTTCGTGTTTCCCCACGTCGTGGACATCGACGGTTTGGGCGAGGTTCCAAGCTATCTCCACGGTTTATTGGTCCTTTTGAGATTCTGGATCGTGTAGGGCCTGTGGCCTACCGGTTAGCGTTACCACTGCGGCTGAGTCGAGTGCACAACGTGTTTCACGTGTCCCAGTTGAGGAAGTATCACCTTGACCCCACTCATGTCATCGATTGGGGGACATTGGACATTGAGGATGACATGTCCGTTGTTGAGGCCCCTATCCGTATCCTAGATCGGCGCGAGAAGCTTTTGCGTGGTCGTGCTATTCCTTTGGTTCGCGTGCTGTGGCAGCACCGTGGCATTGAGGAGGAGACATGGGAACGTGAGTCCGTGATGCGTGAGCGAGACCTGGACTTGTTCGAGGACGAACAATCTTAAGCGTGGGAGGTGGCCATGGCCAAGGGATAGTGATGTGTTTTGTATTAGTTGTGTACGATTTGGTGTATTTGTATTGTCTTTTAAAGACATGTGTTCTTATTTGTGATGTGTTTTGAGATGTATAATCGTGACATACGGACATGTGTTATATGCATTATTGTGGTTATGGATTATGGTGGTACTTTGTTATGTGCTGTTATGTGCTGTGTGCGACATATGACTCATTTGGGTGTTGTGGCTTGCCGGGTGGCAAATGGGTAGCTTGTGGTTGTTTTCCTCGTATGTCATTTCTTTTCGAGGACGAAAAGTCTTAAGGGGGAGAGGATGTAAGGACCCGTACCTTGAGTTAGTCACAGTTTTGCCTTATGAGTAGAGTTTTTCTAGTTTTTCTAGATTTTGACCTAGTAAATGGACTCCATTGAATTCACGTGCAAAAGGAAAGATGCTTAGAATGATGTCCTCTATCTACCACAGAAGTTTCAGGCCAAACTGACGTGTATGTGAGGTGCACGTGATATGGGTCCAATTCACGTGCAAGTGTGGTTGTCTTCTACATGATGCAAGGAGGCTAGGGGTGAAGTTTGAGCGCATTTGGAGTGCATTTGGAGTTGCACGTGAAGTGGGGAATTCACGTGCAAATTGGCGTGCAGCCATATTTTTGCATGGTTCCCTTGGTTTTGACATTCTAATGATCTTTCTCCGAAGGACCATGTTGAAATTTTGAGTATTTTGGCCTATATGGGTGTGGAAAGGTGCTAACTTGTGTGATCAAAACTACGTCGTTTTGATCCTGAGATTCACTTAATCAAAACTACGTCGTTTTGATGTTGTGTTGTCTATATAAGGAGGAGAAGCCCCTCTGTTTTAGGGTTAGGGTTTGTTGCTCCACCAGCCGTCGCAGAGAGAGAGAGAGAGAGAGGGAAGGAGAGCTCCTGGTTGCTGCCGGGCGTCTTGTGTGGGTGGTCGGTGCTTCGTGGGTGGACGGCGTTCGACGTGGGATCGGGACAGTCTTTGTGTTGTTGCGTTTTACCTGAGGTAGGGGTTCCGTTCTTCCTAAATCCTCCTCTGTCCTAGGGTTCTAGGGCGGATTATGAGTTATACCTGTTTATATATATATATGTAATCCATATAGGTGTGATCTCCTATATGGATGTTGGCCTTCAATGGCGGTTTTTGATGTATTTTGGTGTTGGATGGTGAGTGCATATCAAGTGTTTGATAATATGCCTGTGTGGCTGGGTTTGTGGGTTTGTGAATGTATGCATATCAAGTGTTTGATAATATGCCTGTGTGGCTGGGTTTGTGGGTTTGGGAATGTATGCATGTCAAGTGTTTGGTATTATGCCTGTAAAAGTGTGTATGCTATGTGTTTGATAATATGCCTGGGTGACCTTGTATCTTGTGTTTATGGAACCCGGTGGTGTGGAAGCCTGGGATGTCTGTTAGCCTGTGTGGCTAAGCCTGAGAGGCTGTGGATATGTTAGCCCGTGTGGCTAAGCCTGAGAGGCTGTGGATATGTTAGCCCGTGTGGCTAAGCCTGAGTGGCTGTGGCTATGTTAGCCTGTGTGGCTAAGCCTGTGAGGCTGTGGATAGGTGTGTGCCTTGTGAATGTGGAATACAACCTGTTTACATTTTACTGTCACTACACTGCACCTGTACACACCCATGTAGATGCTAGGAGCATGGGATGGGTTGGGGAGACATGATCCCTACTGAGCTGTGGTTGCTCACCCCTCCCTCTATGTTGTGTTTTCTTTCAGGAACATACAGGCGTTAGGAGGGACCTCAAGGTGGAAGACCTTATTTACCTTACTGTTTACCATTTGTTATTGTTATGAGAATTGATGTAACCCCAGTGGGGATGGATTGAAAAGAGGATTGTTGTAATAAAGACTATTTTGGATTGTGGATTGCTTTATTGAACCCTACTGTTTTGAATGTGTTGTGGATGTTTAAAATGTTATTTTCAGGATTTGCACCCTAACCCCTTTGCCCTCCGTGTGGGTACAAGGGGAGTCACGTACCGGTTTCCTCGGGTTGGAAATCCGGGGCGTGACAGGTCCGGATTCCTTACTCCGCATCTGGCTTCCTTACTCCGTGCGAATAAAGACTCGGGTCCTTATTCCGCATCAGTACTTCCTTACTCCGTATGTATGGAAGACTCGGATGCCTTACTCCGTGTCTTCTTTACTTTAGTTCACTTGAGTGGAAGACTTAACTTTTTAGCTCCGTGTTGACTCTTTTACTTCGTGCGACCTTGTAGACCAAGATTCTTACTCCGCATCAGTTTGACTTAGTCCGTTTGAGATATTAAGAGCAGATTCTGTAATCCGTAGCTTTTAAGTTCTTAGTCCGCACAAATGTTCCTTATTCCGTATGTATTGGTGACTTGGTTATTTACCAAGTGTTTAACGATACTCACTCTTGTCCGGATCAGGATTATGTATCCTGTCCTTAGCTTTGCTCTCACGAGTGTATCTCCGGATTAATAACATATCTTCTGCAATGATCAAAGAAACACAAAAGATATCAAATCAAATTACGTAGGGCTTGCTCAGCATGATCCAAATTCCGGGCTTGATCCAACAAGAAGAAATTGCTCCCCATGCCTCTAGCTACCATCCATAACAATTTCAAAGCCAAAAGACTCTGCATGTGAGATTGGGGTATCACTGCATTGTCACGTGCAAGGCCAGAAACTCTGGAAATTTTGTGATGAGCCCCTCAAACGCTTTAGAGCAATAGTTACTCTATCTCTGCACCAATGGTGAGCTAACAACAAACAATAACAAAAGAAATGCAAAATAAATCAATTGGGTTGCCTCCCAAGAAGCGCTTTATTTTAAGTCTGTAGCTAGACTGTTCTTACCTCAAACATCACAGAAAAGGTAGTGGTTAACCTCATTGACTTGGTCCTGGATATAGTATGGCTTCACACGCTGACCATTAACTTTGAATAACTGTCTTGAGGTTAATTGGAGCTCAACACTACCATATGGGAAGACCTTTATCACAGTGAATGGTCCATCCACTTCGATTGCAGCTTCCCTAGAAAGAGCTTAATTTTGGAGTTCAAGACAAGCACCTTTTGTCTAGGTTGAACAGTAGTGGGATTAATCTTCCTGTCATGAATAATCTTGGTCATTTCCGTGTAGAGCTGAGCACTTTCATAAGCATTGAACCGGAACTCCTCTAATTCATTCAATTGGTGGAAGCGAAGTTCCTTTGCAGTGTTGGGATCCATATTTAGCTTTTTCACAGCCCAGAATGCCTTTTGCCCAAGCTCAACCGACAAATGACAAGCTTTTCCATACAATAGACGGTAGGGGGACATTCCAATAGACGTTTTTGTTGGTCCCGGAGAGCCTAAAGGGGGCGGTGAATCTCTGTGTTTGGCTCTTTACAAGATATACGCTTATGAGTGTATAAGTACAAGTAAGCACGCACATCTTCATTTACATTGCTTCAGGCATATATATAGACATCCTAGAAATTTATCTTGGAACTGCATTTTCCGAGCAGTGTGGAGCATTGAAGTTCTTCATCGGAAAATGCTGAAGCTTTAACTGTTGCGGATGTGGAGCTCGAAATATTGGAAGCATAAGTTGTAATGAATTCTTTGCTTGATTCCAATTGCATTTGAGTCTGCGTCCACATCTCCGTGTGTTCCACGTGTCAGACAATTTAGGTATTCAATGACTTTGTCTTACATCGGGACGTAGTGAGCTGCTAGCATTAATTGCGGCTTGGAGAGATGAAGCAGCATCTTCTTGGTCTGTTGCAAGGTTCCTTACTCCACATGAACGAAGCTCGGATCCTTACTTCGTATCAGTGATTGCTTGCTCCGTATGAATGAAGTCCTGGAATCCTTATTCCATGTCAGCGCTTCCTTACTCTGCATGAGTAGTGGTTCGGAGAGCTTACTCCGCATCAGCGCTTCCTTACTCCGCATGAGTAATGGTTTGGATTCCTTATTCCGCATTTGATGTCCTTACTCCGCTCGAATGACAGACTCGGATTTCTTCGTCTGTGTCTTCTTTTCCTTAGTCCGGTTGGAGTGGCAACTTCGATTCTTTCTCTCTCACAAGTCTCTTTTACTCCGTGCAAGATGTAGACTCAGGAGCTTACTCCGCATTAATAGACATAATCTAGTTGAGTGTTAGACGCGGGTTCCTAGTCGTTTTGTCAAGTGTTTAATTAGCACGAAGGGTCCCTACTCCGGATGATGACTTGGTTATATACCAAGTGAATGACGACACTCATGATGATCCGGGGAGTGAACTGACCGGAGAGCAGAACTAACTTCGTGGCCTGAGCTGGCAACAGGTTCACCAACAGAACTCGCTTGCTGTTCTGAAGCGACAGCAAGGGCACGGGAGACTGGAGGGCAGCGAATGGTGAGGGTCCCGTCAGCAGTAAGATGGCGGAAGTAGTAGGACGCCGGGAAGGGAATCACCAGTTCACCCTAGAAGTGCGCGGGGTGAAGATGCCAGAAGATTTGGGACAGAATCCGTCCAAAAGACGAGTTCCGTTTCCCATTCCGCAACACCCGGAAGAGAAAGTTGCCCCAGTCAAGTGGTAGTGACTCAAAAACCACATACATCGCCAGCAGGAGATCGTACAGAACCGAGTCGAGAGCCGTGGAGCGAGCCAGAAGACATCGGCTGAGTATGGTGGCCATACAGCGGTGAGGACATTTGAAAGACTTCATTTTGTACTCCTTCACCTTATTAGGACACCCCATGGAAGCAGCCATGGCAGCAGTGTTTGGGCGGATGTCATCGCCGGCAGGAAGGTTGAAAATATCCCGGATCACCTGAGGTGTGATCTTGAGAGTTTCCCCTCGAATCACAGAAAGGATAAACTCCTCAGTGGAGGTGGAGTGATGATGGAAGGACAGGACGTCCGACACTAGAAGATCGGCCGGGGAAGAAACAAGCGCGAAAAGGTTGCTATGCTCGAGTAGCTGGCGAACCTCGTGGAGCCATGATGGAGGATCAGAGATTCCGGACCAATCGACAAGATGGCCAGGAACAACACCATAGAGAGCTTGGGATGCCATTGAGAGTGAAAGAGTAAGGAAGAAGGAGAGAAGAGCTTTGCCGGAATAGATGCGGTGAGGGTTTAGGGTTTTGAGAGTTGGTAGTGATAACCTCGGCCGACGCCGATAGTGCGGTATAAATAGGATCCTTTCCGTGGAAGCGAGTGGGTCTCGAGTTTAAGCGAAATGAACAGTGAGCCACTCGACTTCCTTATGTCATTAGAAGTGATGGATTAGCGCCGTCGAATAGACTTATGACGTGGCGGCTATGCTAACCATTCAAAGATGACAGCTGTAGGCATACTTCCGGATTTTTGAAAAGATTAGTATCGGGCTCGATGCGTGCATTAAATGAACCATCATTATCCATCCTCGAAAATAAGTGATGTAAGATAATTACTTGGTTTATCGCGAATTGAGAATTCCAAGAGTCAGGAGGAAATAAACCGACTTTCATCCGGAGCAGGATAATCCATATAAAGATCATCCGGATGAGACTGACTAACTATATCAGTAGAACAGTGTTGAAAAGAGATGATTCCTTTGTGGTCTTGATGTCGAGGGAGTATGAAGTACCACAGCACCTCAGAAATCCGAGACATCTAACAGGATAGAGCAATGAAATGCAAAGAGAATCTGAACCTATGACTTAACAAATAGATGCTTTGAAGAGCAAGTCTCGTCAGGTTCGGGTTAGTCCAGGATAAACAATATAAGAGTATAACACACAATCCATACTAAGAAGAAACAGAACTTATGCATAAGAAGTTAAGTGCTAGACACAGACATAAGAATTGAAAGCCATCATACTGAAATCAATGTATATGTGGGATAATTAACACATAAATCCAATAGGTCAGCATAGTCAATCCTTCATACTGAAAATGAGAGCAAAGATCAATTTGATTTATATGACTTCATCCATCAGAGAATGTATGAGTGAAAATGGAAGGAAGAGCACATGATGTATGATGTTATAACCGACTGTCATGCCTAAAATGCTAGGAAGAGGAAGATAACAGCCAAGCAATCCGCAATTCCGATTCAACAGTGCAAATCCAATCAGCTTTATGAGTGAGAGTTATAGGGCGGAACATCCGAGACATATCAGAGAGGCATTACTTAATAATAAGCATTCTGTCGCCCTGTAGTCATGCCTTTTGCTGAAATAGGGGGCCTTACTTAAGATTCAATGAAGTATTCTCTCCCCCTGAGATCAGCGAATCATTTTGATGCGATCTTCTCGAGGATGACTCCCCCTCAGATAGACAGCCAGGAGAGAGGTCATGAAATATGAATCCGGGGGTATTACTAGATAATAGAGAGAGCAATTTCTCCCCCGTGGACTTTTAGAGCCTGTTAAGACGTTTCCTGTTTAATGATGAAACGAGAGAAACTGCTGTCTATCCTTGATTTACTCCACTCAAGCAGCTGATCAGCAGACAGTGAATTTCCACTTTCAATCCGAGCTATCCTAAATCATTCCTCAACCATGCATCTTAGATATTTCAGCCAGTCATCAAATCATAAGACATGTGATGGAAGATGGAGTTGAATTCATGACATCAGAATAGGATTTGTGTCATATAAATTTAATTATGTTTGCTTGATTCACTGTCAGTCCGGATAAGCAAGCATCCTCCCATTATGAACTTAGTGAGAAATATCAGAACATTTACACGACTAAAGTAAGATAGTTAAACATGAAGTTCAGTATTTATCACTAACCATGAAGTACAACAATGCATGTTCTGAAAATAACTACTGATGGATAACAGGTGAGAAGCTATGCAGAAAAGTCAAGCATACCGAATTTAAGAAGAAGTTCAGAAAATCTTTCATTAGGTAGAGGCTTTGTAAGTATATCCGCCAGTTGATCTTCCGTAGCAACGTGTTCCAGGGATATGTGCTTTTTAAGAACATGATCGCGAATGAAATGATGTCTGACCTCAATATGTTTTGTCTTTGGATGCATGATGGGATTATTGCTGATAGCAATAGCACTAGTGTTGTCACAGTAGAGTGGAACAGATGTCATGTTGAAGCCGTAGTCAATAAGTTGACTTTGCATCCAGAGAAGCTATACGCAGCAACTCCCAACAGCTATATATTCTGCTTCAGCAGTAGTGGTTGATACGGAATTCTGCTTCTTACTGAACCAAGAGATCAATCTGTTTCCAAGGAATTGGCATGTACCACTGGTGCTTTTCCTGTCTATGTGACACCCGGCAAAATCAGCATCAGAATATCCGGATAAGGCGAAGTTGGACTCTTTTGGGTACCAGAGTCCCAAATTCATCGTCCCTTTGAGATACCTTAATATCCGTTTTACATGAAGCATATGTGACTCTTTGGGAATTCGCCTGATATCTTGCGCAGATGCAAGTTGCAAACATTATGTCTGGGCGACTTGCTATAAGATACAGCAAGGATCCTATCATCCCTCTATAGTCAGTCACATTTACTGATATGCTGTCCACATCAGGATCTAACTTGGCACTGACAGGAGATGAACCTTCCATACCAAACTTCTTGATTAAGTCACGAGTGTACTTAGCTTGGTTGATGAAGATCCCTTCCTTTAGTTGTTTGACCTCGATCCCAAGGAAGTAGGACAGTTCTCCCATCATACTCATCTCAAACTTGCCAGTCATCAACTTGGCGAACTCATCACAAAGTTTCGGATTAGTTGATCCAAAAATGATATCATCAACGTAGATCTGTATGATCAGAGTATGTGTCTTCTCTTTCCGTAAGAATAGCGTGGTGTCAATCTTCCCTTTTTGGAAGTTGTGAGCGAGTAAAAATTCTGAAAGTGTGTCTTACCAGGCTCTTGGAGCTTGCTTCAATCCATACAAGGCTTTCCTTAGTTTGTAGACTAGATGTCCAGCCTTTGGTTCAATGAAGCCTGGAGATTGTTCAACATATACCTCCTCTTGAAGATCTCCATTTAGAAATGCACTCTTGACATCCATTTGATAAACTTTGAAGTTTTCATATGAAGCGTATGCTAAGAACATTCTGATTGCCTCAAGTCGGGCTACTGGAGCAAAAGTTTCGTCATAGTCTATTCCTTCTTCTTGACGATAACCCTTGGCTACCAGTCGGGCTTTGTTCCGGATTATGATTCCGTCCGTATCAAGTTTGTTCCGGAACACCCATTTAACTCCAATGACTTGTTGAGACTTTGGCCTTGGTACAAGAGTCCACACATCATTCCTTTTGAACTGATTTAACTCTTCCTGCATGGCGTCTATCCAATTTGAATCTTGAAGAGCTTCTTCCACCACTTTTGGCTCTATCTGCGACAAAAAGCAAGAGTAGAGGCACATGTTGGAGGTGGCTGCTCTTGTTCTAACACCAATAGTAGGATCACCAATCACTTGTTCTTGAGGGTGGCTTTGAGTCCACCTATAGTTTTGCGCAAGTGGTAGTGTGTACTCAATGATTTGAAGCTCTGTCAGATTAGGTGGTCCTTGGTCGTCCACTAATTGAGCTTTTTCTGGGCCAGCGTTATTCAAATTAACAGGTTCTGGAGTATTTTGAGGTTCTCCATTACTGTTCATTTCCGTATCAACTGGTCCGGATGTACTGGAAGGTACTTCGGTATTTTGAATATCCAAAGGAATATATCCGGAGTTATATGGAAGTCCCGAGTCCGATTCATCCGTAGCATCATCTGCATCATTTCTTCGTTCTTCATTGGTGTCACATGGTTGGTCAGTAGAAGTGACAGGAACATTCATAAACTTTGAGTAGTCAATGTTGTCGTCTTGATCCTGCACATTAGAACTTGAAGAACTAACTTTCGACCAATCCGTGTTAGCTTCATCAAAAGTCACATGGATAGATTCTTCAACTTTGAAAAGTTTTCTATTGAAAATCCGATAAGCCTTGCTATGTAATGAGTATCCAACAAATATCCCATCATCAGATTTAGGTTCAAATTTATTCCGGGATTCTTTTCCATTGTTCAGTACGTAGCAAGTACACCCAAAACTTTTGAAGTGTGAAATAGAAGGCATTCTGCCCTTCCATATCTCATAAGGTGTTTTTATGGTAAATTTATTTATAAAAGTTCTGTTCTGAACATAGCAGGCAGTAGACACCGCTTCAGCCCATAGACTGAGAGGAAGCTTTGCCCCTGCTAACATTGATCTGCTAGCCTCGACTAAAGTGCGATTCTTGCGCTCAGCTACCCCATTTTGTTGTGGAGTTCTGGGCACAGAGAAGTTGTACTGAATGCCCTGTTCAAAACAATATGACCTCATTTCTGAGAAATCAAATTCTGTACCATGATCACTCCTGATGCATTTAATACTCAGTCCTTGTGAATTGCTTATCCAGTTGAAGAGATCGAGAAGGTGTTCAAAGGTTTGATCCTTAGATTTCAGGAACAACACCCATGTGTATCTGGTGAAGTTATCGATAACCACTAGGGTGTATCTCGCACCAGCAAGTGAAGAAACAGAAATGGGACCACATAGGTCCATGTGAAGAAGTTGTAAAGGAGCAGTTATTGAATTAACTGATTTGCTCTTAAAACTATGTTTGGTCTGTTTGCCAAGTTGGCATTCTCGACAGAGAGTGTCTCTGGAGTATTTGTGTTTAGGCAAACCAGTGACCAAATCAATCGACACTAATTTAGACAAGGTCTTAAAATTTAAATGTGCGCAACGCTTGTGCCATAGCCAACTATCTTCATGTGATGCTGTAGTGATGAAGCATACAGGGTCAGAAGAATTGTTTTTCAAGACCACAGAATATATGTCCCCATCTCTTCATCCGGATAACTTAATATCTCCGGATAAGTTATCTCTAACTGTGCAGGTGTTTGACAAAAAGGAAACTGTGAATCCTTTGTCACATAAATTACTGACACTCAGCAGATTATGCTTCAAACCTTCGACTAATGCAACCTTAGTAATTGATACACAGTCATTGGTTAAAGTGCCATACCCCACAGTCTTACCTTTACTGTTGTTACCATATGTTACGGATGCGCCTCGTTTGTCAGTAACATCCATGAGCAGAGACTTATCACCCGTCATATGTCCTGGAGCATCCGCTATCGAGTATCCACTTGCTTTGATTGATCTTTGACTTCAAGTGAGATGGCAGTGAATTCCATAGATGCTCCTGCAAGACAACAGATTACATTTTTGGTGCCCAAACTTGTTTTGGGCGGTTAGGAGAAGCAACAACAGTGTCAACTATTCCAGATTTTATGTTGCTAGGAACTTTAACTCTCCAAGTTGACTTAGCTTTTTCCATCTTAGTTGCTTCTTCAACTTGGGTTTTCTTAGGTGAAATACTTCGAGGAGTTTTAGATTTCGCTTTCCGAGAAGAACCCTTTTTGACAATCAGATTTTTATTGATTGAAGAGTGATTACATAACCAGTCATCAGATAGACTCCAACACTCATATTGATAATGACCTATTTCGCAACATATCGAACAGACACTGTGATGAGGAGTTACAACAGGGGATACAGGTTTCTTCGGTTTTACAGGTTTTCTACTCGGTTCCGTATGGCCTAATCCTTTACGAACGGGTGACGCACTCTTGGCCTTGGATGCGTCAACCTTAGCCTTTCCTTTGTTTATGGGTGCTGTAGTTTCGGCTTTAACTACAGCAACCTTCCCGTCATCGTTCGGTGCGGGTGCTACTACTTCGGGATTAGCAGTAACAGCCTCTGTTCCACAATACTATGGTGCCACCTGAAACAAAACCATCCAACGGTTTAGATGTACTAACAGGATATAGGTTGGTTAGTTTTGGAGTGTAGTCCGGAGGGCACTCAGTAGCTGGAGTAGTGGAAGTGGATTCGGATCCTAGGCCAGGTTTAACTCGGATATTGTCAGGATCAGTTCTAAATGTAGACGCTAGTTCTCCGGATTTTAGCCATTTACGATTTATTTCCTTTTCCTTCTCAAATTCAATCTCGAGTCTTTTAAGATTTACATTCATGCCCATGAGGTTGGTATTCAGCAGGTGATTCTCAGCTCTTAGGTCGTGATACCAAACCTCCCTACTTCGGTAGTCAGCTATGTCCTTTTCAAGTTTAGAAACAGTAAGTTCTAGGCGTTTAGTCTGACCACTCATATTTTGATACATTTGAGTAATTATTAATCTCTCATTCTTTTCATCATCACGTTCCTTAGTAAGAGATTCTAGTTTACTCAAGAGCTCAGAGATAGAAGGTACCTTAGCATTTGCCATGAGGCGACGTTCGCCTTTGCGTTGGTTCGTCGTCCAAAGATTCCTCTTCTTCTTCCGAGCCACTGTTGTATTTTGAGACGAACGCCTTCCTCTTCATTTTGCTGTTGTCTGAGGTGGAGCATCGGGGTTTAACCTTGTCATCCTTGTCGGCCATCTTGGGTTTGGATCTACAGTCCTTGGCCCAATGACTAGGTTTCCCGTAATTGTAGCAGTCTTGGGATGTCGACTCCGACCGCTCCTTCCTTCTTGAGGATGAGGAAGAACCTCTTCTGAATCCTTTTCTGCCTTTCCGCAGAAATCATGTGAAGGATTTCACCAGGAGTGCTATTTCTTCTTCCATGTCCGAGTCAGAGTTTTTTAACTCTTCCGTATCATCCTCCGTCAGCATGCTTGGTCGAGCCGTAGCCTTAAGAGCTACCCCCTTTTCTTTTCGAGCTATCTTCTCGTCTCGGTCAGTGTATTTGAATCTGACCTCATGAGTCCGTAGCTCTCCATATAGCTCTTCAAGGGGAGCATATTGCCAGTTGTCTTTGGATTGCATCTGGAGCTGCTTGAAGTAATAGTGATCCGGCAAGGAACGAAAGAACTTGTCATTTATTTGGAACTGAGTGTAATGCTCGTTGACAGTTTTCAATTCCAGGATGAGCTTGCCGAATCGACGATAGATGCTCTCCAAGGATTCGCCAAGTTTGTGGTTAAAGCTCTCAAAATTCTGTCTGAGAGCTCAAATGACGTTCTGCATCTGGGACTGACTTCCTTCATATAGAATAGTCAATTTGTCCCACACAGCTTTTGCTGTCGTGTAGCCCTGGACGTCCGTGAAAGCCTCTGAATCTAAGGATGATGTCACATAAGCTAGAGCCTTTTCACTGGCGTATTGCCAGGCTCTTTCATCGTTAGTGAGTTCAGCATCAGTCTTTGGCCTCCTGACCCCATTTTCTCTGATGGTCATCAGAATGGGAAGCTCCTGATGAAGACAAAGCCACATTAGATGATCATGACAGGTCATGAACATCTTCATGTGAGCTTTCCACTGGGAGAAAAGCTCTGGTGTGAACTTTGGTGGTTTGCTTAAAGTGTAGCCTGAACTCCGTGGTTGAGGAGTAGCGGCAGCAGCAGGTTGAGGTGGATCAACATTTTCACTGCTGCTTCGGTTGGGAAGGGGCTCTTGAGCTCCCCTGGAGTTAAGGCGGGTATTGAATAGCATGCTGCTTTCTTCGGCCATTGTTAAGTTAAGAGGGAGTGAGGGATCTCTACGAGCAGGTAGAACTTGCTCTGATACCACTTGTTGGTCCCGGAGAGCCTAAAGGGGGGGGGGGTGAATAGGCTCTTTGAAAATTCTTTCTCTCTCTTAATGGCTTAGACACTCACTCTGGTTAAACGGATAAAATCAGTGTGGAAGATTAACCAGGTAGTGAAAGTATGTTGCTTTATTATCTGAAGATAATTACAACACAGCAAAACAGCGTTTTAGCTGATTACAACACAACACTCTGTTATAGTTACACACACTTGGCAGTGAATCTCTGTGTTTGGCTCTTTACAAGATATACGCTTATGAGTGTATAAGTACAAGTAAGCACGCACATCTTCATTTACATTGCTTCAGGCATATATATAGACATCCTAGAAATTTATCTTGGAACTGCATTTTCCGAGCAGTGTGGGGCATTGAAGTTCTTCATCGGAAAATGCTGAAGCTTTAACTGTTGCGGATGTGGAGCTCGAAATATTGGAAGCATAAGTTGTAATGAATTCTTTGCTTGATTCCAATTGCATTTTAGACTGCGTCCACATCTCCGTGTGTTCCACGTGTCAGACAATTTAGGTATTCAATGACTTTGTCTTACATCGGGACGTAGCGAGCTGCTAGCATTAATTGCGGCTTGGAGAGATGAAGCAGCGTCTTCTTGGTCCGTTGCAAGGTTCCTTACTCCGCATGAACGAAGCTCAGATCCTTACTCCGTATCAGTGATTGCTTACTCCGTATGAATGAAGTCCTTGAATCCTTATTCCGTGTCAGCGCTTCCTTACTCCGCATGAGTAGTGGTTTGGAGAGCTTACTCCGCATCAGCGCTTCCTTACTCCGCATGAGTAATGGTTCGGATTCCTTATTCCGCATTTGATGTCCTTACTCCGCAACAGTTGCCCTTACTCCGCTCGAATGACAGACTAGGATTGCTTCGTTCGTGTCTTCTTTTCCTTAGTCCGGTTGGAGTGGCAACTTCGATTCTTTCTCTCTCACAAGTCTCTTTTACTCCGTGCAAGATGTAGACTCAGGAACTTACTCCGCATTAATAGACATAATCTAGTTGAGTGTTAGACGCGGGTTTCTAGTTGTTTTGTCAACTGTTTAATCAGCACGAAGGGCCCTTACTCCGGATGATGACTTGGTTATATACCAAGTGAATGACGACACTCATGATGATCCGGATCAGGATTATGTATCATGTCCTTAGCTTTGTCCTCACATGAGTAGGTCCGGATTTAGAGTTAACTCATCTGCATAGACTTAATGGTAAACATGAAACATCTCGAGTCAAATTACATAGGGTTTGTTCCGCATTATCCAAATTCTCGGTTTGATCCAACAGTTTTGAATGCAGTGCGGTAAGCCCATAGCGCCTCATCTAGCTTCTGAGACCAATCCTTGCGATTGCCTCCCACTGTTTTTTCAAGAATTTGCTTGATCTCTCGATGTGAGACTTCAGCTGGGCCATTAGCCTAAGGATGATAGGCTAATGTTTGCCTATGTTGGACTCCGTACTTGCTTAATAGCTTCTCAAACAGTTTGTTACAAAACTGACTCCCTTCATCGCTAATAATTGCTTGTGGTGTCCCAAATCTACTGAAAATATTTCGGCGAAGGAACTTTGTGACCACTTGAGCATCATTCTTCCTTGTGGGGATAGGCTTAACCCACTTTGAGAGATAGTCAACTGCTAGAAGAATAAAGGAGAAGCCGTCTGATGGCGGAAGAGGCCCCATGAAATCAATACCCCAAATGTCGAAGAGTTCAACCGATAGAATACCAGTTTGGCGCATATCTTGCTTCCTTGTGATGCCTCCCATTCATTGACACTGATCACAGGATTTGACAAAGGTGTACATGTCTTTGAACATGGTGGGCCAATAAAAACTGCTTTGCAAAATCTTTGTTACCTTTCTTTGGACTCTGAACTGGCCAGCATTGTAAGGACCCGTGTTCCGGGACGTGAGGAGGTAATCGCAGTTTTGCCTTTTGGAGTAGCAAATTGTTAGGTCTTGAGGAGTTTTATTTTAACACACATTGGCTATAACACCTTTTATGATTATAAGGAAGCATGAGGCAAAATTTGAGCCCAAAAGGAGGTGCCCGCGATAATGCCCGTGACAATGGTTGTCACGGGTAGAGTTTTTTTTCAAGGGAGCCTTCCTGACGTTGTTCTAAGGCTTGGGGAAAAATCCTAGGGAATTTGGAGGTGCCCATGACAATGGCCTTTGTCACGTGCAGCCTCCATTAGCTTGGTTTTGTCACGCCCCGGATTTCCAACCCGAGGAAACCGGTACGTGACTCCCCTTTTACCCACACGGGGGGCAAAGGGGTTAGGATACAAACCAAGAATATCACATTTTAAACATCCACAAAATTCAAGAAAGTAATGTTCATTAAAAATAATCCAAACCAGTTTATTACAACAAAATCCTTTCCCCACTGGGGTTACATCAATTCCCATAAGAAAAACAAAACATAAATGGAAGAGAGTAAAAATAATTATGGTCTTCCACCTTGGTGTATCCACCTAACGCCTGTAAGTCCCTGGAAAACAAACACAGTAGGAGGGGTGAGCAACCACAGCTCAGTAGGGATCATGTCTCCCCAACCCATCCCATGCTCCTAGCATCTACATGCCTTGTGTACAAGTGCAGTGTCGTGTTACAATAATTTCAACAGACATAATAACAACCACATCAACAATTACAATCTTCCACTGCCACACAGGCTAACAAAACACATCTCAAGCAAGTAGTTTAACCGCCTCTTCAGGCCACTGATTTAACCGCCTCTCAGGCAAAGTAGTTTAACCGCCTCTTCAGGCCACTGGTTTTACCACCTCTCAGGCAAAGTAGTTTAACCGCCTCTTCAGGCCAGATAGCACAGTCATGCACACAACACACACCACAGTCACCCAAGCATAAAACCAAACACTTGGTGTGCACCCGTTCACAAGTGCACAATCCCAGCCCATTCAGGCAATAGAGCAAACACCCAAGATACATACATACACTAAATCACAAGTCCAGCCACACAGGCATATTACCAAACACGTAATGGGCATATATACACAGCTATATTCACACAGGCTTTTCATCAAACATATAGCATGTAACAACAGGATCACACCAAAATGCCACTGAAGGCCAACATCCATATAGGAGATCACACCTATATGGATTACATATATATATAAACAAGTATAACTCTATAATCTGCCCTAGAACCCTAGGACAGAGGAGGATTTAGGAAGAACAGAACCCCTACTTGTATGTTCTCCTGCTCCCGCTTCCACGCAAGACTCTGACCACCCACGCAAGACGCTCCGGCAGCCACCAGAAGCTCTCCTTCCCTCTCTCTCTCTCTCTCTCTCTCTCTCTCTCTCTCTCTCTCTCTCTCGACGGCTGGTGGAGCAACAAATCCTAAACCTAAAACAGAGGGGCTTCTCCTCCTTATATAGACAACACAACATCAAAACGACGTAGTTTTGATTAAGTGAGTCCCAGCATCAAAACGACGTAGTTTTGATTACACAAGTTACAACCTTTCCGCATCCACACACACCAAAATACTCACTATTCCAACCTGGTCCTTTGGGAAAAGATGATTAGAATGACAAAACCAAGGTAACCATGCAAAAACATGCCTGCACGCCAATTTGAACGCCAATTCCCCAATTGGCGTGCAGCTCCAAATGCACTCAAACTTCACCCCAAGCCTCCTTGCATCTTGTAGAGGTCTGAGAAGCAAAAATATGCTTGCACGTGAAATGGGTGAATTCACGTGCAGCTCCAAATGCTCTGAAATTTCTGTGGTAGGTAGAGGACCTCATGCTAAGAAACTTTTGTTCTTGCACGCCAATTGTTTGAGGCCATATACTTGGTCAAAAGTGAGCTCCAAAATCTGCCAAAACTGCGTAAAAGCGCCTGTATATGCATAGCATCTTCGTAGGGCATAAATGTACGTTATCACTTGTCACATGAACCTCTCAAAAGTCCCCTCTTGGGCTCATCTCTTACCTCAAACTTGTGTACCAACATCCAAGGTGTTTGTGGTTAAATTCTTACACACGGGTTACACACGGGTCATTACATCCTCTCCCCCTTAAGACTTTTCGTCCTCGAAAAGAAATGACATACGAGGAAAACAAACACAAGCTACCCATTTGCCACACGGCGAGCCACAACACCCAAATGGGTCATACACCGCACACAGCACATAACAAGGTACCACCATAATCCATTACCACATGCATCACAATAATGCATATAACACATATCCACATGTCACAAATACACATCTCAAAACACATCACAAATATGAACACATGTCTAAAAGGCAAAACAAATACACCAAATCATACACAACTAATACAAGAAAACACATCACTATCCCTTGGCCAACAGCCACCTCCCACGCTTAAGATTGTTCGTCCTCGAACAATTCTGGGTGCTGCTCACGCCTCACGGACTCACGTTCCCATGTCTCCTCCTCACCTAACACATACTTCACAAGTAGTCACATGTCACTATGATGTAAGACATGTACTCCCATTGCCAACACGTTTAACCAATTACCTAGGTCACAGACCAACTCACAGCAACACCACCACAATGAACAACTCACAAAACACTACTACACGTTTAACGTTCCACTGCCCAGTCGCCAATACCATACAAACGCAGCCGTTGGGAGTTTCCTCACAACCGTCCCACCTTTAGACTTTTCGTCCCCAAAAAGGGAAACCAAATAGGAAACAACGCGAAAAGATCAAAACAACACATAAGGCAGTCATTACCACAAATGTTGGAGATGCCAACTCGCGGCACGATGGGACCAACACTCCACAACGTAAAATACCCAACAATTGGGATTTGAAGTCAACGCAGCCGCAGCCCATAGGTAGACCTCACCCTAACAAAGAAGCACAATGAGGTCACAATGAAACACAAACAAAGAGGATAGCATTATGCAAACCACAATCACATTCCCACACAGGAGCTCACCTCGCGCCGACCATCATCATCTGCGAAAACCACCTCACTTAAGCAAGGAACATTAAAACCCCACTAACGCCAATGGTGACGCAGAACGGAGTACAAGCCTAGACATAGAAACACGAGAATGGAGTGTGCCCTTAACCACTCGGTCGCAGCCAACCTGGCGCCCAACGAAGTCCAAGGATGCACTAAAAACAAGAATACAAGACCACACACACAACCATGGTAAGACCAAAACCCACTATCGGGCTATCACTAGTCACCGACTTTGAGAATCGACCTCCTTGATCACGGTCAAATAGAGATCCGCCAAGGTCCCACACAGCCTTCACAACCGAGGCTTACCGTACGGCCCCAAGAGATGATGCCTTACCAAGTCGGAGATGGACCACACGATAGGAATCCCTTGACGCCGAGTAGCCGTGAACAACATAGTCCCCCCCCCCCACACCGAAAACTCTCCTATCTCGCAACCTGACCACAATGGAATCCTCTCGTGTCACCACTCACAGGTCACAAGAAAATCCCTTGCCTCCAAGACATACTCCACCTCATGGCCCACCAACTCCGCTATATCAACTATTACGTTTTATCTCAACACACCAGCAAAACACTCAAATGGACCAAGAAATACTCAGGCTCTAACCAGGCACTTAATATGGTCACCGCAATTCCTCCTGGGTAGGCACAAGAAACGAGGCATGCAAACTCCTTATTCGGGACATTCACGTAGCTCCCAAACACACCGACACTTTGATGGCGTGGACCATGTCACTTACCGCATCAAAACGCACATGAAAGACTTTCAAGAAGAACATATGTAGCATGAGGACCCCATGATAGCCCCAGGACACAAATCTCCCCCAAAGGGGTAGCACTAATACCCCTTACAAGCAAAACTCACATCTGACTCCATTCAGTGAATCACAACTCATCAATACTTTCACACTTTAACTTAGCATGCCATCACACGTGACAAGGAATAGCATCAACATTACACATAACACCCCTCTTCATCCCACACCGCACATAATATGCGCATGCATCACCTCCTACTCCTCTGCGCATATGTCTGCCATGAGACCCACACATAAGAACTTTGCTATACCCCTTTAACACATATGCAACACACACAACAAAACAAAACAACCACAACACAAGAAATAAACTACTGTGTAGAACACATGTAAGAGAGGACATACTAGCCCCCACCTCCTCGCCTCTTTTTAAGCCTATTACCCACACGACATGGATTAACGGAATGGTCCTACCACCAGGAGTACATCCTCAACCCCTCGGAAGGTGTCTCCCAATTATGAGGAAAAACCCAAACAAGGCCTGCCCAATCTCACTCGCTTGCTGGCACCGATTGGGTTCACTGGGCACGATCCTATAAACTCACTCGTAACCTAGTTCCAGAACTCATCACATTTTTATACATACGCAAACCCATTTCACCACATATCCTATGAACATTCCCCAAGGTCTTTCACACACCACCAGCATGACATGTGGTCAATGTTTGGCCACCCAAGAATTTGCAGCCATTTCCATAGGACACCCATAAGAATCTTAAAACCACATACCACTCTCGCCAATCAATTTAGATTTCAATGACTCAAGGGGTGGGTTATACTAGTGGCAATTTCCTCCCTCAACCTTGACACTTGGAAAGGTTACCAAAAGAACATCCTTCTTAAGTAAGCACATCTACGAAACCTCTACTCACAAGAAAACACATTTCTATTACTCAAGGTTGCCACAACGGGGTCACACACTACCCACAAGCCACTAACTCATGCCTCCAGCTTCCTAGGCTAGCTAGGCCAGAGGTAATCTCACCTACGCTAGAGTATTAGGGGTAACACGAGAACATTTATTACTTTCCTCACACACGGGCGCCCAAAATTGACTACCACACAAAGATACGATTAACACTTTAGACCATATTAAAACCACCAACTCTTTCCAACAACTGTTTATAACCATTAGTAATTTATTAGTCTTTTGGTATCATATATATATTTTTATTTATTTTACTCATTTATTCTCTAGTAGGTCACCAACTACGTCCATCCAAAATGGTAACTCAAACGACCTTTTAAGCCTCACCTAACATAAAACAAGTGGCTCAAGAGCCCACCCAGATAAAAATACCCCTCTATCACAAGTGTCTTAATTAAATTGCTAGAAACGCAACAATCAAAGGTTCACCCACCTCACCTAATCCAAGCATGAGACTCAACCGATCACTATCATTAAAGGAATATGATACCACCACTAAACAAGAATCTTAACACGCGAGAATCAAAATCATACCGTTGACTAAGGAAAGTTCCGCCATGCTCTCCTCCTAGCCTCACTTGAATTTTGCTTTATCCCTAGCTCGTTGAGCCGCCTTCTAGCACCATGACTTGCTTTACCAAAACAGTTGTCCGGAGATGTCCTACTTTTCCACAGACGCGACACTAGTACTTCTTCCTGCCATACTCTTTTCCAATGTCCCGGTTGTCCACTGCAAGAACAACCCCTTTGGGAAACTAGTCTCTACCTCTTGAGCCCCTTTTTGCTGATCAGGACAACTATGCTTCAATTAATCTTCACCCAAGATCCCCCCGATGATGTGGGTTGATAGCTCTCGACGTACCTCGCTCTTAATCAGTTGTCAAATCTCATCCTTCAACTCTTGAATTACCAGGCTTAAGATGCCAACCTCATTACTTACATCCTGCAGCTCTCCCACTTGCCCAGCTTGGGGGGGTGGGCTTCTTTGCTACCTCAATAGTCATACCGGTCACAATTTTCGGAGACATTGGCTCCACGAAAAGGCAACGCTCTAGGTTATCACTCAATAATCTCAATACCATTACCGACTAGGCATTCTGAACTATAACTAACCTCAAAACATGCATTATCACCACACAAATTCATGGATGCACATCACAGACTATACAAGTTCACACCCTTACAACAAGTTCACACCTTTACATTGCCCATATAATCTATACTTAAGTGGATATCTCATCGTTTTGAACACAATATCGCTTCCTCCACACAATACCATACAAAGGCACATACTCAATCATTCACAGAACACCAACATTATTGTATTTTATTTTATTTTATTTTTTTTGTTCGTTCACATTTCACAAGCTTCACGTTCACAAGCACTCGGTTCAATACCACAAATTCTTTTCCATGTTTTCATGCTCGAATCATCACAAAATTTCAAAGTTGCACAATTGAAACTTTATCACGTTTAAACCATTTATCCATGCAATTACACACACTGCACACATTTCAGTTCTCATTAAACCATATTGCACAAACAGCAATTCCACAAGCACACAGCTCAAGTTGTCATAAAATCAGAGTCAATCAGAGTTGCACAATTTAAAACATGTTCTTCGTATTTTCTCTCACATGCTTTATCTCGGTTACCCACACAATCACACAAAGACAACAAATGCAACTAGTGCCCTAATGCCAATGCATGCAAATCCTACCTCAAGTCTGGACTACCCCAAGTACACCTTAGAGGCTCAAAGAGGACCGTGTTGATCAGGCACGTCCCTCCAGGTTCCTCCAAAGGACTCAAGATAACCAGATCCGCCCACTACCCTAGGCCAACTAGACCATGCTCTGATACCATATTGTCACGCCCCGGATTTCCAACCCGAGGAAACCGGTACGTGACTCCCCTTTTACCCACACGGGGGGCAAAGGGGTTAGGATACAAACCAAGAATATCACATTTTAAACATCCACAACATTCAAGAAAGTAATGTTCATTAAAAATAATCCAAACCAGTTTATTACAACAAAATCCTTTCCCCACTGGGGTTACATCAATTCCCATAAGAAAAACAAAACATAAATGGAAGAGAGTAAAAATAATTATGGTCTTCCACCTTGGTGTATCCACCTAACGCCTGTAAGTCCCTGGAAAACAAACACAGGAGGAGGGGTGAGCAATCACGACCTCGGTAGGGATCATGTCTCCCCAACCCATCCCATGCTCCCAGCATCTACATGCCTTGTGTACAAGTGCGGTGTCGTGTTATAATAATTTCAACAGACATAATAACAACCACATCAACAATTACAATCTTCCACCGCCACACGAGCTAACAAAACACATCTCAAGCAAGTAGTTTAACCGCCTCTTCGGGCCCTCGATTTAACCGCCTCTCAGCAAAGTAGTTTAACCGCCTCTTCAGGCCACTAGTTTAACCGCCTCTCAGGCAAAGTAGTTTAACCGCCTCTTCAGGCCAGGATAAGACAATCATGCACACAACACACACCATAGTCACCCAAGCATAAAACCAAACACTTGGTGTGCACCCGTTCACAAGTGCACAATCCCAGCCATTCAGGCAATAGAGCAAACACCCAGCATACATACATACACTAAATCACAAGTCCAGCCACACAGGCATATTACCAAACACGTAATGGGCATATACACACAGCTATATTCACACAGGCTTTTCATCAAACATATAGCATGTAACAACAGGATCACACCAAAATGCCACTGAAGGCCAACATCCATATAGGAGATCACACCTATATGGATTACATATATATATATAAACAAGTATAACTCTATAATCTGCCCTAGAACCCTAGGACAGAGGAGGATTTAGGAAGAACAGAACCCCTACTTGTATGTTCTCCTGCTCCCGCTTCCACGTAAGACTCTGACCACCCACGTAAGACGCTCCGGCAGCCACCAGAAGCTCTCCTTCCTTCTCTCTCTCTCTCTCTCTCTCTCTCTCTCTCTCTCTCTCTCTCTCTCTCTCTCCTGCGACACTGGTGGAGCAACAAATCCTAAACCTAAAACAAAGGGGCTTCTCCTCCTTATATAGACAACACAACATCAAAACGACGTAGTTTTGATTAAGTGAATCCCAGCATCAAAATGACGTAGTTTTGATTACACAAGTTACAACCTTTCCGCATCCACACACACCAAAATACTCACTATTCCAACCTGGTCCTTTGGGAAAAGATGATTAGAATGACAAAACCAAGGTAACCATGCAAAAACATGCCTGCACGCCAATTTGAACGCCAATTCCCCAATTGGCGTGCAGCTCCAAATGCACTCAAACTTCACCCCAAGCCTCCTTGCATCTTGTAGAGGTCTGAGAAGCAAAAATATGCTTGCACGTGAAATGGGTGAATTCACGTGCAGCTCCAAATGCTCTGAAATTTCTGTGGTAGGTAGAGGACCTCATTCTAAGAAACTTTTGTTCTTGCATGCCAATTGTTTGAGGCCATATACTTGGTCAAAAGTGAGCTCCAAAATCTGCCAAAACTGCGTAAAAGCGCCTGTATATGCATAGCATCTTCGTAGGGCATAAATGTACGTTATCACTTGTCACATGAACCTCTCAAAAGTCCCCTCTTGGGCTCATCTCTTACCTCAAACTTGTGTACCAACATCCAAGGTGTTTGTGGTTAACTTCTTACACACGGGTTACACACGGGTCACTACAGGTTTTGTTATCCTTGTAACTTTTTCCTAAAGAACCATGTTGAAATTATGGATATTTTGTCATATATGGATGTTAGAAGGTTGTAGTGTGTATCAAAACTACGTCGTTTTGATGTTGGGCTTCATTTAATCAAAACTACGTCGTTTTGATGTTGAGCTTCATTTAATCAAAACTACGTCGTTTTAATGTCAAGGTGACTATATAAAAAGGTGGAGCTCTAAGGATTAGGGTTCTTCATTCTTGTAACCCTTGCACCCGTCACATACACACACACACACACACACATAGAGAGAGAGAGAGAGAGAGAGAGAGAGAGAGAGAGAGAGAGACGGCCAAAGAGAGAGAGAGAGAGGGACGATCCAAGGCCGATGATCTAAGGTTCCTGCTAACGACGGGAGACCGAAGGCGTTGAGGTAGTTAGGATACAACGATATGTTGTATTCCCAAATTCTGGAGGTAGGGATTCGTTGTCAACCTTGTACCCCTCCCAAATTCTGGATTTTCACCTGTCATAAATGAATTCTGGAATTTTGGTAATGGATCTGTTGTGATTCTTCTCTTAACCCCAATTCTGTGAATGAGATGATGAATATATATATGTATATACATGTGTTGGATTAATATGAGATTTTTAATATATATATATATATATATATATCTGAGAAAAGAATTGATTTAGATGATGTCCATGAGTTGAGTTTGCCTAAAAAACTTGCCAAAACAGTTTAAGAACACCTACATAGGTAAAACTGTAAACTGTGACTGTTATTGAGAATGTTGCTGCACTGCATGAGCTGAGTGCACTGTTGAGTTATATTGTTATGCCTGAGTTGTGCTTGCTGAGCTATATTAACATGTTTGAATTGAGATATGTTGCTGGGTACCATGTACTAAATTGACATATGTTGCTGAGTATCATGTACTGAATTAAAATGTATTGTTGAGTACCTTGTACTGAATTGAGATGTATGCCTGAGTTGCATTACTGAGATACACTTGCGCTTGAGCTATGTTTACTAAGATGTACTAAGATGTACTTATTGGGATGCTGTGAATTTGTGATTGAGATTGAGTACCCAAATGCATGTGGGTTGAACTGAGTTATAGGTCAGGCACGAGTACTGGACCCTTTGAGATTTGGCCGGGACTGCGGTCCTGAGTCTCGGTGTAGCACTCACGACGGTGGGCTAAGTCTGCACCCATTCCTTGGGGTAGGTATGGCGTCCGAGGAGGTGATGGCTATATCTGACTCGGGTGGAAAATGTTGCATTGGTGTTCATGCAATATTCGCCTGGATGTGGTATATCATGTCGCCGTGGTGGCGAGGTGTCCTCTGCCCTCTAGTGTGGGCACAGGTAAATGGTGTGTTACTGGGTGATGTTTGCTGCTTAGCTTTAGGCACTACACGAGCACAAGCATACACTTGTCATGCATATTGTAGAGTGGGACAGGTCTGGGGAGACTGGAACCCTACTGAGCTATGGTTTGCTCACCCCTCCTATAAACTGTTCTTTTGCAAGGTCTAGCAGGCGGTAGGTGAAAGAGTTGTGGTGGTAGGCCACTAAGGCTGAAGACTTTATGTTAGTTTCATTGTTTTTTGTGGATTTTTGTTTTATGGTTTGGATTATTTGTAACAGAGCACATTGTCGTTTGATGGGAGTTTTTCCCCTATTGAGTTGTAATGAACTTTGAGCCCCTTTGAAATGTAATAAATTGAGATATGGTTATTGTTTGATTTGTGGTCGTGTGCATGGTTTGGGAGCAGGAGCGTGCCCCATGGCATGTTAGCCTGGTTGTACAAGTTTGGGGACAGCACCCGTGTTATAAGTCCTTTTCAAGTGCTTGCACCAACCCCTTGACACTTCGGGTGTGGGCATGGACAGTCACTACCCATTTCCAAGTGAAAGGAAATCGGGGCGTGACAATATGGTATCAGAGCCCAAGTTCATGGTCTAGTGGACCTAGGATAATGGGGAGGGATGATTGCTTCTGAGACCCTTAGGAGGCAGTATAGGACACGCCTAATCACCGTGGTTCTATCTGGTTTTCTGGGGTGTACTTAGGGGTAGTTAAACCAAGGAGTAGGACATTTGCATTTGGGTTGGGGTGCATACATGCATTGGCATTAGGGCACTAGTTTAATTTCAATATAAATGTTATGTTTTGGAATGTTGTGTTGCTAAAAATTGTTGCTGAAATTTTTTGCTAAGAGTTTTTGCTGAGAATTGTTGCTGTGAATTGTTGCTGTGCAATTCTGAGTGATTATCCTGTATGTTTACATGTGAAAAGTTGCTTGAGTACCTCATGGCCCATAGGGATGAGGGTGTATAGAGCCTGAGAGATGCTAACTCTAGTTCTGTTTAAAATATGTAGACTATGCCTCCTAGGAGAGTAACCCGAGCTACCCCAGCTATAGAAGATGAATCTTCTGTACGTGCTGGACAGGAGAGAGAACAGCGAGTAGGGGCCAATGATCCCCTAGAACGGATCATGGCCCAAGTCCGGGCCTTAAGTGAGAATGTATAGGGAATGCGTGAGGATCTCAGGGGGGAGATCCTAAATGACGTACGTCAGGAGATGATGGCACGACAGGCAGTGCCACCCTCTCCACCCCGTGAGGCAGAACCTTTGCGTAGGCAGGAAGTGCCGATGAGGCGGGAAGAGGGGGATGTGGTGACACGGTTCCGAAAGGAACACCCACCAAGGTTCAAGGGAGGAGCCGAACCTTTAGCGAGAGAGCATTGGGCTGCGACAGGTTGAGCATATATTCTCTTTCCTTCGACCCCAAGGTGGAAGACAAAGTGAGGCCGGCAGTCCGACAGGTTGGAGGAGGAAGCCTTGGAATGGTGGCTTAGCATTTCGGAAGCCGGGACATGGAGGCCATGTCCTGGAAATGAGTTCCTCCAATTGTTCCATGAGGAGTTCTTCCCAGAGTCGTTGTGGTGGTAGAAACGGGAAGAGTTCAACAGTCTGAAGTAGGGATCACGCTCGGTGGCAGAGTATGAGTGAGATTTCCGAGGGCTGAGTCGGTTTGCTCCAGAAGCAATCTCAAGGGAGGACCTGAAGGCCCATAAGTTTACCATGGGACTCGGACACCTGCCGCAAAAGCAAAGAGTAGAGATGTTGCGATCGATTCACTTAAGTCGAAGTCGTGACCACAAGAAAGATTATTGAGAGAGGATTAGAAGAGGGAGGACAGGTTCATCAGGAGCGGTTGGGACAGAGTACATGCGACAAGCGGGGGGAAACCAAGAGACAGAGGGTTGAGCCTGGGAGTAGGACTCTTCCCAAGGACAAGGGCCAACCTTCAATGGCTCCACCCGATCCCGTTATTTTGGAGGACAGGGAGGCTCGGCTTGGAGTTTCCTAAGTGGGTGTACCTGTTCGGCCAGTCAAGGCATATCAAACGTGAGTGCCCCAAGCAGCACCTGAAGTGTCACAACTGTGGGAAAACAGGACACATCAATACGACGTGTTTCAGTAGAGGTAACAGCTGGGGAGCTAGAAGTTTAACACAAGGAGGCAGGGGTGAGACCCAATTTCAAGCCCCAGCTCCGAGGCCAGCATGTTCGTGGCAAGCCAGTCAGGCTGGTTCTAGTTATACTAGACCACAGGGGGAGAGGCAACCACAAAGAGGTTCGGAGGGGTGTCCAAGTGGACTCCAGGTAGGAACTAAAGGAAAGACAAGCGAGGCGAGTGGTGGGGCAAGCCAAGGCAGAGTGTTCACGCTTACCTTAGCACCAGCTGGGAGGGAGAACTTACCATCACCCTCTGAGGAAGGTGGAGCCAGACCTTCTGTAGTTCGAGGTACTATTTTAATATCTTGCACTGTTGTTGCTGTACTATTTGATACCGGAGCTTCGTGCTCCCTGATTGCCGAGTCCTTGGTTGAGATCCTTGGACTTGATTGTGTGAGGGTTGATAGACCTCTGAGGGTCGAGTCACCAATGGGAGGTGTGGAGTCAATCTACCAAGTATGTCGTGAGTGTGTGCTTACGATAGGAGATGTTGAACTCTCATTTGATTTGTACGTGATGCCCATGAGAACTTTTAGTTTGATTCTGGGGATGGACTGGTTGATGGCCTTTCAGGCTAAGATTGATTGTTATAGACGACGAGTGTTGTTTATTTCACCCACAAGATCTTCTTGTACCCTAGTGGGTGAATGGGATAAGAATGCTGGGAGAGCTGGACTGATGAGGGAGCTATGGGGTAATATTACCCATAGACTTGCCACTCTAACCTTTGAGGGGGAAGGTAACTTAGAGAAAAGGGTGTGGCCGGATGTTGCTGAGAATTTCCAGGATGTGTTTCCTGGGGAGTTGTTGGAGTTGCCTCCAAACAGAAGTATTGAGTTCATGATTGAACTTTTGCTAGGGGTGGGACCCATCTCACAAGTAGCATACCGGATGGGACCTGCCGAGTTGCGGGAGCTTCAAAAGCAAATAAAGGAACTGGGAGATAAAGGTTTTATCCGCCCTAGTACCTCACCTTGGGGTGCACCAGTTTTGTTGCTAAGAAGGTAGACGGTTTGTTGTGACTTTGTATTGATTACCGGAAATTGAATCAAGTGACGGTAAAGAACAAATACCCTTTACTGCGAATCGATGATTTATTTGACTAGCTGAGTGGAGCACGGTGGTTCTCAAAGATTGATCTACATTCGGGATATCATCAATTGAGGGTCAGGAGCGAGGACATCCCTAAGACAGCATTCAGGTGCAGATACGGACACTATGAGTGGTTAGTGATGCCTTTTGGGCTCACGAATGCACCGGCGGTGTTCATGCATCTGATGATTCAAATATTTGCCCCATACCTAGATTCCTTTGTGGTGGTATTTATTGACAACATTCTCGTGTACTCTAAGGCCCGAATTGAGCATGAGGAGCACCTGGCCGTGGTGTTGTAGACACTACGAGATCATCAATTGTATGCTAAATTTAGCAAGTGCGACTTCTGGATGCAAGAGGTGCATTTTCTTGGACATGTGGTATCCGCCGAAGGAGTTAGAGTGGACCAAACCAAGATTGAGTTGGTATCATCTTGGAAGAGGCCCACGAACATTTTTGAGATCCGTATTTTCTTGGATCTGGCAGGGTATTACCAGCATTTCGTGGAAGGGTTTTCTCGGTTGGCAGCACCCATGACAGCTCTGACATGGAAGGGAGTCAAATTGTAGTGGACGGACAAGTGTCAGCAAGCTTTTGAGGAGTTGAAAACTCGTTTGACTACTACACCAGGTGTTGAGTCTACCGCAGGGAGGAAGTACCATTCGAGGTATATTGTGATGCATCTAGAGTTGGACTGGGGTGTGTTCTGATGCAGGAACACAAAGTCATAGCATATGGCTCACGACAGTTAAAGCCTCATGAGCAAAATTACCCAACACACGACTTGGAGTTAGCAGCAGTTATTTTTGCCCTAAAGTCTTGGCAACATTACCTGTTGGGGGAGAAATTTGTGGTATACACTGACCACAAAAGGCCATAGTATATCTTCACCCAGAGAGACCTGAATTTGAGACAGAGGAGATGGGTAGAGTACCTACAAATGTTTGATTTCACGCTCTGTAATGACCCGTGTTTTACGGTATGTAATAAGTTAATCACAGATGCCTTGTGAGTGGAAATTGTTGGATTTTAGGGAGTTTTCTTCCCACACACTTTAGCTACAACACCTTGAATGTTGATGCACAAGTTTGAGGTAAGAGATGATCCCAAGAGGGGACTTTTGGGAGGTGCACGTGACAATGCACGTCATATGGGAATATGACATGCAAGGGGATTTTGGTTTGCCTGTCTTCTACATGATCCTAGGAAGCTTGGGGTAGAATTTCACAGCTTTTGGAGGTGCACGTCATATGGGGATATGACGTGCATTATGGCGTGCACCCATGTTTTTGCACCATCACCTTGGTTTTGTGATTCTAATAATCTTTTCCCAAAGGGCCATGTTGGAATTATGAGTATTTTGTCTTGTATGGATGTGGGAAGGTTGTAGCTTGTGCGATCAAAACTACGTCGTTTTGATGTCACGGTGTCTATATAAAGGGGTTCAGGCTTAGGTTTAGGGTTCTTTGGTTTCTTTTGCCGTCGCAGCCGCTGCAGAGAGAGACAGAGAGAGAGAGGGAGGGAACCTCCGGATCATTGCCGTGGTGGTTCGCGTGGGTGGACGGTGTCTAGCGTGGAGGCAAGAGCAGAAGGACACTTGCAAGGTAGGGGTTCTGTCTTCTTGTACCTAATCCGGGGTTAGGCCCTATGGTGAATGAACTGTTGGATATCGTTCTTGTTGTTATATTATTTATATGTAAATTCATATAGGTGTGACCTCCTATATGAATATTGGCCTTCAATGGCGTGTTGTTTGGATACATGTCTATATGCATGTCAAGTGTTTGAGATTAAGCCTGTGAGGCCACGCATGTGAAGTGTTTGAGATTATGCCCACGAGGCCACGCATATTATGTATTTGTTGTTATGCCTGAGTGACTGTGCATATTATGTGTTCGCTGTTATGCCAGAGTGATTGTGCCTATTACGTGTTTAATTTTATGCCTGTGTGGCAGGAATGTATGTTATGTTTGATTGTATGGTTGTTAGCCTGAGAGGCTGTGGAAACTATTTGCCTGAGAGGCAGTTAAACATTTGCCTGAGAGGCGGTTAAACTATTTGCCCGAGAGGCGGTTAAAGATTTGCCCGAGAGGCGGTTAAAGATTTGCCCGAGAGGCGGTTAAACTGTTCTGTGGATATGTGCCTAAGAGGCAGTGACTTAGCAAGCTTGTGTGGCTGTGGATATGCGGGGCCTGTGTGGCCTTTCTATTTATACTTGTTTAATTACTCGTACTACGACACATCACATGTACACGCGACATGTAGATGTTAGGAGCATGGGATGGGTTGGGGAGACATGATCCCTTCTGAGCTGTGGTTGCTCACCCCTCCTACTGTGTTTGGTTTTTTTTTCAGGGACCTACAGGCGTTAGGCGGGAACACCCAAGTGGAAGGCAGTTCTGTTTTGTGGCTTTGCTTATTATTATTTGAGTTTTGTTGTTTTTGTGTGAGCTTTGTAACCCCAGTGGGGAGATATTGTAATGAGGAGTTTAATGTAATAAAAGCATGTTTGGACACGTTTATAATGGTTTGAACTTAATAAATATATGATTTTGTCCCTCTGAATATTTGTTGTGAAGTGTAAGGTGTCCTGTGTGGGCATGTTGTATCCTACCCCCTATATCCAAACTCGGGTAAAGGGAGGGTCACGTTCTGGTCTCCTCGGGATGGAAATCTGGGGCGTGACAATATGGTATCAGAGCATGGTCTAGTTGGCCTAGGGTAGTGGGTGGACTTGGTTATCTTGAGTCCTTTAGAGGAGCCTAGAGGGACATGCTTGATCAACATGGTCCTTTTTGAGCCTCTAAGGTGTACTTGGGGTAGTGTAGTCTTGTGGTAGGATTTGCATGCATGGGCACTAGTTGCATTTGCTTATGTGTGTTTGTGTGGATGCTGTACATGTGGAACATAAAAATAAAAAATAAAAAAATGCTATGTGCAATGTGGATTGAACTGTGACAATGTGAAATGTGATTAAGTGTGCAATATTAAATGTGATTTTTCTTGTTTATATGAGTTATGTGCAATGTGGATTGAACGGTGTAATGTGGATTAATGCAAAGAGTGTAATGCTATGTGACAGTTGTAGTAGAATTTTTAAGTGGGGTAGAGGTAGTGTCGCGCGATAGTTAGTGAATGCGATTTGACGATTATCCTTCTTACTTCGTGTAATAGGAATGCCGCCGAGGAGAGTGACACGTGCATCCGGGGCAATGGCTGATGAGTTATCTACCCATGAGGGCTCAGGTGCGGGACAGCCCGCTAGAGGACATGCATTGTTGCTGGCGCAACTACGAGAGGGCATCCGACTAGAAGTCCAGGAGATGAGGGCAAATCGAGCATGTATTTTCCTTTCTCCTACCCTGGGAGGAGGATAAGATGAGGCTGGCCATTCGGCAGCTGGAGGGGAATGCTTTGGAGTGGTGGCTGAGTGTCGCGGGGAGCCGTGTAGTGCAGTTTATACTTTGGGAGGAGTTCTTGCAGCTCTTCCATGATGAGTTCTTCCATGATGAGTGCTTTGAGGTGGCGAAAGAGAGAGGAGTTTGGTAGCCTGAAACAAGGATCAAAGATGTTACCTGAGTACGAGCGCGAATTTCGGAGCTTGAGTAGATTTGCTCCCGAGACAGTGGCTAGGGAGGACTTGAAGGCCCATAAGTTCACTTTGGGCCTTAGGCCAGCCCTTAGGCAGAGAGTGGCGATCTTGCGCTTGAGGACTTATGCCGAGGTTGTGGAGGCGGCTCGTATCGCTGAGAGAGAGCTGGATGATGGGAGGCAGGCCCATCAGGGTCGCTAGTTGCAGGGCAGATCTGAACGTGATTTGGGGCCCAAGAGGCCCAAGACCGAAGAGAGAGATAACAGTTCCTTCCGCAGCAGGGGACAGACATCGGTGCACCCAGGGAGGTCTAGCTTTGGCAGTAGCAGACAGGGTGGTCCAACAGGAGGTCTCCCCAGCGGTTGTCTTTGATGTGGGGAGCAGGGCCACTTCAAGGGGGAGTGTCCCAAGAAGGACTAGTGGTGCAACAACTGTGGACGAGAGGGCCATTTGCGCCAGGTTTGTAGGAGTGGCAACAGGGGAGCAGGAGGTGTGGCATCCAGCATGAGGAGTGATGCTAACTTTCGTTCACCAGCTGAGAGACCAGCTCGTCAGTGGCAGGTTAGCCAGGCAGGATCAAGCCAGACGTGACCTTAGGGGAGGCCAGAGCGACAGCAGACTGATGCTAGAGGCACTCAGAGCGGGAACCGCCCAGTGAGTGAGTCGACCAGTGGCACGGGCCAAGGGAGGGTGTTTGCGCTGAATGCAACAACCCAGGAGGAGGCTGAGCTACCACCTCTACCAGCGGAGGGTGGGGCAAGACCATGGGTGGTTAGAGGTACCCTCTTGATCTCTCGTACGCTTGTTTCTGCACTTTTTGATACAGGTGCATCTTGTTCGTTTGTCACCGAACTTCGATTGAGGGATTGGGGTTAGCATGTGTTAAGGCGAGAGACCCCTAGCGATGGAGTCTCCAGTGGGAGGTGTGATTGAGGTGCGGCGTGTTTGTCGTGACTACGTGCTAACTATAGGGGATGTCAAGCTTAGTTTTGATTTGTGTGTGATACCCTTGCGTACGTTTGACCTGATCTTGGGTATGGATTGGCTTATGGCCTTCCAGGCCAAGATAGATTGTGATTGGCGGCGTGTATCCTTCGTGACACCTACAGGGACCTCTTGCACCCTGCAGGGAGAGTGGGACTGTGAGTCGAGTCGAGTTGGGCCAGTGTTGGACCAGTGGGGTGCCATTACCCACAGGTTGGTAGCCCTGGCTTTTGTCAAGAAGGGAAAGTGGAAAAGAGAGTGTGGCGAGCCGTTGTTGACCAATTTTAGGATGTCTTTCCTGACCAGTTAAGGAGTTTACCTCCTAAAGAGGAGTGTGGAGTTCACCATTGAGTTGGTACCGGGGACTGGCCCAATCTCCCAAGTGGCATATCGTATGGGGCTAGCAGAGTTGAGGGAGCTTCAGAAGCAAATAGAGGAGTTGGTGGACCAGGGGTATATCAGGCCGAGTACCTCACCCTAGGGAGCTCCGGTGCTCTTTGCAAAGAAGGCAGATGGCACGCTTCGCCTCTGCATTGACTACAGGAAGCTGAATTCGGTAACCGTGAAGAACAAGTATCTGTTGCCTCGGATAGATTACCTGTTCGACCAGTTGAGTGGGGCCCGATGGTTTTCCAAGATCGATCTGCGGTCGGGGTATCACCAGTTGTGGGTTAGAGAAGAGGACATCCCCAAGACTGCTTTTCGGTGTCGGTACGGGCACTATGAGTGGGTAGTGATGCCTTTTGGGCTCACTAATGCGCCAGCTGTATTCATGCATTTGATGAACCAAGTCTTTGCTCCATACTTGGATTCTTTCGTGGTGCTGTTTATTGACGACATCTTGGTGTATTCCAAGATGGAGAGGAAGTATGTGGAACATTTGGCAACGGTGTTGCAAACCTTGAGGGACCAGGCAGCTTGTTTGCTAAGTTTAGCAAATGCGAGTTTTGGATGCAGGAGGTTCATTTTCTTGTCCATGTAGTGTCAACCGAGGGAGTTAGAGTGGACCCAGCTAAGATTGAGGCTGTGGCATCGTGGGAGAGGCCAACCAACGAGTTCGAGATTCGTAGTTTTCTTGGTTTGGCGGGGTATTATCGTCGATTTGTGGAGGGATTCTCCCGTTTGGCAGCTCCTATGACGGCGTTGACTCGGAAGGGTGTGAAGTTTGAGTGGACCGACAAGTGTCGCGGGCATTCGAGGCTCTCAAAACCTTTTTGACCACTGCACCTGTGTTGAGATTACCCAGGGAGGATATCCCATATGAAGTGTATTGTGATGCGTCCAAGGTTGGTTTGCGGTATGTGCTTATGCGGGAGCACAAGTGTGGTAGCTTATGGGTCGAGGCAACTTAAACCTCATGAGCAGAATTACCCAACTCATGATCTTGAGTTGGCGGCCGTCATCTTTGCTTTGAAGAGTTGGCAGCATTATCTTTTGGGGGAGAAGTTTGTGGTGTTCTCGGATCACAAGAGCCTTCAGACATCTTCACTTAGAAGGACTTGAATTTGAGGCGAGAGGAGATGGGTAGAGTATTTGCGGACCTTTGATTTCTCTCTTGCTTATACCCCAGGCAAGGGTAATGTCGTGGCCGACGCTTTGACCAGGAAAGGGAAGGTTGAGGTGGCTGTTCGGGAGTGGAAGCTGATGGAGCAGTTGGCGATGTTGCAGTTGCAGCCTGTTGTTCGTGATGGTGGGACAGCCCTGAGTCCTATGGTTGTTGTGCCTGAGCTGTACCAGCGTGTCCGAGAGGGACAGATGGGTGACATAGAGTGTGAGGTCCTCTGTGCCCGTATTGCGGCTAGTGAGCTACCTAAGGATTGAACAGAGGGTCCTGATCATGAGTTGTCTTTTCAGAGGCGGCTGGTAGTGGCTGCATCTCTTCAGGATGGGGTGATGAGGGAGTTTCATCAGTCTAGAGTTGCTGTGCATCCAGGGGGTACGAAGATGTACCACGCACTCCGAGGGCATTTTTGGTGGCCCGGGATGAAACGAGATGTGGTCGCTTTTGTTTCGAGGTGCCTCACGTGTCGGCAAGTGAAGGCCGAGCATCGGCGGCGGCGGGGGCATGTTACGGCCGTTGGCAATAGCCGAATGGAAGTGGGACCACATAGCGATGGACTTTGTGACTGGTCTTCCACCCACCACTGGGCGGAAGGACATGATATGTGTAATTGTGGACCGGCTGACCAAGTCGGCCCATTTTCTTGCTGTGCGAGAGCGGGATTCCATCGAAGCTTTGAGTCAGCTGTATTTGAACGAGATTGTGAGACTGCATGGAGTACCATCGTCAATTGTGTCCGACTGGGATTTACGGTTCACTTCCAGATTTTGGGCAAGTTTGCAGGAGGCTATAGGGACAAAGCTTAACTTGAGTACAGTCTTTCACCCTGAGACTGACGGTCGGGACCGAGAGGACGAATCAAACCATGGAGGACATGTTGAGGGCTTGTGTGCTCAATTTTGGGGGTTCGTGGGCCACTCACCTTCCTTTGGTAGAGTTTGCCTACAACAACGGTTATCGGCGTTCATTGGGATGGCTCCTTTTAAGGCATTGTCACGCCCGAATTCCAACCCGAGGAAACCGGTTCGTGACTCGCCCTTTACCCACGCGGTGGAGAAGGGGGTAGGATACAATACTCACACCAGGACATTATACAATACATAGCTGATATTCGGAAAGACAAAATCATAAATTTATTAAATTCAAATCGGGATAAACGTTTACAAATCCACATGCCTTTATTACAATATCTCCCCACAAGGTCGGGGCACAAAGCCTCCCAAAAGTAATACAAATAACATAAATCAAAACCATAAACAGAACTGTTGTCCACCTTGGTGTTCCCACCTAACGCCTGTAAGTCCCTGAGAAAAACAGAACACAATAGGAGAGGTGAGCAACTACACTCGCAGGGGGATCAAGTCTCACCAACCCATCCCATGCACCTAACCACTACATGAGAACGTGTACTAGTGTAGTGTCGTGGCAGTAGTAAATACAAGTAAAGCACACCACTTAAATGGGCGCAATCACAGCCCTAGCCACGCTGGCTCCACAGCCTCACAGTCTACCAATTTCACAGCCTTCTAGGCTAACCATTTAATTGCCTCTCGGGCAATTGTTCAACCGCCTCTTGGGCAAATGTTTAACTGCCTCTCAGGCAAATAGTTTAACCGCCTCTCAGGCAAACAGTTCCCACAGCCTCTCAGGCTAACAATCATACAATCAAACACATAACATACATTTCTGCCACACAGGCATAACCTCAAACACGTAACGTGCATAGTCACACAGGCATATTATCAAACACATAACATGTGTGGCCTCACAGGCATAATACCAAACACTTGATTTGCATAGTCTCACAGACATAACATCGAACACATAGCGTGCACACACTCACAGGTTCACAAACTCGGCCACACACAGGCATAAAAACAAACACCTAGCATGCGTAATCCCCAGCCTCACGGGCATGTATACAAATATCCAAGCAAAATACGCCATTGAAGGCCAACATCCATATAGGAGATCACATCTATATGGATTTACATATATATATATATATATATATATATATATATATATATCCAGAATATACAATAGACTGCCTATCACAAGGCCAAAACCCTGGGATAGGTTCAAGAAGGAACAGAACCCCTACCTCAGGAAGATCCTCCTTGCTCTTGCTCCCACATTAGACGCCATCTACCCACGCGAGTCACCCCAAGACAACGCTCAAGAACCCTCTCTTTTTCCCTCTCTCTCTCTCTCTCTCTCTCTCTCTCTCTCTCTCTCTCTCCGATGGCCGACAATAAAAACCCTAAAACTAAAACAAAGAGAGCTCCTCCTTATATAGACCTCACTTATCAAAATGATGTAGTTTTGATAAATGAAATCCCACCATCAAAACGACGTAGTTTTGATAAATGAAATCCCACCATCAAAACGACATAGTTTTAATAAATGAAACACACTGTTGGACCCCATTTTGTCCGGGTTGGACATACTAACCCCATTTGATATACCTTTCTGCCCATGCCATATACCTCGTTGAATACGTCCACAATGATCCTGTACTTCCAAGGAATGGTTTACTCCAATTTGCACGGGATGAATACAAATGACACCTGGATGGGGGAGTCCAAAATTAATGACTTCTTCTACAAGTCTTTGAAGCGCCCCAAGACTAACACCAGGTGATAGAGGATGAAAATTGGAGATTAACGCACTTGACCGAGCTCAAATCGGACTTAAAATGAAGATGTTATGGCCAAAACAATCTTCGTTGGAAAAGTCAAAACTTGCCAAAAGAGGGTCAATGCCCCTGGTCAAACTGCCCGAAAAAGTGATCATGCGAAACTCTCCAAGATGTCTATGTAGGCGAATACGGGTCTTCCCAAACAATCCCTAAAAGGTCGTCCATTTTTGCATTGTGGGTAAGGGTAAAAAAAAAAAAAAAACTTCGGGGTTGACCGTTGACCGTTGACCTGCGACACCTCGACCCATTGACCTTCGAAGCCTCGAAGCATCAAAGCCCCGAAGCCCCAAGCCAAGCCGAAGCCCCAAAGCCTCGAAGCCTCGAAGCCTCGAAGCCTCGAAGCATCGAAGCCTCGAAGCCTCGAAGAGTCAAAGCCTCGAAGCCCCGCTGCCGACACTCCGACCTTCGACTCGCCCCGCCCTTCCGACCCCTACCCCTAACTCTCGAAGCCTCGAAGCCCCGCTGCCGACACTCCGACCTTCGACCCTTCGACCCTTTAACCCTGGACACGCGAAGCCTATAAACCTTTGACCTTCCGACACTCCGACCTTTGACCTCCCGACACTTCGACCCGTTGACCATTGACCTTCGCCCCACCGAAATTTCGATCCACCGAAGCTTCGACCACTGCCGACACTTCGACCTGCCGACACTCCGACCTGCCGACACTTCGGTCTTCGACCCCTTGAGCTTCGCCTGGTTGGCGTTTCTCGCCGGCTCTTCTCGCTGGTTTCTCACCTGGCTGTTCATGAGACCCATCATCTACACTGGCCATCTAACAAAGAATTATTTTTCAAATGACCTGTCACCACATGTGCTAAAATACAAATTCAAAAGGGAATCACGAGCTGCCCTGTTTTCTGCACAAGCTGTCCACCCGACAAATTGCACAAGACCTAGACGAAAATGAGGGAATCAATAATACAACATTAAATGCTGCAATTAATGACAGTCCAGCCAAAAAAATTATGCAGCCCTTTAAGATGCAGTCGTTTGTCCCTGCGCAGAGGAGGGGAGAGAGAAAAAAAGAGGAGCGATCATCGTTGAAAAAAAACCGGTTGCCATTCCTCATCCCAGCGCAAACACAGGAAAAAAAAACAGAGAGTTGAGAGAAAAAGAAAGGCAGAAAAGAGATCACTCGTCCACCCAAAAAAAGAAGAAGAGAGAGATTCAAAACCCAGGAAAAAGAGAGAGATAACGCCAAAGAAAAAAACGGCTCCCTGATCGCCATCCTCTCTCGATTCATCCTAAAAAAAAGCCCGCCTCTTCTCGCTATTCTGCAATCAAACATCGTCCCTTCATCCTCTTTCCCTCATATCTCGTTCCAGTTCCTTTTTTTCAGCAAAAATCACAAAAACAACTCCAACTATAGCCCTCTCTTTCTGCGTGTTCAGGAAAAAAAAAACGGAAAATCGGTTTCCAAGTTCTTTTTCAGGCCCCTGCTTCTCACGCCCACTTTGCTTATTGCCAGCTACCAGAAAATCTTAACCTCAAAAAAAACACTCTAGCCTTCAAATACCAGGAAAGCCTCTTCACAAGTCCCGCTGCCAGATCTATTGGTTCTAATTTGAGCAAGTGACTATCGGCACCGACATGAGCTCAAACGGAAGATTGGTGTTGTAAGCCCCAAAGTCGGTTCAGCTCTTATTTCTTCATTACTTTTCAGCTTATTTACATTGATATTTGATGTAATTCTTAATATTTCCTTGTATTTCTTTTTCTTTTTTTCTTTTATTTGTTGCGTTGTGTTTCCTTTGTATTTCCCTTTCCTTTGTATATGTGTATGTTGTAATATGTAAAGTATAGCAAACAAAAAAACAACAAAGAAAGAAAAGGAGAGAGAGCAAAGGGAGAAGATGAAAAAAACGAAAAAGAAAAAAAGAGGGATTTTATTTTTCTTTTGTGGATGCCATAATCACACACTCCATGTTTTTTTTATTTTCATGCATATGTTCCTGACTTTGCTTTAAGATTTTGGGTTTGCAAAAAAAAAAAAAAAAAGGAAAGAAAGAAAGGTTTCCAACAAAAAAAAAACAAACAAAAAACGTTTTCATGTTTTAAAAAAAAAGGAGAGGAAGAAAACCAAAATTAGTACTTCAATTTCCAAAACCAAAAAAGGACAAAACAAAATAAAATAAAATAAAACAAAACAAAACCAAAAAAACAAAACAAGGCAAAAAACAAAACGTTTCTACAAAATACAAAAACAAAAAAAATGTGTATGTTTTTTAACCCAAACCAAAGAAAAAGGAAAATAAAAACATTTTTTAGGACTTCAATTTCCAAGAGCAAAACCAAAAACCAACATCAACCTGTAGGATCTCATTCTTCACTTCAAAGAAAAAACCCAAAACTTTTAGGATTCCCTTTAGGGATTTAGGGTAAATCAATTTTAACCATAACTTTAACAAATAACTTAGCCAAATAAAAATCATAGACTCTTTAGGAAACTTAACTCAGTCATGGCAGTACAAACAAAAATAAAAACCTCCTCCTCCTAAATTAGATACCGAAAGGGCGCTGTAGGGGAGCTAATCCTTCCCTACGTGTAACCAACTCCCGAACCCTTCTCTGATAAGGCAAACCACACACTTTAAACTACTCAAAATAGAGGGTATCCAACTGTACCCCAAAAACAGTTGGTGGCGACTCTAAATTTCTCACCATTGGTTTAGTTTGAGCTCACCCCAAACAGGCCCGGACGAAAACTAGTGATGACACACACCATCAAACCTTCAAGGCAAAGATGATAGCCGCCAACTCAAGATCATGAGTAGGGTAATTCTGCTCATGAGGTTTCAACTGCCTCGACCCATAAGCTAACACACCGTGCTCTCGCATAAGCACACACCCAAAACTAACCCTGGACGCATCACAATACACCTCATATGTGATAACCTCCCTAGGTAACCTCAACACAGGTGCGGTGGTCAAACGGGTTTTGAGAGCCTCAAACGCCTGCTGACACTTATTAGTCCACTCAAACTTCACTCCCTTCCTAGTCAACGCCGTCATAGGAGCCGCCAAACGGGAGAATCCCTCTACAAAATGACGATAGTACACTGCCAAACTAAGGAAACTATGAATCTCGAAAACATTGGTTGGCCTCTCCCACGATGCCACAGCCTCAATCTTGGCTGGGTCCACTCTAACTCCCTCAGCTGACACTGCATGGCCAAGAAAGTGAACCTCCTGCATCCAAAACTCACATTTGCTAAACTTAGCAAACAACTGTTGGTCCCTCAAGGTTTGCAGCACTGTTGCCAAATGCTCCACATGCTCCCTCTCCATCTTAGAATACACCAAGATATCGTCTATAAACACCACCACAAAGGAATCCAAATATGGAGCAAATACCTGGTTCATCAAATGCATAAACACTGCTGGTGCATTAGTGAGCCCGAAAGGCATCACTACCCACTCATAGTGCCTATACCTGCACCGAAAAGCCATCTTAGGGATTTCCTCCTCCCTAACCCTTAACTGGTGATACCCTGATCGCAGATCTATCTTGGAAAACCACTGGGCCCCACTCAACTGGTCAAACAAGTTGTCTATCCGAGGCAACGGATACTTGTTCTTCACAGTCACCAAATTCAGCTTCCAGTAGTCAATGCAGAGGCGGAGTGTGCTATCTGCCTTCTTTGCGAAGAGCACCAGAGCACCCTAGGGTGAGGTACTCGGTCTGATATACCCCTGGTCCACCAACTCCTCTATTTGCCTCTGAAGCTCCCTCAACTCGGCTGGCCCCATACGTTATACCACTTGGGAGATTGGGCCAGTCCCCGGAACCAACTCAATGGTGAACTCCACACTTCTCTTAGGAGGTAAACTCCTCAATTGCTCAGGAAAGACATCCTGAAATTGGTCAACAACTGCTTGCCACACTCTCTTTTCTACTTTCCCCTCCTCAGCAAAGGTCAGGGCTGCCAACCTGTGAGTAATGGCACCCCACTGGTCCAACACTAGCCTAGCTCGACTCGCCTCACAGTCACACTCCCCCTGCAAGGTGCTAGAAGTCCCTGCAGGTGTCACAAAGGATACATGCCGCCGATAACAATCTATCTTGGCCTGGAAAGCCATAAGCCAATCCATACCCAAGATCAGGTCAAATGTACGCAAGGGCATCACGTACAAATCAAAACTAAGCTCTATATCCCCTATAGTTAACACACAGTCACGACATATGCGCCACACCTCAATCATACCCCCACTAGAGACTCCACTCTCTACCTCAACACATGTGAATCCCAATCCCTCAATCAAAAGTTCAGCGACAAACGAACAAGATGCACTCGTATCAAAAAGTGCGAAAACAAGCGTACGAGAGATCAAAAGGGTACCTCTAACCACCGATGGTCCTGCCCAACCCTCCACCGGTGGAGGTGGTAGCTCAGCCTCCTCCTGGGGTGTTGCATTCAGTGCAAACGCCCTCATTTGGCCCGTGCCACTGGTCGGCTCCCCCACTGGACGGTTCCCGCCACGGCTGCCTCTAGCTTCAGTCTGCTGCCACTCAGGCCTCCCCTGAGGTCAGTTCTGGCTAGATCCTACCTGACTAGCCTGCCACTGACGCAATGGCCTCTCTGCTGGTGCATGGAAACTAGTATCACTCCTCATGCTGCATGCCAAGCCTCCTGCTCGCCTGTTGCTACTCCTACAAATCCTGCGCAAATGGCCCTCCCATCCACAGTTGTTACACCGCCAGTCTTTCTTGGGACACTCTCTTTTGACATGGCCTTGCTCCCCACAACAAAGACAACCGCTGGGAAGACCCCCTGCTGAACCTCCCGGCCATCGCCGCCAAAGGTGAACCTCCCTGGGTTCACAGATGGTTGTCCTCGGCTGCGGAAGGAACTGCTATCTCTCTCCTCAATCTTGGGCCTCTTGGACCCTGAATCACGCTCAGATCCGCCCTGCAACTGGCGACCCTGATGGGCTTGCCTCCCATCATCTAGCTCCCTCTCAGCTATACGAGTTGTCTCCACAACCTCAGCATAGGTCCTCAAACGCAAAATCGCCACCCTCTGCCTAAGGGCTGGTCTGAAACCCATGGTGAACTTGTGGGCCTTCATGTTCTCCTTTGCCACAGTCTTGAGAGCAAATCGAGCACCATCTTTGATCCTTGCTTCAGGCTGCCAAATTCCTCCCTCTTCTACCATCTCAAGGACTCAGGGAAAAACTCATCGTGGAAGAGTTACAAGAACTCCTCCGACAGCACGAACTACACTACACGGCTCCCTGCGATACCCTGCCACCACTCCAAAGCATTCCCCTCTAGCTGCCGAATGGCCAGTCTCACCTTATCCTCCTCCCGGGGTAGGAGAAAGGAAAACACATGCTCGATTTGCCTCAACCAATGCTCAGCCACCACAGGATCCACTTCTCCCTTGAACCTTGGAGGTTGTTCCTTTCGGAACCTCATCACCACATCTTCCTCTGCACGAATCGGTACACCACCACGCAAACTTTCACACTCACGAGGTAACTCCCCCACTGGCGGTGGTGGTGGTGGCACCACCTGCTGTGCTGCCATCTCACAGTGCACCTCCTCCCGAAACTCTTGCCATATACCCTCCCTCAGCTCTCGGACTTCCAGTCAGATGCCCTCTCGCAGCTGTGCCAACAACAGCGCATGTCCTCCAGCAGACTGCCTCGCACCCGGGCCCTCATGGGCGGATGACTCATCGGCCATCGCCCCGGACACACGTGTCACTCTCCTCGGCGGCATTCTTACTATACGAAGTAAGGAACATAAACATCAAAACGACTCGAATCTATCGCGTGTCACTACCTCTACCCCATTTATCAGTTCTACTATCATATGGCAGTACACACATACATTGCATCAATCCATATTGCACACAGCTTAATTCACATTTCACACAGCTCAATTAAACAAGGAGTTCTCATGCTCAAGGTATTCCAAAAAAATTCAAAGTTGCACATTTCACACTTTATCACGCTATTCACGTTTTTTTTTTTTAGCAAACAAAAACAACAAATGCAAGTAGTGCCCTAATGCTAATGAATGCAAATCCTACCTCAGGTCTGGACTACCCCAAGTACACCTTAGAGGCTCCAAGAGGACCGTGTTGATCAGGCACGTTCCTCCAGGCTCCTCCAAAGGACTTAAGATAACCAGATCCGCCCACTACCCTAGGCCAACTAGACCATGCTCTGATACCATACTGTCACGCCCCAAATTTCCAACCCGAGGAAGCCGATTCGTGACTCTGCTTTACCCACGCGGTGGAGAAGGGGGTAGGATACAATACTCACACAGGACATCATACATTACACACCTGATATTCGAAAGACAAAATCATAAATTTATTAAATTCAAATCAGGATAAACGTTTATAAATCCACATGCCTTTATTACAATAAAACCCACCTTACAATATCTCCCCACTGGGTACAAAGCCTCCCAAAAGTAATACAAATAACATAAATCAAAACCACAAACAGAACTGTTGTCCACCTTGGTGTTCCCACCTAACGCCTGTAGGTCCCTGAGAATAATAGAACACAATAGGAGGGGTGAGCAACCATAGCTCAGTAGAGATCAAGTCTCCCCGACCCATCCCATGCACCTAACCACTACATGAGAACGTGTACTAGTGCAGTGTTGTGGCAATAGTAAATACAAGTAAAGCACACCACTCAAATGGGCGCAATCACAGCCCCAGCCACACTGGATCCATAGCCTCACAGGCTACCAATTTCATAGCCTTCGAGGCTAACAATTTAACCGCCTCTCGGGAAAATATTTAACCGCCTCTCAGGCAAACAGTTCCCACAGCTTCTCAGGCTAACAATCATACAATCAAACACATAACATACATTTCTGCCACACAGGCATAACCTCAAACACATAACGTGCATAGTACATAGGCATATTATCAAACACATAACATGTGTGGCCTCACAGGCATAACATCGAACACATAGCGTGCACACAGTCACAGGTTCACAAACTCAGCCACACAGGCATAAAAACAAATACCTAGCATGCATAATCCCCAGCCTCACGGGCATGTATACAAATATCCAAGCAAAATACGTCATTGAAGGCCAACATCCATATAGGAGATCACACCTATATGGATTTACATACATATATATATCCAGAATATACAACAGACTGCCTATCACATGGTCAAAACCCTGGGATAGGTTCAAGGAGGAACAGAACCCCTACCTCAGGAAGATCCTCCTTGCTCTTGCTCCCACGTTAGACATCGTCCAACCATGCGAGTCACCCCAGCAGCAACACTCAAGAACCCTCTCTTTTTCCCTCTCTCTCTCTCTCTCTGCGACGGCTGCGGCGACGGACAACAAAAACCCTAAACCTAAAACAAAGAGAGCTCCTCCTTATATAGACCTCACTTATCAAAACGACGTAGTTTTGATAAATGAAATCCACCATCAAAACGACGTAGTTTTGATAAATGAAATCCCACCATCAATGTAAGGACCCGTACCTTAAGTTAGTCACGATTAGTCACGGTTTGCCTTCCGAGTAGAGTTTTTCTAGATTTTGACCTAGTGAATGGGCTCAAATGAATTCACGTGCAAAAGGAAAGATGCTTAGAATGATGTCCTCTATCTACCACAAGTTTCAGGCCAAACGGACGTGTATGTGAGGTGCACGTGATATGGGTCCAATTCACGTGCAAGTGTGATTGTCTTCAAATGATGCAAGGAGGCTAGGGGTGAAGTTTGAGAGCATTTGGAGTCCATTTGGAGTTGCACGTGAATTGGGAATTCACGTGCAAATTGGCGTGCAGCCATATTTTTGCATGGTTCCCTTGGTTTTGACATTCTAATGATCTTTCTCCAAAGGACCATGTTGAAATTCCGAGTATTTTGGCCTATATGGGTGCGGAAAGGTGCTAACTTGTGTGATCAAAACTACGTCGTTTTGATCCTGGGTTTACTTAATCAAAACTACGTCGTTTTGATGTGGGTAGTGTCTATATAAGGAGGGCTTGAGTTTGAATTTAGGGTTCTTGTGTTCTTCCTTGCTGCTTCTTGCCACGAGAGAGAGAGAGAGAGAGAGGATCTCCGGGCCGTTGCCGTGGTGGTTCGCGTCGTTGGAAGGTGTCTAGCGTAGAGGATAGGACAAGAGCCTGAGGTAGGGATTCATATTCTTCCTAACTCCCCTCTGTTTTAGGATATACACCTATATATATATGTAAATCCATATAGGTGTGATCTCCTATATGGATGTTGGCCTTCGGTGGCATGTTTTGTTGATTCCGATGTTAATTTGGCCTGAGGATTTTCTCGGGTTTGTTTATGCCCACTATGTGTTTGATGAAATGTCCTGAGGCCTGCACACTATGTGTTTGATGAAATGTCTGTGAGGCCTGCATGCCATGTATTCAATATAATGCCTGTGGGACCTGGTATATGGGTGTTTAATGATATGCCTGTGCGATCGGGTGTGTACTGTGCTTGATTTGTATTTGATTTTAAGCCTGTGAGGCTGATGTGTGTGGCTTGTATCGACCATGTTAGTCCTTCGAGATAAAGTGTAAATGCTGTCTTGAGCTTACATGTTGAGATGTAATGTTATCTTGTTCGTTGGTCTGTTTGAGACCGGAGCTGAGATTTGGGCCAGGCACAATAGCTGGACCCCTTTGAGATTTGGCCAGGACGTGGTCCTGAGCCTCGGTGTAGCACTCACGACGGTGGGCTAAGTCTACACCCATTCCTGAGGGTAGATATGGCGCCCGAGGAGGTGGTTGACCATATCGACTCGGGTGGAAAATGTTGCATTGGTGTCCATGCAACATTCGCCTGAATGTGGTATGTCATGTCGCCGTGGTGGCGGGGTGTCCTCTGCCCTTCGGTGCGGGTTCGGGTAAAGAGTGTTTCCTGGGTGATGTTTCTTGCTTTAGCCTTAGGCACGACACGAGCACAAGCATACACATATCATGCATGTTGTACGGTGGGACGGGTCCGGGGAGACCGGATCCCTCTAGCCGTGGTTTGCTCACCCCTCCTATAAACCGATTCTTTTGCGGGGGTTTAGCGGGGCGGTAGGTGAAGGCCGAGGAGCTAGGCCCCGAGGCCGAAAGTTTTATATTATTTCCTTGTTGTACTTTGGTTTTATGTGTTTGGATTTTGGTTTGGTTTTATTTATGGCTTTATAGGGGTTTTTCCCCGACCGGGTTGTAATAAACATTTAGCCTTTGAAATGAAATAAAATGAGGTGTTGTTATTCAATTTGTGTTTGTGTGCATGGTTTGGGAGCAGGAGCATGCCCCTTGGCATGTTGGCCTGATTATGCAGGTTTGGGACAGCACCCGTGCTAGAGGTCCTTTTAAGGTGCTTGCACCAACCCCTTGTCCCTTCGGGTGCGGGCATGGGCAGTCACTACTCCTTTTCCAGGTGGAAGGAAATTGGGGCGTGACAATATGGTATCGAGCGATAGTTCATGGTCTAGTGGACCTAGGATAGTGGGGAGGCCTGGCCGCTTCGAGACTCTTAGGAGGCGATATAGGACACGCCTGATCAACGTGGTCCTATCTGGTTTTCTGGGGTGTACTCGGGGGTAGTTAGACCAAGGAGTAGGGCACTTGCATTTGGGTTGAGGGTGCATACATGCGTTGGCATTAGGGCACTAGTTTAATTTCGTATGAGTATTGTGATTGGACATGCTATGTTGTTGAAACTTGTTCTGTGAAATTCGGTGATTTTCTGTGAGACTTGTTGCTATGAATAGCGCTGTGTGTACTTCGTGACTTTCTTGTGTGTTTAAATGTAAGATGTTGCTTGAGTACCTCATGGCCCATGGGGATGAGGGTGTGGAGAGCTTGAGGGAAGCCGATCCTAGTTTGGTTTAAATTATGTAGACGATGCCTCCTAGGAGAGTAACCCGAGCTACTCCAGTGTAGAAGATGAATCTTCCGCCCGTCTTGGAGAGGGAAGAGGACAGCGTGTAGAGGGCGATGATCCCCTGGGAGCGGATCATGGCCCAAGTCCGGGCCCTAAGTGAGAACGTGCGAGCATGCGTGAGGACCTCGGGGAGAGATCCTAAACGAGGTGCGTCGGGAGATGATGGCACGACAGGCGGTGCCACCCTCTCCACCCCGTGAGGCGGAACCTCCGTGTAGGCGGGAAGTGCCGGTGAGGCGGGAAGAGGGAGACGTGTTGACACGGTTCCGAAAGGAACATCCACCAAGGTTCAAGGGAGGAGCCGAACCTCTAGGAGCGAGAGCACCGGCTGCGGCGGATCGAGCATGTGTTCTCCTTTCTTCGACCCCCGGGAGGAAGACAAAGTGAGACTAGCGGTCCGGCAGTTGGAGGAGGAAGCCTTGGAATGGTGGCTTAGCATCTCAGAAGCCGGGACATGGAGACCATGGCCTGGAACGAGTTCCTCCACTGTTCCATGAGGAGTTCTTTCCGAGTCATTGCGGTGGCGAAGCGGGAGGAGTTCGGCGGCTGAAACAGGGATCGCGCTCGATGGCCGAGTATGAGCGAGATTTCCGAGGGCTGAGTCGGTTTGCTCCAGAAGCAATATCAAGGGAGGACCTGAAGGCCCATAAGTTTACCATGGGTCTCAAACCTGCCCTGAAGCAAAGGGTGGAGATGCTTGCGGTCGAAGACCTATCTTTGAAGTCGTGGACACCGCCAAGATTGTTGAGAGAGGATTAGAGGAGGGGAAGACAGGCTCACCAGGAGCGGATGGGGCGAGCGCGCGCGACAAGCACGGTGATACCAAGAGGCGAAAGGTTGAGCTCGGGAGTGGGACTTTTCCCAAGGATGGGGGCCAAGCTTCAATGGCTCCGCCCGGATCCCGTTACTTTGGAGGACAGGGGAGTGTGCTTGGGAACTTCCCAAGCGGGTGTACCTGTTGTGGCTGTCAGGCACGTCAAACGTGAGTGCCCCAAACAGACTTGACGTGTCATAGCTGTGGGAAGGTGGGACACATCGGCAAGGTGTGTTTCGGCAAGGGGAGCAGCCGGGGAGCTGGAAGCTTAGCACAAGGGAGCAGGGGTGGGACCCAATTTCAGGCCCCACCCCTAAGCCAGGCACATTCGTGGCGAGGCCGGTCGGTGGTTCCGGTCACACTAGGCCACGGGGGGAGAGGCAACCACAAGGAGGATCGGAGGGGCGTCCCAGGTGGACTGCAGCGGGAGCAAAAGGGAAGGCAAGTGAGGCTAGTGGTGGGGCAGGTCAAGGCGGGGGTGTTCGCGCTTACCTCGGCACCAGTGAAATGGAGGAATTACCATCACCCTCCGAGGAAGGTGGAGCTGGACCTTCGGTGGTTCGAGGTACTATTTTAATATCCCGCACCGTTGTTGTTCTTGCATTGTTTGATACCGGAGCTTCGTGCTCCCCGATTGCTAAGTCCTTGGTGGAGAGCCTTGGACTTGATTGTGTGGAGGCCGATAGACCTCGAGGGTCGAGTCCCCAATGGGAGGAGTGGAGTTGATCCACCAAATGTGTCGAGAGTGTGCGCTTACGATAGGAGAGGTTGACCTCTCATTTGATTTGTATGTAATGCCCATGAGGACCTTTAGTTTGATTCTGGGGATGGATCGGTTGATGGCCTTTCAGGCTAAGATTGATGTTATAGGCGACGAGTATCGTTTACTACACCCACAGGATCTTCCTGTGCCCTAGTGGGTGAATGGGATAGGGATCTTTGGGAGAGCTGGGACCGACGAGGGAGCTATGGGGCAATATTACCCATAGGCTTGCCACCCTAACCTTTGAGGAGGAAGGTAACTTAGAGAAAAGGGTGTGGCCAGATGTAGTCGAGAATTTCCAGGATGTCTTTCCTGGGGAGTTGTTGGAGTTGCCTCCACACGAAGTGTCGAGTTCACGATTGAATCTGTTGCCGGGGGTGGGACCCATCTCACAAGTAGCATACCGGATGGGACCCGCTGAGTTGCGGGAGCTTCGGAAGCGATAAAGGAACCGGGAGATAAAGGTTTTATCCGTCCTAGTACCTCACCTTGGGGTGCACCGGTCTTGTTTGCTAAGAAGGCGAGATGGTTCGTTGCGACTTTGCATTGATTATCGGAAAGTCTGAATCAAGTAACGGTAAAGAACAAGTACCCTTTGCCGCGGATTGATGACTTATTCGACCAGTTGAGTGGAGCACGATGGTTCTCAAAAATCGATCTGCGTTCGGGATATCATCAATTGAGGGTCGGGAGCGAAGACATCCCTAAGACGGCGTTCAGGTGCAGGTACGGACACTATGAGTGGCTAGTGATGCCTTTTGGGCTCACGAACGCACTTCTTGTGTTCATGCATCTAATGAATCAGGTGTTTGCCCCATACTTGGATTCCTTCGTGGTGGTATTCATTGACGACATCCTTGTGTACTCCAAAACCCAAGCCGAGCATGAGGAGCACTTGGCCGTGGTGCTGCGGGTACTACGAGATCATCACTTGTATGCTAAATTTAGCAAGTGTGACTTCCGGATGCGAGAGGTGCATTTTCTTGGGCATGTAGTATCCGCCGAAGGAGTTAGAGTGGACCCAACCAAGATTGAGTCCGTAGCATCTTGGAAGAGGCCCACAAATGTTTTTGAGATCCGGAGTTTCTTGGGTCCGGGGTATTACCGGCGTTTTGTGGAAGGATTTTCTCGGTTGGCGGCGCCCATGACAGCTCTTACACGGAAGGGAGCCAAATTCGAGTGGACGGACAAGTGCCGGCAGGCATTCGAGGAGTTGAAGACTCGCGCGCTCTTGCACCAGGTGTTGAGCCTACCGCAGGAGGGAGTGCCATTCGAGGTGTATTGTGATGCGTCTCGCGTTGGACCGGGGTGTGTTCCGATGCAAGAACGCCAAGTCATAGCATATGGCTCGCGACAGTGAAGTCCCATGAGCAAAACTACCCAACACACGACCTGGAGTTAGCGGCGATTATTTTTGCCCTGAAGTCTTGGCGACATTACCTGTTGGGAGAGAAGTTTGTGGTATATACCGACCACAAAAGCCTACGGTATATCTTCACCCGAGGGACCTAAATTTGCGCCAACGGAGGTGGGTCGAGTACCTGCAAATGTTTGACTTCACACTCTCCTACACGCCTGGGAAGGGAAATTTAGTAGCCGACGCGCTAAGTAGGAAAGGGAAAGCTGAGGTTTCCATGAGAGAATGGAAAATGATGGAGCGGTTGGCGATGCCTGGTGCGACCTGCTTTCAGCGATGAGGGAGCTATCCTGTGTCCTCTCACCGTGATACCAGAGTTGTATCAGCGTGTCCGTGAGGGACAAGTTAGGCGACGTGGACCGTGAGGTGATCCGGGCCCGGATAGAGGCCGGGGGAGCTGTCGAGGACCGGACGAAGGAGTTGAGCATGAGCTGAAATTTCGGGGGCGTCTGATAGTACCACCTCCCTTGCGTGAGGATGTGCTGAGGGAGTTTCATCATTCCCGTTTGGCTGTACATCCAGGAGGAACTAAGATGTATCATGCCGTTCGCGCACAGTTCTGGTGGCCGGGACTGAAACGGAGTGTAGCAGAGTTTGTTTCCAGGTGCCTTACCTGTCAGCAAGTGAAGGCAGAACACCAACGACCCGCTGGTCAATTGCAGCCTTTACCTGTAGCTGAGTGGAAGTGGGAGCATATTACCATGGACTTCGTGACAGGGCTTCCTACCACTTCTGGGAGGAAGGACATGATTTGGGTCATAGTGGACCGCTTGACTAAGTCAGCCCATTTCTTGGCAATTCGAGAGCGCGACTCTATCGGCACGTTAAGCCGGTTGTATGTTGATGAGATTGTCCGCTTGCACGGAGTGCCCTTGTCTATTGTTTCAGACGGGGATGCGCGGTTTACATCCCGGTTTTGGGGAGGTCTGCAGGAAGCATTGGGAACCCGACTTACTTTGAGTACCGCATTCCATCCCGAGGCCGATGGTCAGTCCGAGAGGACCATTCAAACATTGGAAGACTTGTTGAGGGCTTGTGTACTTGATTTTGGAGGATCATGGGCTTCCCACCTTCCTCTCGGTGGAGTTTGCCTATAATAACGATTACCGTCTTCGATTGGGATGGCCCCGTTTGAGGCATTGTATGGCCGTCCGTGTCGGTCTCCATTATGTTGGGCGAGGTGGAGAGGCAGCTTTGTTAGGACCTCAATTGGTCCAGGAGGCTACGGCAAAAGTTCAGCTGATTCGGCAACGCCTTCTTACGGCTCGGAGCGCACGGTAAGTCTTATGCGGATCGCCGACGCCGACCGTTGGAGTTTTTGGTGGGGGACCACGTATTCCTTCGTGTTTCTCCACGAAGAGGGCATAAGAGATTTGGGACTGGGTCCAAGTTGTCCCCTCGGTACATTGGACCGTTCGAGATTTTGAGCAGAGTTGGACCTGTTGCTTATAGGTTGGCGTTACCACCTCGTTTGAGCGAGTTCATAATGTTTTCCATGTATCCCGGTTGCGGAAATATCATCCAGATCCCACCCACGTGCTAGATTGGGGTACCCTGGATCTTGGAGAGGATGTGTCCGTTGTCGAGACACCCATTCGTATTGTCGATAAGCGCAAAAGCAGCTGCGAGGTAAGACTATTCCGTTGGTTCGGGTGTTGTGGCAACACCGAGGGCTGGAGGAAGAGACCTGGGAGCGTGAGACCGAGATGCGTGCTCATTATCCTGATCCGTTCGAGGACGAACAACTCGAAGGAGGGGAGGAGGGCAAGCATCAAACTTCAACATAATCGGTACTTGCCCAACTAGTTATGACCATGTAGAGTGTATAAATGTGTGAAATAATTTGTGATTTGTTGTGTATTAATTTGTGCTAGAGGGTGTTAGAGGCCTATGCTTTGGTTGTGATTGTTTTCTTTCATTCCACCTTTTCTTTTCGAGGACGAAAAGTCTTAAGGGGGAGAGGATGTAAGGACCCGTACCTTAAGTTAGTCACGCTTAGTCACGGTTTGCCTTCCGAGTAGAGTTTTTCTAGATTTTGACCTAGTGAATGGGCTCAAATGAATTCACGTGCAAAAGGAAAGATGCTTAGAATGATGTCCTCTATCTACCACAGAAGTTTCAGGCCAAACGGACGTGTATGTGAGGTGCACGTGATATGGGTCCAATTCACGTGCAAGTGTGATTGTCTTCTAAATGATGCAAGGAGGCTAGGGGTGAAGTTTGAGAGCATTTGGAGTCCATTTGGAGTTGCACGTGAATTGGGAATTCACGTGCAAATTGGCGTGCAGCCATATTTTTGCATGGTTCCCTTGGTTTTGACATTCTAATGATCTTTCTCCAAAGGACCATGTTGAAATTCGAGTATTTTGGCCTATATGGGTGCGGAAAGGTGCTAACTTGTGTGATCAAAACTACGTCGTTTTGATCCTGGGTTTACTTAATCAAAACTACGTCGTTTTGATGTGGGTAGTGTCTATATAAGGAGGGCTTGAGTTTGAATTTAGGGTTCTTGTGTTCTTCCTTGCTGCACTGCTGCCAGAGAGAGAGAGAGAGAGAGAGGGATCTCCGGGCTGTTGCCGTGGTGGTTCGCGTCGTTGGAAGGTGTCTAGCGTAGAGGATAGGACAAGAGCCTGAGGTAGGGATTCATATTCTTCCTAACTCCCCTCTGTTTTAGGATATACACCTATATATATATGTAAATCCATATAGGTGTGATCTCCTATATGGATGTTGGCCTTCGTGGCATGTTTTGTTGATTCCGATGTTAATTTGGCCTGAGGATTTTCCTGGGTTTGTTTATGCCCACTATGTGTTTGATGAAATGTCCGTGAGGCCCGCACACTATGTGTTTGATGAAATGTCCGTGAGGCCTGCATGCCATGTATTCAATATAATGCCTGTGGGACCTGGTATATGGGTGTTTAATGATATGCCTGTGCGACCGGTGTGTACTGTGCTTGATTTGTATTTGATTTTAAGCCTGTGAGGCTGATGTGTGTGGCTTGTATCCTGACCATGTTAGTCCTTCTGAGATAAAGTGTAAATGCTGTGGCCGAGCTTACATGTTGAGATGTAATGTTATCTTGTTCGTTGGTCTGTTTGAGACGAGCTGAGATTTGGGCCAGGCACAATAGCTGGACCCCTTTGAGATTTGGCCAGGACGTGGTCCTGAGCCTCGGTGTAGCACTCACGACGGTGGGCTAAGTCTACACCCATTCCTGAGGGTAGATATGGCGCCCGAGGAGGTGGTTGACCATATCGACTCGGGTGGAAAATGTTGCATTGGTGTCCATGCAACATTCGCCTGAATGTGGTATGTCATGTCGCCGTGGTGGCAGGGTGTCCTCTCGCCCTTCGGTGCGGGTTCAGGTAAAGAGTGTTTACTGGGTGATGTTTGCTGCTTTAGCCTTAGGCACGACACGAGCACAAGCATACACATATCATGCATGTTGTACGATGGGGACGGGTCGGGGGAGACCGGATCCCTACCGAGCCGTGGTTTGCTCACCCCTCCTATAAACCGATTCTTTTGCGGGGTTTAGCAAGCGGTAGGTGAAGGCCGAGGAGCTAGGCCCCCGAGGCTGAAAGTTTTATATTATTTCCTTGTTGTACTTTGGTTTTATGTGTTTGGATTTTGGTTTGGTTTTATTTATGGCTTTATAGGGGTTTTTCCCCGACCGGGTTGTAATAAACATTTAGCCTTTGAAATGAAATAAAATGAGGTGTTGTTATTCAATTTGTGTTTGTGTGCATGGTTTGGGAGCAGGAGCATGCCCCTTGGCATGTTGGCCTGATTATGCGGGTTTGGGACAGCACCCGTGCTAGAGGTCCTTTTAAGGTGCTTGCACCAACCCCTTGTCCCTTCGGGTGCGGGCATGGGCGATCACTACTCCTTTTCCAATGGAAGGAAATTGGGGCGTGACAATCAAAACGACGTAGTTTTGATAAATGAAATCCTACCATCAAAATGACATAGTTTTGATAAATGAAACACACCATCAAAACGGCGTAGTTTTGATAAGTGAAACACACCATCAAAATGACGTAGCTTTGATAAATGAAACACTCCCTCGAAGACTCGTAGAACACTGCCTCGAAGATCACTTCTTCGGAGCCTCGAAGATCGCTGGAAACGCGGCCTCGAAGATTTATCTCAAAGATCAAACCTTCGAACTTTGACCCTCAGACCTTTGGCCCTCGGTCTTCGATCCTACGACACAAATCTTTGGGTCTTCAACCTTTCAACCCAAGTGTTCGCCCAGGGTACTGTTCATCTTCGTTCCAGCTTGTTCTTCCCAAAACACGGGTCACTACAGGCGTTGTATGGGAGACCGTACCAATCACCCTTGTGTTGGACCGAGGTAGGAGAGGTAGCTCTATTGGGACCACAGTTGGTTCAAGAGGCTACCGAGAAGGTTAAGTTGATTCGTCAGTGGTTGTTATCAGCTCAGAGTCGGCAGAAATCCTATGCGGATCGGCGGCGGCGGCCTTTGGAGTTTTTCGTGGGAGATCATGTGTTTCTCCTTGTTTCTCCACGTCATGGTCATCGATGGTTTGGACAAGGTTCCAAGCTATCTCCGCAATTCATTCGTCCTTTTGAGTCGGGTTAGCATTGCCACCGCGATTGAGTCGGGTGCAGAATGTGTTCCATGTGTCCCAGTTGCGGAAATATCATCCTGACCCCACCCATGTGATCGATTGGGGGACATTGGATATTGAGGATGACATGTCTGTTGTTGAGGCCCCTATCCGTATACTCGATCGGCGGGAGAAACTTTTGCGTGGTTATGCTATACCTTTGGTTCGTGTCTGTGGCAGCATCATGGCATTGAGGAGGAGACTTGGGAATGTGAATCTATGATGCGTGAGCAACACCCTGAGTTGTTCGAGGACGCACAATCTTAAGGGTGGGGGGTGGCTGATGGCCAAGGGATAATGCTGTGTTTTTTCTTGTATTTGTTGTTTATGATTTGGTGTATATATCAAGACGTGTTTTGATATGTGTATTTGTGACATGCGGGTATGTGTTATATGCATTGTGATGCATGTGGTGATGGATTGTAGGGATGTTTTTGTTGAGTTTGCAGACGTATGTCCTGTTACATGTTGTGTGCGATGTATGACCCATTTAGGTGTTGTGGCTTGCTGTCTTGCAAATGGGCCGCATGTGTTTGTTTTCCTTGCATGTTGTTTCTTTTCGAGGACGAAAAGTCTTAAGGGGGAGAGGATGTATGACCCATGTTTTGCGGTATGTAAAAAGTTAATCACAGCTTCCTTGTGAGTGGAAATTGTTGGATTTTAGGGAGTTTTCTTCCCACACACTTTAGCTAAAACACCTTGAATGTTGATGCACAAGTTTGAGGTAAGAGATGAGCCCAAGAGGGGACTTTTGGGAGGTGCACGTGACAATGCATGTCATATGAGGATATGACGTGCAAGGGGATTTTGGTTTGCCTGTCTTCTACATGATCCTAGGAAGCTTGGGGTAGAATTTCACAGCTTTTGGAGGTGCACGTCATATGGGGATATGACATGCATTATGGCGTGCAGCCATATTTTTGCACCATCACCTTGGTTTTGTGATTCTAATAATCTTTTCCCAAAGGGCCATGTTGGAATTATGAGTATTTTGTCTTGTATGGATGCGGGAAGGTTGTAGCTTGTTCGATCAAAACTACGTCATTTTGATGTCGTGGTGTCTATATAAAGGGGTCCAGGCTTAGGTTTAGGGTTCTTTGGTTTCTTTTGCTGTCGCAGCCGCCGGAGAGAGAAAGAGAGAGAGAGAGAGGAAGGGAACCTCCGGATCGCTGCCGTGGTGGTTCGCGTGGGTGGACGGTGTCTAGTGTGGAGGCAAGAGCAGAAGGACACTTGCAAGGTAGGGGTTCTGTCTTCTTGTACCTAATCTGGGGTTAGGCCCTGTGGTGAATGAACTGTTGGATATCGTTCTTGTTGTTATATTATTTATATGTAAATTCATATAGGTGTGACCTCCTATATTAATGTTGGCCATCAATGGCATGTTGTACATGTCTATATGCACGTCAAGTGTTTGAGATTAAGCCTATGAGGCCACGTATGCCAAGTGTTTGAGATTATGCCTGTGAGGCCACGCCTATTATGTGTTTGTTGTTATGCCTGAAGTGACTGTGCATATTATATGTTCGTGTTATGCCGGAGTGGTCGTGCCTATTACGTGTTTGATTTTATGCCTGTGCGCAGCGAATGTATGTTATGTTTGATTGTATGGTTGTTAGCCTTGAGAGGTCATGGAAACTATTTACCCGAGAGGCGGTTAAACATTTGCTTGAGAGGCGGTTAAAGATTTGCCTGAGAGGCGGTTAAACTGTTTTGTGGATATGTGCCTAAGAGGCAGTGACTGAGCCTGTGTGGCTGTGGATATACGGGGCCTGTGTGGCCTGTCTATTTATACCTGTTTAATTAGTCGTACCACAACACAGCACATGTACACGTGCCATGTAGATGCTAGGAGCATGGGATGGGTTGGGGAGACATGATCCCTACTGAACTGTTATTGCTCACCCCTCCTACTGTGTTTGGTTTTTTTTTCAGGGACCTACAGGCGTTAGGCGGGAACACCCAAGTGGAAGGCGGTTGTTTTGTGGCTTTGCTTATTGTTATTTGAGTTTTGTTGTTTTTGTGTGAGCTTTGTAACCCCAGTGGGGAGATATTGTAATGAGGAGTTTAATGTAATAAAAGCATGTTTGGACACGTTTGTAATGGTTTGAACTTAATAAATATATGATTTTGTCTCTCTGAATATTTGTTGTGAGGTGTAAGGTGTCCTATGTGGGCATGTTATATCCTACCCCCTTTATCCAAACTCAGGTAAAGGGAGGGTCACGTTCCGGTCTCCTCGGGTTGGAAATCCAGGGTGTGACACGCTCTCCTACATGCCTAGGAAGGGGAATTTAGTTGCCGACGCGCTGAGTAGAAAGGGAAAAGCTATGGTTTGCATGAGAGAATAGAAAATGATGGAACAGTTAGCGATTGCTCTTGTGCACGACCTGATTTTAGCAATGGGGGAAGCAATCCTGTGTCCTATCACTATAATGCCGAGTTATATCAACGGGTCCGTGATGGACAGTTGGGGGACGTGGACCGTGAAGTGATTCGAGCCCAGATAGAGGCTGGTGAGTTGTCAGAGGACTGGACAGAAGGAGTTGAGCATGAGTTGAGATTTTAGGGGCATCTGATAGTACCGCCTTCCTTACATGAGGATGTGATGAGGGAGTTTCATCATTCCTGTTTGGCTCTGCATCCAGGAGGAACTAAGATGTATCATGTCGTTTGAGCACAGTTCTGGTGGCCGGGATTGAAGAAGAGTGTAGCAGAGTTTATTTCCAGGTGCCTTACTTGTCAACAAATTAAGGCAGAGCACCAATGACCAGCGGTCAATTGCAGCCTTTGCCTGTGGGCCGAGTGGAAGTGGGAGCATATTACCATGGATTTTGTGACAAGACTTCCTACCACTTTTGGGAGGAAGGATATGATATGGGTCATTGTAGACCGATTAACTAAATCGGCCCATTTCTTGGCGGTCCAGGAGCAAGACTCTATCGGCACGTTAAACCAGTTGTATGTTGATGAGATTGTCCGATTGCATGGAGTGCCTTTGTCTATTGTTTCAGACAGGGATGCGCGGTTAAGATCTTGGTTTTGGGGTGGTTTGCAAGAAGCATTGGGAACACAACTTCATTTGAGTACTGCTTTCCATCCTGAGACTGATGCTCAGTCAGAGAGGACCATACAAACATTGGAAGACTTGTTGAGAGCTCGTGTACTTGATTTTGGAGGATCATGGGCTTCTCACCTTCCTCTGGTAGAGTTTGCCTATAATAATAGCTACCAGTCTTCTATTAGGATAGCCCCGTTTGAGGCATTGTATGGTAGACCCTGTTGGTCTCCATTATGTTGGGCAGAAGCTAGAGAGGCAGCTATGTTGGGACCTCAATTGGTCCAAGAGGCTACGGCAAAAGTACAACTGATTAGGCAATGTCTTCTTACACTCGGAAGCGGACAAAAGTCTTATGTGGATCACCGACACCGACCGTTGGAGTTTTTGGTGGGAGACCACGTATTCCTTCGTGTTTCTCCGTGGAGGGGGCCTAAAAGATTTGGAAAGGGATCCAAGTTGTCTCCTCGATACATTAGACCGTTTGAGATTTTGAGCAGAGTTGGACCTATTGCTTATAGGTTGGCATTACCTCCCAGTTTGAGCAGAGTTCATGATGTTTTCCATATATATCCTAGTGGCGGAAATATCATCCAGATCCCACATATGTGTTGGATTGGAGTACTGGGATATTGAGGAGGATGTGATGGTTGTTGAGGCACCAATCCATATTTTGGATAGGCGAGAAGCAGCTGCGAGGTAAGACTATTCCACTGGTTCGGGTGTTGTGGAAACACCAAGGTATGGAGGAAGAGACTTGGGAACGTGAGGCTGAGATGCGTGCTCACTACCCTGACCTGTTCGAGGATGAACAACCTTGAAGGGGGGAGGAAGGCAAACATCAACATAATCAAGTACTTGTCCAACTGGTTATGTGACCTAAGAGTATTTCTTTTGACATCGTTGCATGACCATGTGGAGTGTATTAATTTGTATTAGAGGCCTATTCATTGGTTGTGGTTGTTGTTTTCTTTCATTACACATTTTCTTTTCGAGGACGAAAAGTCTTTAAGGGGGAGAGGATGTAAGGACCCGTGTTCCGAGACGTGAGGAGTTAATCGCAGTTTTGCCTTTTAGAGTAGCAAATTATTGGGTTTTGAGGAGTTTTATTTCGACACACATTGGCTATAACACCTTTTATGAATATGAGGAAGCTTGAGGCAAAATTTGAGCCCAAAAGGAGGTGCCCGTGACAATGCCCGCGACAATGGTTGTCACGGGCAAAGTTTTTTTTTCATGGGAGCCTTCCTGATGTTATTCTAAGGCTTGGGGAAAAATCCTAGGGAATTTGGAGGTGCCCGTGACAATGGCCCTTGTCACGTGCAGCCTCCATTAGCTTAGTTTTGTGATCCTTGTAACTTTTTCCCAAAGAACCATGTTGAAATTATGGATATTTTATCATATATGGATGTTAGAAGGTTGTAGTGTATATCAAAACTACGTCGTTTTGATGTCAAGGTGACTATATAAAAAGGTGGAGCTCTAAGGATTAGGGTTCTTCATTCTTGTAACCCTTGCAGCCGTCACATACGAGAGAGAGAGAGAGAGAGATGACCAGAGAGAGAGAGAGAGGGACGATCCAAGGCCGACGATCTAAGGTTCCTGGCGACGATGGGAGACAGGGAGGCGTTGAGGTAGCTACGATATAGCGATCTGTTGTATTCCCAAACTCGGAGGTAGGGATTCGTTGTCAACCTTGTACCCCTCCCAAATTCTGGAGTTTCACCTGTCATAAATGAATTCTAGAATTTTGGTAATGGATATGTTGTGATTCTTCTCTTAACCCCAATTCTATGAATGAGAAAATATATATATGTATATGCATGTGTTGGATTAATATGAGATTTTTAATATATATATATATATATATATATATCTGAGAAAAGAATTGATTTGGATGATGTCCATGAGTTGAGTTTGCTTAAAAAACTTGCCAAAACAGTTCAAGAACACCTACATAGGTAAAACTGTAAACTGTTATTGAGAATGTTGCTGCACTGCATGAGCTGAGTGCACTATTAAGTTATATTGTTATGCCTGAGTTGTGCTTGCTGAGCTATATTAACATGTTTGAATTGAGATATGTTATTGGGTACCTTGTACTAAATTGAGATATGTTGCTGAGTACCTTGTATTGAATTAAAATATATTGTTGAGTACTTTGTACTGAATTGAGATGTATGCTTGAGTTGCATTACTGAGATACACTTGCGCTTGAGCTATGTTTACTGAGATGTACTGAGATGTACTTGTTGAGATGCTGTGAATTTGTGATTGAGATTGAGTACCCAAATGCATGTGGTTTGAACTGAGTTATGGGCCAGTCACAATTACTGGACCCTTTGAGATTTGGCCGGGACTACGGTCCTGACTCTCGGTGTAGCACTCACGACGGTGGGCTAAGTCTACACCCATTCCTGAGGGTAGGTATGACATCCAAGGAGGTGATGGCCATATCTGACTCGGGTGGAAAATGTTGCATTGGTGTCCATGCAACATTCGCCTGGATGTGGTATGTCATGTCGCCGTGGTGGCGGGGTGTCTTCGCCCTCCAGGTGTGGGCACAAGGTAAATGGTGTGTTACCTGGGTGATGTTTGCTGCTTAGCTTTAGGCACTACATGAGCACAAGCATACACTTGTCATGCATATTGTAGAGTGGGACGGGTCCGGGGGAGACCGGAACCCTACTTAGCTATGGTTTGCTCACCCCTCCTATAAATTATTCTTTTGCAGGGTCTAGCATAAGCAATCCAAACCAGTCTTGATTACAACAAAATCCTCTTTCCAATCCATCCCCACCGGGGTTACATCAATTCCCATAAAAAAAATAACATAAATGGAAGAGAGTAAAATAAATAAGGTCTTCCATCTTGGTGTATCCACCTAACGCCTGTAAGTCCCCTGGAAAACAAGCAAACACGGTAGGATGGGTGAGCAACCACGGCTCGGTAGGGATCAAGTCTCCCCAACCCTTCCCATGCTCCTAGCGGCTACATGCATGTGCACAGGTGTAGTGACGTGACGGTAATAGGAAAAAGAAAATAAAACATTCCACACAAGCGAGCGTAACCCCAGCCCCGCCACACCGGCTAACAAACCACATCTCAAGCAAGTAATTTAACCGCCTCTTCAGGCCACTGATTTAACCGCCTCTCAGGCAAAGTAGTTTAACCGCCTCTCAGGCAAAGTAGTTTAACCGCCTCTTCCGGCCAGATACCACGATCATGCACACAACACACACCACGGTCACTCAAGCAATAAACCAAACACTTGGTGTGCACCCGTTCACAAGTGCACAAACCCGGCCACTCGGGCAATAGAACAAACACCCAAAGCATGCATACATACACCAAATCACAAGTCCAGCCACACGGACATATTACCAAACACGTAATGGGCATATACACACGGCTATATTCACACAGGCATTTCATCGAACATATAGCATGTAACAACAGAATCACACCAAAATGCCACGAAGGCCAACATCGATATAGGAGATCACACCTATATGGATTACATATATATACATATATAAACGATATAATCCATAATCTGCCCTAGAACCCTAGGACGAGAGGAGGATTTAGGAAGAACAAAACCCCTACCTCAAGTAAAATGCAACAACACCGCAATATCGTTCCCACGCCGAACGCTGTCCGCCCACGAGACACCGATCACCCACGCAAGATGCCCGGCAAGAACCAGGAGCTCTCCTTCCCTCTCTCTCTCTCTCTCTCTGCGACGGCTGGTGGAGCAACAAACCCTAAACCTAAAACAGAGGGGTTCCTCCTCCTTATATAGACAACACAATATCAAAACAACATAGTTTTGATTAAGTGAATCCCAGCATCAAAACGACATAGTTTTGATGGAACATGCTATGACCTTCCCACATCCATACACACCAAAATATTCACAATTCCAACATGGTCCTTTGGGAAAAGATGATTAGAATGACAAAACCAAGGTAACCATGCAAAAACATGCCTGCACGCCAATTTGAACGCCAATTCCCCAATTGGCGTGCAGCTCCAAATGCACTCAAACTTCACCCCAAGCCTCCTTGCATCTTGTAGAGGTCTGAGAAGCAAAAATATGCTTGCACGTGAAATGGGTGAATTCACGTGCAGCTCCAAATGCCCTAAAATTTCTGTGGTAGATAGAGGACCTCATTCTAAGAAACTTTTGTTCTTGCACGCCAATTGTTTGAGGCCATCTACTATACCAAAAGTGAGCTCCAAAATCTGCCAAAACAGCTTAAAATCGCATGTATATGCATAGCATCTTCCTAGGGCATAAATGCACGTTGTCACTTGTCACATGCACCTCCTAAAAGTCCCCTATTGGGCTCATCTCTTACCTCAAACTTGTGCACCAACATCCAAGGTGTTTGTGGTTAACTTCTTACACACGGGTTACACACGGGTCATTACATCTTCACCAGCATAAGCAGCCATCTTTTGACAATACATGGCCAGATGTGTCCTCGGACATCGGGTCCCGTTGAACTTTTCAAACTCTGGAATTTTGAATTTTGGCGGTAGCACCACTCCAGGGACTAAGCATAAGTCTTGTGGGCTGGTCATGCCATAGCTGTCAATGCCTTCTACGGCTTTCAATCTTTCCTCGAGTCGGCGTAGAGCGGGAGACTCCATATTTTCCTGAGGAGCTGGGGAACCCACCGTTTCCATTACATTTCCTGGTGCGGGCATAGTGAAATGAGTTTGATTTGGGGTTGGAGGTTGTGCCATAGCAGGATGGTATGTGGGCGCTTGGATTGGAGCCAGGTTGGGTGACTGAACGGCCTCCTGTCCCTGCTCTTGATGGTGATTGGTAGTTCCCCCTGTCGGAATTCTTCCTCTTTCTTCAGTCAATTTTGTGAGCATTTCCATTATTGCAGACATTTGCCCCTGTAGGGTTTGTTGTGACTATTCCAACACCATGAGTCTGTTCTCTGTTTCTTCTGCCATTGGCTGCGGTTGTGGTATTTGATTGCGCCTGGATCTGAGATTGTAAGAGTGCGCAATCCTAGAGGGAGGTTGCTACCCACCTGGGTACAAGGGAATTTTTATTTGATTTTTCATTTGATATGCATGTATGCATGAATGTCTATGCAGAGGGTTAAGGAAACAAACAACTTTATTGCACATAATACAAACACTTAATACAAACATACAATGCTAAAATGTCATGTAAAATGAAAGCTATCACTACATGATCTTAAGGCATTCTTCCAGTCATCTCCTAAGGAGCACGGCGCCTCTTTCTCTGGGGTGGTCGTTCACCTGCTTCCTCCCTCTTCTTCATTATGGTCTCGACCTGCTTTTCCCTCAACTGCAGCCTTTGAAGAGCTCCTTCTAGAGATGCTTCTAGCCTCTGGATCTGCTGCCTTAAAGTCTGATTCTCCTAGAGGATAGCCTTCATGTCTGTAGTTAGCTGTGGCTTGTGTTGTGCCCTCCAAGATATGTATCTGGGTAAACACCAGGTTTTGAACTGTTGGGTTGGATCTTGTGTGGTGTGGACCATGCTTGATACATCTTCTTGCCTTCTTCTGTGAGCATGGTTCTGCTGTAAGTGAAGTCACACTCTTCCATGCCAAAGAGCACGGGAATAATCTGATGACGCCTCACTTGTCTTCCCACCTACAGTGGTGCATATGTAGTTCCTCCCCATGGACCTAAATGTGGAACCCAATTGTAGTCCCCGCAGCTATATGTCATGGAGACCACCGGCATCCAAGGAGCAGTCCAGGTAATGTCAGCTTCTGTGAGGTTCTCCAACTTCTTTTTCCAGCTTTCAAAGTCTTTTGGTAGGCTCCACTTGCTGAGCAGAATATCTAGTAGTGTTATGGCTGGTACCTGATAAACAGCAGGGAAACGATGAACACTACAGGGGAAATGACCTTGCAACCAGGTACACAGGAGAGGTAGGCACCCCATGAATTGTCCCGAGCCTTTACTCCTCAGGTAAGTAAGAGATCGGATGGTTTCAACCAAGATAGCAGGAGTAGGGTCACATCTTTTGAGCACCTGCTGGACCAAATCTACAATTGCCCCATCGATGTGGGCCGGTATCCTCGGGAAAATGACTAGTCCATATATAGCTAGTGTAAGCGGTTGTGTGCCTCGCTTCTATTGCAGTCTGTATTATTTCTTTGATTGTTGCCCATGGAAGATATTCTCGCCCACCGTAGGTTGTGACCGCCGGTGAGTCCCATACTGGCTTTCCCATAATCTCAGCAAAGGCCCTTCGACATGACCTTCTAGGCTCAGGTAGATAGATCTTCAATTTGTTTTCCACGGGGATGTCCAATAATCTTCTATATTCTTCTATTGTGGGAACCAAATCTATGCCGTTGAAGTCAAAGCACCGCCGTCGAGGCTCCCAGAAATATATGGCTGCCCCAAGCATATCCGGACGGCCGAGCTCGGTCACATGGAGCAAATCCCCAAACTGTTGTATGTATATGCTTTTCCTTTCGTCTGACCACTGCCTCCATATTGTCTGCACCTCCTTAGTGTAGTCCAGGTGATCTTCTATGATAACATGTTTTGCCTTGTGGGTTTCCCCTGGCGGAAAGTCTCCAAGGGGAAGTTGAATGTCTCCAGATGCTTGGGCCACCACTGTGACAACCTCCTTGTCCTGAGGGCCTTTTAGGAGATGACTGAAAGTTGTCATGCCTATATGAATGTTGTGTTATGCATGGTGACAAGTTAGGATGATAGGTTAATATATATCAAGGCAGTTAGACAGGAAAAAGAATAAACCAATAGTAAAAAAAATAGCTAATATGTGCAGGGAATGACTTAAGGACTACCCTGCAAAACAAGGGTTAGCATGGAATGAGCAAACAAAGTGTGGGTCAATGCCCCTGATGGGCTTCTATTGCTACACCTATCTTATTCGTTGGTTCCCAAACTTCCTCAATAGAGGGCTCCGTACACCATGGGATTTACCGGAGGGGGATCTTAAAAGGACGTGCCTTAAAAGAACCTCAAGCTTGAGTGAGGAGTCCGAGGCCCCATTGCGGATAATGATCAATGCGCTGGGGACCGTACTGAACCTCGCTAACCTAAATTGTGCTAAACCCGGGTATAGGGTTATGCATGAATGCAACAAGTATGGAAAGCAGTAAATCACAACTATCATGGTAATTAAAGCGTATAAATAAATCACAGTTTAAACGATAACTATATAAAAAATAAGTAAATCACAATTATATCTAAAAAAACAACTTAGCATAACAGTTAAATATATACAACAGTACAATTAAATATAACCTCCTAATCCTAGTTCTAGACCTAACTCTCTAAAGTGTTCATTGTCCCCAGCAGAGTCGCCAGCTGTCATCACTGGTTTTCGTCCGGGCCCGTTTGGGGTGAGCTCAAACTAAACCAATGGTGAGAAATTTAGAGTCGCCACCAACTGTTTTTGGGGTACAGTTGGATACCCTCTATTTTGAGTAGTTTAAAGTGTGTGGTTTGCGTTATCAGAGAAGGGTTCGGGAGTTGGTTACGTGTAGGGAAGGATTAGCACCCCTACAGCGCCCTTTCGGTATCTAATTTAGGAGGACGTTTTTATTTTTGTTTGTACTGCCATGACTGGGTTAAGTTTCCTAAAGAGTCTATGATTTTTATTTGGCTAAGTTATTTGTTAAAGTTATGGTTAAAATTGATTTACCCTAAATCCCTAAAGGGAATCCTAAAAGTTTTGGGTTTTTGTTTGAAGTGAAGAATGAGATCCTACAGGTTGATGTTGGTTTTTGGTTTTGCTCTTGGACATTGAAGTCCTAAAAAATGTTTTTATTTTCCCTTTTTTTTGGTTTGGGTTAAAAAACATACACATTTTTTTGTTTTTGTATTTTGTAGAAACGTTTTGTTTTTTGCCTTGTGTTGTTTTTTTGGTTTTGTTTTGTTTTATTTTATTTTTTTTGTTTTGTCCTTTTTTGGTTTTGAAAATTGTAGTAGAAGTCATTAATTTTGGACTCCCCCGTTCGTGTCAATTGTATCCATCTCGTGCAAATTGGGGTAAACCATTCCTTGGAAGTATGGGATCATTGTGGACCTGTTCAACAAGGTATATGGCATGGGCAGAAAGGTATATCAAATGGGGTTAGTATGTCCAACCCGGACAAAATGGGGTCCAACAAATAATTTTTGGAGAAGGGATTTAAACGACATTAGTTTAACTCTTTTAGGGTAACGCTATAAAATCCACGTTCGTCAAACCCCGGAATGGGTATTAGAAGAGATAGAACCCCTACCTCAAAAGGTTCCTCCTTGCTCTTGCTCCCACGCTAAACACCGTCCACCCACGGGAATCACCACAGCAGCAACAATCAGGAACTCTCTCTCTTTCTCTCTCTCTCTCTCTCTCTCTCTCTCTGCGACGGTTGCGGCGGCTGGCGGAAAAAACCCTAAAACTAAAACAAAGAGACCTCCACCTCCTTATATAGACACCTCACTTATCAAAACGACGTAGTTTTGATAAGTGAAACTAAACATTAAAATGACGTAGTTTTGATAAATGAAATTCCACCATCAAAACGACGTAGTTTTGATAAATGAAATCCCACTATCGAAACGACGTAGTTTTGATAAAAGAAACATGCCACAACCTTCCCGCATCCACACAGGACAAAATACCCACAATTTAAGCCAATGTGTGTGGGAATAAAACTCCCTAAAACCTAATAATTGCCACCCCAAAAGGCAAAACTGTGACTAACTTCACATCCCACAACACGGGTCATTACAGTAGGAACATACACCAGTTGCACATTTCCCTCTTCCACTTGCTCCTTGATGTAGTGGTAGCGATAATCAATATATTTGGTCTTCGAGTGATGAACAAGATTCCTACTAATGTTAATCGCACTCTGGTTATCACACCAAATATTAACAAGCAACTCCACATCCACTCCTAAGTCTGACAGTTGTGTGTTCATCCATACCACTTGAGTACATGCAGCATGTGCAGTTACAAATTCAGCTTCAGCTGTTCTACAGGCCACACTATTTTGTTTACGACTCAACCATGCAACACACTTAGAGCCCAGATAAAAACTACAGCCGCTGGTAGAACGTCTGTCATCAATATTTCCAGCCCAGTCTGCATCAATATATGCCTGTAGTTCAATGGAGCCCTTAGAGGGGTATCAAACCCCATTTCTAATGTACCATGTAGGTATCTAAGGATTCATTTGACTTCTAGCAAGTGAGACTCCTTAGGATCTACTTGATATCTACTTGCCTGACACACAGCTTGCATCAGATCAGGTCTAAGGGCTATAATGTACAAGAGGCTTCCATTCATGCCTCAATACTCCTTCTGATTGACACTAGAGCCTTCCTGATCCTTGTGTAGTTTGTAGCCTGTAGCCATTGGTGTTCCAACAGGCTTGCTATCTTCCTTACCATTCTTCTTTAGCAGTTCTTTGGCATACTTATGCTGTGATATGAAAATCCCCTCATATGTTTGCCTTATCTGCAGCCCTAAGAAGTATGTCAGTTCTCCTATGCGAGACATTTCAAATTCATCACTCATTCTTTTTGCAAATTCTGCACACAACCTTGAGTGACTTCCTCCAAAGATAATGCCATCTACACAGACTATAGTAGCCAGCTGACCTTTGTTTGAATTCAGAATATAGAGATTATAATTTATAGTTCCTCTACTGAAATTCATTCTCATTAAAAATCCATCCAGTTTGCTATACCATACTCTAGGAGCTTGTTTCAGGCCATATAAGGCTTTCTTCAATTTGCACACATATGTCTCCTCATCACCGATCTGTACTCCAACTAGTTGCTCAATGTATACTTCTTCTTTTAGCAAACCATTCAGAAATGCAGACTTCACATCCATTTGATAAGCCTCGAATATTTTATGTGCTGCTAATGTGAGAAACATTCTGATTGTTTCTAGCCTCGCCACCGGTGCAAAAGTTTTATCCACATCTATTCCCTCAATTTGAGAATACCCCTTGCATACCAGTCTAGCCTTGTTCCTGACAACCTTGCCATTCTCATTCAGTTTATTCCTGAATACCCATTTTGTGCCGATAACATTCTTGTTCTTGGGTCTAGGAACCAACTCCCATGTCTTATCCTTTTCAATTTGATCCAGCTCCTTATTCATTGCTGTGATCCAAGCTTCGTCCTCTACTACCTCCCCAACTGACTTTGGTTCAACTTGTGAAAGCAATGTAGTAGGGAAAGCAATGCAGTAAGTCTAGTAAATTTTCTTTTGGTAGTTACACCTGCTTTGGGATCACCAAGGATCTAATCCTTGTCATGTACACTGGAATACGCCCTCATGGTTTTCTTATTTGAGTCTTCTCTAGGATTGGACTCTCCCTTCTCTTCCTCATCAGACTTCTCTGAGTCTATGTCCTCATCTTTCTTTTCTTTTTCATGCTCAGTCTCTTCTTCTATCTGAGGTTTTGCTACTTCAAAATCTGGATTCTCATCCTCAGTTATATCTTTCTTCCAATTTTCATCCACTTTAACTTCACTTGAAGTTATAACTTTTCCAAGTCTTGGAAGAAAAACTCTATATCCGTTTGTCAGATATGAGTATCTAACGAATGTTCCTTCCTCAGATCTGGCATGAAACTTTCCTCTTCCTTGCTCCTTTATCTTCAGAAAGCAAGGACTTCCAAATATTCTGAAGTATTTGACTGTTGACTTCTTCCAACACCATAATTCATAGGGTGTGTAATCTGTTCTTGGTCTTAATGTTACTCTGTTCAGGAGATGTACTGCTATTCTTGTTGTCTCTGTCCAAAACCTTGTATGAAGATTAGCTTCCAATAGCAAGGTTCTGCCCATCTCAATGACAGCCCTGTTTTTCCTTTCAACAACCCCATTTTGTTGTGGAGTTCTCGCTACTGACAGTTGATGCTGAATCCCATGTTTGTTCAAATACCTTTCAAAGGAATCATTAGTTAACTCAGTACCCTGATCAGATCTTAAGATCTTAATCCTTCGAGCATAATCATTCTCAGCCATTCTTCTGTACTTCTTGAAGCAGTCCAGAGCTTCTGTCTTGTGCTTTAATTACATAATGCAGGTCCTCCTGATGAAATCATCCATAAACATGATGAAATATCTCTCACCATTTCCTCATAGGTCCGTATAAGTCAGTATGCACAATGTCTAGAGCGGCTTCTGAACTATAATCCTTCATTTTGTAATGAAATCTGGTCTGCTTTCCATGTAAGCATGCTGAGCAGACATGCTCTCTATCTCTTTTAATATCTGGGATATCTTTGATAGCCTTACAGTTAACAATTCTTCTCATATTCTTCTGATTTAGATGTCTCAGTCTTCTATGTCAGAGTTCATTTTCTTCTGTCTTTGTTATATGACAACTATGGGTCTTATTTTCATCAATCACATAGAAGTCCCCATTTGTCCTTCTTCCAGCTGCTACTGTGTTGCCATTCACTCTCTTCACTTGGTAGCCAGTTTTAGTAAAGGTCACTTCATGACCTGCATCACATAGCTGACTGACGGATGCTAGATTGTACTTCAATCCTTCAATGTGTAGAACATCTTTCAGTTTACTCTTTCCCCATTTGGTAGATCCTAACCCCTTAATCTTCAAAGAGCTATCATTGCCAAATCTTACCTTGCCAGACTTGTCTTTGTTCACATATGATAGTTTACTCCTTATCAATGAAGCTCGGATCCTTACTCCGTGTCAGTAGTTGCTTACTCCGTATCGGTACAGTCCTAGAATCCTTGTTCCTTGTAAGTGCTTCCTTACTCCGCATGAAGTGAAGACTCGGATAGCTAATCCTGCATCAGCGCTTCCTTACTCCGCATCGAGTAGGTACGGAATGCTTACTCCGCATCAGCACTTGGTTCGGATTCCTTACTTCGCATTAGTTTCCCTTACTCCGCAACAGTTGTCCTTACTCCACATCAGTGACAGACTCAGATTCCATAGTCTGTGTCTTTATTTCCTTGGTCCGGTAGAGTGACAACTTTGATTCATTCTCCGCAACAAGTCTCTCTTACTCCGTGCGAGTTGTAGACTAGGAGTCTTACTCCGCATCACTTGACATGGTCTAGTTGAAAGTTAGACGCGGGTTCCTTGGTCATTTTGTCAAGTGATTACTCCGCACGAAGGATCCTTACTCCGGATGATAACTTGGTTATGTACCAAGTGTATGACGACACTCATGATGATCCGGATCAGGATTTTGTATCCTGTCCTTAGCTTTGTCCTTACAAGAGTAGGTCTAGATTAAAGTTTTATCTTCTGCACAGACTTAGAATAAACATGAAACATCTTAAATCAAATTACATAGGGTTTGATCCACATCATCCAAATTCTAGGTTTGATCCAACAATCTCCCCCAATATGGATATGCCAAACCCTTTGTAATCTGATCCGGTTAGGCAGCAAGAAATACACAGAGTTAAGGATAGACAAAAACATTTCCACTTAATATGTCAGCAAGAATACATTAAGCCTTAGTACAGACGAAACTTATGGTACATATGGCTTACTATATTTAAAGATCATTCTTGCTGCATGCTCTCATAGCTTCATTGTCTTATTGGTGAATTTGATGATATTGCTCCAATTGTCATCAAATGTAATAACTGATTTCAGGAAGAAGCAGACGAAGGCTCCACAGCTGTTTCTATCAGGCTGCTGAGGCACATTCTTCTTGTTCCAGATCATCCCAGTAAGCACTTCATCTTGACCAAGAGGAGGTAAATCCAAATCTTCATAAAGAGTACTCTGTCTAATTGCATCAGACAGAGTTCGAACAAGGCTTCTCATTTGATTCTTTCTAATCTCACGGTCAACAACCCGATGAGAATCAATAAGTGTGATTTTCTTCTCTTTGATCAGAAGTACATTTAGCATGAAGTGTGGGGAGTTGACCCAGTAGGGAATGAAGATGGTGGACATAGTTCTCCAGGGTCTGCTGTTTTCAGTTGTACCATTGATGTAGGTAAGAATGGTGTCCACAGGAGGAAACTGGTCCTCAACCTAATGAGGTAGAATGTCAAAATCATGGCCTTCCTCAAGTAAAGAGGGGAACAACCTCATTTCCATCTTTATGGACAGAGCGTAGTTGTCAATGTCATTAGTGGAGAATTGTCCCTCCTTAGACAGCAAGGTTCGGATGTCATTAGGTTCAAAGGGGGACAAGACGGACACACATCTCCGCTCGGCAGTTGAGGAGGCATAGGCCTTTGCAGCAGCAAGAATGCTCCCATCAGCATCATCCGGATGTAATTCCGCGTATGATGGGAGGAAGGTGATAGTGCCAGAGGGAACAGCAGTTGGAGTAGCAGCATTAAGAGAGCTGATCTGGACAATAAAGAAATGGCTTCGTTTAGGCACCGGGAGGCCCGGAGGAAGAGCAAGTGCAGACCGTTTGCGAGAAGCATCGCCAGAAGAAGTGGAAGGATCAGATAACTTCTCCCCCAGGTTTGGCAGATCGGCGAGAGCGAGAGGGGCGAGTCACGACTTGGGTTAAGTCCGTGACGGAAGCAGATAGGCCCTGAAGAGATGTAGCAATCATCTCGAGCTTCGATCCATGGAGAGAGAGGAGGAGGAGAGAGCTAAAAGAATCTCGGCGCCAATGGCCTTTACACGATCAGCGATGGCCTGGGTCTGAAGACGATTGTCTTCTGCAAGTCGATCGAGTTGGGCAGAGAAAGCAGCTTCAAACATAATCGTTGCAAAGGAAGCACGCCTGAGGCCAAAGGTAGGCGCCTTAGAGGACTCCCTTGCATGAAGAGGAGTAGGTGTGCGTAGGGCGGAGTCGGCGGTAGCCGGAGAGAACGGCGGTGGTGCATCAGCAACAACAGCAGGAGGGGCGGCAGATCCTGTCACGCCCCAGATTTCTAACCCGAGGAGACCGGAACGTGACCCTCCCTTTACCCGGGTTTGGATAAAGGGGTTAGAATACAACGTACGCATCATATTTTATATTCAGAGACAAAACAAAATATTTATTAAGTTCAAACATTACATTTATTACATTAAACTCCACATTACAAGATCTCCCCACTGGGGTTACAAAGTTCATAAAAACAACAAAATTCAAGAACAAAAAACAAGCCATAAGTAGGTCTTCCTTGGTTCCCACCTAACGCCTGTAGGACCCTGTAAGAAAACAACACGATAGGAGGGGTGAGCAACCACAACTCAGTAGGGATCATGTCTCCTCAACCCATCCCATGCTCCTAGTATCTACATGCCGTGTGTACAAGTGCAGTGTCGTGATACATATATTTCATAAAATATAATAGTAAGCCATCAGCAAAAATAAATATTTCAAAAAGCCACACAGGCTAGCACATGAGCAGTCCCGGGCTTCCATAGCCACCAGGTTCCAAGTACAGTCCCGGGCTTCCACAGCCACCGGGTTTTACAAAACAGTCCTAGGCTTCCACACCCACCGGGTTTCACAAAACAGTCCCGGGCTTCCACAACCACCAGGTTTCACAAAATAGTTTCGGGCTTCCATAGCCACCAGGTTTCACAAAACAGTCCCGGGATTCCACAACCACCGGGTTTCACAAAACACAGTACACATAGCCACTCAGGCATAAAACCAAACCCTTAGCAGGCACACATTCACAAATGTACTGTAAAGACTCGTATTTGGGTAGTTTTGAGAGATAGTCATTCTATGAGAATGCAACTATCTGGACGGTAGTGTAATCGTTGATATGAGCATTTTGACTGTACTTGGGCCCGATTCCGAGTCGGGGTCCCATTTGACCCAAAAGTTCGTAGTGGTGAATTTTTGAAAAGTGGGGTTAGACATCTCAGAAAAATCCCCAAAAATCAGATTATCTTATTTGTGATATGGGAACCCAATGCCGGGACTTTTGATTTCAAGAAAATAGCTACTATGGGTACTTCCTTCATAAATCAAGGATTGAGGATTTACTTGTGAAGACTGGCTACAGTTCCAAAGGAAATGTTGAGAATGACATGCCATACTAATGTTAGTATGTTGGTGTGAGGTATTGGGGCATGGACTCCGTGACTTGTCTGGGTTCTCACCGTGATGCACCGATGTTGCTATGTGGTTGACATGGCAGGCATATGCACCGATGGCAGGCCGGTGTGGCGACTGTGTCCGGGCATATAGCGTTGTGGTAGGGCTAAGTGCCCTAAGCTGGGATCCTGTTGAGGATCGTGGACAAGCTGTCCTGTGTGGGCAGGCTAGGTCCTAATGTTTGTTTGCAGGCTGAGTCCTGATGATTGTGCACACTACACAGTGCACGAGTACACAGAGCATGTAGTATAGACTTGTATGTCTGCATGATGTGGAGTGTTGGGGTCACCTACTGAGCTTGTCGCTCACCCCTACTTGTTGTTTACCTTTTTCAGGTGTGACCCGAGACTAGTGGAGGACTTTCTTCCAGGAGGACGTGCCCACTACTCTGATGTATGATACAGTATTATATTCTGTATTATTTTATGTGATATCCCGGGCATGAGTCTGTGGACAGTTGTATTTGCATACTGTTTGTGATGTGATGTCTGTATGACTGTTTGACTTATTGTATGCATGATGATGTATGGGAAAGTACAGGATTACCCTTGATGTATGACTGTACAGGGTTGCATATTTGAGACAGCACCCGCGGTGTAGTCTCTATTGGTGCTAGTCCCCAACCCCTTGACCTTTTGGGTGCGGGCAAGAGGAAGTCATGTTCCTAGTTCCGGGTTCCCTGGAATTTGGGGGCGTGACAAGTTGGTATCAAAGCATGGTCTAGTGGACCTAGGTTAGTGAGGGGTGGTTAATTGATTCCATGTGACTTGGAAAACTGCAGGGAGGGCGCCTGATCAATGCAGTCCTTACATGTGTTCTAGGTTATTTTGGTGTCAGTTAGATCATCCTAGGAGCATACATGGGGTGCATTTCTAGTGGTATGATTGTGTGCATATAGGGCACTAGATTTTCTTTGTTTATGATATGATTGCATTTGGTGCTAGGATGGCACGTGGCCGTGAGAGCCAGGACTGGATGTGGTGTACCCTGATGGGGGGACACGATGCTATATGCATGGTTGTGGACCTACGGGTCATGTGGTGTACCCTAAGGGGTGACACGATGCTATATGCATGGTATGGACCTACGGGTCGTGTGGTGAGAACCTACAAGTTGAATGTGCCTTTGATGGCTGTTTGTGCTAGCAGTTCTAGTATTGATCATTTGATTGTTTGTTGTTGTGGCCAGTGTGATGGCACCACCGAGGAGAGCTGTCTGAGGCCAGGGCCCGGCAGAGGAGCCCACGATAGAGTCGGGGCACTAGGGGCAGCAGAGGCCGCAGCAGAGATCGTCAGCTCCCGTTGTGGGACCTGATTTGGCTCAGGTGTTGATTCAGTTGCAGGAGGCCATGCAGGGTATGCAGGGCTCAATGAGGGATATGGCTAGAGAGGTGGATGAGCTAAAGAGGCAACGGCCTCGGCGGCGGCCTCAGGGGGGAGGCGAGGTGGTGCGGGGTGCACCGAGCGGGAGGTCGGATGGCCGGCACGACGAGAGTGGACTGGGCTGCCCGGTTTGAAACATGCACCCAGGACTTTTTGAGGATGGTTCGCGGCCAGAGGTAGGGGGGGGGGGGGTTTTGGGGGGGGGGGGATATCTTTGATATGATCGGGTGCGTGAGAGAGTGGCGTGGCGCGCCTATTGTTGGGTATCCCACGCGGTGGTGGGAATCCACTAAAGTGTCCATGGCGTCGTGGTGGAGAGGTTGTTGAGCGCTTCTTTGGGGGTTTTTCCCGGCTCGATACAGTATGCCCGACGGAGAGAGATTATGAGCTTCGACAAGGGGCCGACGGTGGGTGAGATATGCGCCTTCCTTTAGGGCGGTTGCTCTTGAGGCTTGGGAAAAGGAAAGTCGGAAGATGCAGGACTTCATTCAGGGCTTGAGGCTATCTTTGAAAAGACAGCTAGAATCGATGCAGTTCACCAGCTATCGAGAGGCGGTCGACAAGGCGCTCATTATTGAGCGAGGTCAGGATCAGGCGAGAGCCCAGAGGCCGGGTGGTTCGGCAGGTCCGAGCAAGAAGAGGCAGAGTGGGGAGAGCAGTGCCGCTCAGCCTGAGAAGAGGCAGGTGCAAAGGGTTTCCAGTCAGGCGGTGGGACCCCGTGACAGTTCAGCCAACAAGAGGTCAGGTACCTGTTGGAGTTGTGGTTTGACCGGGCATGTCTTGAGAGACTGCCCAAGGAAAAAGATGACCTGTTTCCGATGCGGGAAAGTAGGGCATGAAGCTAGGGAATGTGTTACCCTTAGCTTGACCAGCAGTGTAGGCCCTCGTCCGAGAGAGCAGGGACAGAGGAGTGGGGCTCCGTCTCAGAGGTCAGTGCCGCCGGCATAGAGCACGCAGATGCAACCAGCAATGCAGCAGCCTCAGCGGGAGGCACAGGGTCATGTTGATCAGCGGGGCAAGGCCCCAATGGGCCAGGCTAGTGGCAGTGGGCCACGAGGGAGGACGTTTGCCCTTACCAGCAGAAAGGCAGAGGTTCCACCAGTGGACGAGGCAGGAGCAGGACCTTCAGTGGTGAGAGGTACCATTATCATTTCTCATACTATCTTTTCAGTTTTGATTGATACTTGTGCTACCCATTCTTTTATTTCGTATGCTACGGTGATTGGGTTAGAGTTAGACCAGGAGACAGTTAGTCAGTCTCTAATGGTTGCTTCACCTTTGGGTGGACTTGTGATACTTGAGAGTATCTGTCGTGCTTGTCAGGTAACACTTGGAGGTGTTAACCTGTTGTGTGATTTGTATATCATGGAGTTAGATGATTTTGATGTTATCCTGGGTATGGATTGGTTGGTCTCCGTGGAGGCCAAGATTGATTGTTTTCGACGACGTGTGACGTTCCTCACACCAGAGGGCACGCGGGGTGTCTTTGTGGGTGAGTGGACCGAGGAGGCATGCAGGTTGGGACCTTTGAGGCATGGGTGGGGTGATGTGACCCACCAGTTAGCTAGCTTGACGTTGGTTGACAGGAGGAGAGAAGGGAAGGCTGTTTTACCACCCATTGTAGATCAGTTCTCGGATGTGTTTCCCGAGGACTTGGTCAGTTTGCCACCCGTGAGGGAGGTAGAGTTTTCGATCGAGTTGTTTCCAGGGACAACACCGATCAGGTTAGCAGCCTACAGGACGGCACCGACAGAGCTTAGAGAGCTCAAGAGGCAGATAGATGATTTACTGGCACGAGGCTTTATCAGGCGGAGTAGTTCACCGTGGGGCGCTCCAGTGTTGTTCGCCAAGAAGGCAGATGGTTCACTTCGGCTGTGTATAGACTACCGGAAGCTGAACCAGGTGACTGTGAAGAACAGGTACCCATTGCCGAGGATCGATGACCTGTTTGATCAGTTTCGCGGTGCAAGGTGGTTTTCCAAGATAGATTTGAGATCTGGATACCATCAGTTGAGGGTTAGGGAGGCAGATATCCCTAAGACCGCATTCAGTTGTCGCTATGGGCACTATGAGTGGCTTGTGATGCCGTTTGGGCTCACGAATGCTCCAGCAGTGTTTATGGGATTGATGAACCAGGTATTTGCTCCGTATTTAGATATGTTCGTTGTGGTGTTCATCGACGATATTTTGGTCTATTCAGCGACCAAGAGGGAGCATGAGGAGCATTTGCAGGTTGTGTTGCAGACCTTGCGGGAGCATCAGTTGTACGCGAAGTTCACGAAATGTGACTTCTGGTTGCAACAGGTACACTTCTTGGGGCATGTGGTATCTTCAGAGGGTATCATAGTGGATCCCGAGAAGATTGAGGCGGTTATGTCGTGGAAGAGGCCCACAAATGTGTTTGAGATTCGTAGCTTCCTTGGTTTGGCAGGCTACTATCGGAGGTTCGTGGAGGATTTTTCCAGATTGGCAGCTCCTATGACAAACCTAACCAGGAAGGGAGTTCCTTTTGTTTGGTCTGAGGCTTGTGAGAGTGCTTTCATGGAGATGAAGGCACGATTGACCTCAGCACCTATTTTGATTCTTCCACAGGAGGGTGTGCCTTTCGAGGTGTATTGTGATGCTTCCAGGGTGGGGCTTGGTTGTGTGCTGATGCAGACTCAGCAGGTGATTACTTATGGGTCTAGGCAGTTGAGACCACATGAGCAGAACTATCCCACACATGATTTGGAGTTGGCTGCAGTGATCTTTGCTTTAAAGAGCTGGCAGCATTATCTCCTTGGGGAGAAGTTTGTGGTGTATACGGACCACAAGAGCTTGCAGTATATCTTTTCTCAGCGAGATCTGAACCTTAGGCAGAGGCGGTGGGTGGAGTACCTACAGCAGTTTCAGTTTGATATGATGTACACCCCTGGGAAGGGTAATGTGGTAGCAGATGCTCTGAGTAGGAAGAGCAGGGCCATGGTGCCCCATTGTGCCATTAAGGAATGGGAGATGATGGGTCAGTTGGCAGCGATGAGGTTGCAGATGTTGACCAGCGAGGGGCGAGGGACCCTCAGTGTTGTTGTAGCAATCCCAGAGATGCAGCACAGGATCATAGAGGATCAGCTAGGGGACGTTGATTGTGAGGTCATCCGCGACAGGATTCAGACTGGGCAGGCATCTTCTGATTGGACTGAGGATGCAGAGCATGTGCTGCGATATAGGGGTAGATTGATAGTTCCCACTTCTCTTCAGGAGGAGGTTCTTCGGGAATTTCACCAGTCGAGGTTAGCTGTACATCCTGGTGGGACCAAGATGTACCATGCCGTGAGGAGGCAGTTTTGGTGGCCAGGCCTGAAGAAGGCCGTTGCTGATTTTGTGAGGAGGTGTTTGACCTGCCAGCAGGTCAAGGCAGAGCACCTGAGATCAGCTGGTGAGTTGCAGTCATTGCCAGTGCCAGAGTGGAAATGGGACCACGTAACCATGGATTTTGTCACTGGACTTCCTCATTCCAGGGGACACGACACCATATGGGTAGTTGTCGACCGGTTGACCAAATCGGCACATTTTATTCCAATTGGAGAGACAGACCCAGTGAGGACTTTGGGACAAGGGTATATTGATATTATTGTGCGGTTGCATGGAGTCCCATTGTCTATTGTATCTGATCGGGACGCGAGGTTCACCTCTCAGTTTTGGAGACAGTTGCAGCGAGCCTTGGGTACTAGGGTGAACCTCAGTACAACCTTTCACCCGCAGACGGATGGTCAGTCGGAGCGGACGATTCAGACGCTTGAGGATATGTTGCGTGCCTGTGTCCTAGATTTTGGAGGTTGTTGGGAGACTCACCTTCCTTTGGTGGAGTTCTCTTATAACAACAGTTATCAGGCCACGATTGGGATGGCTCCGTATGAGGCGCTGTATGGGCGGCCTTGTAGATCACCCTTGTGTTGGGCACACACGGGAGAGACAGTAGTTCTCGGTCCCGATATGGTTCGAGAGACCACAGAGATAGTGCAGCTGATTCGGCAGCGCATGTTGACAGCGCAGAGTAGGAAGAAGTCCTACGCGGACTAGAGGCGTCGACCTTTGCAGTTTGAGGTGGGGCACCATGTATCTTTGTGGGTTTCACCACGTCGAGGGTATCGGAGGTTTAGACGTGGATCCAAACTTTCCCCTCGTTTTGTAGGGCCGTTTGAGATTGTTGCCACCGTGGGCACAGTGGCTTACCGATTAGCTTTGCCACCAGAGTTGGCGCGAGTACATGATGTGTTTCATGTGTCTCAGTTGAGGCGGTATCACCCTGATCCTTCTCATGTGTTGGACTATCGCGAGATAAACTTGGCTGATGATGGTGCCGTTGTTGAGATGCCGGCACAGATTTTGGACAGGCGGGACCAGGTCTTGCAAGGCAAGACGATCCCACTAGTTCGGGTGTTATGGCGACACCGAGGCATGGAGGAGCAGACTTGGGAGAAAGAGAGCCAAATGCGGATTCTTCATCCTAAGCTGTTCGAGGACGATCAGTCCTGAGGTGGGGAGGATGTGAGGACCTTCCCTGAGGTATGAGTTATGTTTTATGCATTTGTTTTGCATATGTTGTTTGAGATATTGTGTAGCTTGTTGATTGTTGGCATCCTGGCATCGTGTGAGCCTTTTTGGCTTGTTGTGAGTTGCATTGCACCTGTGTGGTGGGTGATCATGTTGATGATCATATTTTGTGTCTTGTTGTTGTGCGGTGCTTGAGCTTGGATTTTGCTATGTCCTTTGGGCATGTGTTTTATTTTCGAGGACGAAAAGTCCTAAGGTGGGAAGGATGTAAAGACTCGTATTTAGATAGTTTTGAGAGATAGTCATTCTATGAGAATGCAACTATCTGGACGGTAGTGTAATCGTCGATATGAGCATTTTGACTGTACTTGGGCCCGATTCCGAGTCGGGGTCCCATTTGACCCGATTGTTGACTTTTTGGGGTTTATTTGTTGACTTTGCGTTTGAGCAGTCATTTGAGTGTGATAATATCTGTTTAGTGTTGTGCTCGTCATTTCGAGCGTTTTGACAGTAATTGGGCTCAATTTGGAGTTCGTGACCTCGGGAGGTCAATTATTGCGTTCGGGTCAATTATTGCTGGGAGGCCAATTATTGGCAACAGTATATATATAATTAAGAACTGCCTTATCTCTTTAATTGCCAATTATTGGTGCGTGCGTGTTTGAGCAAGAGAGAGAGAGAGAGAAGGTGAAGAGCGTGAAGAGCTTTCTTGGCGATTTTGGGGCGATTGGAGCTCGTGGATCGCAAATAATCTTCCAGGTAGGTGTCCTTAACTGTCTTATCTCGATCCTATCTTTGAATATGTGATCTGTGGTTGTATGAGTGTGTATTTTATGAGGGTTGAGAAGTCAACCATGGAGGTCTAGATTTAGATCTAGATGAATATATGATTTGTGTGTATTTCTATTGTTATCGTGCAGATTAGAGGCGTTTAGGATGCGTTTTGAGGTAAATATTGCAATTTATTACGTAAAACATGTGTTTGTGAGTGTCTGGGGGTCACTGGGTTGCTTCCAGACGAAGAACAGGCCAAAAATGACGATGAACAGTACCCTGGGCGAACTGCGGGGTCGAAGTTCGTAGTCAGCAGCTATGGAGTCAGCAGCTGTGGAGTCAGCAGCTTTGTAGTCAGCAGCTATGGAGTCGCAGCTTCGTAGTCAGCAGCTGTGGAGTCAGCAGCTTCGTAGTCAGCAGCTATAGAGTCAGTAGCTTCGTAGTCAGCAGCTTCGTTAGTCCGAATCAGTAGTCCGGAGGAGTTAGTCCGGATCAGTAATCCGGAGGAATTAGTCCGGAGCAGTAGTCCGGAGTAGTTAGTCCGGATCAGTAGTCCGGAGGAGTTAGTCCGGATCGTAGTCCGGAGCAGTAGTCCGGATCAGTAGTCCGGATCAGTAGCAATGTTCCGTAGCATCGCTCCGCAGCAGTGTTTCCGTAGCATCCATTCCGCAGCAGTGTTCCGTAGCAGTGCACTGCACTGGACATTTACATTGTAAACCATTTTACTTAAGTTACAATGTAAATAACGAAATACCCCCCATTTGAATTCAAAGAAAAATACTAGAAAAATTAATTCCCACTCTTTCAAAATGTGAAAATTGGGAATTAGTGTAAAATCTCGGAAAAACCCAAAAGTTCGTAGTGGTGAATTTTTGGAAAGTGGGGTTAGACATCTCAGAAAAATCCCCAAAAATCAGATTATCTTATTTGTGATATGGGAACCCAATGCCGGGACTTTTGATTTCAAGAAAATAGCTACTATGGGTACTTCCTTCATAAATCAAGGATTGAGGATTTACTTGTGAAGACTGGCTACAGTTCCAAAGGAAATGTTGAGAATGACATGCCATACTAATGTTAGTATGTTGGTGTGAGGTATTGGGGCATGGACTCCGTGACTTGTCTGGGTTCTCACCGTGATGCACCGATGTTGCTATGTGGTTGACATGGCAGGCATATGCACCGATGGCAGGCCGGTGTGGCGACTGTGTCCGGGCATATAGCGTTGTGGTAGGGCTAAGTGCCCTAAGCTGGAATCCTGTTGAGGATCGTGGACAAGCTGTCCTGTGTAGGCAGGCTAGGTCCTGATGTTTGTTTGCAGGCTGAGTCCTGATGATTGTGCACACTACACAGTGCACGAGTACACAGAGCATGTAGTATAGACTTGTATGTCTGCATGATGTGGAGTGTTGGGGTCACCTACTGAGCTTGTCGCTCACCCCTACTTGTTGTTTACCTTTTTCAGGTGTGATCCGAGACTAGTGGAGGACTTTCTTCCAGGAGGACGTGCCCACTACTCTGATGTATGATACAGTATTATATTATGTATTATTTTATGTGATATCCCGGACATGGGTCCGTGGACAGTTGTATTTGCATACTGTTTGTGATGTGATGTCTCTATGACTGTTTGACTTATTGTATGCATGATGATGTATGGGAATCTACAGGATTACCCTTGATGTATGACTGTACAGGGTTGCATATTTGAGACAGCACCCGCGGTGTAGTCTCTATTGGTGCTAGTCACCAACCCCTTGACCTTTCGGGTGCGGGCAAGGGGAAGTCATGTTCCTAGTTCCGGGTTCCCTGGAATTTGGGGGCGTGACATGTACAAACCCAGCCACTGAGCCATAAAAACAAACACTTGGCATGCACACCTTTACCAACTCACAATTCTAGCCTTACCGGCACATTATCAAACACATACTGGCATTGTCATATAAACATATTCACACATGCATTTTATCGAACATTTAACATGCACTAACCACCCAACATCAGAAATCACACCAAAACGCCACTGAAGGCCGACATTCATATAGGAGGTCACACCTATATGAATTTACATATAAATATTATAACAATAGCCATAGAAACTCTATAAAACATCTACGCAGGGCTAACCTCGGAACAGACCGGAAAAGACAGAACCCCTACCTTAAAGAAGATCCTCCTTGTTCCCGCGCTAGACGCCGTCCTCCCCACGCAAGACGCTCCGGCAGCAACCAACAGCTCTCCTTCCTTCCCTCTCTCTAGCTCTCTCTCTCTCTACGACGGTTGCAGTGGCCAAAGAGAACCCTAACCCTAGAACAAGGAGTCTTCACCCCTTTATATAGATAACTCAAACCCCAAAACGACGTAGTTTTGATTAAATGAATCTCAACATCAAAATGACATAGTTTTGATGACAGACTACAACCTTTTTGCAACCACACAGGACAAAGCACTCATAATTTCACCATGGTCCTTTAGCAAAAGAGGATCAGAACAACAAAACAAGAGTAATGGAGGCTGCACGTGAGAAAGGCCTTTCTCATGGGCACCTCCAAATGCTCTAGAATTTCACCACAAGTCTTGGAACAACATCAGGAAGGCTCCCATGCAAAAATCTCACTACACGTGAAAAAAGCCATTCTCACGTGCATTCTCACGTGCACTTCCTATTGGGCTCAAACTTTACCTCTTGCTTACTTATCAACATACAAGATAATTTAGCCAAAGTGTGTGGAAAGAAAACTCCCTAAAACCCAACAATTTCCACCCAAAAAGGCAAAACTGAGACTAACTCCTCACATCCCAAAATACGGGTCATTATATCCTCTCCCCCTTAAGACTTTTCATCCTCGAAAAAAAACAAAATGCAAGGAAAACCACACAGCAAGCCACAACACCCAAATGGGTCATACACCGCACATTTGTACACAATAGCACATAACACAGTGCCACCACAGTCCATAACCACATGCATCACAATCCATGGAAACACATCCACATGTCACAAATACCCAATCACAAGCACATTTCATTAACACATTCAATATAAATAAAAGTCAAAAGTCGAAAGGAAATAGAAATACACCAGCCAACAGCCACCCCTCCACCCTTAAGAGTGTTCGTCCTCAAACAACTTTGGGTGTTGCTCACGTATCATGGATTCGCGTTCCCATATTTCCGCCATAGGACGTGTCGTCCTTGAAAAGACAATACACTTTCCATAATGTACATGATGATGCACATCGCCCACAACCATTCACATACCCGCGACTGAAGATATCACACAATAACACACATGAAGGCACGTACCCACAGACCCAATACAACACAGCATGATAGGGAAACACATATTCTAAACTCACAAACAACCCTTGTTCTCCTCACCTAACACATGTCACAAGTATTCACATGTCACGACGGTGTACGACATATACGCCCATCCCCAACACGTACGTTTAACAAATCACATAGGTCACAGACCAACTCACATCATAAACACCACTACAAGGAACAACTCACAAACAAAACACTACTACACGTTTAACGTTCCACTGCCCATTCGCCAACACCATACAAACACATCCGCAGGGAGTTTCCTCACAACCTTCCCACCTTTGGACTTTTCGTCCCCGAAAAGAGAAATCAAGTAGTAAACATCACGAGAAGATCAAAGCAACACATAACACCCATGAGCACAACAAGAACTAGAGCTTGGCCAATTAGCGTGCTGACAACAACTCATGTGAGCAAGTCTGACAACAGTGAGGTCGAGAAACCTCCCACAGATATGCTAAGACCCCGACAACCGAACAAGGCCAACACCATAAGCCTATGCGTGAAGCATCCATTCGCTAGAATTCATATGATTGAACGAGAAGTCACTGCATCGACATAGCAGGGTACTCGGCGTTAAACGCCTACTCGTGTCACAATAGGACCAACACTCCACAATGTAAAATACCCAACAGTGACACCATTGAGATTTGATGTCAACGGACACCAACAATTTACAACGCAGCCACACTCCATATGTAGACCTTACCCTGACAGCAAACACAAAGAGGTCACAAGGAAACATAAACAAACAAGAGAAAAGCATTATGCAAACCACAATCACATTTCCACACATGGAGATCACCCCAGCAGCACCATCATCACTGCTAAAACCGCCTCACTCTATAGTGATACACGCAACAACAGAACCCAACCAATGCCAAAGGAAACTCAAGATGACTTACAATCCAGGACACAACTACATCAGGATGAAGTTTGCCCTCCACCAATTTGGTCACAGTCAACAAGACGCCCAACGGAGTCCAAGGAGCAACTTAAAACAACAAATTCAGTACCATACCCAATCATGGCAAGACCAAAAAACTACTATCGGGCTAACAACAGTCACCAACGTTGAGAATCTACTAAAGAATCCCATGAACCAGAACGTCACACAGATAACACCTCTTTGACTACGGTCAAATAGGGATCCACCAAGGTCCCACACATCCTTCACTAACCGAGGCTTATGTTATAACCCAAGTGATAACGCCTTACTCAGTCGGCAGACATTCCATGCGATAGGAATCCTTTGACACCGGGTAGTTGCCAACAACGTAGTTCTCTCCACCCTGGAAAACTCTCCTACCTGCAACATGATAATAACGGAATCCGCGGTGTCACCACTCACAGGTCACAAGGGAATCCTTAGCCTCCGGGACATACTCCACCTCATGGCCCACTAACCCCGCTATACCAACCGTCACGTTCTATCTCAACACACCAATAAAACACTCAAACTGACCAAGAAATACTCAGGCTCTAGCCTAAATGTGATCACTGCCATTCCTCCGGGTAGGCACAGGAAACAAGACATGCAAACGCATGATTCGGGACTTTCACGTAGCACCCAAACACACCAACACCTTGATAGCGTGAACCATCTCCCTTATTGCGTGATACTGTACATGAAAAGTTTTCAAGGAGGACATATGTAGGTCATTCGCCTACCACCACCGCTCTAATGCATACACCTTTTGATATCCGCCCGACATAAATCTCTCCCCAAGGAGTAGCACTAATACCCCTTCCTAGCAAAACTGTCAGCCGACTCAACTCGGGAAATCAAACAACTCTTTTTCTTTCCCAACTTACCAACATTTTAGTAACACCAGACAAGGAATAACATAAACAACATCACCTTTAACACTCTTCCTCATCCTCACACCACAGTTACTATACCAATACGCCATACCTCATCCTTCTCTACGCATATGTGTCGCAACACCCATACGTAGCAACTCCGCTATATACCTTTACCACTTATGCAACACATACAACAAGACAATGCTACATTTTCTGCACATTCTCAACACATGCAACAAAACACAAGACACCTGACGAGTAGAACGTACCAGTTTTAAATCTTCTCCTCTCCTTTAAACTCACTTCCCACAAGATACAGACCAAAGGAATGGCCCTACCATGCAAAAGCACACCCTTAGTCCCTAGAGAAATGTTTTCCAAATATGGGTAAAAAGTCCGAACGAGGCCTGCCAAATCTCACTTGCTTACCTCTTGTTACCAATTGGATGCACCGGGCAGGACCCTTGAAACCCACTCACAGCCGATAGCTGAGCTCCAGAACAATTCACATTTTATACATGTGCATACCCATTTCACAACATATTCTATGTACATTACTCAAGGTCTTTCACACACCACAAACGTGACAAATGGCCACTGCTTGACCATCTGAGAACCTAGAACACCTATATAGTTACTAACCAAAACTTGCAACGACCACTCTAGCCAACAAGATAACACTTCAAGGACTCTAAGAGCAGGCTATACTAGCTGCGTTTTCCACCCTCAACCACAACGCTTGGAAAGGTAACCCTAGGAATATCCCTTTCAAGTAGTACTCCACACATACCTTTATCCACATAAGAACATATCTCTATTATTCAAAGTTGCCAAGGAGGGGTCACACGTTACCCACAAGCCATCACCTCACACCTCAAGCTCTACTAGCTAGCAAAAGGTAGCCTACAAGGTTTGATTACTTTAATTATCCACGGTTGTCAAAATTGAATACCACTCCCATATAAAACCAACACTCACATATCTATCAGTTATTTATTATCCTTCTAGTGTCATAAATATTAATGTTCATTTTTCTTATTATATTCTTATTATTATTATTATTATTATTATTATTATTATTATTATTATTATTATTATATTATTATATTATTATTATATTTTTTTTGTTACAAGTCACCAACCACGTCTATTAGCAATGCTAATTCAAACGATCTCCTAAGCTTCACCAAACGGCAAACTGTGGCTCAAGAGCCCTACCAACGAGAATACCCCTCTATTACAAGTGTCTTAATTTAATTGCTAGAAACTCAACAATCAAAGGTCCACCCATCCTCACCTAAGTCAGTACGAGACTCAACCAATCACTATCTTCTGGAGATGTCCTACTTTTCCACAGATGCAACACCGATCTCGCTTCTGCTACACTCTTTTCCAATGTCCCGGTTGTCCACAGCAAGAATAACCCTTTAAGCAACTGGTCTCAAATTGATTTGTTGGGGGATTGACCCCCATCTCGAAACTTGTGGCCATCTTCTGATTTCCCTTGTCTGCCTCTTGGGGTCCTTTCTACTGATCAGGACAACAATACTTCAGTTGATCTTCATCCGAGGTCCTCCAAATGATGTGGGTTGACCACCCTTGGCGTGCCTTGCTCTTAATCAGTTATCGAATCTCATCCCTCAATTCTGGAATAATCAGGGTTAAAATTCCAATCTCTGCCATGTGAAGATCATTACTTACTACCTGCAGCTCTGCCACTTGCCCAGCCTGGGTGGTGGGCTCTTCTGTCGTACGGGTCATAATTTTTCAGAGGCTAGGTACACGAGGAGGTAGGGCTCCAGGTTAACACTCAACGCTCTTAATACCATTACCGACTAGGCGTTTGGAGCTATAACTAATCTCAAAACATACATTATCATCATACAGATTCACAGATTCACATTTCACAGACTATACAAGTTCACACCTTCACAAGTGAATATCTCACCGTTTTGAACACCACATTGCTTATTCCACACAATACCATACAAAGGCACACACTTAAGCATTCACATATCTCACCTAGTCATTTTTAGAATATCAACAGTATTATCCCTATGTAGTTCGTTCACATTGCACAAGTTCTTTTTTTTGTAGTCATGCTTAAGTTCTCACAATATATCAGAGTTACACAATTAATTTTTCTTTATTATTTAAAACATTCCCACAGTTATCCATACATTCATACATAAACAACAAATGCAACTAGTGCCCTAATGCCAATGTATGCAAATCCTACCACAAGACTGAACTACTCCAAGTACACCTTAGAGGCTCCAAGAGGACCATGTTGATCAGGCACGTCCCTCCAGGCTCCTCCAAAGGACTCAAGATAACCAAGTCCGCCCACACAGTTATTTTGTTGTATGTAATTGTAATATGTAAAAAGCAAAAACAAAAAAGCAACAAACAAAAAGAGAAAACAAAAAAAGAGAGACAAACAAAAGAGGAGGGATTGTATTTAGTATTCCGGTACACACACCACACAATTGTTTAATTTTTGGGTTTAGTTATTTTTATTTCTTTGCTATGTTGCATGTTTTTATTGTTGTGGTAAAAAATGTAAAAAACGTTTTTTTAAAAACTCAAATCAATACAAAAATATATGGTTTTATTAGGCATATGTACCAAAAAAAAGGTCTAAAAAAATCATTTTTTTATAATATATTGATATAAATATATTTTTCTTGTTTTATTAGGTATGTTTTCCAATAACAAAAGCAAAAGATGTAAAAATATTTTTTTTAAATTCACATAAATAGAATATAGTGATATAAATATTTTTTGGTGTTATTATGTTAGTTTTCCAATATAAAAAAAGCAAAAGATGTAAAAATGTTTTTTAATAAAGTGATATAAATGTTTTTTTTGTGTTATTATGTTAGTTTTTCAATATAAAAAAAACAAAGATGTAAAAAACGTTCATTTTTTTAAATAAAAAAATGATGGTGATAAGTATAGCGTTCTTAGATTTATCAAGTACGCTTTTCAATGCCAAAAATAAAACAAAAATAATAAAAATAACCAAAAGGCTTAGTTAAAAAAACAAAAAAAAAACAAAAATGAATAAGCGTGTCCTTTTACAACCACAACAACAACAAAAATTAAAACCCCTCCACTCACATGCATCCTTTAGACTTATCCATTTGTGGGTTCACTTTAGATAAGGAAATCAAATGTTATAAATAAAAAAACAAAACAAAAAAAAACAAAAGCAAAAAAAAAAGTGTTTTCAAACCAAACACCAAAAAGATTTCATGTTTCATTTAAAACAAAAAACAACAACAATAACAACAACAACAAAAACAAAAAAAATAAAAAAAACAAAACATTTAGGATTTCCTTTAGAAATTTAGGGTAAAACAATTTTAACCATAACTTTAACAAATAACTTAGTAAAATAAAAGCATAGACTTTCTAGGAAAACCATAGTGCCTTGACCCAATTACAACAGTGAAAATAAATAAAAACCTCCTCCTCCGAAAATAAATACCGAAAGGGCGCTATAGGGGTGCTAATCCTTCCCTACACATAACCAACTCCCGAACCCTTATCTGATAACGCAGACCACACCTTAAACTACTCAAAGTATAGGGTATCCAACTGTACCCCAAAAACAGTTGGTGGTGACTTTAAATTTCTCACCATTGGTTTAGTTTGTGCCCACCCCAAAAGGGCCCGGATGAAAACCAGTGATGACACTCCAGAGTTAAGGCGAGTGTTGAATAGCATGCTGCTTTCTTCGGCCAATGATAAGAGAGAAAGAGTGGGATCTCTACTTAGAACAAATAGAACTTGCTCTGATACCACTTGTTGGTCCCTAGGAGCCTAGAGGGGGGTGAATAGGCTCTAATCGAAACTCTTCCTTCAAACAGGTACAGCACAATCTGGTTAAAAGGTGTAAAATTAGTGCGAAAGATAACCAGATAATGGAAGTATTTTACTTTATTATCTGATGATAATTATAACAAAATAAGCAGCAATTACAGCTGATTATATAACACTCAATTTTACATTCACACACACTGGCGTAAATAATCTCTATGAGCTCTCGTACATGTATATCTTATGAATTTACACAGTTTACTATTTATAGACATTCCTAGGAATCTATCTTGGAACTGTATATCCCGAGCGCTGTGTAACATTAAGTTCTATACTTCTTCTTTAGCTGCAACGGATGTGGAGCTCGAAATATTGGAAGCATAAGTGTATTGAATTACTTTGCTTGATTCCAATTGCATTTGAGACTGTGTCCACATCTTCGAGTGTTCCACGTGTAAGACAGTTTAGATCTTTAATGAGTTTGTCTTACATCGGGACACAGCGAGCTGAGCATTAAATGCGGCTTGGAAAAGATGAAGCAGCGTCTTCTTAGTCCATAGTAAGATTCCTTACTCCTTATCAACGAAGCTCGGATCCTTACTCCGTGTCAGTAGTTGCTTACTCCGTATCGGTACAGTCCTGGAATCCTTGTTCCTTGTAAGTGCTTCCTTACTCCGCATGAAGTGAAGACTCAGATAGCTAATCCTGCATCAGCGCTTCCTTACTCCGCATCGAGTAGGTACGGAATGTTTACTCCGCATCAGCGCTTGGTTCGGATTCCTTACTTCGCATTAGTTTCCCTTACTCCACAACAGTTGTCCTTACTCCACATCAGTGACAGACTCGGATTCCATAGTCCGTGTCTTTATTTCCTTGGTCCGGTGGAGTGACAACTTTGATTCGTTCTCCGCAACAAGTCTCTCTTACTCCGTGCAAGTTGTAGACTAGGAATCTTACTCCGCATCACTTGACATGGTCTAGTTGAAAGTTAGACGCGGGTTCCTTGGTCGTTTTGTCAAGTGATTACTCCGCACGAAGGATCCTTACTCCGGATGATAACTTGGTTATGTACCAAGTGTATAATGACACTCACGATGATCCGGATCAGGATTATGTATCTTGTCCTTAGCTTTGTCCTTACAGGAGTAGATCCAGATTAAAGTTTTATCTTCTACACAGACTTAGAATAAACATGAAACATCTTAAATCAAATTATATAGGGTTTGATCCGCATCATCCAAATTCTAGGTTTGATCCAACAACTACGTCATTTTGATGTTGGGGTTCACTTAATCAAAACTATGTCGTTTTGGATCGAATCGTTTTGGATCGAATTTTTCCTTTCCTGTTTTTTGCTTCTGCCATGGCTGCTTTGATTTCTCAAGCTAGGATTGGTTGGTTGAGTAAAAGTTCCCGCCCTAAGGTTGATATTGTGGGTTCAGGGCTTGAGCAATGTAAAACACTGTCGAAGATCCTCCATAACACCTAGGTGTGGTTGATTGTTGGGGTCGTTGTGACCCGGTGATGTTATAGTCAGCCTTGGGTTGCCATATTACCTGGGATTCTCCTTCTTTCTTTCGATTGGAGGAAGAGGGCTTTTTAGAAGCTTCATACTTGCTTCCCCCGAGTCTTCCTTCCCTTATGCCACCTTCGATTCGTTCTCCTGAGGCGACCAAGTCTGCAAAGCTACTTGAAACATTCCCGATTAGTTTTTTGTAGTAAACCCCCCTTTCATGGTGCTGATGAAGAGGGTGGTAAGTTCTCTTTCGGTGAGTGGAGGCTGAACATCCATGGCCACCTCCCTCCATCGTTGGGCATAAACTTTGAAGCTTTCATTACTTCCTTTTTCTAATGACTGTAGGGCCAGCCGATCTAATGCCAGTTCGGTGACATGCTTATATTGAGCTAAGAATGCCGTGGCAAGTTCACTCCATGTTCTGATACGGCTACCTTCAAGCTGGATGTACCATCACAGTGGACCACCGGTTAAACTCTCCTGGAAGCAATGCATTAAGAGTTTGCCATTGTCTACATGGGCCGCCATCTTGCGGCAATACATGGTCACATGTGTTCTAGGACACTAAGTACCATTGAACTTTTCAAAATCAGGCATCTTGAATTTGGATGGAAGTACTATGCCTACACCAAACATAAATCATGTGGGTCGGTCCCTCCATATGTTTTTACCCCCTCCCTCCACAGCTTTCAGTCAGGCCTCAATAGATTTCCAATTAGATGGTTGAGCAAGTGATTCCATAGCTTCCATGATATTTGGGGTTGGCGCCCCCATAGCAGGTGGTGTAGGTGGGACTCGATGCGATGCCCCAGGAACCATGTTTGCTGGAGCGTAGGCTTGTGAAGCATGTGGTGCCTATTCTTGCTCTTGATTAATAGCTCCTATAGTTGGGCTAGCTTGTCTCCCGGCAGTCAGCTTATCTAACATGTCCATTATAGTTTTTAACTGAGCCTGCACTTGGAGCATGCTCCCCCTGATCTCTTCTTGAGCCTACTCGAGACCAGTAAGTCTGTCCTCGGTATGCTCTGCCATTGTAGGAGATGTCTGACGACTCGAGGACCTTAAGTTGTATAAGTGCCCAATTCTGCTGAAGGCCTTCTAGCAAACCTAGCGAATCTGGAAAGTTTATTTTGGTTCTCACTTTTTAAGTATGAGTGCATGATATGTATGAGATGCAAAGACATAAATTTTATTAAACTGAGAAACCAAGGTTCAAAGGGTACAAATAGTCAAACTAAATTTAAAACAAGTAAAATGTCATAAAATCCCTAAAACTATATGTTCTAGGACAAGCTTTGATTATCTCCTAGCAGCGTCTTCTTCGGAGGTTCCTTAGTCTCTCATTCTCCTGTTCAAGCATGTTGATGACCATCCCCCTTGCCAATGACTGCTTCCTTGCATGACTTTTCTGCATGTTAGCTGCTTCCAACTGCTCCACCATTTTCTGTATGGCTTCCCCTTGTTCTTGCACTATTTGCTGCAAAATGGCATTCTCTTGTAGCAAGGATAGAGTTGTATCTAGGACGACCGCAGGTTCTTCGTTGGACGCCACCTATTCAACTGTAATGTCCTCGCCTGTGTTGGGGAGAGGGAACAACTTCTCTTTCGATGCCTTGTATTCTAATAAGATAGGAGTAGCGTGTAGGTTGGCCTTGATTCGTCGAGGGGTGGCCCAAGCTTTATGCATTTCAAAGATTGCCCGTTTTGCCCTAGGAGCTCCATATTCCCTATCACAGGCTTCCATTCCATGTAAGACTGGATGATTTGATGCCCTTCAAGTTGTCTTCCCACCTGTAATGGTGCGTATGCAGTGCTTCCCCAAGGGCCGATTAGTGGGACCCAATTATAGATGCCGCAGCTATATAGCATGCTTGATCTATGCATCCAAGGGGCCCTCCAAATGATATCCTCATCTCCTAGTGTATGGAACTTGTGTATCCAACCTTCCTCGTCATTGGGTAGCTGCCATCCACTGTCTAGAATATCTAGCAAGGTCGTAGCAGGTAACACATACACTTCCTTAAAGCATGGAAAGCAGCATGGGAAGTGACTCTTCAACCATGTGCATAGGAGAGGAAGATAACCTCTGAATTGTCCTCGGCCTCTGACATGGATGTAGGATAAGGACCTAATAGTTTAAGCTAAGATGGCAGGAATGGGGTCATTTCCCTTTATCAATTGCAAGACAAGTTCCAGGACATCCCCGTCAATGAAGTTTGGATTCCGAGGGAAAATGAGTAGACCATAGACAACGAAAGTGAAAAGTATATGGGTCTCCTCTTGAGTTGAATGTTGCATCATCCTTTTGAAGAACTCCCATGGAACGACTTCATGTTTCCCATCATTTTGAATGATTGGAGGAACTTCTTTAGCTTGTATATCCAGGAGACAAGCCAAAGTACGCCGACATGATTTTCAAGGATCATAGTTGAAGATTGCCTTCTTTTGATCCACTTCTTGATCAAGAAGCCTTTTGTATTCTTCAATAGTTGGGACCAAATCCACACCATTAAAACAGAAGCACCTTCGCCTTGGATCCCAGAAGTTCACTGCTGCAATGATCATGTTCTCATCTATTGGTAGTTGAGTTAGATGTAATAGATCCCCAAAGTGTTTGATGTATACGGCTTGACTCCTTGAAGACCACTTCCTCCATATGGATGTGAGTTCAGGAACATGATTCTTTGGGAGCTTAATGTGTATGTCTCGGACCCTCTGTGGCTCCTCTTGAGAAACATTTCCTAAGTCCCTTTGGATTATCCTTGATGCGAGAGCGACCTCTTGAACGTCTTCTCTGTCTACCTTGTTAGCTAGAAGACGATCAAAGCTTGTCATGTTTCCTAAATGAATGTGTGCAATGCTATGATATGTAATGAATGAAAATGAGGGGTTAGTAGACAATGATGGGTAATATATACAAGGGGTTAATACATGGACAATATATACAAAGTTTAAGCAAGGCAAGTACACAAATGTCATAGCAAGGCTCAAACACATGAAGGTCATGCCCCTGATGGGCTTCTAAATCTGCCTATCTTATTCATTGGTTCCCAAGCATTCCCTACTTAGCCTTGTGCCACGAGGGCATTAACAAGAACTAAGAGGGAGCCCCCATACCCCAAAGGGTATTAACGAAGGGGGTCCTTCTTGTACCTCTTGAGGCATTAACAAGAAAGGACCACTGCCTGAGTGAGACATTTCGGGTATTCCACGTAGACAAGCATAACCAAGTCCATGTGGGCAAACCTTTACTAGCCTCTTCTAATCCTGTTGTGTTAGAGAAAACCCGGATATAGGGTTGGAGAAAGAGAGAGAAACATGTATACACAGTTAAAACAATTATAAAATAAAAGAAAAAAACAGAAACAAAACAAGCAAGCAAACATTCCAATAAATCGAAACCATGGCTAGACTCTCACAATAGTCCCCAGTAGAGTTGCCAGCTGTCATCACCCGTTTTTGACCGGGCTCGTATTGGCTTTTGTGAAAGGACTTCATGCTAGTTCATTCCGTTGATCCTAGAGTCATCCCTGTACAAGGCTCGCACAAACCATAAAAAAAAAAAAAAAAAAAACAAAGTCGCCACCAAACAAATTTTAGGTGTGATTGGGCACCTAGAAAAAGAAAGGTCTACGTTTCCAGAGAAATAGGTTCGGGAGTCGGTTACGTGTAGGGAAGGAAGAAAAACTCTTGTACCCCCACAACGCCCACAATTGGTATCTAGTCTTGCTCTATAGGTGTTTGCTTGCATTACTAAAAAAAAAGTTATTTTTTTATATTTTTAATTTTCGCGAAAATAAAGTTTTTATGATCTAAACCTTAAAACAAAAAAAATTCAAAGCAGATAAAAGGGTACATTCTAATTTTAGAAAAAGAATGTGGGATCTAGACCCATGTGACAGTATTGCATTTTTATAAGAAAACAAAAGTGATTTTCCTTTTTTAGAAAAGAAAACAAAAACAATTTGAATTCAAATAAGAAAATACTGCCACATTTGATATTGGCCCAGGCAAACTAGGATATGAGCATCTAGGGCTCAACCCTCATGACCACCCAGGCCTTGTTTAAATTTTATAGAAAAGATTTAAGTTTTTGTGTTTTTACATTTTATTATTTTTTGAAAACAATAAAGGAGAAAAAAAAGATGTAAAACGTTTGTTTTTTTGTATTTTCATTTTTTAAACTATGAGAAAAAAATAAAAAAGAAAATAGAGAAGTTTTTGGGTTTTACGTTTGAAAACAGCACAAAAAAATAAAATAAATAGAAGTAGAGAACCTAAAAGAATGAATGATGCAGATTTGAGTTCCTTTTCCCTTCAAGTAACGCTTTCCTGAAAGCACAAAGGTTAGAAAAAAGAAGCCTTTCCAATCTCAGCTCCTTCCCATGAAGTACAGTGATTCTGGGCGCTCTACTCTTTGAAAATGAGTATATATCTCTTTGAAAATTCCAGGATACTCTCTTTATCCCCCTCTGATTTTTATCTCTAAGAAATGCAGCCAGAAATTCCTCTCTCTGAATAATCTGCTCTAATCTGTGATAATTGATAAAAAATGATGCCTCCTTCTGCCTCTTGGAGCAGTCTATTTATAGGCTTGTAAGGGAGTACCCGCTGGCTAGGCATTAATTGCACCTTTTATATTTCTAACAAGTCAAATGCGATGTCCGAAGAACCTCATTATGGATCCTCATTCCTACGTCTAAAAATAAATAAATCACTTGGGATTTATTTTAATATTCCACTGTATCTGGATGCTTTGGCAAGTAAGAGCTGAATGCACTTTTGGGTGTATTGGAGCCATTGGGAATTAATAGTTATGCAGTCTTCAGGATCAACTGTGATGTCCCAGGGAAAATGGCATTTAATTACTGAGGTCTCCCGTCCCTATGCTCAAAAATGGAGTTCCAAGACACTTGAATTTAATATTCGGAGACTCCTCAATTCTCACGCTTGAAAAGGGGGTTCCGAGACACTAGTGGCACTTAACGCACTTAAAAAGAATTTTCTTGATTTTTTAGAGTCCCGGTGCTTTGGAGTCACTCCCAGACCTGTAGAGGAGCTATTTTGGAGTTTTTCCGAATTATTGACCAGGTTTGACCTCCGGATCTGGGCTTATTCCGGATCAGTGGCCTTATTCCGCATCAATAGGTCCTTATTCCGCATTAACAGGTCCTTATTCCGCACTAATGAGCTTATTCCGCATCAATGAGTCCTTATTCCACATCAATGAGTCCTTATTCCGCATCAATGAGTCCTTATTCCGCATCAATGGGCTTAGCTTGGATTTGATCAGGTTTGACCTCCAGATTTAGGCTTATTCCGGATCAATGGCCTTATTCCGCATCAATATGTCCTCATTCCGCATCAATGGGCTTAGCTCGGATTTGACCAAGTTTGACCACCGGATTTGGGCTTAGTCCGCATCAATGGACTTAGTTCGGATTTGACCAAGTTTGACCACCGGATTTGGGCTTAGTCCGCATCAATGGGCTTAGCACGGATTTGACCAAGTTTAACTGCCGGATTTGGGCTTAACTCGGATTTGACCAAGTTTAACAGTCGGATTTGGGCTTAATCTGCATCAACGGGCTTAGCCCAGATTTGACCAAGTTTGACTGCCGGATTTGGGCTTGGCCCGGATTTGACCAAGTTTGGCCGCCGGATTTGGGTTTCCCCAAAAATTTCTGTGTGTGGGCTTCGTCGCCACGTGGCGCCTCTACTTGGGCTTCCTTAGGCCTCTCTTGTTCTCACTTGCTGTGTAAGGAGAGTATCTTTGTATATATACTGGGCGAAGGAGAAGCAAAACTGCCAATCTAAGACAAACATGCATATGAAGAACCACAATTCGTGGAAAAGAAGGCAGATTTTTTGAGCAACTTTAAAAATTCATAACTTTCTCCGTAGATCTCGAATTAGGGCCAAATTAGTCTTGTTTTTCTTGCAATTCTGTCATCTATCTCCAGAAATTGGAATCACTCAAAAATGATCAGCCATTTAGGAGAAAATTGGGAAAACCCGCACAGAGGTACATGACAGTGGGAGCATTCTGCCCGTCAGATTCAAAAATTCATAGTTAATTGCACAGAACTCGGATTATCCTCAAACTGGTTGGAGATGATAGATAAGGATGTTATATAACCAATGCAATTGACTTTGTTCAATTCCAACAAGTATTGAGGAAGTTATTGGTAAAATTGTGCACTGCATACTGGCTGTTCCACCCAAACTTGATCACTAATCTTCAAAAAATCATAACTAATTGAATACAGCCCGGAATAATCTCAAACCAGTTGTAAATGATAGATAAAGATGTTATCTAACCAATGCAAGTGACTTTGTTCAATTCCAACTAGTATTGAGGGAGTTATTGGCAAAATAGTGCGTTGTGCACCAACTGTCTCTCCTAAATTTGTACCAGATTTGGTTACCAACTTCGAAAAATCATAATAATTGAATATAGCCCGAAATAATCTCAAACCAGTTGGAAATAATAGATAAAGATGTTAGCTACTCAACACAATTGACTTTGTTGGATTACGACAAGTATCGAGGAAGTTATCGGCAAAATAGCGGGCTGCAAACCGGCTGTCCAATTCAATTTTATACAAAACTTGGTACTTTTGTATAATTTCTTCATTTCTTCTCGGAATCAAGTGAGGTCAAGTGTGTTGTTCTCCAAATTTCATCCTATATCACGTGCGCTTGCCTTGGGGCATTTAAAGGTTTCCCAAAGTGGTGCTTTGTCTTGTGGTCTTTCGCCAAGTATGATTGTGATTTAACTCGGTCAAAATGGGGTTCAACAGCATGTTCCCTTTATCAAAACTACGTCGTTTTGATGGTGGGATTTCATTTATCAAAACTACATTGTTTTGATGGTGGGATTTTATTTATCAAAACTACGTCGTTTTAACGTTGGGTTTCACTTATCAAAATTATGTCGTTTTGATAAGTGAGGTGTCTATATAAGGAGGTGGAGGTCTCTTTCTTTTAGGTTTAGGGTTTCTTTCCGCCAACCGCTGTAGCCGTCGAGAGAGAGAGAGAGAGAGAGAGAGTTTTTGATTGTTGCTGCTGTGGTGATTCACGTGGGTGGACGGCGTCTAGCGTGGGAGCAAGAGCAAGGAGGAACCTTTTGAGGTAGGGGTTCTGTCTTTTCTAGTACCCATTCCGGGGTTAGGCCCTGTGGTGGATGATTTGTAGAGTATTGTCGTAGTTGTTATAATATATATATATATATATATATATTGTAAATCTATATAGGTGTGATCTCCTATATGGATGTTGGCCTTCAATGGCATATTTTGTTTGGTTTTGATGTTGCATCCGGGATATGGGAACTCTCGAGGTTCGTCGCATGGCAGTGGGCCTTGGAGGCGGTTGGGAATGTCAGTGTTGTTTGTTAAGCTTCGTTCCGTTGTAAGTTCACATGGGGAAACCTTGAGGTTTCCGAGGGAGATATACTTGATATAATGATTGTTGATCGTGATGCATGCTATGTGCTTGATTATATGCCTGTGTGGCTCTTACGCATGCTATGTGTTTGATTATATGCCTGTATGGCTGTGATGCATGCTATGTGTTTGATTATATGCATGTGTGGCTATGATGCATCCTTTGTGTTTGATTATATGCTTGTGTGGCTGTGATGTATATTATGTGTTTGATTGTATGCCTGTGTGGCTAAGATTGGAGCCTGTGTGGCTAGAGCCTTCGAGGCTGGTTATAGAGCCCGGTGGTTGTGGAAACCCATGGCTGGTTATGGAGCCTGTGTGGCTGTGGCAATAGTTGTACCTGTTGATATGGCTTGTTTATGTATAAATGTTAATTATGGCTTGTCTGTATAGTATTGCGACGACACTACACTCGTGCACGTCAACATGTAGATGTTAGGAGCATGGGATGGGTTGGGGAGACATGATCCCTACTCAGCTGTGGTTGCTCACCCCTCTCGTTGTGTTTTGTTTACTTTTCAGGAACCTACAGGCGTTAGGAGGGAACACCAAGGTGGAGGACAGTTCTGCTTTGCCTTGTTTAATATTATTTTGTGTTGTTAATTTTTGTGGGACCTTTGTAACCCAGTGGGGAGATATTGTGAGGGGAAATTTAATTGTAATAAAGGCATGTTTGGTTTGTAACATTTATTGTGGTTTGAAATTAATAATATGATTTTGTTTTTGTGAATATTTATTGTGGATGTGCGTAAAGTCCTGTGTGGAAGTAATCCCAACCCCTTGCCCACCGGGTGGGTAAAGGGGAGTCACGAACCGGTTTCCTTAGGTTGGAAATCCGGGGCATCATAATATGGTATCAGAGCATGGTCTAGCTGGCCTAGGGTAGTGGGCGGATTTGATTATCTTGAGTCCTTTGAAGGAGCCTAGAGGGACATGCCTTATTAACACGGTCCTTTTTGAGCCTCTAAAGTGTACTTGGGGTAGTCCAGTCTTGTGGTAGGATTTGCATGCATTGGCATTAGGGCTCTAGTTGCATTTGTTGTCTATGTGTGATTGTGTGGATAACTGAGATAAAGCATGTGATAGGAAAATACGATGAACGTGATTTAATCTGTGCAACTTTGATTTTGTGATAACTTGAGCTGTGTGCTTGTCGAATTGCTGCTTGTGCAATGTGACTTAATGAGAACTGAAATGTGTGCAAAGTGTGTAAAGCTATGTGATAATTGAATTGATGAATGGGGTAGGGGTAGTGACGCGGGATAGATTTCAAACGCGTTTTGACGATTGTCTTTCTTACTTCGTGTAGTAAGAATGCCACCGAGGAGAGCGACGCGTGCATCTGGGGTAGTGGCTGATGAGTCATCTGCCCATGAGGGACTAGGTGCGGGGCAGCCCGCTGGAGGACATGCGCTATTGTTAGCACAAGAGCTGAGGGAGGGTATCCGACAAGAGGTTCGGGGGGAGGTGCGCTGTGAAATGGCAGCACAGCAGGTGCCACCACCACCACCACCACCAGTGGGAGAGTTACCCCATGAGCGTGGGAGTTCGCTAGGTGGCGTACCGATTCGTGCAAAGGATGACGTGGTGACGAGGTTCCGAAAGGAACAACCTCCGATGTTCAAGGGAGAAGTGGATCCAGTGATAGCTGAGCATTGGTTGAGGCAGATCGAGCATGTGTTTTCCTTTCTCCTACCCCGGGAGGAGGATAAGGTGAGGCTAGCCATTCGGCAGCTGGAGGGGAATGCTTTGGAGTGGTGGTAGAGTGTCGCGAGAAGCCGTGCAATGCCATTCATTCTATGGGAGGAGTTCTTACAGCTCTTCCATGATGAGTTCTTCCCCACGTCTTTGAGGTGGCAAAAGAGGTAGGAATTCGATAGCATGAGGTAGGGGTCGAAGACAATGCCCGAGTATGAGCGAGAGTTCCGGAGCTTAAATAGATTTGCTCCCGAGACTGTGGCAAGGGAGGACCTGAAGGCCCACAAGTTCACCTTGGGTCTCAGGCCAGCCCTTAGGCAGAGGGTAGCGATACTGCATTTGAGGACTTATGCTGAGGTTTTTGAGACAGCCCGTATAGCTGAGAGGGAGCTTGATGATGGGAGGCAGGCCCATCAGGGTCGATAGTTACAGGGAGGGTCTGACCATGATTCAGGGTCCAAGAGGCCCAAGACCGAGGAGGGAGGTAGCAGTTCCTTCCCCAACAGGGGTCAACCCTCAGTGAACCCAGGGAGGTTCACCTTTGGCGGCAGTAGGCAGGGCGTTTCAGCAAGGGGTCTTCCCAGTGGTTGTCATTGCTGTGGGGAGCAAGGCTACTTCAGGAGGGAGTGCCCCAAGAAGGACTGGTGATGCAAGAGCTATGGACGAGAGGGTCATTTGGGCCGAGTTTGCAGGAGCAACAACAAGGGAGCAGGAGGCATGGCATCCAGCATGAGGAGTGATGCTAGTTTTCGTGCACCAGCAGAGGGACCAACTCATCAGTGGCAGGCTAGTCAGGCAGGATCCAGTCAGACCCAACCTCAAGGGAGGCCGGAGCGGCAGCAGAATGAAGTTGGAGGCAACCATGGTGGGAACTGTCCAGTAGGTGAGCCGACCAGTGGTACGGGTCAGGGGAGGGTGTTTCCGTTGAATGTGACACCCCAGGAGGAGGCTGAGCTACCACCTCCACCAGCGGAGGGTGGGGCAGGACCTTCAGTGGTTAGAGGTACCCTTTTGATCTCTCGTATGCTTGCTTCTGTTCTTTTCGATACGGGTGCATCATGTTCATTTGTTGCTGAACTTGTAATTGATGGCTTGGGGTTAGTATGTGTTGAGGTAGAGAGACCCCTAGTTGTGGAGTCTCCGGTGGGTGGTATGATTGAGGTGCGGTGTGTTTGTCATGAATGTGTGTTAACCATAGGAGATGTGGAGCTTAGCTTCAATTTGTATATGATGCCATTGAGGACGTTTAATCTGATTTTGGGTATGGATTAGCTTTTGGCTTTCCAGGCCAAGATAGATTATTATCGGCGTCGTGTATCATTTGTGTCACCTACGGGGGTTTCTTGCACCCTGCAGAGGGAGTAGGATTGTGAGGCAAGTCGGGCTGGACCAGTGTTGGACCAGTGGGGTACCATTACCCACAGGTTGGCAGCCCTAACTTTTGCTAAAGAGGGAAAGATGGGAAAAAGGGTGTGGCCAGCGGTTGTTGACCAATTTCAGGATGTCTTTCCTGAAGAGTTGAGGAGCTTACCACCTAAGAGGAGTGTGGAGTTCACTATTGAGTTGGTACCGGGGACGGGTCCAATCTCCCAAGTGGCTTATCGTATGGGACTAGCTGAGTTGAGGGAGCTTTAGAGGCAGATAGAGGAGTTGGTGAACCAGGGGTATATTAGGTCGAGTACCTCACATTGGGGTGCTCTAGTGCTCTTTGCAAAGAAGGCACATGGTACGCTTCATCTTTGCATTGACTACAGGAAGCTGAACTTGGTAACTGTGGAGAACAAGTATCCATTGCCTCGGATAGATGACTTGTTTGACCAGTTGAGTGGGGCCCTATAGTTTTCCAAGATAGATCTGCGGTCGGGGTACCACCAGTTAACGGTTAGGGAGGAGGACATCCCTAAGACTGCTTTTCGGTGTAGGTATGGGCACTATAAGTGGGTGGTGATGCCTTTTGGGCTCACTAATGCACCCGCAGTGTTCATGCATTTGATGAACCAGGTCTTTGCTCCATACTTGGATTCTTTTGTGGTGGTGTTTATAGATGATATTTTAGTGTATTCCAAGATGGAGAGGGAGCATGTGAAGCATTTGGCAACAGTGTTGCAAACCTTGAGAGACCAGCAATTGTTTGCTAAGTTTAGCAAATGTGAGTTTTGGATACAAGAGGTTCATTTTCTTGGCCATGTCATGTCAACTGAGGGGGTTAGAGTAGACCCAGCTAAGATTGAGGCTATATCATCGTGGGAGAGGCCAACCAATGTTTTCGAGATTCGTAGTTTCCCTGGCTTGGCGGGGTATTATCGTCGTTTTGTAGAGGGATTTTCCCATTTGGCAGCTCCTATGACGGCGTTGACCTGGAAGGGAGTGAAGTTTGAGTGGACTAACAAGTGTCAGCAGGTGTTTGAGGCTCTCAAAACCCGTTTGACCACTACACCGGTGTTAAGGTTACCAAGGGAGGACGTCCCATATGAGGTGTATTGTGACGCGTCCAGGATTGGTTTGGGGTGTGTGCTTATGCAAGAGCAAAATGTGGTAGCTTATGGGTCGAGGCAATTGAAACCACATGAGCAGAATTACCTGACTCATGATCTTGAGTTGGCGGCTATCATCTTTGCTTTGAAGAGTTGGCAGCATTACCTTTTAGGGGAGAAGTTTGTGGTGTTCTCAGATCACAAGAGCCTTCAGTACATTTTTACTCAGAAGGACTTGAATTTGAGGCAGAGGAGATGGGTGGAGTATTTGCAGACCTTTGATTTTACTCTTGCCTATACCCCAGGCAAGGGCAATGTCGTGGCTGATGTGTTGAGCAGGAAAGAGAAAGCTGAGGTGGCAGTGAGAGAGTGGAAGCTGATGGAGCAGTTGGCAATGTTGCAGTTGCAACCTATTGCTCGTGATGGTAGGACAGTGCTGAGTTGTGCCTATTGTCGGGGCTGATCATTACCTATTGTTGTTGTGCCTGAGTTGTACAAGCAAGTCCGGGAGGGACAGTTGGGTGATATTGATTGTGAGGTTCTCTGTGCTCGTATTGAGGTTAGTGAGCTATCTAAGGACTAGACAGAGGGTCCTGAGCATGAGTTGCCTTTTCAGGGGCGGCTAGTAGTGGCTTCTTCTCTCAGAGATGAGGTAATGAGGGAGTTTCATCAGTCTAGAATTGTTATGCATCAAGGGGGTACGGAGATGTACCATGCACTTCGGGGGCATTTTTGGTGGCTTGGGATGAAACGTGATGTGGCAGCATTTGTTGCAAGGTGCCTTACTTGTCAACAAGTGAAAGCGGAGCATCAGCAACCGGTAGGTATGTTACAGCCGTTGCCAGTAGCGAAGTGGAAGTGGGACCACATAGCGATGGATTTTGTGACTGGACTTCCACCCACCACTGGGAGGAAACACATGATATGGGTGATTGTGGATCGGCTAACCAAGTCAGCCCATTTTCTTATCGTTCGAGAGCGGGATTCCATTGGGACGTTGAGCCAGTTGTATGTGAATGAGATTATGCAATTACATGGAGTGCCATCGTTGATTGTGTTCGACAGAGATTCGAGGTTTACTTCTCGTTTCTGGACAGGCTTGCAGGAGGCTATGGGGACAAAGCTTAACTTGAGCATAGCCTTTCGCCCTAAGACTGACGGTCAGACTGAGAGGACGAATCAGACATTGGAGGACATGTTGAGGGCCTGTGTGTTAGATTTTGGGGGTTCGTGGGCAACTCACCTTCCTTTGGTGGAGTTTGCCTACAACAATAGTTATCAGGCATCCATTGGGATGGCACCTTTTGAGGCATTGTATGGCAGACCGTACCGATCACCTTTGTGGTAGACTGAGGTAGGAGAGGCAGCTCTTTTGGGACCACAGTTGGTTTAGGAGGCTACGGAGAAGGTCAAGTTGATTCGTCAATGCTTGTTGTCAGCTCAAAGTCGTCAGAAATCTTATGCAGATCAGCGGCGGTGACCTTTGGAGTTTTCTGTGGGAGATCATGTGTTTCTCCATGTTTCTCCATGTCGTGGACACCGGCGATTTGGGAGAGGTTCCAAGCTATCTCCGCGGTTTATTGGTCCTTTTGAGGTTATGGATCGTGTGGGGCCAGTGGCCTACCGGTTAGCGTTACCACCGCAGTTGAGTCGGGTACACAATGTGTTCCATGTGTCCCAGTTGAAGAAGTATCATCCTGACCCAACTCATGTGATTGATTGGGGAACATTGGATATTGAGGATGATATGTCCGTTCTTGAGGCCCCTATCCGTATCCTCGATCAGCGGCAGAAGCTTTTGCGTGGTCGTGTTATTTCTTTGGTTCGCATGCTGTGGTAGCACCGTGGCATTGAGGACAAGACATGGGAACGTGAGTCCATGATGCGTGAGCAACACCCAGAGTTGTTCGAGGACGAACAATCTTACAGGTGGGAGGTGGCTGTTGGCCAAGGGATAATGATGTGCTTTCCTGTATTAGATGTTCATAATCTAGTGTATTTGTATTTTCCTTTAGACATGTATTTATGTTTGAGATATGTTTTGAGATGCGTATTTGTGCCATACGGGTATGTGTTATATGCATTGTGATGCATGTGCTTATGAATTGTGGTGGTGCTTTGTTGAGTTTGCGGACATATGTCCTGTTATATGTTATGTGCGGTGTATGAACCATTTGGGGCGTTGTGGCTTGCCGTTATGCAAATGGGTAGCATGTGTTGGTTATTCCTTGCATGTTACTTCTTTTCGAGGACGAAAAGTCTTAAGGGGGAGAGGATATAATGACCCGTGTTTTGGGATGTGAAGTTAGTCACAGTTTTGCCTTTTGGGGTGGCAATTGTTGGGTTTTAGGGAGTTTTATTCCCACACACATTGGCTTGAACACTTTGTATGATGATGTGCAAGCTTGAGCTAAGAGATGTGCCCAAAAGGGAACCTTTAAGGGGTGCACGTGACAATGGCTTGTCATGGGCAGTGGTGTTTTTGCATGGGAACCTTCCAGAAGTTATTCTAAGTCTTGTGGCAAAATCTTAGGGCATTTGGAGTTTGCACGTGACAATGGCCTTTGTCACGTGCAACCATGTTTTTGCATCATCTTCTTCATTTTGTTATGCTGATCATCTTTTCCTTAAAGACCATGTTTGAATTGTGGGTATTTTGTCCTATGTGGATGCGGGAAGGTTGTGGCATGTTCCCTTTATCAAAATTATGTCATTTTGATGGTGGGATTTCATTTATGAAAACTACGTCGTTTTAACGTTGGGTTTCACTTATCAAAACTACGTCGTTTTGATAAGTGAGGTGTCTATATAAGGAGGTGGAGGTCTCTTTGTTTTAGGTTTAGGGTTTCTTTCCGCTAGCTGTCACGAGAGAGAGAGAGAGAGAGAAAGAGAGAGTTTCTGATTGTTGCTGCTGTGGTGATTCGTGTGGGTGGACGACGTCTAGTGTGGGAGCAAAAGCAAGGAGGAACCTTTTGAGGTAAGGGTTCTATCTCTTTTAGTACCCATTCCGGGGTTACGCCCTGTGGTGGATGATTTTGTAGAGTATTATCGTTGTTGTTATAATATATATATATATATATATATATATATATATATATATTAGTAAATCCATATAGGTGTGATCTCCTATACGGATGTTGGCCTTCAATGGCATATTTTGTTTGTTTTGATGTTGCGTCTGGGGTATGGGAACTCTTGGGGTTCATTGCATGGCAATGGGCCTTGGAGGCAGTTGGGAATGTTAGTGTTGTTTGTTAGGCTTCATTCCGTTGTAGGTTCACGTGGGGAAACCTTGAGGTTTCCGGGAGAGATATACTTGATATAATGATTGTTGATCGTGATGCATACTATGTGTTTGATTATATGCCTATGTAGCTGTGATGTATGCTATGTGTTTGATTATATGTCTGTGTGGCTGTGATGCATGCTATGTGTTTGATTATATGTCTGTGTGACTATGATGTATGTTATGTGTTTGATTGTATGCCTGTGTGGCTGAGATTGGAGCCTGTATGGCTAAGATTGGAGCCTGTGTGGCTGGAGCCTTTGAGGCTGGTTATGGAGCCCGGTGGCTGTAGAAGCCCATGGCTGGTTATGGAGCCCAGTGGTTGTGGAAGCCTGTGGCTGGTTATGGAGCCTGTGTGGCTATGGCAATAGTTGTACCTGTTGATGTGGCTTGTTTATGTATAAATGTTAATTATGGCTTGTCTGTATAGTATTACGACGACACTACACTCGTGCACGTCAACATGTAGATGTTAGGAGCATGGGATGGGTTGGGGAGACATGATCCCTACTCAGCTGTGGTTGCTCACCCCTCTCGTTGTGTTTTGTTTACTTTTCAGGAACCTACAGGCGTTAGGAGGGAACACCAAGGTGGAGGACAGTTCTGCCTTGCCTTGTTTAATATTATTTTGTGTTGTTAATTTTTGTGGGACCTTTGTAACCCAGTGGGGAGATATTATAAGGGGAAATTTAATTGTAATAAAGGCACGTTTGGTTTGTAACATTTATTGTGGTTTGAAATTAATAATATGATTTTGTTTTTGTGAATATTTATTGTGGATGTGCATAAAGTCCTGTGTGAAAGTAATCCCAACCCCTTGCCCACCGGGTGGGTAAAGGGGAGTCACGAACCGGTTTCCTCGGGTTGGAAATCCGGAGCGTGACACTAATGCTTTAACATAAGATTTGTGGTTAAGAACTGATTTATATCAGTTTGGATTTGTGTTTCTGTGATCTGTGGTTGTTTTACTGCATATTCCATGAAGGTTGAGAAGTCAACCATGGAAATCTGGATTTAAATCTAGATTTCTAGAAATCTGCAATTATGTGCGTATTTCTGTTGCTATTGTGCCATTTAGAGGCGTTCAGGATGCATTTTGAGGTAGATATTGTAGTCTGTTGCGTAAAACATGTGTTTGGGAGCGTCTGTGGGTCACTGGGTTGATTCCAGACGAAGAACAGGCAAAAACGACGATGAACAGTACCTTAGGCGAACTGTTGGGTTGAAAGGACGAAGACCCGAAGATTTGGGTTGTAGGGTCGAAGGTTCGTAGACCCGTAGTCATAGGGTCGAAGGTTCGTAGACCCGTAGTCGTAGGGTCGAAGATCCGAAGGTCGAAGGTCGCAGGTCGCAGCTTCGAGTCTTCGAGGCCGAAATTCCACAGCTACGAGTCGCGGTTCCGCAGCTACGAGTCGCAGTCCTAAAGCTACGAGTCAGGCAGTTCTGCAGCTTCGAGCCAGGGCAACTACAACTAGACTGGACCATTTACATATTAAACCATTATGCCTCTCCACATTTAAGTATTATACTTAAATGTAAATAACAAAATACCCCCCATTTGGATTCAAAGAAAAATACTAGAAAATTAAATTTTCACTCCTTCAAAATGTGAAAATTGGGATTTAGTGTAAAATCTCGGAAAAATCCAGTTTTTCGTAGAAGTAAATTTTTGGAAAGTGGGGTTAGGCATCTCAAAAAAATCCCCAAAAATCAGATTATCTTAGTTATGATATGGAGACCCAATGCCGGGACTTTTTATTTCAAGAAAACAACTCCTATGGGTATCTCCTTCCTTGGTCAAGGAATGATGATCGATTTGTGAAGACTGGCTTTAGTTATAAAGGGAGTATGGTGAACCTTAATGCCATATTAGTGTTGGTATGTTGGTTTGAGGAATTAGGGCTTGGGCTCTATGACTTGTTAGGTTCTTACCATGAAGCACAAATGGTGCTATGTGGTTAACGGGGCAGGCATATGCGCTAATGGCAGACTTGTGTGCGCTATGGCTGGGCATATTGCGCTGTAGCTGCGGCAGGCATATGCGCCGATGGAAGGCCTGTGTGGCACCGTGTCCGGGCATATAGCGCTGTGGTAGGGCTGAGTGCCCTGAGCTGGGATCCTGTCGAGGATCATGTTGAGCCGTTGAGCTCATGGAGCTAGGGCTGAGTGCCCTGAGCTGGGATCCCGTGGAGGATCATGGACATGTTATCCTATGTGGGCAGGTTGGGTGCTGATGTTTGTTTGCAGGTTGAGTCCTGATGATTGTGCACACTACACAGTGCACGAGTACACTGAACATGTAGCATAGACTTGTATGTTTGCATGATGTGGAGTATTAGGGTCACCTACTGAGCTTCTCGCTCACCCCTACTTGTTATTTCCCCTTTTCAGGTGTGACTCAAGACTAGGGGAGGACTTTCTTTCAGGAGGACGTGCCCACTACTCTGATGTATGATATAATATTGTATTCTGTATTGTTTTGTATGGTATCCCAGACATGGGTCCGTGGACAGTTGTATTTGCATACTGTTTGTGATGTAATGTCTGTATGATTGTTTGACTTATTGTATGCATGATGATGTATGGGAAAGTAGAGGATTACCCTTGATGTATGACTATACAGGGTTGCATAATTGAGACAACACCCGCGGTGTAGTCTCTATTGGTGCTAGTCACCAACCCCTTGACCATTCGGGTGCGGGCAAGGGGAAGTCATGTTCCTGGTTCTGGGTTCCCTGGGATTTAGGGGCATGACAAGTTGGTATCAGAGCATGGTCTAGCGGACCTAGGTTAGTGAGGGGTGGTTAATTGATTCCAAGTACCATGGAAAACTGTAGGGAGGATGCCTGATCAACGCAGTCCTTACATGTATTCTAGGATATGTTGGTGTCAGTTAAATCATCCTAGGAGCATATGTAGGAATGGATGCATCTCTAGTGGTATGATTGTGTGCATATAGGACACTAGATTGTCTTTGTGTGTGATGTGCTTGTATGTAGTGCCTGGACGGCACGTGGCCGGGAGAGCCAGGACTTGCGTGTGGTGTACCTTGAGGGGGACACGATGCTATAGGCATGGTTGTGGACCTACGAGTCGTGTCGTGAGAACCTACGAGTTGATTTGTGCCTTTGATGGCTATTTGTGCTAGTAGCGCTAGGGTTGATTGTTTGTTGTTTATTGTTATGACCAGTGTGATGGCACCACTGAGGAGAGTTGTCCGAGGCCAGGGCCCGACAGAGGAGCCCACGATAGAGTCAGGGCACCAGGGGCAGCAGAGCCCGCAACAGAGGTCGTCAGCTCCCGTTATGGGACCTGATTTGGCTCAGGTGTTGATTCAGTTGCAGGAAGCTATGTAGGGTATGCAGGGCTCGATGAGGGATATGGCTAGAGAGGTGGATAAGCTGAAGAGACAGCAGCAGCCTCAGCAGTTGCCACAGCCTCAGCAGCAAAAGGCGAGGGTGGTGCAGGATGTGCACCAGGAGGAGGTCATGATAGAGCCAGCACGACAAGGAGTGGACTGGGCTGCACAGTTTTTGAAACATGCACCTAGGACTTTTGAGGATAGTTCACGGCCAGAGGCAGCTGAGGACTGGATTAGGTGGACAGAGGACATCTTTGAGATGATCGGGGTGCCTGATGAGGAGAGAGTGCGCGTGGCAATGCACTATTTATTGGGTATCTCATACAGGTGGTGGGAAGCCACTAGAGCTGTCCGTGGTAGTCAGATGAGCTGGAGAGAGTTTGTTGAGTGCTTCTTTGGGGAGTATTTTCCCAGCTCGGTACAGTATGCTCAACGGAGAGAGTATTATGAGCTTCAGCAGGGTGGCCAGACGGTGGGTGAGTATGTGCAAGCCTTCACAGATTTAGGGCGGTTTGTTCTTGAGGCTTGGGAGAAGGAAGCCCATAAGACGCAGGATTTTATTCAGGGCTTGAGGCCATCTTTGAAAAACAAGCTGGAACCAATACAGTTGACCAGCTATAGGGAGGCGGTCGACAAGGCACTCATTATTGAGTGAGGTCAGGATCAGGCGAGAGCCCAGAGACCAGGCGGTTCGGCAGGTCTGAGCAAGAAGAGGCAGAGTAGGGAGAGCAGTTCCGCTCAGCCTAAGACGAGGTAGGTGCAGAGGGTTTCCAGCCAGGCGGTGGGACCATGTGAGAGTTCAACTAGCCGGAGGTCAGGTACTTGTTGGAGCTGTGGTTTGACCGGACACTTGTCGAGAGACTACCCAAGGAAAAAGATGACATGCTTCTAATGCGGGAAGGTGGGACATGGAGCTAGGGAATGTGTTACCCTTAGCTCGACCAGCAGTGTAGGTCCTCATCCGAGAGAGCAGGGACAGAGGAGTGGGACTCCGTCTCAGAGGTCAGTGCCGCAAGCACAGAGCATGCAGACGCGACCTGCGGTGCAGCAGCCTCAGCGGGAGGCACAGGGTCTTGTTGATCAGCGGGGAAAAGCCTCAATGGGCCAGGCTAGTGGCAGTGGGCCACGAGGGAGGACTTTTGCCCTTACCAGCAGAGAGGCAGAGGTTCCACCAGTGGACGAGGCAAGACCAGGACCTTCAGTGGTGAGAGGTACCATCATCATTTCTCATACTATCTATTCAATTTTGATTGATACTGGTGCTACCCATTCTTTTATTTTGTATGCTACGATGGTTGGGTTGGAGTTAGACTAGGAGATAGTTAGTCAGTCTCTGATGGTTGCTTCACCTTTGGGTGGCATTATGATACTTGAGAGTATCTGTCGTGCTTGTCGGGTAACACTTGGGGGTGTTAACCTGTTATGTGATTTGTATATCATGGAGTTAGATGATTTTGATATTATCTTGGGTATGAATTTGTTGGTCTCCGTGGGGGCCAAGATTGATTGTTTTCAACAGCGTATGACATTCCTCACGCCAGAGGGCACGCGGGGTGTCTTTGTGGGTGAGTGGACTGAGGAGGCATGCAGGTTGGGACCTTTGAGGCATGGGTGGGGTGATGTGACCCACCAATTAGCCAACTTGACGTTGGTTGATAGGAGGAGAGAGGGGAAGGCTATTTTGCCACCTATTGTAGATCAGTTCCCGGATGTGTTTCCCGAGGACTTGGTCAGTTTCCCACCCATGAGGGAGGTAGAGTTTTCGATTGAGTTGTTGCCGGAGACAGCACCTATTAGGTTGGCAGCCTACCGGATGGCACCGACAGAGCTTAGAGAGCTCAAGAGGCAGATAGATGACCTACTGGCACGAGGCTTTATCAGGCGGAGTAGCTCACCGTGGGGTGCTCCAGTGTTATTCACCAAGAAGGCGGATGGTTCACTTCGGCTGTGTATAGACTACCAGATGCTGAACCATGTGACTGTAAAGAACAGGTATCCATTATCGAGGATCGATGATCTGTTCGATCAATTTCGAGGTGCGAGATGGTTTTCCAAGATAGACTTGAGATCCGGATACCATCAGTTGAGGGTTAGGGAGGTAGATATCCCTGAGACCGCGTTCAATTGTCATTATGGTTATTATGAGTGGCTTGTGATGCCGTTTGGGCTAACAAATTCTCCAGCAGTGTTTATGGGTCTGATGAACCAGGTGTTTGCTCCATATTTAGATATGTTCGTTGTGGTGTTCATTGATGATATTTTGGTCTATTCAGTGACCAAGAGGGAGCATGAGGAGCATTTGCAAGTTGTGTTGCAGACCTTGCGAGGGCACCAGTTATATGCGAAGTTCACGAAATGTGGCTTCTGGTTGCAACAGATGCACTTCTTGGGACATGTGGTATCTTCGAAGGGTATCACAGTGGATCCTGAGAAGATCGAGGCAGTTATGTTATGGTAGAGGCCCACAAATGTGTTTGAGATTCATAGCTTCCTTGGTTTGGCAGGCTATTAGTGGAGGTTTGTAGAGGATTTTTCCAGGTTGGCAGCTCCGATGACGAACTTGTAATTAAACTTTTCAAATTTAGACATGTAAATAGTAATTAAGCCTGGTAATTAATTAATTAGCGCGTAATGAATTAAATAACATTAATAATTAGATAAATTAGTAATTAACTTTTATAATTAATTTTCATATTTAAAATTTAATAAATAATTAGACTAATTTAAATAATTCGTAATTAGATTATGATAATTAAATGCAACTTTTAACTTTTAATTTAATAATTAGCGCATGAGTAGTAATTAAGCCTGTTAATTAATTAGCATGTAACAAATTAAAATAACATTTTGAGAATTAGATTTAGATTAGATGTGATTTAAAAACAAAAAAACAAAAAAACAAAAAAAAAAAAAAAAACAAATAGAAACCTCCTCCTCCTAAGATAGGTACCGAAAGGGTGTTGTAGGGGTGCTAAAACCTTCCCGACACGTAACCAACTCCCGAACCCACCTCTGGTAACGCAGACCACATCTTAACTACTCAAGATAGAGGGTATCCAACTGTACCCCAAAAACAGTTGGTGGTGACTCTATATATTTTATCATTTGGGTTCGGCCCGGACGAAAACGAGTGATAACAACTGGCGACTCTGCTGGGGACTTTGTATAATTGTAGAGAGTTAGGCCTAGAATTAAGAGTAGGAGGTTGCTTTTGTTTTTACTTAAGTGTATATATTTGTGCTTGCGTAACTGTTAATTATGATGTATATACTTTGAAATGCCAGGATAGTTATGATTTACTGTTTTCCTTAACTGTTGCATTCATGCATAACCCTATACCTGGGTTTATTTCACCATTTAGGTTAGCGAGGTTTAGTAAGGTCCCCTACGCGTTGATCATTATCCGCAAAGGGGCCCTAAACTCCTCACTCAAGGTTGAGGTCCTTTTAAGGTTCGTCCTTTTAAGACCCCTCTCCGGTAAATCCCATGGTGTACGAAGCCCTCTATAGAGGAAGCTTGGGGACCAATGAATAAGATAGGATTAGTAAGGCCCATTAGGGGCATTAAACACACATGTTGTTTGATCATTCAATGCCACGCTAACCTCTGTTTTACAGGGTAGTTGTTAAAAGCATCTCTTGTACAAATTACTTGCCTTAATACCTATTTTTGTTTCTTGTATAGATTACCTTGATATTTTAAACTGTCATCCTAACATGTCATTATGCATAACATAACATTCATATAGACATATGGCAACGTTCAGTCATCTCCTAAAAGGCCTTAATGACAAGAAGGCCGTCATAGTGGTGGCCCAAGCATCTGGGGACGTTCAAAGTCGCCTTGGAGATTTTTCAACAAGAAAAGCATGTAAGGCAGAGCGGGTTATCATAGAAGATTAGTTAGACTACACCAAAGAATTACAGACTATATGGCGTCAGTGGTCAGATAAAAGGAAAAACATCTATACACAATAGTTTGGAGATTTGCTCCATATTACCGAGCTACTAGTCGACAAGGATATGCTTAGGGCATCAATCTATTTCTGGGACCCTCGACGGCGATGCTTCGACTTCAATAATGTAGATCTTGTTCCCACCATAAAAGAATACAGAAGATTGCTAGATATCCTAGTAGAAAACAACATGAAGATTTATTTACCAAAGCCCAGAAAATCATGTCAAAGAGCATTTTCTGAGATAATGGGGAAGCCAGTTTGGGACTTACCAGTGCCTGCAAACTAGGGTGGGCAAGAATATCTTTCATGGGCAACGATAACAGAAATGATACATACTGCAACAGAAGCAGGGATGCACAAATTACTTACGATAGCCATATACGAGCTAATCATCTTCTTGAGGATCCCATGCCACATCGACAGAGCAATTGTGAATTTGGTTCAGCAAGTACTCAAAGGATGTGACCCTACTCCTGCTATATTGGCCGAAACCATTCGATCTCTTAATTATCTGAGGAGTACGAGCTCGGGGCAATTCATGGGGTGCCTGCCTCTTCTATACACATGGGTGCAGGGCCATTTCCCTTGTATTGTTCCTCGTTTTCATGTTGTTTATCGAGTGCCAGCCACGATGCTATTGGATATTCTGCTCAGCAAGTGGAGCTTACCTAATGGTTTTGAAGACTGGAGGAAGAAGTTAGAGAACCTCACAGAAGCTGACATTACCTAGACTGCTCCTTGGATGCCGGTGGTCTCCATGACATATAGCTGTGGGGACTACAATTGGGTTCCACTATTTGGCCCTTAAGGAGGGACTGCATATGCACCACTACAGGGCGGAAGACAAGTCAGGCGTAATCAGATTATCCCAGTTCTCTTTGGAATGGAAGATTGTGACTTCACCTATGACAAAATCATGCTAACAGGAAAAGGCAAAAAGATGTATCAGGCATGGTCCATCCCACACAAGATACAACCCAATAGTCCAAAACCTGGCATTTATCTGGCATACATATCCTAGAGGGAACAAAACAAGCCACAATTAACTACAGACATGAGGGTGATCCTCCAAGAGAATCAGAATCTCAAGTAGCAGATCCAAAGGCTAAAAGCATCCCTAGAAGGAGCTCTTCAGCTGTTACAGTTGAGGGAAAAACAGGTCGAGACCATATTGAAGCAGAGGGAAGAGGCATGTGAGCGACCACCCCAGAGGAAAAGGCGTCGAGCTACTTAGGAGATGACTGGAAGTTTGCCTTAAGATCATGTAGCCATAGCTCTCATCCGCATGGCATTTTTGCATTATACTGTGTGTTTGTTTGCAAATGTTTGGAATAAAGTCATTTGTTTCTCTAACCCATCACATAGTCATTCATGCATACATACATATCAAAATTGAAAATCAAGTAAAAATTACATTATTCCAGGTCGGTAGCCACTTTTCTCCAGGATTGTGCACTCTTACAACCTTAGGTCCCGGCGCAATCAAGTACCACAGCCGCAGCCAATGGCGGAAGAAGCAAAGAATAGACTCATGGGGTTGAAACAGTCACAACAAGCCCTACAGGGGCAAATATCTGCAATAATGGAAATGCTTACCAAGCTGATTGGGGAAGGAACTTCGGCAAGAGGAACCTCAAATCACCAACAAGAATAGGGGCAGGAGGCAGTTCTACCACCTAATCTGGATCCAAGTCAGGCACCCACATATCAGCCTTCCATGACACAACCCCCTACTCCAAGTCAAACTCATTGTACTATGCCCGCAGCGGGAAATGTAATGGAAGCAGTGGGTTCCCCAGCTCCGAAGGTGAATGTTGACTCTCCCACTTATGCTGCCACCAAAATTCAAGATGCTAGAGTTCGAGAAACTCAACGGAACCTGTTGTTCGAGGACACACCTAGTCATGTATTGTCAAAAGATGGCAGCCTACGCAGGTGAAGACAAGCTCCTTATGCATTGTTTCCAAGAAAGTATAACTGGGGCATCCCTCCACTGGTACTTTCAGTTGGATGGCAACCATATCAAGACTTGGAAAGAATTGGCCACATCCTTCTTGGCTTAATACAAGCACGTCACTGAGTTAGCATTGGACCGACTAACCCTGCAGTCCTTAGAAAAGGGATCCGACGAAAGCTTCAAGGATTATGCACGGAGATAGAAAGAGATGGTTGTGGAGGTCTAACCTCCCCTTACAGAAAGGGAACTTACTACTCTTTTCATCAACACGTTAAAAGGCGTCTATTGCGAGAAATTGATCGGCAACGCCTCTAGCAGCTTTGCAGACTTGGTCGCATCCGGTGAACGTGTTGAAAGTGGCATTAAAGGAGGAAAGCTAAAGGGTGATGTGGTCGAGGCATCAAAAAGGTTTCAACCACTGGCAAAGAAGAAGGAAAATGAGACCAACCTAGTATACCAATCGCACCCAACAATACAACCCACATTCTATCAAGTACCAGGTTACTATAGAGGATCACCAGTAGCTGCCTATGCTGCACCTGCTCCTGCTCCCCAATTCACGCCCTATGTGCCACAAGGAGGGGTTCCATTTCCATATCCAATGGCACCAAACCAATTTCAACCGAGAGCACCATACCAAGAGCAACCAAGGGCGTCAGCTCCGAAAGGACCTAGACCCGCATTCCAAGGACAGGGGTAACCAAGGGCCCAAACCCAACATGCAGGATCGAATCAGGCCCCTCGTCGGCCACGACAAGATTTTGATCCAATTCCAATGGCATATGCGGAATTATATCCCAAGCTTTTAAAAGCAAGGTTGGTACTCCCTACACCCTTGGGAGAAATAAGGTCTCCTCCCCCGGCTTGGTATAAACCAGATGCCAGATGCGAGTATCATGCTGGTGGAGTAAGACATGATATTGAAAACTACATAGCATTCAAAAGGAAGGTCCAGGCTTTGAAAGATGCAAATTGGCTAGATTTTTCCACAATGACGGGGACACCGACTGTGAACAGCAACCCTCTCCCAGAACACTCCAATAATGTAGCTAGTATCGAGACTGAAGGACGATTGGAGAAGGCTTCACAAATACATATGAAGAAGGTGTATTTGTTTCAATTTCTATAAGAACATGGATATGTACAAGCCAAAGACACATCGGAAGTAGAGAGGGGGGTACATATAGAAAAACAATGCCCATACCATAAGATGTCGCAGGGACATGACATCAAAGAATGTAGTGAGTTTTCTGAGGTGGTGCAAAAACTAATGGACCAAAGGATGATTGAATTCGCAAGAGAAGATACGAACAATCAAAGCCACATGATCCAAGGAGATATGTCATGAAAACCATCATGGGTGCCAACACCCCTTGTCTTGAACATGAAGACTCTAGACATCCCACTATTACCACATGGAATAAGGCCTCTCACTAATGATGCAAATCTGGTGCCAGACAAGAAGGCAAAAACAGAAATCCCGCAACTACCTCATGGAATTACACCGCTCACCATACGAGTTCCCACCCTTTCCCTTACAAGACGGATAAAGCAGTCTCATGGAACTATAGTTGTGAAGTAATCCAAGGAGCCACCGCAATAAAAAAAGAAAACCAGGAGTAGTCGGGCATATGCCCCTGATATGGCTGACAAAGCCAGGAAAGAAAAAGCTGCAGAACCCAACATTGAGCCAACACTGGAGGCAACAAAGAATGGAGTACCGATCACTGAATAAGAGACCATAGAATTTTTGAAACTCATGAAACAGAGCAAGTATAACATTGTGGATCAGCTAAGTCGACAACCGGCTCGCATCTCGTTGCTTGCATTAATGATGGATTCCCAACCTCACCAGGAAGCACTAATGATGGTTTTGAGTCAAGCCTATGTTCCTCCAACCATCCCAGTGGCAAATGTGGATGGACTCACTAGTAACCTCATTATGAACAACGTCATCAACTTTGGAGATGATGAGCTGCCCCAGGAAGGGAAGGGATACATAAAAGCACTACACATTACTATCAAGTGTAAGGAGCACACCATAGCCCAAGTGCTTATTGACAACGGCTCTGCCTTAAACATTATGCCCTTACATATACTACAACAACGTCCGGTCGACGTATCCTATATGCGCCCATGTACAATGAAGGTACGAGCATTCGATGGAGGAAAATGTGACGTGGTGGGAACTCTGGACATTCCACTACTGATTGGACCAGCTACCTTTATGGTAGAATTTCAAGTGATAGACATTACGCCCTATTATAGCTGTTTGTTGGGAAGACCTTGGATCCACATGGCAGGAGCAGTGCCGTCAAGCCTCCACCAAAAGATGAAATTTGCAATGGCAGATCAACTCATTTGCATCTCTTGAGAGACAAGTTTCCTCATCACCAAGCCGGCATCAGTCCCCTATATTAAAAATAATGAGGATGTTCCAGAATGCTCTTACCGGGCGTTTGAGATGGTGAATGTCACTTCTGCCTCAAACCATTATCTCTTGAAGGTTGCAAGAATGGTTACAGCCACCATGATCAAACAGGGGTACAAACCAGGGCAAGGATTAGGCCTAAAGGCTCAAGGAATCCAAAAACCATTAACCATCCGAGAGAATACCGAGAAGTTTGGGCTAGGCTACATGCCTACAAGAGCTGACAGACAGAGGGAAGCTGCCAAAAAGCGGGAAATCAGAATGGCAAAGTTGCAGAAAAGGCCAATACTAGAGGGAAAGAGGAGCTTTCCCCCCTTAAATGTTACATTCCGGACTGGAGGGTTTATCCACAAGAGCCAACCTGAAACTGAGACTGAAACTGTAGCTTCCTTGGACACAGACGAGCATGCATCGAGCGAGATGGTTTTGGTGGCGCGAAAGGATCCCAACCAACCATTGAACAATTGGACCAGCCTGGACCTCCCCATAATGTAATGCTTAGGGAGTCACTGGGATTTAATGTATTCTATTTCAATGTCTTTTGAAGCTATGAACATTTATTTTTATTAAAAGCTTTCCAATAAAATATACTTTTCTTCAAATCTTTCATGGTGCAATCCATTCATGACATATGCATATCATATTTGGTTACCAACTTGTCATTCTCTTATAAGCAGGTATCACAATGTCAACGAAAATATCGTATGTGAAAGTGAAACAAGATGCCTAAGGTTTGACCAAAGTCCAAACTGGGACCAGTCAGTGTTTGAAGCTGATGAGAATGAGGTAGAGGAGACATCCGAACTACCGAGAGAGATCATACGCCTATTGGAAAGGGACGATCGTTTACCCATTCCAAGTGAAGACCCAGTAGAAACGGTGAATTTGGGGATGACAACTGAACCAAGAGAATTGAGGGTAGGATCCTTGATAGCTGCCGACATCAAGAAACAATTAATTGAGCTATTGAGAAGCTACATAGATGTTTTTGCTTGGTCATATCAAGATATGCCAGGATTATACACCAACATAGTGTAGCACCACATACCAGTAAAGCCAGAGTGCAAGCCAGTATAGCGGAAATTGCGAAGAATGAGACCTAAGATGTTACTGAAGATCAAAGAAGTCAAAAAGCAATGGGATGCAGGTTTCCTAAGTGTCTCCCACTATCTAGAATGGGTGGCCAATGTTGTACCAGTACCGAAGAAAGGAGGCAAGGTTCGCATGTGTGTCAATTATCGAGATTTGAATTAGGTCATCCCGAAAGACAACTTCCCACTTCCTCATATTGATACTCTAATGGATAACACAGCAAAACATGCCCTATTCTCATTCATGGATGGCTTCTCAGGCTATAATCAGATTCGTATGGCCCCCGAACACAATGAGAGGACCACATTTACGACACTTTGGGGCACATTCTGTTATAATGTGATGCCGTTTTGATGGTCCCTTGGAGCCTAAAGGGGGGGGTGAATAGGCTCTTATTAAAACTCTTTCCTTTCTCTCAAGACACAAACACTTATCTAGTTTAAGTGATAAAATCACTGCGGAAGATAACCAGATAGTGGAAGTATTTTGTTTTATTATCACAAGATGAATACAACAAAATAGAAGCAAAACTCTCTTACACTCTGTTTACAAATGAACTCACACACTAGCCAAGTTCTATCTCTAAAGATGATAAAGTTCCTCTATTTTTCGACTTCTTTAACCTCTTTTTTTTCTAATGTATAAGTATGAATATTTATACAAAACATTCCTAAGAGACAACCTTGGAACTTGTAGTTCCGGAATGCGTTCCGCACTAACTATCCCTCGGTAATCTCTCTGCCTTGACTGCTGCAGATTGTGGAGCTCAAGATCTTGGATTTGAAGAGTATAAGTGTCTCTGTGAGTTCCGAGATACAATTAAGGTTGTGTCCACATATCCGGATGATCCACGTGTAAGATTCTTCAGGTTCTCAATACATTCGTCTTACATCGGGACACCACGAGCCGATAACTTTAAATGCGGTTTAGTTGGAGCAGTGTCTTCTTGGTCCGGTGTAATTTTCCTTACTCCGTAGCTAATGAAGCTCGGAACCTTACTCCGTGTCAATGGTTGCTTACTCTGTATCTATTTAGATCTTGGAATCCTTAGTCCGTGTCGTGCTTCCTTACTCCGCATGTAAGTTCCTTACTCCGTATGTAAGTTCCTTACTCCGTATGTAAGTTCCTTACTCCGTATGTAAGTTCCTTACTCCGGGCGAGTCTTGAAAAGTCTGATAACTTATTCCGTGTCGGCGCTTTCTTACTCCGCATGTAAGTTCCTTACTCCGTATGTAATTTCCTTACTCCGTATGTAAGTTCCTTACTCCGTAGTAATTTCTACCCTATGTAATTTCCTTACTCCGTATGTAAGTTCCTCACTCCGGGCGAGTCTTGAAAAGTCTGATAACTTATTCCGTAGGATTGTTCCTTATTCCGTATGTATTTGTTACTTGGTTATTTACCAAGTGTTTGACGACACTCACTCTTGTCCGGATCAGGATTATGTATCCTGTCCTTAGCTTTGCTCTCACGAGTGCATCTCTGGATTAATAACATATCTTCTGCAATGATCAAATAAACACAAAAGATCTCAGATCAAATTACATAAGGCTTTATCAGCATTATCCAAATTCTGGGTTTGATCCAACACGTTTGGCCTGAAGAATGTAGGAGCAACTTATTAGCGAGCCATGGTGACCCTATTCCATGATATGATACATGAAGAAGTCGAAGTATATATGGATGACATGATAGCCAAATTACGGAGCACTAAAGATCATATTGAAGTACTTCACAAGCTTTTCAACAGACTACGGAAATATCAGCTCAAATTGAACCCCGAAAAATGCACTTTCGGATCCATGTTGGGAAAACTATTAGGTTTCGTTGTGAGCCACAAAGGAGTGGGAATTGATCCAGACAAAGTTCGAGCTATCCAAGGGATGCCCCCAGCACGAACCATCAAGGAGGTTAAAGGATTCCTCGGGCGATTGAATTACATTGCTCGGTTCATTTCACAATTGACAGCCACATGTGAACCCATCTTCAAGATTTTATGAAAGAATAATACGAAAGTTGGAATGACAAGTGTCAAGAAGCCTTTGATAGGATCAAACAATATCTATCTAATTTACTGTTTTGGTCCCACCAATACCAAACAGACCTTTGATCTTATGCTTATTGGTTCGGGAGTCCTCAATGGGTTGTGTCTTAGGGCAACATGATTCTACAGAAGAAGGAGCTGGCCATTTATTATCTCGGCAAGAAGTTCACTATCAATGAAGAAAACTATACACCATTGGAAAAGACATGTTGTGCCCTTGTTTGGATAACCAGGAAGATTGAGGCAAGACACTCTTTATCATACTACATGGCTGATCTCCAAGCATGATCCACTCAAATATCTCTTGGAAAAGCCATCCATCTCTGGAAGAATCGCCAAATGGCGGTTGATCTTGTCGGAATATGATATCATCTACGTGCCTCGAAAGCCATAAAAGGAAGTGCAATAGCTAATTACTTGAGCATGACAAACATTAGAAGATTACGAGCCTATGACTATTGGCCTTCCATGGATGAGCACATCAACATCATTACAGCTGAAGTATCAGACATGTAAACTATGTGGTTTGATAGAGTTTCCGGTTTTTGGAACACGGTGTTAGGGCCATCCTGATATCTCCAAAAGGCGAACATTTCCCAATGGCGGTAAACTTAACCTTCCCTTGTACCAACAATGTAGCGGAATATGAGGCCTGTGTGATGGGGCTTCAAGAAGCAATTAGCAAAGGAATCAAAAAATTATGAGTGTTTGGTGATTCTGCGCTTATCATTTTTCGAGTAAGGAGAAAATGGGAGACTCGGAACCACAAATTAATCCCATATCAGAAGCATGTCGCAGAGTTAGCTGAGCAGTTTGAAGACATTATATTTGAGCATATGCCCAGGGAGTACAATCAGATTCCCAACGCGCTTGCAACTCTAGCCTCCCTCCTTCGGCTAGACACAAATTTGGAAGTTCAGTCTTTTGATATTCGCATACAAGATACTCCTTCAAATTGTATGGCCATGAAATACCGAGGAAAAGCCCTAGTATGATGACATCAGACAGTATTTGTTCAAGCAAGAATACCCAGCGGAGGAAGTAGACAGTGAATGGATGGAGGTGGCGACAAGATCCATTTTCTGCTCCATGGAAGTGGAGGAGTCAGTGAGAGCGGAGAGGAGTTGGGCGCCGAGGGCATCAACTTTGGCAGCGATGGCGGAAATTTGGGCGCTTTGAGCGTGGGCATGTCGGTCCAGCTGAGCGGAAAGCACAGCATCGGAGTGGACCGTGCCAAAAGGGGCACACCCAAGTACTAACTCCGGAGCTTTGGAGGACTCCCCCGCATGAACAGGAGCAGGAGTGCAGTGGGCAGAGGAGTCCGCAGGAGTATCAGCAGCAGCAGGAGCATCCGGAGCATCAGAGGCATCCGGAGCATCGGAGGCATCCGGAGCATTGGAGGCATCCGGAGCAAGAGACCCGCTGTGACCAGACAAGTCAACCACGGGAATCGCGGCGGCAGGAGAAGAGGGTCCAGCCTTAGCAGTAGAAGGACTTCGGGTAGCAGGGACTGGGCCGGAGGGTGTAGGGAACGACACATCGGGAATGGCAGCCGGCGTAAGAAAGTCGTGGTCCAGATTCCAGATGATCATGGTCTCCGGGGATTGGGTATTGCGTGTGTAAAACACCCGGAGATCAGTGTCAGGAATGGAGGAGGTGTGGGCTAGGTTGAAACGGAGCCAAAGGTCCGTTAAGGTGACGGCGGAGAGATGGTCAAGGTAATCTCGGGGTTGAGGTAGAGGAGGCAAAGGGGCTTCCGGAGAAGCAGCCGGGACATCAGCGGTGGCGACAGCAACAGCGGTAGTAACCGCGGCAGCTATACGGATGTGGAGGGAGTGGGGACATCGGCGGCGAGAGGGGGCGGAGGAAACGGCTTTAGACGCACCGCGCCGAGAGGGCCCCGCAACCTCGGACGGTTCGGCACGGACGCTTGGGCCGGGAGGCCCGTGAGTGGGAGGGCGCAACGAACGGACCGAATCCGGGAGGATCGGTGTGTAGAACTGACCTCGTGGGCTTGGCTGTCGGAGGGGTCACCAACAGAGCTGCCTTGTTGTTCCGAGGCAGGGAGAACGCGGAGAGCTACAGTGGGTCGGCGAGCGGTCATGTTCTCGTCCGGCGTAAGGTGACGAAGGTAATAAGCCGAGGGAAACGAGATAGCATCAAATCGGGCGAAATGGTCCGGACGTAGATGCCGGAAGACAATGCTGAGGATGCGCCTGAAGGAATGGTTTTTGGAACCATTCTGCGACGAAACGAAATAAGAACATCCCCCAATCCATCGGAAGACCTTCAAAAACGCCGTACATGGCCGGGAGAAGATCGTACGGAACCGAGTCCAGGGCGATGTGCGAGCCGATAGGCATCGACTTAGAATAGTCACCATACATCGATAGCGACCCTGGAAGGATTTCACCTTGTATTCCTTCCCCTTGTTCGTGCAACCCATAGAAGCCGCCATTGGATCGGCATCTCGGGCGCTGTGGTTCACCAAGAGGTAGGTGGAGAGCGGTGCGGAGAACAGCTGGAGTGATGATGATGGATTCACCGCGGACATAAGAGGTTATGGAATCGGTGGTGCAGCGAATCCGTTGGTAATACTCAAGAATGTCATCGATAAGAAGATCGACGGGATTGGAGACCAGGCTGAGTATGTGCGAGGCTTCAAGAAGAGGGCGAAGCTGGAAAAACCAATCCGGAGGATCAGAAACAGCATTCCAATCAACTAGATGGCCAGGATTAACGCCGGAAAGAGAGATTCTGGGTGCCATTGCAGATTTGATGGGAAGGAAAAGAGGAAAGGTGAGGTCTTGACAGTAGAAGAAGCAACGAGAGGTTTAGGGATTTGAAATGAGCAATACTCGTGCTTCGCAGAATGATCAGAACATATAAGACCGAGTCCGCAAATGTCAGCGGGTCTAGGAATGTGCGAGTGAGATAGGGACCCGCGCGACATGCTGATGTCATTAGTCTGGATATCAATGCGTCTCCGAATAAAACGATGTCGTGGAGACCGCATGACCAAGTAGAGATGACAACTGGTTGCCATCCAGAGAAGTGTGTGTGCAACCCGAGATATGCATTTAATGAATCATCATTATTCCTCCTCAAAAGCATGCGACATATGAGTATACGTGGATTGTCACAATTGAACAATGTCAAGAGTCCGGAGGTAAGAGCCGACACTCATCCGGAGTTAATAATATTCATGAAAGAGTATCCGGATGAATAATAGACCTTGTCCGTCGTAAACAGAGTTTGGTGAGAGAGTAGAGTAGATTCCTTTGCGATCAAAAAGTCGAAGAGAAGAGAAGTACCACAACACTTCAAATCCGAGACTATGGACTGGATTTATCAATACGGTTGCAAAGAAAATTTGAACCTGTAGCTAAATAAAGATATACTGAAAATACAAAAGCTTAACAGGCAAGGATTAGTACGGATTAGAGATGAAAATCAGTGAAAAACAACATAATCCGAACCAATGAGAAACAGAACTCATGCATAGCTAAGAATGTAGTAGACGTATGCAACGTGAAAGTGATCAATATTACTGAATCAGGGCATATGTCAGATAGCAATACACAGGTTCATATAGGTCAACATAGCGAAACCGTCTTGCTGAACAACGTAGCTAAGATTAATTAAAGATCATATGATTTGGCTACATTAGGATTCATGAGTGAGCAATGATAAAGCGAACACATGTCAAAAGAAAGCAGATGATGAGTCGATTAAAATGCATGGTTGAAGAAGAAAATACATCCAAACATGCCACTTTTCTGATTTAAAACAGCATGTCCAGTCAGATCCGGAAGTAAAAGTTTAGAGGAGGGAGAATCCGAGACATATTAGGGGTTCATTGCTGCTCCCCCATAGATCATTTAATCCTCTCAATGAAAAGATCCCCCTCGGATAGACGATCGGGAAAGAGGTCATGAGACATATACGGGGGTATTCCTGAATAATATATAAAGTATTTTCTCCCCCGTAGATTGTGCAATCCTCTCGGTTGACGTTTCGATTTGTAGTTCAAGACTGTCTATCTTATTAGAAAACTATACTTCAGGTGATCAGATCGCGTTTGAGTATTCATCCACCAGGCATTCCAAGCTAGCCCATTTCACTTCTTCAACTATGCATGTTAATAGAGTAATCTAAATGAACATGCTTTTGTCATGTGGTGATTAATGGAAGTTAAGATCATGAACCCGAAGGAGGTAAATCATATAAACTGTAATTTTGTTAGCTTTAAACGACTTCGATCGGAAACGCAAGCATCCTCCCATTATGAGGTTGAGATTAATATCGAAACATGAAACCGTTAAACAAGTAAGTATGATCAACAATACGATCGGTGAGTTTCTACTACTTTCAAGAACGTACAATGCATGGTCTGTGAGTAAATATACTATTGGGTAATTCAAATGAGAAGCTATGCAGAGAAGTCGAGCATACCTAATCGGAAGAGTAGTTCAGAAAACCTCGCATCAGGTAGGGGCTTTGTAAGTATATCTGCTAATTGATCTTCAGTGGCAACATGTTCCAGTGAAATATGCTTTTTGAGAACATGATCGCGTATGAAGTGATACCTGACCTCAATGTGCTTCGTCTTAGGATGCATGACAGGATTGTTGCTGATGGCAATTGCACTAGTGTTGTCACAATAAAGTGGAATAGAGAACATGTCGAATCCATAGTCAGTAAGTTGACTTTGCATCCAAAGTAGGCTTGCGCAAAGAACTTCCGCAGCTATATATTCCGCCTCGACGATAGAGGTTGATACGGAATTCGCTTCTTACCAAACCATGAGATCAATCTATTTCCAAGAAACCGACACATACCGCTTGTGCTTTTCCTGTCGATGCGACATCCAGGAAGTCGGCATCGAGTACCCAGGATAAGGTGAAGTTGGACTCCTTTGGGTACCGAGTCCTAAATTCATCGTCCCTTTGAGATACCTTAATATCCGTTTTACATGAAGCATATGTGACTCCTTGGGATTCGCCTCGGTATCGTGCACAAATGCAAGTTGCAAACATAATGTCTGGGCGACTTGTTGTAAGATACGACAAGGATCCAATCATCCCTCTCGTAGTCGAGTCACATTTATCGATATGCCGTCCACATCCGGATCTAACTTGGCACCGACAGGCATGGGAGTTTTGACGGGAGATGAACCTTCCATACCAAACTTCTTAATAAGATCGCGAGTGTACTTAGCCTGATTAATGAAGATTCCTTCCTTTAATTGTTTGACTTCAATTCCAAGGAAGTAGGACGGTTCTCCCATCATGCTCATTTCAAACTTGCCTGTCATCAACTTAGCAAACTCTTCACAAAGCTTCGGATTCGTTGATCCGAAAATGATATCATCCACGTATATTTGTACAATCAGAGTGTGTCCTTTCTCTTTTCGTAAAAATAGGGTGGTGTCTATCTTCCCTTTTTGGAAGTTATGAGCAAGAAGGAATTCTGACAGTGTGCCGTACCAGGCTCTTGGAGCTTGCTTCAAACCGTATAGTGCTTTCTGAAGTTTGTAGACAAGATGTCCTGCCTTAGGTTCAATGAAGCCGGGAGGTTATTCAACATACACCTCCTCTTGAAGGTCTCCATTCAGGAATGCGCTCTTGACGTCCATTTGATAAACTATGAAGTTTTCATATGAAGCATACGCCAGAAACATTCGGATTGCCTCAAGTCTTGCGACCGGAGCAAAGGTTTCATCATAATCTATTCCTTCTTCTTGACGATATCCTTTGGCTACCAGTCTGGCTTTGTTTCGGATTACTATTCCATCCGTATCAAGCTTGTTCCGGAACACCCATTTAACGCCAATGACTTGCTGAGACTTAGGCCTTGGTACTAAGGTCCACACATTATTTCTCTTAAATTGATTCAGTCTTCTTCTGCATGGCTTCTATCCAATTCGAATCTTGAAGAGCTTCATCTACCACCTTTGGTTCTATTTGAGATAGAAAACACGAGTAAAGACTCATGTTGGAGGTGGCTGGTCTTGTTCTTACACCAACAGTAGGATCACCAATCACTTGATCTGAGGGATGGTTTCGGGTCCATCTATAATTCTGTGCATGTGTTGGTTGATCTTGAACAATTTGAAGCTCTTCCAGATTGGGTGGTTCAGTTGTATCGACTGGTTGAGCTTCGTCCGGAGAAGATGTTTCCGTATTGAGAGGTACGGATGAACTAGTTGGTTCTTCAACACTGTTTCTTCCAGTGTTAACTAGTCCGGACGGACTTGTAGGTGCTCCGGAATTTTGTGTATCCGTAGGAGTATGTCCGGAGCTAAATGGTAGTCCGAAGTCAGAGTCATCCATAGCATCATCCATACAATTTTGTTGTGTTTCGCTGATGCCACGTGGTTGGTCAGGATATGTAACAGGAATATTCATAAACTTCGAGTAATCGACGTTGCTGTCCATGACCTGCATATTGGAATTTGAAGAACCGACTTTTGACCAAACGAGATTAGCTTCATCAAAGGTCACATGGATAGATTCTTCAACTTTAAAAAGTTTTCTATTGAAGACCCGATAAGCCTTGCTATGTAGTGAGTACCCGACAAAAATCCCATCATCAGATTTTGGTTCAAATTTATTCCGGGTCTCTTTGCCATTGATCAGTATATAGCAAGTACACCCAAAAGCTCTGAAATGTGAAATCGAAGGTTTTCGTCCTCTCCACATCTCATAGGGTGTTTTCATGGTAGATTTATTTATTAGAGTTCTGTTTCGAACATAGCGGGCGGTGGACACAGCTTCAGCCCATAGATTGAGAGGAAGCGTTGCCCCTGCTAACATGGATCTACCAGCTTCAACTAAAGTACGATTCTTGCGCTCAGCTACCCCATTTTGTTGTGGGGTTCTAGGAGCAGAGAAGTCATGCTGTATGCCCTGTTGTAACAATATGATCTCATTTCTGAAAAATCAAATTCTGTACCATGATCACTCCTGATGCATTTAATGCTCAGTCCTTGTGAGTTGCTTATCCAGTTGAAAAGATCTACAAGATGTTCAAAAGTTTGATCCTTTGATTTCAGGAACATCACCCATGTGTATCGGTGAAATCATCGATAACCACAAGGGTATATCTCGCACCTGACTAGTGATGGAACAGATATAGGACCACATAGGTCCATATGAAGAAGTTGTAGAGGAGCAGTTATTGAGTTAACTGATTTGCTCTTAAAGCTGTGTTTGGTCTGTTTACCAAGTTGGCATTCTCGACAGAGTGTCTCTGGAGAATTTGAGTTTGGGTAGACCAGTGACAAGATCAAGTGACGCTAATTTAGACAAAGTCTTAAAGTTTAAATGTGCGCATCGCTTGTGCCATAACCAACTATCTTCATCTGTTGCTTTCGTGAGGAAGCATACAGGGTCAGAAGAATTATTTCTTAAGACCACTGAGTATATGTCCCCATCTCTTGATCCGGATAACTTAACATCTCCGGATAAGTTTTCTCTTCTTCACAGTGTTGGACAAAAAGGAAACAGAAAATCCTTTGTCACATAGCTTACCGACACTTAGCAAATTATGCTTTAAACCTTCGACTAGTGCAACTTTAGTGATTGATACACGGCCGTTAGTTAAAGTGCCATACCCTGATCTTACCTTTCTTTGTTGTCGCCATATGAAACGGATGGACCTTGTTTATCATTAACTTCTACAAGCAGAGTCTGATCACCCGTCATATGTCCAGGAGCATCCACTATCAAGGATCCACTTGCTTTTGTTGATCTTTAACTTCAAGTGATCCGGCAATGCATTCCAGAGATGCTCCTGAAAGACAACGGTTTACACTTTTGGTGCCCAAACTTGTTTCGGGCGGTTAGAGAGAGCGATAGATTGTCAACATTTACGGATTTGATTTTGCTAGGACTCTTAGCTTTCCAAGTTGACATTAACTTGTTAGTTTCAAATTACTTCTTTTATTTGGGTTTTCTTGAGAGAGACACTCCTTTTAGATTTAGATTTTGTTTTGCTCGAAGAACCCCTTTTATAAAACTGATCTTTATTGGATTGAAATTGATTACAAAGCCAGTATCGATAGACTCCAACATTCATAGTGATAATGACCCATTTCCCTACATATGGAACAGACCTATAATGTGAAGTACAAACAGGGGATACAGGTCTCTTAGATTTTACTGATTTTCTACTGTTCCGTGTGGCCTAATCCATTACGTTTGGGTGACGCGCTCTTGGCCCTAAATGCGTCGGCCTTAGCCTTGTCTTTCTTTTTGGGTGCTACGGTTTTGCTTTAACTGAGCAGCCTTCCCCTTCATCTTTAGTTACGGGTCTACTTGGTTGGGAAGTGCGAGAATGACCTGCCTCCACAATCATAAACTATGGTGCCACCTGAAATGAAACCATCCAACGGTTTAGATGTACTAACGGGATATAAGTTGGTTAGTTTATGAGTGAAATCCGGAGGACACTCGGTAGCTTGAGCTATGGAAGTTGATGGTTCGAAACCTAGGCCAGGTTTACTCGGATGTCGTCAGGATCGGTCCCTAAAGGTAGAGGCTATTTCCCCGGATTTTAGCCACTTACGATTTATTTCCTTTTCCTGTTCCAGGTCATTTTCGAGTCTTTTTACTATAACTTTTAGGCCTGAGAGATTGGTATTTAACAAATGATTTTCAGCTCTTAGATCATGATACCAAGCTTCTTTTCCTCTGAAGTCGTTGACGTCCTTTTCGAGTCTATTAATAGTAAATTCAAGACGTTTATTCCGACTTTCCATATCTTTGTACATTTGAGTAATTATTAGTCTCTCATTCTTTTCATGATCACATGCGGTAGTAAGAGATTCTAATTTACTCAGGAGCTCGAAGATAGAAGGTACCTCGGATTTGCCATGAGGCGGAAGGGGGGTTGTTGGTGGCTCATTATCCGAGGATTCCTCCTCTTCTTCGAGCCACTCATGTATTTTGTCACGAGCGCCTTCCTCTTGCTCTTGCTTGTTATCCGAGGTGGAGCGGCGAGGAGTTACCTTGTCACTTTTCTCGGCCACTTTTGTTTTGAACCTGCATTCCTTGGCCCAGTGACCGGTTTTCCCACAATTGAAACATTCCTGGGAACTGGACTCCGGTCGCTCCTTCCTTTGGAACGATGATGATGAGCGTCTTCCGAACCCTTTTCCGCTTTCGTAGGAATCGCTCAAAGGATTTGACAAGAAGGGCTATCTCCTCCTCCTCGTCGAATCGAATTGTCGGATACGTCCGTATCATCATTCCTCAGTATGTTTAGACATTCCGTAGCTTTGAGAGCTACCCCCTTTTTCTTTTCGAGCTATTTTCTCATCTCTGTCGAGTACTTAAACACTTTCGTGAGTCCGCAGCCTCTCCATACGATTCTTCAGAGGGGAACACCTCGCGCTTTTGTCTAATTGCATCTGGAGTTGTTTGGAGTAGTAGCGATCCGGCAATGAGCGAAAGAACTTGTCATTAATCTGGGATTGAGAATAATGCTCATTGACGATCTTGACTCAAGAATGAGCTTGCCGAATCTCCGATAGATGCTTTCAAGTGATTCGCCCGGTTTATGATTAAAACTCTCAAAGTTCTGGTCGAGAGTGCGGAGATCACATTCTGCATCCGGGGACCGACTCCCCTCATAAAGGATTGTCGGTTTGTCCCAAAGCGGCTTTTGTCGTGCGCCCCCCGGGGGCCCGGGGAAAGCCCCGGACATCCAAAGACGATGTAACATAAGCCGAGCCTTTTCACTAGCGCACTGTGCCTCTTTCATCGTTGGTAAGTTCAAGATCTGTCTTTGGCCTCCTAACTCCATGTTCTCCGATAGTCATTGGAATTGGAATCTCCTGATGAAGACATGGCCACATAAGATGATCATGGCATACCATAAACATCTTCATGTGAGCTTTCCACTGGGAGAAAAGCTCAGGTGTGAATTTGGGCGGTTTCGTTAAAGTAAAACCGAACTCCGTGGTTGAGGAGCGGCGGCGAAGAGTTGAGGTGGGTCGACATTTTCACTTGCTGCTTCGATTCGGGATGGGCTCCTGTGCACCTCCGGAGTTAAGGCGAGTGTTGAATAGCATACTGCTTTCTTCGGCCATTTCTGAGATTGAAAGAGTGGGATCTCTACTTAGAACAAAGTAGAACTCGCTTTGATACCACTTGATGGTCCCTTGGAGCCTAAAGGGGGGGGGTGAATAGGCTCTTATTAAAACTCTTTCCTTTCTCTCAAGACACAAACACTTATCTAGTTTAAGTGATAAAATCATTGGGGTCACGCCCGGATTTCAACCCGAGGAAACGTACGTGACTCCTTTACCCACACGGAGGGAAAGGGGTAGGATACAACATACACTTCACATTTTATTTCAGAGACCAAAATCACATAATTATTAAATTCAAACCACATGCCTTTATTATGTTTCAAACTCATTTAGAATCTCATGGGTTACAAGGCCTCACAAAATTACATAACACAAATACATAACAAAAACAAGAAAGAAATAAGGTCTCCACCTTGGTGTTCCCACCTTTCGCCCGTAGGTTCGTAAAGAAAACAACATGGTAGGGGCCCCGCGAGGAGTCTCCCACCCATCCCGCACTATATCACATGCCTTGTGTACAAGTGTGTCGTGATACAATTATTCCACCGGATATAGTTACGGGCCGACAGAAACACATCATACATGGGCTGGACATAAACATTCCCGAGCTTCCACACCCACCGGGTTCCACAACGTCCGGGCTTCACGCCACCGGTTCCACAAAACGTCCCGGCTTCCACAAGTCCCGGGCTTCCACGACCGGGTTCAAAACTCCCGGGCTCCACCCACCGGGTCCACAAATCCCGGCTCCACCCCCCCGGGTGACAAGCAAACACGCAGCACATGGCCATACGGGAATAACATCAAACACTTAGTGTTAGTCACACGAATAACATCGAACACTTAGCATGAATATCCACAAGCTCTAAACTCACCACACAAACAAATAACACACCGGACGTGCGTGGCCTCACGAGCATTACCTCAAACACATAACATGCACGTTGCTGGCTTACCTCAAACACATAACAGCACGGCCTCACGGGCATATGTCAAACATATAACAGCACGGCCTCACGGGCATAATGTCAAACACATAACAGCACAAACCACCCAACCTCGAAATCACACCATACGCCATGAGACCTACATATAGGACACACCTATATGGATTACATATGTTATATAAACGGATACCCCGAGTCGCCTAGACCCTAGGACGAGAGGAGGGATTAGGAAGAACAGAACCCCTACCTTAAAGCGCTCTTCCTTGCTCCCGCGCCAACGCTGTCCTCCCCACGCAAGATGCTCCAGAAGAACCAAACTCCCCTTCCCTCTCTCTCTTAGCTCTCTCTCTCTCGCGAGCAAAAGGAACACAAGAACCCTAAACTCAAACTCAAGCCCTCCTTATATAGACACCATCCACATCAAAACGACGTAGTTTTGATTAAGAAACCCGGGATCAAAACGACGTAGTTTTGATCACACAAGTTAGCACCTTTCCGCACCCATATAGCCAAAATACTCACAGGGGGTCCTTTGGAGAAAGATCATTAGAATGACAAAACCAAGGGAACCAGCAAAAATACACCGCACGCCTTTGCACGCCAATTCCCCAATTGGCGTGCAGCTCCAATGCACTCAAACTTCACCACAAGTCTCCTTGCATCTTGTAGAGGCCGAGGAGCAAAATATGCTGCACGTGAAATGGGTGATTCACGTCAGCTCCAAATGCTCTGAAATTTCTGTGATAGAGGACCTCATTCTAAGAAACTTTTGTTCTGCACGCCAATTGTTTGAGGCCATCTACTAGGTCAAAAGTGAGCTCCAAGATCGCCAAAACAATAACCCGCATAAAACGCATAGCATCTTCCTAGGGCATAAATGTACGCTATCGCTTGCACATGCACCTCTCAAAAGTCCCCCTTGGGCTCATCTCTTACCTTAAACTTGTGTACCAACATCCAAGGTGTTTGTGGTTAACTCCTTACACACGGGTAACACACGGGTCATTACATCCCTCCCCCTAAGACTTTTCGTCCTCGAAAAGAAATGACATACGAGGAAAACAAACACAAGCTACCCATTTGCCACCGGCGAGTCAACACCCAAATGGGTCATACACCGGCACAAGACATAACAAGACATAACAAGGTACCACCATAATCCATAACCACATGCCTCACAATAATGCATATAACACATATCCGCATGTCGCAAATACACATCTCAAAACACATCACAATGAAGAACATATGTCTAAAAGACAAAACCAATACACCAAATCATACACACTAATACAAGAAAACACATCACAATCCTTGGCCAACACCACCAAACCACCTCCCACTCTTAAGGTTGTTCGTCCTCAACAACGCTGGGTGTTCTCACGATCATGGACTCACATTCCATGTCTCCGCCGGGGACGTGTCGGCCCCTAAAAGACAACACACCTTCCAAAAGCACATGCTGAGGCACATCGCCCACAACCATTCACATACCCGGACCGAAGATATCACACCATAACACACATGAAGGTACGTACCCGCGGACCCATACAACACAGCATGATAGGGAAACACATATTCGAATCCACAAACAACCATTGTTCTCCTCACCTACACATGTCACAAGTATTCACATGTCACGACGTAAAGACATATACGCCCATCACCAACACGTTTAACGGATCACATAGGTCACGAGCAACTCACATCATAAACACCACCACAAGGAACAACTCACAAAACAAAACACTACTACACGTTTAACGTTCCACGCCCATTCACCATCATTATAAACTCATCCGCAGGAGTTTCCCACAACCTTCCCACCTTTGGACTTTTCGTCCCCGAAAAGAGAAACCAAGTAGAAACAACGCGAAAAGATCAAAGCAACACATAATGTAGTCATTACCACAAATGTTGGAGATGCCAACTCGCGGCATGATGGGACCAACACTCCACAACGTAAAATACCCAACAATTGGGAGTTGAAGTCAGGGGGGGGGGGGGGGGGGGGGGGGACGGCAGCCTCTGTGGGGGAAGACAAACCAAAAAAAAAAACACAATGCGAGGTCACAATGAAACACAAACAAATAGGATAGCATGATGCAAACCACAATCACATTCCCACCCAGGGAGCTCACCTAACCATCATCACTGCGAAAACCACCTCACTCAAGAGAACATTGAAACCCCACCAACGCCAATGGTGACGCGAACGAGTACAAGCCTAGACATAGAAACACGAGAATGGAGGGCCCTTAACCACTCGGTCGCATCAACCCGGCGCCCAACGGAGTCCAAGGATGCACTAAAAACGGGAAGAAAGCACCACACACACAACCATGGTAAGACCAAAACCCCTATCGGTATCACTAGTCACCGACTTTGAGAATCGACCCCTTGATCACGGTCAAACAGAGATCCGCCAAGGTCCCACACCCCTTCTCAACCGAGGCTTACCGTACACCCAAGAGATAATGCCTTACCAAGTCGGCGACGGACCACGCGATAGGAATCCCTTGACGCCAAGTAGAGAACATCATAGTCCCCCCCCACACCGAAACGCTCCTATCCGCACCCGACCACAATGGAATCCTCGTGTCACCACTCACAGTCCAAGAAAATCCCTTGCCTCCAAGACATACTCCACCTCATGGCCCACCAACTCCGCTATATCAACTAACGTTTTATCTCAACACACCAGCAAAACACTCAAATGGACCAAGAAATACTCGGGCTCTAGCCGCGCCAATATGGTCACCGCATTCCTCCGGGTAGGCACAAGAAACGAGGCAGCAAACTCCTTTTCGGGACATTCACGTAGCTCCCAAACACACCAACACTTTGATGGCGTGGACCATGTCACTTACCGCATCAAAACGCACACGAAAGACTTTCAAGAAGAACATAGTAGCATGAGGACCCCATGGTAGCCGCGGACACAAATCTCCCCCAAAGGGGTAAGCATTAATACCCCTTACAAGCAAAACTCACATCCGACTTCATTTAGTGAATCACAACGCATCAATACTTTCACACTTTAACGTAGCATGCCATCACATGTGACAAGGAATAACATCAACATTACACATAACACCCCTCTTCATCCCACACCGCCATAATATGCGCATGCATCACCTCTTACTCCTCTGCATATGAAGCCACGAGGCCCACACATAAGAACTTTGCTACTCCTTTAGTACTATGTAACACACACAACAAAACAAAGCAACCACAACACACGAAATAAACTACCGTGTAGAACACATGTAAGAGAGGACATACTAGTCCCCACCTCCTTGCCTCTTTTAAGCCTATTACCCACACGACATGGATTAACTAATGGTCCTACCACCAGGAATACATCCCCACCCCTCGAAAGATGTCTCCAAATTATGGGGAAAAACCCAAACAAGGCCTCCCAATCTCACTTGCTTGCCTCGCTTACCGATTGGGTTCACCGGGCACGATCCTATAAACTTACTCTAACCTAGTTCCGAACTCATCACATTTTTATACATACGCAAACCCATTTCACCACATATCCTTGAACATTACCCAAGGTCTTTCACACACCACCAAGCATGACACGTGGTCAATGTTTGGCCGCCCAAGGATTTGCCCATTTCCATAGGACACCCTAAGAATCTTAAAACCACATACCACTCTGCCAATCAATTTAGATTTCAAGACTCAAGGGGTGGGTTATACTAGTGGCAAGTTCCTCCCTCAACCTTGACACTTGGAAAGGTTACCAAAAGAACATCCTTCTTAAGTAAGCACATCTACGAAACCTCTACTCACAAGAAAACACATTTCTATTACTCAAAGGTTGCCACGTGGGTCACACCTACCCACAAGCCACTAACTCATGCCTCCGGCCTCCTAGGCTAGCTAGGCCAGGTAATCTCACCTATGCTAGAGTATTAGGGGTAACACAAGAACATTTATTACTTTCCTCACACACGGGCGCCCAAAATTGACTACCACACGAAGATGCAATTAACACTTTAGACCGCATTAAAACCACCGGCTCTTTCCAATAACCATTCATTAGTAATTTATTAGTCTTTTGGTATCATATATATATTTTATTTATTTATTTTACTCATTTATTCTCTAGTAGGTCCCCACTACGTCCATCCAAAATGGTAACTCAAACGACCTTCTAAGCCTCACCCAACACAAAACAGTGGCTCAAGAGCCCACCCAGTAAAATTAGTGGCTAAATGCAACAATCAAAGGTTCACCCACCTCACCTAATCCGAGACGAGACTTAACCGATCACTATCATTAAAGGAATATGCTACCACCACTAAACAAGAATCTTAACACGCAAGAATCAAAATCGTACCCTGACTAAGGAAAGTTCGCCATGCTCTCCTCCTAGCCTCACTTGAATTTTGCTTTGTCCCTAGCTCGTTGAGCCGCCTTTCTAGCACCATGACTTGCTTCACCAAAACAGGTGTCCGGAGATGTCCTACTTTTCCATGACGCAACACTAGTACTTCTTCCGCCATACTCTCTTCCAATGTCCCGGTTGTCCACTAGAGAAAAAAACAACCCTTTGGGAAACCGGTCTCTCCTCTTGAGCCCCTTTTCTCGCGATCAGGACAACTATGCTTCATTAATCTTCACCCAAGATCCCCCGATGATGTGGGTTGATAGCTCTCGACGTACCTCGCTCTTAATCGCTGTCGAATCTCATCCTTCAACTCTTAAATTACCAGGCTTAAGATGCCAACCTCGCCATGATTATATCATTACTTACATCTGCAGCTCTCCCACTTGCCCTGGGGCTGGGGAGGGGGGCTTCTTTGCTACCTCAATAGTTGTCCGGTCACAATTTTCAGAGACATTGGCTCCACGAAAAGGCAGCTCTCTAAGTTATCACTCAATGATCTCAACAATCGCGAGACTGCTACCGACTAAGCAACTTAAGCTATAACACGCATTATTACCACACAAGTCTATAGGTTCACATTTAACTTAGCTATAAATTTTACATTCCATGCATTGCTCATAACCTCGTTTATGCACACCATACCAAACAAATCACATGTTCCACACGAACACCAACATTATTACATGTTTAATTTAATGTCTTTATTTATTTATTTATTTCTTTATTATTATTATTTTATTTTGTTAAGGACGAGGTTTCCAAGCCACAAGTTCCCAAGCGGGTGTTCAATTCCACAATTTCCTTTCCTTGCTTTCTGCTCGAATCATCACAAAATTTCGTAGTGCACAATTGAAACTTTATCACGTTCAAACCATTTATCCATACAATTACACACACCGCACACATTTCGTTCTCATTAAACCACATTGCACAAACAAGAATTCCACAAGCACACGACTTCAAGTTGTCATAAAATCGAGTTAATCGAGTTGCACAATTTAAAACATGTTCTTCATATTTTCTCTCACATGCTTTATCTTGGTTACCCACACATCACACAAAGACAACAAAGCAACTAGTGCCCTAATGCCAAGCAGCAAATCCTACCTCGGTCCGGACTACCCCAAGTACACCTTAGAGGCTCAAAGAGGACCGTGTTGATCGAGCACGTCCCTCCAGGTTCCTCCAAAGGACTCAAGATAACCGGATCCGCCCATTACCCTAGGCCAACTAGACCATGCTCGATACCATATTGTCACGCCCGGATTTCCAACCCGAGGAAACCGGTACGTGACTCCCTTTTTACCCACACGGAGGGCAAAGGGGTAGGATACAACATACACTTCACATTTTATTTTCAGAGACCAAAATCACATAATTATTAAATTCAAACCACATGCCTTTATTATGTTTCAAACTTCATTGACGGGGAGTGGGGGGCTCATGAGGTAACAAAATTACATAACACAAATTACATAACATAAACAAGAAAGTAAATAAGGTCTTCCACCTTGGTGTTCCCACCTAACGCCTGTAGGTTCCGTAAAGAAAACAACATGGTAGGAGGGGTGGCAACCACAATTTGGGGATCATGTCCCCAACCCATCCCAGCACCCGATATCTACATGCCTTGTGTACAAGTGTCGTGTCGTGATACAATTATTCCACCGATATAGTTACGGGCCATGACAAGAAACACAATCATACATGGGCTGGTACATAAACATTCCCGAGCTCCACACCACCGGGTTCCACAAAACACCGGCTTCCACCTCCACCACCGGGTTCCACAAAATTGGGCTTCCACCCCACCGGGTTCCATAAACTCCCTTCCACAGCACCGGGTTCCATAAACGTCCCGGCTTCCACACACCGGGTTCCACAAAAAGTCCCCGGCTCCACAGCCCACCGGGTGTACAAGCAAACACGCAGACACATGGCCATACAGGCATAACATCAAACACTTAGTATGTTAGTCACACGGAAAACATCGAACACTTAGCATGCATATACCACAAGCTCATAAACTCGCCCACACAAACATAATCTAACACACCGGACGGGTGGCCTCACGGGCATTACCTCAAACACATAACATGCACACCCCTCACGGGCTTTACCTCAAACACATAACATGCACACGCCTCACGAGCATAATGTCAAACATAAACAGTGCACGGCCTGGCGGGGCATAATGTCAAACACATAACATGCACAAACCACCCACCTCGGAAATCACACCAATCGCCTCGAAGGCCAACATCCATATAGGAGATCACACCTATATGGATTACATATGTATATATAAACAGATACGGATTACCGCCGCCTAGGACCCTGGGGGGGGGAGGGATTAGGAAGAAACAGAACCCCTCCTTAAAGCATCTCCTTGCTCTTCCGCGCCAAACGCCGTCCCCCCACGCCAGATGCTCCGCAGAACCAAAGACCCCCTTCCCTCTCTCTCCTAGCTCTCTCTCTCTCTGAGCGTTTGCAAAGGAACACAAGAACCCTAAACTCAAACTCAAGCCCTCCTTATATAGACACCATCCACATCAAAACGACGTAGTTTTGATTAAGTAAACCCCAGGATCAAAACGACGTAGTTTTGATCACACAAGTTAGACCTTTCCGCACCCATATAGCCAAAAACTCGGATGGTCCTTTGGAGAAAGATCATTAGAATGACAAAACCAAGGGAACCATGCAAAAATACACTGCACGCCAATTTGCACGCCATTCCCCAATTGGCGTGCAGCTCCAAATGCACTCAAACTTCACCACAAGTCTCCTTGCATCTTGTAGAGGCCCGAGGAGCAAAAATATGCTTGCACGTGAAATGGGTGAATTCACGTTCAGCTCCAAATGCTCGAAATTTCGTGGTAGATGAGGACCTCATTCTAAGAAACTTTTGTTCTTGCACGCCAATTGTTTGAGGCCATCTACTAGGTCAAAAGTGAGCTCCAAGATCAGCCAAAACGAAAATTTAAACCGCATGAAAACGCATAAGGATCTTCCTAGGGATAAATGTACGCTATGGCGCCACGCACTGTCCCCTCTTGGGCTCATCTCTTACCTTAAACTTGTGTACCAACATCCAAGGTGTTTGTGGTTAACTCCTTACACACGGGTAACACACGGGTCATTACGGGAAGATAACCAGGATAGTGGAAGTATTTTGTTTTATTATCACAAGATGAATACAACAAAATAGAAGCAAAACTCTCTTACACTCTGTTTACAAATGAACTCACACACTAGCCAAGTTCTATCTCTAAAGATGATAAAGTTCCTCTATTTTTCGACTTCTTTAACCTCTTTTTTTTTCTAATGTATAAGTATGAATATTTATACAAAACATTCCTAAGAGACAACCTTGGAACTTGTAGTTCCGGAATGCGTTCCGCACTAACTATCCCTCGGTAATCTCTCTGCCTTGATTGCTCCAGTTGTGGAGCTCAAGATCTTGGATTTGAAGAGTATAAGTGTCTCTGTGAGTTCCGAGATACAATTAAGGTTGTGTCCACATATCCGGATGATCCACGTGTAAGATTCTTCAGGTTCTCAATACATTCGTCTTACATCGGGACACCACGAGCTGATAACTTTAAATGCGGTTTAGTTGGAGCAGTGTCTTCTTGGTCCGGTGTAATTTTCCTTACTCCGTAGCTAATGAAGCTCGGAACCTTACTCCGTGTCAATGGTTGCTTACTCTGTATCTATTTAAGATCTTGGAATCCTTAGTCCGTGTCGGCGCTTCCTTACTCCGCATGTAAGTTCCTTACTCCGTATGTAAGTTCCTTACTCCGTATGTAAGTTCCTTACTCCGGGCGAGTCTTGAAAAGTCTGATAACTTATTCCGTGTCAGCGCTTTCTTACTCCGCATGTAAGTTCCTTACTCCGTATGTAATTTCCTTACTCCGTATGTAAGTTCCTTACTCCGTATGTAATTTCCTTACTCCGTATGTAATTTCCTTACTCCGTATGTAATTTCCTTACTCCGTATGTAAGTTCCTCACTCCGGGCGAGTCTTGAAAAGTCTGATAACTTATTCCGTAGGATTGTTCCTTATTCCGTATGTATTTGTTACTTGGTTATTTACCAAGTGTTTGACGACACTCACTCTTGTCCGGATCAGGATTATGTATCCTGTCCTTAGCTTTGCTCTCACGAGTGCATCTCTGGATTAATAACATATCTTCTGCAATGATCAAATAAACACAAAAGATCTCAGATCAAATTACATAAGGCTTTATCAGCATTATCCAAATTCTGGGTTTGATCCAACACGTTTGGCCTGAAGAATGTAGGAGCAACTTATTAGCGAGCCATGGTGACCCTATTCCATGATATGATACATGAAGAAGTCGAAGTATATATGGATGACATGATAGCCAAATTACGGAGCACTAAAGATCATATTGAAGTACTTCACAAGCTTTTCAACAGACTACGGAAATATCAGCTCAAATTGAACCCCGAAAAATGCACTTTCGGATCCATGTTGGGAAAACTATTAGGTTTCGTTGTGAGCCACAAAGGAGTGGGAATTGATCCAGACAAAGTTCGAGCTATCCAAGGGATGCCCCCAGCACGAACCATCAAGGAGGTTAAAGGATTCCTCGGGCGATTGAATTACATTGCTCGGTTCATTTCACAATTGACAGCCACATGTGAACCCATCTTCAAGATTTTATGAAAGAATAATACAGAAAGTTGGAATGACAAGTGTCAAGAAGCCTTTGATAGGATCAAACAATATCTATCTAATTTACCTGTTTTGGTCCCACCAATACCAAACAGACCTTTGATCTTATGCTTGACTGTTCAGGAGTCCTCAATGGGTTGTGTCTTAGGGCAACATGATTCTACAGGCAAGAAGGAGCTGGCCATTTATTATCTCAGCAAGAAGTTCACTATCAATGAAGAAAACTATACACCATTGGAAAAGACATGTTGTGCCCTTGTTTGGATAACCAGAAGATTGAGGCAGTACACTCTTTATCATACTACATGGCTGATCTCCAAGCATGATCCACTCAAATATCTCTTGGAAAAGCCATCCATCTCTGGAAGAATCGCCAAATGGCAGTTGATCTTGTCGGAATATGATATCATCTACGTGCCTCAGAAAGCCATAAAAGGAAGTGCAATAGCTAATTACTTGGCAGACAAACATTAGAAGATTACGAGCCTATGACTATTGGCCTTCCAGATGAGCACATCAACATCATTACAGCTGAAGTATCAGACATGTAAACTATGTGGTTTGATAGAGTTTCCAGTTTTTTGGAACACGGTGTTAGGGCCATCCTGATATCTCCAAAAGGCGAACATTTCCCAATGGCGGTAAACTTAACCTTCCCTTGTACCAACAATGTAGCGGAATATGAGGCCTGTGTGATGGGGCTTCAAGAAGCAATTAGCAAAGGAATCAAAAAATTATGAGTGTTTGGTGATTCTGCGCTTATCATTTTTCGAGTAAGGAGAAAATGGGAGACTCGGAACCACAAATTAATCCCATATCAGAAGCATGTCACAGAGTTAGCTGAGCAGTTTGAAGACATTATATTTGAGCATATGCCCAGGGAGTACAATCAGATTCCCAACGCGCTTGCAACTCTAGCCTCCCTCCTTCGGCTAGACACAAATTTGGAAGTTCAGTCTTTTGATATTCGCATACAAGATACTCCTTCAAATTGTATGGCCATGAAATACCGAGGAAAAGCCCTGGTATGATGACATCAGACAGTATTTGTTCAAGCAAGAATACCCAGCGGAGGCCTCTGAGTCTGATAAAAGAAATATCCGAAGATCAGCATCCAATTATTACCTTGATGGTCCCATTCTATATAAGCGAAATCATGACATGGTGTTATTGCAGTGTGTGGCAAAAGAAGAGTCGACACAGATAATGAAAGAAGTGCACGAAGGGGAATGCAGTTCACATGCAAATGGACATGCATTAACAAGACAAATCATGTGAATGGGCTATTATTGGATCACCATGGAAAAAGATTGTATTGAGTATGTGCGCAAATGCCTCAAGTGTCAAATTTATGGTGATAAGATCCAAGTACCTCCATCCAAGCTACATGTAATGGTTTCCCCATGGCCATTCTCGCTCTAGGGTATCGACGTAATTGGACCAATATCTCCGAAAACATCCAATGGTCACCATTTCATCTTATTGGCCATTGATTATTTCACCAAGTGGGTAGAAGCAGCATCATATGCTAATGTTACACAAGTCGTGGTGCTTAAATTTTTGCGGAACAACATCATATGTCAATACGGCCTTCCTGAGCAGATCATAACAGACAATGCCGCCAATCTGAACAGTCGGATGATGGGTAAGTTGTGTGAAACATACAAAATCCAACATCGCAACTCGACCCCCTATCGCCCCAAGATAAATGGAGCAGTAGAAGCATCCAATAAGAATATCAAGAACATTATCAGAAAGATGATGGAAACATACAAAGATTGGCATGAGAAGCTACCATTTGCCTTGCATGCTTATCGCACCTCGGTACGAACATCAACTGGGGCAACTCCATTTTCTTTGGTCTATGGTATAGAGGCAGTCTTACGTGTCAAAGTAGAGATACCTTCCCTCCGAGTCCTCAAAGATACTCAGCTCGAAGAAGCAGAATGGGCCCAAAGTCGTTATGAGCAGTTGAACTCAATCGAAGGCAAACGCTTGGCAGCTGTTTGCAGAGGACAGCTATATCAACAGAGAATGATGAACAACTACAATAAAAAGGTGAAGCCCAGAAGCTTTCAAGCAGGTGTCCTCGTCCTCAAGAAGATCTTACCAATTCAACATAACCATAGAGGCAAGTGGACTCCCAATTATAAAGGCCCATATGTGGTGAAGAAAGCATTCTCAGGGGGTGCCTTAATCCTTGCCAAAATGGATGGCGGTGAGCTCCCTAACCCAATGAATAGCGATGCGGTGAAAAAGTTCTATGCTTAACTCTCCTATCCAAATGGGGAGTTGCCTAATCCTTTTTCCTAGACATAGAAGGAATAAAGCATGACAGTAATGAGCGGACTTGGTGAAAACCAAAAAGGGCATTAAGGGTAGAATATAAAGCTCCAACAATAGACAAAGAAGCGAACAAAGGCGAACTTGGTGAAAACCTGAAAGGGCACCAAGGGTAAAATACAAAGCCAAAAACAAATCCTGAAGAGCGAAATCAGTAAGAATCTAGAAAGATCAAGACCACATAAAATAGGGTCCTTTGCAAACAAAGGAAACAACACCATCTAAAAAACAGGAACTGCACACAGTGGAAGACTTGGTCAAACCTGAGGCATACTTGAATCAAATTTGTACATTATATTTGTAAAGACTTGTAATTCTGTTTATCAGATTATAACAAGGGGCACCTTCTATGATATAAATATGTTTTGTGGAATTAAATTGGAAAAATCCTTTTTGTCCCCCAATCATGCTTCATTAGCTTCATTTCACATTTAATTAGAATTTATAAATTCCCAGTATGCTCCTTTGGCATTGCCTTACGAGTAGGGTGAAGCAAGGGTGAGGAGATCTCTTTGCTAGGCCCGCTTTGAACAAAACCTCAAAACATCAATCTCATCCTGTCTCAAACACCTCAAAACCACAGAGAACCAATACCTTATGCCCATGCCCAAGTCAAGATGGAAGGTCTCCCTAGCCAAAGAGGAAAAAGAGCTCCCCAATAAGTGGGATGTCAACCAAACTCTCTAGCAGCATTAAAATAAATCCTCAGCCTCTGCATACATCACATTGCATTCCATGCATATTTTGCATACAAGCAATATTTTCTGCAATTTCAGGAACGTTATGGCCTTTGCAAATCCTAAGAGATCATCCTCAACAAGCTTCTCATCAAACCCTCGAAAGCTTTTATCCAAGAGAGACAACAAGTTGTGATCGCACAACAGCATACATTCAGCATTTTCTTCAATTTTAGGAATATTATCGGCTCTGAAGATCCCAATAGATCATCCACAACAAGCTAACCATGCCCTAAAAGCCTCCATTGTTCAACCATAAAAGTTTTCCTTTGCAATTTCCCCAAAGCTCTCGAAGCACCCTTTCAGCAAATAAACTACGATCTCTTTTCTTCGGGTAACCTCGTAGAGCGATCTCCTTGAGTGAACTAGCAGAGGGAGCCCATATTGGGTCATTAGCAATTTTCTTCAACAATTATTTACCTTTGTCTAGGCCTTAGATGCCTTTTCAGTATCTGTCAGGCCTTAGACGCCTTTTCAATTCTTGATTAGGCCTTAGATGCCTTTTCAATTTATGATTGGCCTTAGATGCCTTTTTCAATTCCTGTCAGACCTTAGATGCCTTTTCTATTTTTGTCAGGCTTTAGATGCCTTTTCAATTCCTGCCAAGCCTTAGATGCCTTTTCAATTCCTATCAAGCCTTAGATGCCTTTTCAATTCCTATCAAGCCTTAGATGCCTTTTCAATTCCTGTCTGGCTTTAGATGCCTTTTCAATTCCTGTCAGGCCTTAGATGCCTTTTCAATTTTTGTCAGGCCTTAAATGCCTTTTCAGTTCATGTTAGGCCTTAAATGCCTTTTCAACTTCTGTCAGGCCTTATATGCCTTTTCCATTCCGGTTAGGCCTTAGATGCCTCATCAAAATTGTTCAAATTCCATCGGCCTTAGAAGCCTCTTTTCATTCTTGGGGACAAATCCAACCATAACATCCTATCCTGCTTCGGCGCTAGGTAAGACAGGTAAGTGCTCCAACCCATCCAAAATGATTCCTTCTTATCTTTGTACATTGTTTGTTTACAAATAATGCACAAAGAGGGGCAGCTGTTGGACCCCATTTTGTTCGGGTTAGACATACATATTCATTTTTAGCTTTATATTATTCCATATTTGTCATTCACTTTGTATAGATAAATAAAGAGGCGTGACTGTTAATTTAAAGGGTGTGACGTTAATTATATATAAAAAACAAAAAAAAACATAAAATAAGAAAATAAGAAAATTCCAAAAAAAACATTTTTCGAACCAGTTGTATGCCTACATTTTTATCTTTCAAACAACATTTTCTGCACCAAAAATAAAAACCAACGGTCACGCCATTGTTCCAATGGTCATAGCACTATTTCCAACGGCTATATTCTCCACCAACGGCCACTTTTCCACCCTATAAATACACCCTCATTCCTCTCCTTCACTCACACAATTTCCACTCTACCACTCTTCAAACTTTCTTATTCAATTCTCCACTTTTTTTGCCTCCTCTTCTGCGAAAATGGCTAACTAGATAACATGCGTGCTGACAGTGTTGGTGCTGGCATGCACTATTGTGTATCCTATGATGGGTGGCGCTTTCATACCCTTACTTGCTTTCATCATCCTCTTGTATGTAATGGCAATGGCTATAAAATATATTTTAGCTTGAACCATGTAATATCTCCACCACGGAGTCCTAAATAAATTGCAGTTTGCATGTTTGTGTGTTATATGTGGGTTTATATATATACATATATAGGTTAAATAAATAAATAAAACCGTCCTAACGATCAGTCGATCCGAAAAAAAACGTAAACAGTACTTAGGGCACTATGCGAGTTACTGTTTCATGAACAGTACCCCCGGTGCTATTCCATGAACAGTGCCCGCACCCTTTATTTGACTTCTTAATAATAATAATCATAAAAATAATAAAAATAGAAGTCCCACATTGAAAGTTTTGCAAAAACTTCCTCCCCATGACTCCTATATAAGGGGTCCTCTCCCTCTTCCAAAACACACCAACACCATCAAATACACATAACTCTAAAAAAGGAGAGTAGAGTGTAAAATTAACTGCGGCTCTAAAAGAGAACTATGGTTATAGTCAAATTAATCTTTTTCCTTCTTTTGTAGAAAAAGGAGACATTCGGGAGAAGGGCGCCCTTGGTCCACGATATTCCAGGTTTTTATTCCTTTCCTTATTTAGTTTTTATTATTATTTTGTGTAGTAAATTAGTAGTTAGTTTGTAATTAAATTTAGTATAATTAGTTAGTTAGTTTTTTAAATTTGGCATAATTAGCATAATTTCAATTAGTTAATTTTAGCATATTTAGTGAATTAGTTAGTTTTTAAATTTAGCATAAATAGTATAATTAAATTAGCATAATTAGTTAGTTAATTTTTAATAAGTTTGTAATTAAACTTTTCAAATTTAGACTTGTAAATAGTAATTAAGTCTGGTAATTAATTAATTAGCGCGTAATGAATTAAATAACATTAGTAATTAGATAAATTAGTAATTAACTTTTATAATTAATTTTCATATTTAAAATTTAGTAAATAATTAGACTAATTTAAATAATTCGTAATTAGATTATGATAATTAAATGTAACTTTTAACTTTTAATTTAATAATTAGCGGGTAAGTAGTAATTAAGCCTGTTAATTAATTAGCATGTAACAGATTAAAATAACATTTTGAGAATTAGATTTAGATTAGATGTAATTTTAAAAAAACAAAAAAACAAAAAACAAAAACAAAAAAAAAAAAAACAAAAAAGAAACCTCCTCCTCCTAAGATAGGTACCGAAAGAGCGTTGTAGGGGTGCTAAAACCTTCCCGACATGTAACCAACTCCCCAACCCACCTCTGGTAATGCATGCCACATCTTAACTACTCAAGGTAGAGGGTATCCAACTATACCCCAAAAACAGTTGGTGGCAACTCTGTATATTTTATCATTTGGGGTTAGCCCGGACGAAAACGAGTGATAACAATTGTGGTAGCCTGTGTGGCTGTGGTTGTGGTAGCCTATGTGGCTGTGGAGCCTGTGTGGTTGTGGTTGTAGAAGCCTGTGTGGCTGTGGAAATGGTTGTACGTGCCTTTGTGGTTTGTTTGTGTGCTGACATATTTATAAATGTTGATTATAACCTGTTTATATATTATTGCCACGACACTGAACTTATACACATTGACATGTAGATGCTAGGAGCATGGGATGTGTTGGGGAGATATGATCCCTACTGAGCTGTGGTTGCTCACCGCTCCTACTGTGTCTTGTTTGTTTTTAGGAACTTATAGGTGTTAGGTGGGAACACCAAGGTGGAAGACGGAGTTATTTGTTGTGTTTTGTTTTATGTTATTTTGAGGGAATTAATGTAACCCCAATGGGAGAAACAATGTAAAAGGTTTTTTTAAATTAATAAAGTGATGTGCTTTGTCTTATGGGCATCTATTGTGGTTTGAATTTAATAAAATTATGTGTGTTGGATCAAGCCTAGAATTTGGATTATGCAAATAAAACCCAATGTAATTTGATCTAAGACTTTTGTTGTTTCATTTTATGTTATTGCAGAAGATATGAACTTAATCTGGACCTATACTCGTGAGGGCAAAGAAAAGGACAGGATACATAATCCTGATCTGGACAAGAGTGAGTGTCATCAAATACTTGGTATATAACCAAGTCTTTACTTCATATAGAATAAGGATCATACGTGCAGACTAATGAGTTAAAGCGACGTACTAAGGAATCTGCGCCTAATACTTTAAACAGACTAAGTCAATAGATGCGGAGTAAGAATCCTAGTCTATAAGTCGCACGGAGTAAGTCACAGTTATCTTGGAGTAAAAGAGGCTAAGTCTTCTACTCAAGCGGACTAAGGAAAAGAATCACGGAGTAAGAAATTCGGAGTATTCTATACATGCGGAGTAAGGAATGACTTATGCGGAATAAGGACCCGAGTCTTTATTTCGCACGGAGTAAGGAAACTTGATGCGGAGTAAGGAATCCAAACCTGTTACTCTTGCGGAGTAAGGATGTGCTGATACAGAGTAAGCCATCCGTTCCTTTAACTCATGCGAGTAAGGAAACTAGATACAGAGTAAGGAAGTGCTAATGCGGAGTATGCACTCCGACTTTCTCATTTATACGGAGTAAGAAAGCGCTGATACGGAATAAGGATTCCAGTACTAAATTGATACGGAGTAAGCAATCATTGTTATGGAGTAAGGATCCAAGCTTAGTTTAACATGGAGTAAGGAACCTTACACCGAATTTAAGAAGACGCTGCTTCAATTTATCTCTTCACATTCAAAGTCACCAGCTCGCTGCTTCTCGATGTAAGATAAAGGGCCAGTTTGGCATTGCTTCTGGGAGGCTGCTTCTGCTTATAAAATAAGCAGAAGCAGCAAAAGCTGTTTGGTAAACTTAATAAAAAGTACTTATAAAAAATTTTTTTGCCTTTTTTTTTATCCAAAAGCAAAAGCAATTCAAGGGTTGCTTTTAGAAGCTGCTTTTATAGGAAGCAGTTTTAAAAAAATAAAAATGACAAAAGTATCTATCATTTAGCACAACTACGATCTCTACATCGTGTTTTCGCCACATCAGAGGGACGGCAGAGGGACGGCCGGGGGGAGGGGGGGTAGAGGGACAAAGGGACGGTAGAGGTGGACATGGCGATCCTGGCCGAGAACGCTCTCTCCCCGATGGGTTTTCGCCACATCGTGTCCCAGACGCCGCGCCACCTCGTCCCCAACGCCCGCCTCCTCTGCATCATCACCGAGATCATGCACACACACACTCACGCGAAGGGAAAAGGCGCAATGAAGAGGGCAATTCGACGAGGCGGGGAAATGGGGTGCGATTCCACCATGGGAAGAGGGGAAGGGGAGGGGAGGTTGGGTTCTTGTTGGGTCACTTGATCTATGGACATTTTTTTGATGTGGGGTGCTTTTAGCTTGGAGCAGCAAACCAGAGTAATGGGTTTTGGAGGCTTTGGGGGAGGGAAATGAAGACCACGACTGCTGGCTCCCAAGAAACACTGGGAATAAGAGGGAGGGCGATTTATAGAGGATGAAGAAGAAGAGTGTCAGCGACATTGAATTGGATTATTGAGCAATTGAATTCATAAGGAAGGAATAACTGAGTGAATTAGGTTATGGGTGTTGTGCGCCACCTTCGAGCTCGTCCAGGAGAAGAAGTTCGGGGAAAAGAGGAAGTGCTCCGCCGCGTATTGTTCGTCCCATGGGTGAGTTTAAAATATTTTTTCTAATTTTTTTATAAAAAATTATAATACAACTAAAAAGGTTATTTTTGTCTTTTAAATTTCTACAGTACTTTCATTTTTAATTTACCAAACACTTATCACCTGCTTTTAAATTTTAAAGTACTTTTAAAATTATATTTTATCAAACACTCACTTGTTTATTTTCATAGCAACTTATTTCTCCAGCACAGCTAAAAACAGCTTCTTCTAAAAGCACAACATTACCAAAGTAAGCCAAACTCGTTGAGAACCTAAAGCATCTTACACGTGGATCATCCGGATATGTGGGCACAACTTAGACTGAACTTGGGAACTCACAAACGCGCTTATGTTTTGTAAACCCAAGACCTTGAGCTCCACATCCGCAACACTTAAAACAGAGAGGATTTCGAGGAACAGTCAATGTGCACATAGTCCGGAACAACAAGTTCCAAGACTGTCTCTCAAGGATGTGTTATATATATAATGTAAACCTTGTACATGAAAAGTGTGAATATACGAGAACTCAAGTAGATCATAGAGGCTAGTGTGTGAGTACATTTGTCATGCCCCCAAATTCCAGGGAACCCGGAACTAGGAGCATGACTTCCCCTTGCCCGCACCCGAAAGGTCAAGGGGTTGGTGACTAGCACCAATGGAGAATACACCGCAGGTGCTGTCTCAAATATGCAACACTGTACAGTCATACATCAAGGGTAATCCTGTACTTTCCCATATATCATCATGTATACAATGAGTCAAACAGTCATACAGACATCACATCACAAACAATATGCAAATACAACTATCCACGGACCCATGTCTGGGATACAACACATAATACAATACAAAATACAGTACTCATACATCAGAGTAGTGGGCACGTCCTCCTGGAAGAAAGTCCTCCACTAGTCTCGGGTCACACCTGAAAAGGGGAAATAACAAGTAGAAGTGAGCGACAAACTCAGTAGGTGACCCCAATATTCCACATCATGCAAACGTACAAGTCTATGTTACATGCTCTGTGTACTCGTGCACTGTGTAGTGTGCACAATCATCAGGACTCAGCTTGTAAACAAACATCAGGACCCAGCCTGCCCTTACAGACAGCTTGTCCACGATTCTCAACAGGATCCCAGCTCAGGGCACTCAGCCCTACCACAGCCCTATATGCCCAGACACAGTGCCACACAGGCCTACCATCGGCGCATATGCCTGCCACGGCCACAGCGCAATATGCCCCCGGCCACAGTACCACACAGGCCTGCCATCAGCGCATATGCCTACCCTGTCAACCACATAGCATCATCTGTGCTCCACGGTGAGAACCCAACAAGTCATGGAACCCAAGTCCCAAATCCGCAACCCAACATACCAACACCAATATGGTCTTAAGGTGTACAACACTCCCTTTAGAATTGTAGTCAGTCTTCACAAGTCGATCCTCATTCCTTGACTAAGAAAGGAGATACCCATAGCAGCTATTTTCTTCCAATAAAAAGTCCCGGCATTGGGTCTCCAGATCATAACTAAAATAATCTAATTTTTGGGGAATTTTCTGAAATTTCTAACCCCACTTTCCAAAAATTCACCTCTACGAAAAATTGGATTTTTTCCGAGATTTTACACTAAATCCCAATTTTCACATTTTGAAAGAGTGGGAATTAATTTTTCTAGTATTTTTCTTTGAATCCAAATGGGGGGCATTTCGTTATTTACATTGTAACTTAAGTATAATACTTTATAAGTTACAATGCAAATGGTCTAGTCCAGTGCAGCTGCACTGGCTCGAAGCTGCCTAACTCGTAGCTTCAGGACTGCGACTCGTAGCTGCAGAGCGCAGAACTGCAGTGCGCCTCGACGACTCGAAGGTGGTCTTCAATCCTCGACCTTCAGACCACGACTTTCGACTCTCGGACTACGAAACTACGGGTCTACGAACTACGACCCTACAAACTACGGGTCTATGAACTACAACCCTACGAACTACGAGTTTACGAACTTTCGACCCAAATCTTCGGGTCTTCATCCTTTCGACCCAGTAACGCGCCCAGGGTACTGTTCATCGTCATTTTCGCCTGTTCTTCATCTGGAACTAACCCAGCGACCCCCAGACGCTCCCAAACATACGTTTTACGCAACAGATGACCATATCTACCTCAAAACGTGTCCAGAACATCTCTAAATCGCACAGATAACAGCAAAAACACGCACCAAATTTTAGATTTCTAGAAATCTAGATCTAAATCTAGATTTCCATGGTTGACTTCTCAACCCTCATGGAATATGCAATTAAACAGCCCTAGATCACAGAAACACATATTAAAACTGATATAAAATAGTTCTTAACTACAGATCTTATGCTAAACCATTAGATCTAACCCAAAATTGGATTTCTCCCCAAAACCTAGGGTTCATGCTCAATTTCATAAATAAATCATGATAAATTCGTGCAGATCCAAAACAGAATCAAATAAGGAGTTTAAGGACACCTACTTGGAGTGATTCTTTGAGCTCCACGAACCCAAATCGCCCCAAATTGCCAAGGCACCAAGCTCCAAGCTCTCTCTCTCTCTCTCTCTCTCTCACGCACAAACGTGATAGCGTAAAGTGAAAGCTTTTTCTTTTTCCTGCTATTTATATTTCTGCCAGTCATTGACCAATAACTAACCTAGTCAATCATTGACCTAGTCAATAATTGACCTCCAAGGTCCCGAACTCCAAATCAAGTCAAATTACAGTCAAAATGCTCGAAATGATGAGTACAACACTATTCAAATAATATCACACCCACATGACCGCCCAAACGCAAAGTCAACCAATAAACCCCAAAAAGTCAACAATCGGGTCAAACGGGGCCCCGACTCGGAATCGGGCTCAGATACAGTCAAAATGCTCACATCGACGACTATACTACCGTCCAGATAGTTGCATTCCCATAGAATGGCTGTCTCTCAAAACTACCAAAATACGAGTCTTTACATCCTCCCCACCTTAGGACTTTTCGTCCTCGAAAATAAAACACATGCTCAAAAAACATAGCAAAATTCAAGCTCAATGTCCCAACAACAAAACATAAAACATGATCACACATGTGCAATGCAACTCACAACAAGCCAAACGGGTTAACAAAATCCAACAACAACAAGCTAAACCGCATCTCCAACAACATGTGCATAAAGCATAACTCATACCTCAGGGAAGGTCCTCACAACATTGTAAACAGAGTGTTAGAGAGTTGTTAAGTAGATCAAAAAGCTCTTCTGCTTCCATTTTGTTGTACTTATCATTTTGATAATAAAACAAAATACTTCCACTATCTGGTTATCTTTCGCATTGATTCTATTTCTTAACCAGATAGGTGTTGTGCCACAGAGTTACACAAGAGTTTCGATAAGAGCCTATTCACCCCCCTCTAGGCTCCAAGGGACCAACAATGTGATGTCTTGTGTAGTATTATTAATCCCAACCCCTTATCCACAACGTGAGTAAAGGGGAGTCATGAACTGGTTTCCTCGGGTTGGAAATCCAGGGCGTGACAGGAGGTTAGGGTTGAGCCGGGGGGTTGAGCAGCAGCGTGGACTCGGTCGCGGGTTAGCGGTCTTGTCACGCCCCAATTTCCTTTCACTTGGAAATGGGTAGTGACTGCCCATGCCCGCACCCGAAGGGTCAAGGGGTTGGTGCAAGCACCTAAAAAGGACTTATGACATGGGTGCTGTCCCGAACTTGTACAACCAAGCTAACATGCCACGAGGCATGCTCCTGCTCCCAAACCATGCACACAACCACAAAACAAACAATAACCATATCTCAATTTATTTCATTTCAAAGGGGCTCAAAGTTCATTACAACTTAATTGGGGAAAAACTCTTATCAAACCACAATATGTTCTGTTTACAAACAATCCAAACCATAAAAACACAAATCCACAAAAGCAATGAAATTAATATAAAGTCTTCAGCCTTAGTAGCCTACCACCACAACTCCTCCACCTACCGCCTGCTAGACCCTGCAAAAAGAACAGTTTATAGGAGGGGTGAGCAAACCATAGCTCAGTAGGGTTCCAGTCTCCCCAGACCCATCCCACTCTACAAAATGCATGACAAGTGTATACTTGTGCTCGTGTAGTGCCTAAAACTAAAGCAGCAAATATCACCCAGTAACACGCCATTTACCTGTGCCCACACTGGAGGGCAGAGGACACCCCGCCACCACGACGACATGACATACCACATCCAGGCGAATGTTGCATGGTCACCAATGCAACATTTTCCACCCGAGTCAGATATGGCCATCACCTCCTCGGACGCCATACCTACCCTCAGGAATCGGTGCAGACTTAGCCCACCATCGTGAGTGCTACACCGAGGCTCAGGACGGCAGTCCTGGCCAAATCTCAAAGGGGTCCAGTAGTTGTACCTGGCCCATAAGTCAGCTCAACCCACAAGTATTTGGGTACTCATTCTCAAACACAAGTTCATAACATCTCAACAAGTACATTTCAAGTACATCTCAGTAAACACAGCTCAAACACAAATGTAACTCAGTAATGCAACTCAGCCATACATCTCAACTCAATACAAAGTAACCCAGCAATTTATCTCATCTCAATACAAGGTAACTTAGTGAGCATAACTCAAACGTGTTAATGCAACTTAGCAAGCATAACTCAGACATATTAATGTAAACCAACAGTACACTCAGCTCATGCAGTGCAACAACATTTTCACTAACATTCACAGTTTACAGTTTTACCAACATAGGTGTTTTTGAACTGTTTTGGCAAGTTTTTAGACAAATTCAACTCATGAATATTATCCAAATCACTTTATTTTCCACACAAGGGATTTTTGGCTAAATGGGGCAGCCAAAAGAGGCAAAATGAAGGGTGTGCGTCATATGGGCCATATGACGTGCAGGGGTATTTTTGGCTCCCTACCTTCTACACATCTCAAGGAAGTCTGGGGTAAATTCTCAGGGTATTTGGACCTGCACGCCATATGGGGATATGGCATGCAATATGGCGTGCAGTCATGTTTTTGCACAGTTTTCTTTGTTTTGTTATTCTAAAGATTTCTCTCTAAAGAACCCACCTCAAATTCCGGTTAGTTTGTGAGTCATTAGGTTTTAAACCTAGAATACAAGGCCTATTTTCAATTCCAGCCTCTACACTCATGCCCAACTACCCATCCAGACAAACCCAGGCCATCTAAATCAATTCTTCCTCAGATATCTATATTGAAAATCTCAATAAACCAACACACGCACATATATATATATATATATATATATACTTATCATCACATTCATAGAGTTTGGGGGTAAGAAAAGGGTCACAAAGGATCCACTACTAAATTTCTAGGACTCATCCATGACAGGTAAAATCCAGAATTTTGTGAGAGAGTTTCAAGGGTTGATAAAGAAATCCTTACCTCAAGAATTTGGGAATACAACAGATCATTGTATCCTAGCTACCTCAACGCCTTCGGTCTCCCGTCGTCAGCAAGGAACCTTAGGTCGTCGGCTTTGGATCGTCTCCCTCCCTCTCTAGCCATCTCTCCCTCTCTCTGACCATGTCTCTCTCTCTCTCTCCCTCTCTCTCTCTCTCTCTCTCTCTCTCTCTCTGACGGCTACAAGGGTTACAAGGATCAAGAACCCTAATCCTTAGAGCTCCACCTTTTTATATAGACCCCTCTTAATCAAAACAACGTAGTTTTGATTAATTGAAGCCCAGCAGCTTACAGCCCAAAGCCCATGGTTTTCTAACCCACCTCATCAAGCTTAACAGCCCATTTTTATTAAGCCCAACTCATATTTAAAATAAAAACCCTCAAATAAATATTAATTGGGATATTTAAATATATGTGAAAATCCCAAAATACCCCTTAGGGCCTCAAACTCCAAATTGAGCCCAAGTATAGTCAAAATTCTCCATTCGACTAGCACCTCACTGTTCTGATGTTCATTCTCTAAGACAAGGTCTCTTACTCAAGGCTAACTCCAAGAACCCCTCAAACACGAGTCCTTATAGGTCTGGTTTGGTCAGAGAGAGAGGAGGCAACCATGGTTGGGTTTAGCTAGCTGGAGGGATGGGCGAGTGGTGGTCCGATGGTCCTCCGGGATCACGGCGTCTGTTGCGTGGATCTGGTGATGGAGACGAGATGGGAAAGGAGAGAGGAGGAAGACGACACTGGAGTTGGTGAAAGGGATAAGATCGCACGAGAGATGGCTTATGTGGCTGCTAATTTTTTGTTTAATTTTTATTATTTATTTTTTTGTTTTTGATTTTTTTTTTGATTTTTGTTTTGTTTTATTTAGTTTTTAACCAACCAAGGGCCGACACATGGCCTGGAGACGATCGGGGAAAATAAAATAAAAGAAAAAAGAAAAAAAAATTTGTTTTTGAGTTTTTAACCGATATCTTTCAGTTTTTGGGATCGACAGGGCAAACCGGATTTCAAAACATTTCGAAAAATTGTTTTTGGACTCGGGCTGTCATGAAGAGCGACCCCGTGTCAATTTTATTTGAAAACGATCTTGTTTTTACCACAAGCCTGTACTGAGTGCTCCAAGACTATTTTATTATTGAAAAACGATTTATTTTTAATTTTTATTGAAAAAGGCCCCGAGAGCGAATATATACAATATATGTCAAAATTCTCAGAATGACAAGTAGGATGAGATTATGAGGTTTGTGACCTGATTTGAGTGCCGTTTGAAAGGTCAATTACCGTTTTGACCCCCACTAGCGGCCCGGATGCCATTTTGACCCTCTTCGTTTGACCTCAGAATTAAGCACGGTCGAAAGCGTTGATCCTCGAACTTAATTTTCGATCGCCCAGGACCAGCTCTTTGGCATTTGGAGGCCTTTCTTGAATACTTTCTTAAAATTAGCACTTATAACTTAACGGTCACGACTTTGTCGTCCTACAAAAATTTCACAAACCGAGGTGGCGTGGAAGGAAATTGAATTTGATGAAATGTGTCCAACTCAGAAAAATACGGTTCAACAGTGTGTTGGTTTGAGGATTGGGCCTTGGGCTTGGTGACTTGTTTGTGTTCTCACTGTGATGCACAGGTTATGCTATGTGGTTGACTTGATAGGCTGAGGCCTGGATTGAGCTATTGTGCTCGTGATGATAAGTTGTGGCTTGTGTGAGTTGTTGAGCTTGTGGTGTTAAGGCTGAGTGCCCTGAGCTGGAATCCTGTTGAGGATCGTAGACAAGTTGTCCTGTGTGAACAGTCTGGGACCTGATGTTTGTTTGCAGGTTAAGTGCTGATGATTGTGTATACTACACGGTACACAAGTACACTGAACATATAGTATAAACTTATATGTTGTGCATAATTGAGTGATGTGGAGTTTTGAGGTCACCTATTAAGCTTGTAGCTTATCCCTACTTTCTTGTTTCTCTTTTTTAGGTGTGGCTAGAGACTAGTGGAGGACTTTTTTCTAGAAAGACATGTCCACTACTCTGATGTATGATACAATATTATATGTTGTATTGATTTTATATTATATCCCGGACATTGGTTCATGAACAGTTGTATTTGCACACTTTTTGTGATGTGATATTTGTATGACTGTTTGACATATTGTTTTGCATATTGATGTATGGAAACGTACAGGATCGCCCTTAATGTGTGACTGTATAGATTGCATGATTGAGACAACACCCACATGTAGTCTGTATTGGTGCTTGTCACCAACCCCTTGACCTTTCAGGTGCGGGCAAGGGAAAGTCATGTTCTTGGTTCTAGGTTCCTTGGAATTCAGGGGCATGACAGTCTTAATCCTCTCACTCAGCTCCCTCATTCAAAAAACACAAAAAAAGAGGGAGCCACACAGTCCGATTGCTTTTTCGCTCCACCTCTCTCTTTGCTTTTTCAAATACCCACATATACACTCTCTCTCATCTCAAGTCCAGAAATGCCATTTTCATTTCCTCCGTTCTATTTTCCTTTCTTTTCATTATATCTCTAACAACAATATCAACATCAAAAATCAACAAAAAAGGAAAGAAACAGGTTCATTTGCATTTCTAACTAACAATACTTGGAGTACTTCCGGCCTAATTCTAACCAACCAGTCTTTGGAGTCTCGTTTTCCCGCAAATGTTGTTGCTATTAGAGCCCCAAGTCAAAGACAAAGTCGATTCACTTTTTATTTCGTGGTCTTAATCTATTCTCGTTTTACTTTCTTTTGTAATTGTTATATTGTGTTGTTTTTTTGTTTCATTTTATTTTTATTTTTATTTATTATTTTTCTTGTTGTGCAAAGTATAATATGTAATAGCAAGTAAAAAAAGGGGTTACAATAAAGAGAGAGAGCGAACAAAAAAGATGAAGTATGCCAAAAATAAAAGAGGGAGTGAGTTTGTGTTTATTTTATTTGTAGATGTCATAATCACACACTTAATATTTAAAAAAGATATTGTTTATTATCTAAAAACAAAAACTAACTGAACAAATTGATAAAAAAAGAAGCAAAAACATAAAATATGCATTTTTTTACATGTGTTAGTTGTTAGTTTCACTCCTTTCAAAAAACACAAAAAATGTTTTCAGAGAAAAAAAAATAAAAAGAAACAAAAATAAAAAAAATAATAAAAAGAACAGCAAAAGTTCAAAGACCAAATGTTTTAGAATTTCCTTTAGAAACATAGAGTAAGTCAAATGTAATCTTAACTTTCACAAATAATTTAAAGCGAAGTAAAAAGAGTAGAATTGTAGGTTCTTAGACTAGTCAAACTCAAACAAACAGTAAAAACAAATAGAAACCTTTTTCTCCTAAAATAGATACTAAAAGGAGTGCTAATCCTTCTTTACACGTAACCAACTCACGAACCTTTCTCTAGTAATGTAGACCACATTTTAACTACTCAAGATAGAAGGTATCCAACTATACCTCAAAAACAGTTGGTGGTGACTCTATTCCTCACCATTGGATTTCGGTTGAGCTCACCTCAAATGGGCCTAGACGACAACAAGAGATGATACCAGTCACAACATTGTCGCCTCCCCCCCCACCCCTTGCATCGCGATTGACTCCTCCTTGCCTCATAGCCAATCGACCCCCCTGCCTCACAATGCCATTGACTCCCCCAATCCCTATGTCGCGATCGACCTCCCCCTCCCCCTTACCCACCAATCCACATTGGCATCGACTCCCTGCCCTCGCCCTTCACCTCGAAGAACCACCGTGCCTCCTCCTGCCCTTTGTCTTACTCGAACAAGCTGACCTCAAAGACAACAGACGCATTACCCTTTTTCTAGCTACCGCCTTTGCACAGATTGACCCGCACCACCTCTACACAGATCAACACGTCGACACTGTCGCTACCAAGATCAAGCCCATCCATCAAGATTGACCCTGTCGGCATAGAGGGTGGCATCACAAGTCATTTGTGACTTTTGCCAAGCTTGACCTCGTCCTCCACCAAGTCTCTTTGAGCATGGAGTTCATGGCTGTCAGTTTGGAGGGTGGCATCATAAGGCAGGGTAGTGTGTGAGAGGTGGGTGCGAATAAATAATAAGGGGCAATGCTAGAATTCCATTCCCACGATTGTGGGAATATTTCAAAACCTATTATGTGAGGGGATTAAAATTTATCCCTGTTTAGAGGAATATGATTCCAAAAAAATCATTCATTCCATCCTCTTTGGCTATCAAACATGAAAATGGGTTTTTATGTGTCAAATGAACTCTAAAAATTTTGTGTGAATTTTAAACAGTAATTTTTAAGCTAAAACTTAACTTATTAATATGGGTAAATCCGTAATTCTGGTGGGAAGGAAGCCCTTTTATTTTATTCCGACGATAATCATTACCGGACTGAAAACGCGTATCGTCTTTCTCCATACCCACGCTCCTCTCCCTCTCTTCGCTCCGTGCTCGAGCACGAGGACGACGACACGATGGCTCAGATAGGCCAATCGACGCCAGTAAACCCTCATCCGCCTCCTAATATGGCGGCGGAGACTCAGGTTCAAGACGCCGTGAAGTTGGCAGGGTCGAAGCGTGGCCGCGATGACGTCAAGCTCAAGCCCTCCGATGGTGGCGACGTCGAGGAGTCGGCGAGGTCTCCGAAGCGCAGGAAGGGGCAGGAAGTGCTGTTCCGGATCGTGGTTCCGTCGAAGCAGATCGGGAAGGTGATAGGTAGGGTCGGGTCGAGGATCCAGAAGATTCGAGAAGACACTAGAGCCACTATCAAGATCGCTGATGCCATCGCCGTGAGTTCGTTGCCTCTCTCTCTCTCTCTCTCCCATATCTGTGGAGCAGTAGTTACTTGATGGAGTGGTATACTGGTATTAACGTCCATTAGTGAATAAATGTTGAACTCAAAGATTGTTCGGTCAATTGGAAACTAATGAGAAGAATAGAAAGTTTGTGTTTGATTTGGATGCTGAGAAAGCTATGAAGAATATATAATAAATGAACAGTTTGAATTTTCTTTTTCAGGACAAAAGCTTAATTTGTTTTTAAACAGACTTGTTTGGCAACAAAACTGCTTTTGGTTTTTCTGAAACCCAAAATTGGCTTAAAAGTCACTTGTTTGTACTTTTAAAGGCTGTTTTTTAAGGGTAACCCTAAGGCCTATATGCTTCTAAAGTTCTAAATTATCCAGAAAAACTCTTTTTTGTTTAGCCAGCTGGTTCTTAATCAAGGAAAAGAGAACGCAGCAAAATAGAGTTTGTTATTCTAGCTTTGTTTTGGTTTGGAGGGGGACAATTGAATTGGGAGAATTAAAGTTTTAGATGTTTGTTTTTTTGCTGATTTTGTTTCAAAGGCTGTGGCAACAAAAAAAATGAACTTGGGTTTCCAACAAGACTATAAATGGTTATATCGAAGTTGAACTTATGTTGCATCAATAAAACTACATGCTCATGTAAGAGGATGTGTGACTGCATCTGTGCGTGCGTGTTTATTTGGCTGTGTTCATTTTAGGTTTGTTTTTGGAAGATTGGGAGATTATTAATCTTCTATGTGTTTTACCATGCTTGTTTGTATTGTTAAAATCTCAACATTATTATTAGTTTTTTCATTGGGGGAAATTGTAGGAACAATGCCACTGCATAGAAACTTTCAAATATAGAGTTTACTCAGGCAACCACACAGTTTTTTTCTAAGCAAAGCTTGTCAGATTGGATTTTCCTTTGGAAATCATACAACCAAAATTGATATTAGTGATTATGGTTTCCTACTTTAAGACTTTCATAAATTTCTTCCTAGAACAGATGACATTAAATGGAGGTCATCTCTTTTTGTTTAACTATAACTTCCCAAGAACCTATGACTGATAAATGCCTAGATAGTGTTGTATATATGCTCTTTGCGCACTCTTTGTGTGCTTTCTCTTTCTAATAAACTTTCTTATTTATAGAAAAAGAGTTAAATTGTGTCATTATCTCACACATGGCCTATTCAGTGCCTCATTGCGTGCCTCCTTTTATACAACACTTTTCAAATTTATAGTGTATGATGCCCTTATCAGCTTGCATCACTCTCCTTTGATTGGACAAAGCTCACATTGAAAAACTTGCTTTTACACCTTTGTAATGCTTAGGAATTTATTTTTCATCCTTAAATTTGAAAATCAGAATCATGTTAAATATTGTGTATACGTATAACACAAATGAATATGGTATAACACAGATGAGCACTAGCACAAACTTGGGGTGATCTAGATACACGCTGAACATTAAAGAGCTACTACTAGAGACTAGCACAAACTTGGCAACCTTTAAAACATATTTGAAGGTATGGGGCAATAATTATTCTGTCCATTCAATCATGCATAGGATGCGAATATTTAACATCAATCCTTTCTTTCAATTTCAGTGGAATTAGTTGAAGTGACTGGATCGCCAATAAGCTGCCAGCTTGTCGCTGAATTTCTCTTTGTGTTTAATTTTGAAACCATCCTTGAGCTGAAAATCATAGAACATAATACTTGATTTTCTCTTGGATTCCGTTTTGTCTCATTTTTAAAGGCTTAGATTTACTGAAATTCCCAGTTGTGTTTCCATAACAATTACACAGCTGAATGCATCCTTTGTTCTCTATGTTTCATAGTAGTCAAAATGCCATAGCGACCCAAAGCATTTTGGATAGCTCGGATGCTTTAGCAATAGAGCTCCAATAAAGCAATCAAAGCATAATATCATTAAAAATTATTATAAAATTCAAAATATACATAACAAAGAGAACATAACAGCATATTATCATGCATGACAATGCAAAGCTCCAAATAAAACATAATAAAAATTCAGTCTTACCCTCTTAGTATTACTAAGGCAACACAATAACATGACTCATTGATCATTATAATCCTTGAGGAGTTCAAGTGTTCTTGGGTTTCTACCATGTGATGTGCTATTGGGTATTTCACCAAAGTCATCATGGACATCAATATGACATCTTCTTCTTCCTAGTGCCAACAGTATGACTCATTAACTCTACTATTACCACCATGTTTACGTTGCCTATGCAATGATCCCCTATAGTCGCCGTAGGGAAATTTTGGCCTCTAAGTCTTCCTCAACCAACCACTCATTACTCCAATCAAGTCCATCAAGCACTAATGGGTCAAAATTTCTACCCTTATGGATTTCCTTGAATCTTGCTGCTAGCTCACAATTTCATTGAATGTCGACAAGATCATTTAATCTTTGATACTAACTTATTCCACTTCTTCGTGTCAATCTAGTTCCAAAAATAATGCAAAGTGTCACACTAATAACACATTATTTATAACATGTAATTACCTCTTAATGATTTAATGATATTAGAATTTATATTGTATGATCATTATGCATACTTACAAATTCAAATGTTCCCCAATTGCAATTAGAACTAGAAGAAGAAGAGCAGAATCTTAGCAAACCCGAAGCAATTTCTCCAAGCTCACTTGAAGAATTTCCATGGATAATCAACCAATTAACTATAAATTGTATAGTCAAAAGTATCATGATTAGGCACCAAACAATAAAACTTAATAATTTTAGTTGAACAAGGAATACAACTTACTAGGGCTTAAGATTGCTCATTGCCTAATGGCCATTTGGTTTTTAAACACAACTCTAACCAATTGATAATTGCTTATTTGTTCAATTATATGGCACCCGTTTCATCACAACTTATTTGAAAGCATTAATTAACTTAAAAATTGAATTAGGCCCCTTTACAGTGAATAGGAAGTACTTGTAAGGATTGACAAGGAAAAATATAATTTATGCTCCATTTGACACTCATGGTGCCTTTCAATAATGTCACGCACATTCTTGCACAATCTTTCCATATTAGGAAAATTATCTTTGACCTTTTTCCTTTTTCCTTTTTCATTGCCTCTTTTAGCCTTGCACCTAGGTAGAGGGGGATCAAAAATTTTCACTTAGGGTGGGCAGATAAAAAATTCCACCTAGATGGGCAACTTTCGTATTTGAATTTCAAAATTTAATATATATAACATAAAAAAAAGCTAAAAATCAAAATTTATTGTTCATATAAATCGAAAGTAACAAACAAAAGGTTTATCATAATATTTTATAATTGATTTTTATGTGTCTTCATATTTTGAAACTATTGTATAATAACTTTATTATCAATGCTTTTAAAAATGTCTTTTTTTATATAGCTATTATTCACTCATTTAACTATGCAATTAATTGTTTTGTAATCTTCATAGCATAGAATATTATTTTCATTGTGTCAGTTATAATTGGTAAGTTAATGTCAAAGTCATCAACAAATAAAGTAATGGATAGATCACATTTTTATTAGTTTCAATTATTTTCTAAGCAAGATCACAAATTCTTTCGAGCATTGAAAATTCATGCTTTGAGCAAGGTAAATAAGTTTTATTTAGACTAGACTTTTGTGGAATTTTTAATTATACATTGATACTATTAAATTAATAAGTTGAGGGTGGGCATTTGCCCACTTGGTCACACCCATGCACCCAGGCATGCTTTGGACAATTATGTTCTCACCTAATGCATCCCATATCCACTCGCATGTTATGATTGTTTGGTGATGATCTTCTACAAGTTGACAACTTTGTGCTACCTGATTTTGAAACAATGATACTTGACAGTGATACAGTTTTGATAGGGTTTGTATTTGACCATGCATGCATGGTATAAAAATATATGATTCATGAGCTGAATTGGGCAATATGATTTGCCATTAAACAATTTATGTTGAAAGGAGGATTTTTTTTTTTGGTGCGTGGTTCATATTTGTTTAATTTGTAAGTTTTATTGCTCCTTTTTATATAGGAAACTTGGTCTCAAACATATTTGAAAAATGTCTTTGGGCTTTCAAATAAGTTCTTGCTTGTTTGGTAGTTAAGAATTCGAGGAACGTGATTACTATGAAAATGGAAATAAAATGTGGCATTATCATTCCATTGTTTAGTGGCCTCGGGGATATTTAATAGGATGATCTTATTTTTGAAAACATAATTTTTTTAAAATAGTAATATCAAATAATTTAAAATTATTTATAAGTAATATAAATTCATAATTATGTTTTAAAAAATAATTGAAGGTAATCAAACGGAGCCCTATAGAATCAAATTTTGATTTTAGGATAATTATTAAAATATCCTTTTAAATTAAGAAGTTCAAATTAACAATGTCTCGACACGTGCGGCACGCGTGTGACACCGGGGGCCTCGTTGGCGATCGTCTCGCGGTGGTCTCTCGTCGTGCGCTGCCTTGTCTTTCCAATAGCGCCGACGCTCGGGTTCCTTGCGCTCTGTCCGGATTGAGGCCAAATCGTTCGAGGTCCAGGTACTCGGACGCTCGATTCGCCTAGTCGAACGTAGTCAAACGCGGGTCTCCGCTATCTTGATCTCTTTGTCGGTAGCGACCTGGTTAGGCTCAACGCTTCTCGAGTTGGCGGGCCAGCCTTCAGTCGCCGGCCTTGTGGTTTGTTCCTATCGAGATGGCGATCGGGTGTTTCTGGCTCAGAGATGTCGCAACTGGAATGGCAGCTTCGTCTCGGTTTCTTCCGTTGGTCTGTCGCGCTCGCATGTTTCTCTCTTCATCCCGGCCGGCTGCGGCTCTCATGGGTGGTCTGATCTGGGCCCGGTGGTCGTCGGTCTACCCCTCAGTCCCCCGTGCGCGGTTCTCTTTCCTTCCTTGACGTGGTTTCGAGCTCTATCGGGGTCGTGCAGGAGGCGTCTGGGCCGACCGTCAGCGACACGTCCGTCGAATTGTCTATCCGGGTGCGGCTTCGCGTTGGTGAGCGTGGGGAGTGGTCTGTAGTCGAAGCTCGTGTGGTTCCTGGGGAGCCGTCTGCGCAGACTCTCCCGGCGGATCCTGCGGTGTCCTCTCTAGCGTCACCGCCCGCTTCGCCTCGTCTGGGTGGGGGTTGGGGGGTGGGGACTCCTCTCTTCCTTCGTCTCGGGAGTCTTCCCTTAGGCCGCCTGCAGTTTCTGGTGCTGGCGTGCTGTCCTTTGGGCCGTCTCGGTTGTAGCAGTTTGTACCGGGTGAGGGCAGTCATGGCCCTTCTGCTGGGGGAGGTGCCCCGCCTGCTAGAGTGTGGGCAAGTGTCTCTCTGGGCGGGGAGGGGTTTGTGCTGATGTGGCGTTTGCAGGTGGTGTGGGGGATGGGGGTTCTCTGTCCCCAGGTGCGGGTGGTGCCTCTGGAGGGTCTTGTAGTTCAACCTTGCTGCCCGTCGGAGTTGGGGTCGTAGTCGGAGTCGGAGTGGGTCTTACGGCAGCATAAGGCCATTGGTAAGCTCTTGGGGGTGTCTTATGCGGGGAGTGAAGATGTTATTTCTGTTTTGTTACGCGACATTGAGGCCCAGCAGCGCGCTCGAAAGGATGTCGCCCTAGGTAGGCAGCCTACGGGCGCGGGTCCTAAGTTTGTGCAAGAGCTTAGGGGCCTTGCATCGTCGATTAATTATGATGCAATGGATTCTCGGTCTGCTCGGGTGGGGCCGGGGAATGTTTTGGCAGTTCGGGGGGGATCTTCAGTTATCCCAATAAGTACAAAACTTTTGTCTTGGAATGTGCGAGGGTTGGATGATCGAGCGAAGTGCCTGTGCCTTAGCAATTTGTTCCATGAGTGGAAGGCAGATATCATTTGCTTGCAGGAAACTAAATTGGAGTTTGTGTCGGAGGACCTCGTGCGGCTTTTGTGGCGCGGCCGTTTTGTGGATTGGCTCTTTCTAGGCTCTGTGGGGGCGGCTAGGGGCATTCTGTTGATGTGGGACAGCCGTGTTGTTTGCAAACTGGATGCTGCTGTGAGCCAGTTTTCGTTGTCTTGCCAGTTTCAGTAGGTTGGGGACCATAGTGTGTGGATGTTTTCAGGGGTCTATGGTCCTCATAATGCCGGTGATCGGCATTTGATGTGGGATGAGCTTGCGGGATTGCATAGCTGGTGGGGGGTGCCATGGTGTATATGGGGGGATTACAATGTGGTGCGTTTTCCGACCGAGAGGACGTGTTCGACGGGGTTTACTCCTTCGATGGTTGGGTTTTCTGAGTTCGTTGATGCCATGGGTTTGGTAGATCTCTCGATGGTTGGTGGGGATTTTACGTGGTCCAATAACCGCCAGCAACCTTCTTCTTCTCGGCTTGATCGGTTTTTGGTTTCCATGGATTGGGCTGGGCGGTATGTGTATCTCCGTCAGTCGCGACTCAGTCGTTGGGGGTCTGATCATTTTCCAGTTCTCCTGGAGTGTGGTCCTTCGCCTTCGTGCGTTCGTCCCTTCCGGTTTGAGAACATGTGGCTTCTCGCTGACGATTTTGTGGACAGTGCAGTCTTGGTGGGGGTCCTATCGTGTGGAGGGCACTCCGAGTCACGTGCTGGCCTCGAAGCTGAAGCTGTTGAAGGGGGATTTGAAATTGTGGAATGCTACTGTTTTTGGCTAGGTTGGGATTCAGAAGCACTCTTTGATGGCGATTCGATGTGATGGCCTTGATGCGATGCGATGGCCTTGATGCGATGGCCTTGATTCGGCCTTTATCAGAGGAGGAGCGGAGGCGCAAGGTTGCCTTGGCCTCATCGCTTGAGCGTTTGCTTCTGATGGACGAGGTTTCTTGGCGGCAGAAATCTCGTTCCCTATGGCTGCGCGAGGGTGATTAGAACTCCAAGTTTTTCCATTGTATGTCTAACTCTCATCGGAATGTCAACACCATTAGCAGTTGCACATTGATGGTGTGGTATCTTCCAGTCAGGAGGCTATTCGGGGCAACGTGGTGGAGTTTTATGAGTCACTCTTCCGGGAGGAGGCTCGCCCCGGTCCTCTTCTTGATGGGCTTTCTTTTGATACCCTTTCCGAGGTGGATGTAGGGTGGCTTGATCGGCCGTTTGAGGAGGAGGAGGTGTTGTCCGTGGTTCATGGCTACAAAGGGGATAAGGCCCCTGGTCCAGATGGGTTCCCATTCGCTTTCTTTCAGCATTGTTGGGGCTGGTGCGGTGTGATGTCTTGGGTGTTTATGCGGAGTTTTAGGAGCATTGCCGTTTTGAGCGGAGCCTTAATGCGACTTTTGTGACTCTTATCCCGAAGAAGCCGGGAGCGGATGCCTTGCGTGATTTTCGGCCTATCAGTTTGGTGGGGAGCATGTATAAAATCCTTGCTAAGGTCCTCGCTAATCGCCTGAAGTCTGTTTTAGGGAAATTGATCTCTCCCGCGCAGAGTGCTTTTGTGCCTGGTCGACAGATCTTGGATTTGGTTCTCATCGCGAACGAGTGTCTTGATAGTCGCATCAAGGCTGGCCTTCCGGGGGTGTTGTGTAAGCTTGACCTGGAGAAGGCTTATGATCATGTGCATTGGGGGTTTCTACTTTATGTTCTTCAGCGTTGTGGCTTCTCGGCCAGGTGGCAGTGATGGATTTCCTTCTGTATTTCCACGGCTCGTTTTTTTGTCCTGGTTAATAGACACCCTTGTGGCTTTTTTGCGAGTTCTCGGGGCCTTCGCCAGGGGGACCCTTTGTCGCCTATACTGTTTATTCTTGTTATGGAGGGTTTCAGTCGCCTGGTGGGCAAAGCTTCTTTGCTTGGTCTCCTTTTTGGCTTTTCGGTTGGTTGCCCGGGTGGAGGGTCACTCGCAGTTTCACATCTCCTTTTCGCAGATGATACTCTTGTGTTGTGTGAGGCGGATCAGGACCATCTTTTTCATTTGCGGTCCATCCTTGTATGGTTTGAGGCTGCTTCGGGCCTGCGAATTAACCTCAGTAAGTCTGTGTTGGTTCCGGTTGGTGTGGTGCCTTCTTTGGGGGCTCTGGCTGATATATTAGGGTGTTCGACTGCTCAGTTCTCCCTTTTGTATTTGGGGCTGCCCTTGGGGGCGTCCTGTTGGTCCTATGCTATTTGGAAGCCAATTATTGAGTAGATGGAGCGGCATTTGGCTGGCTGGAAGCACATTTACCTCTCAAAGGGTGGTCGGCTCACTCATAGTTATTAAAGGCGAGCCTAGGCGCAAAACCCAGGCGGGCGCAGGGGTTGCGCCCGCCTTCCTTCCAGGCGACGCGACGTCTGTGAAGCGCAGATTAAGCGCGCTTTTTAGCGCTTCGTCCCCAGGCACTAGGCGTCGCGAAGGCACGTCTAGCGTAGATAATGCGATCGTCTGTATATATTGAAACAAAAAAAAGAAAGAAAAGGAAAGAATATATCGTGCGATCATGCGTACCAGTGACGACCTTCGAGGACCTTCGGCGAGCTTCGGCGACCGCGAACCAGGTGCGTCCGTCGTTCTCTCTTCTCTCTTCTCTCTTCTCTCTTCTCTCTTCTCTCTTTGGCGACCTTCTGCGACGACGCAGCTCTCTGCGATGATTCCCGACGACGCAACTCTCTGCGACGTTGATCCCGATGATGCGTACTCGGGGCCACGACACTGCGACGCGTCGCATCTTCTCTCGGTCGTCTCGCACCTCTCTGCGACGCGTTGCCTCTCTGCGATGCGTTGCGTCTCTGTTATCATTTGTAGTCTCTATTTTTTTTTATTCCAGCTGACGTTTTTGTTTCTGTTTTTTTTTTTTTTTTTTGCTCAATCTTAATATCTAATACTCATTATTTTTGGGTAGATATTATGAGTTCTGAAAAATTCAAGAAGAGATCTAGGTTGGAAGTATGCAACACAAATCAGTGGCAACAAAAATGCATTCACTTGTAATTTTTGTTCTAAGGTAACTAATGGAGGTATTTATAGAGCCAAACAACATATAATTGGTGGGCAAAGAAATGCAAAGACATGCCTCAAATGTCCATATCATGTGAAACAAGAAATAAGAGATTACATGGCCAACAAAAAGACAGAGAAAGAACACATGACTATGTTGCCTGACTTTGATGATGCTGATTTTGGTGAGGATGAAGAAGAAGTAGAAATGCAAGAGATTGAAAGACAAAATAAAAGTGTTATGAGCTCAGGAGGAAGTAACAAATCAGTCCAATGCAAATTTAAAAAAGCAAGGCAAAAGGGACCAATGGATTCATTCATTACTCGTTGGTTGTGAAGGAGAAAAAGGATAGAATTGGGAAGGGCAAACAAACAACAATCAATGAGCATTACAAGAAAGAAGCAAGGGACAAGGCATGCCTTCACATTGCAAGATGGATGTATGATGCAGGGATAGCATTTAATGCTGTTAATTATGATAGCTTTAAGGTTGCTGTTGAGTTCATTGGCCAATATGGAATGGGAATGAAGCCACCTAGTTACCATGAGGTGAGAGTTCCTCTCTTGAAGAAAGAATTGGACAATACAAATGATATGTTGAAAAGTCATAGAGATGAATGGGCAAAGAATGGGTGTTCTATTATGTCTGATGGTTGGAAAGACAAGTATGAAAGGACTTTGATAAACTTTTTGGTGAATTGTACCAAAGGAACCATGTTTATTGAATCCATTGATGCTTCTGAGTATAGCAAGACTGGGGAAAAGGTGTTTGAATTGCTTGATTCTTTTGTGGAGAAAATTGGGGAAGCTAATATTGTGCAAGTCATAACAGATAGTGCTTCAAATTATGTGATGGCAGGTAACCATTAAATTTAAAATTAGTTTTACTATATTTATACTTCGATTATGAATTCTAATGAATAGGTTTGTATTATGTAACAGGAAGATTGCTAGAAGCAAAACGGCCACATTTATATTGGTCACCATGTGCTGTCCATTGCATAGATTTAATGTTAGAAGACATTGGGAAGATGCCTCACATCAATAGAACATTGAAAAAGGCAATGGAAGTGAATGCCTACATGTATGGTCGTCCAGGCTTGTTAAACATGATGAGACGCTTCACAAAGCAAAGGGATTTAGCTAGGCCTACCCTCATCAGATTTGCTACTGCCTTTCTAACCCTAGCAAGTATTCATCGCCAAAAAGATAACTTGAGAAAGATGTTTACTTCAGAGGACTGGACAAACTCCAAGTGGGCAAAGGAGCAAAAAGGTAAAAGGGTTGCTCAAATTATTTTGATGCCTTCTTTTTGGAAAATCATTGTCTTCTCGCTTAAGTTGACAACTCCACTTGTTCGTGTACTTCGATTGGTTGATGGGGAGAAAAAGCCTCCAATGGGGTATATTTATGAGGCCATGGATAGAGCTAAAGAAGCAATTGGTAGAGGATTTAAAGAGGATGATAATAGGGTTATGGATGCATTTGCTATCATTGATAATAGGTGGAATTGCCAGCTTCATTGACCTTTACATGCAGCTGGATACTTTTTGAACCCACAATTCTTTTATGGAAATCCATCTATTGAGCAAGATGCAGAAGTAATGTCAGGCCTATACAACTGCATCCAAAGATTGATTCCTTCCATTGAAATGCAAGATAAAGTCGGTGAGGAGTTGACTTTGTATAAGAATGCAGAGGGTCTCTTTGGGCATAATATGGCTATTAGACAACGTACAACCAAGGCACTCGATAAAGTCACTTTATTTAATAACCTTTCATTTTATTGTTTATTAAATGTTACTAATTATAGTTATAATAAACAGTTGAATGGTGGTCTTCATTTGGATCTTCAACTCCAAATTTGCAAAAATTTGCCATCAAAGTTTTAGGCCTCACTTGCAGTGCATCTGGTTGTGAAAGAAATTGGAGTGTTTTTGAACATGTAAATAAATGTTCTATTGTGTCTAAATTTATTTCATGAAATCATGAATCACTACATTCTAATTGATTGTAAATTGTAATTTTAAATGTTGTAGATCCATAGCAAGAAGAGAAATAGGCTATCACAAAAACGCTTAAATGAGTTGGTATTTATCAAGTACAATCGAGCTTTGAAGCACCGATACAATATGTGTGATGTGATAGATCCTATATCATTGAAAGACATAGATGACTCTAATGAGTGGTTGGTTGGGCGAATGGATGGAGATTCTGATGAGGATGATGATGATCTTGTTTTTGAGGATGATTCTTTGACATGGGGTGATGTTGCTAGAGCTGTAGAAGTTGGCCACAATAGGTTTTATACAAGATCATCATCAAACAAATGGAGCACACCAAGAGCAGAACCTTCTACCTCTAGGAGCTCCAAGTATTTTATAGCAAGGCCAAATCAAGTGGAAGAGGAAGAAGAGGCAAATTCTGAAGAAACAGATGAAAATGATGTTGAAGGTTACAAGTCTAGTGATGGAGATGCAGATGATGATGATGATTTCCTTGATGAGGATTGAGGAGGATGTTTAGATTTATCATTTTGAATATTTATGCTTTTAACTGTTGGGTTGTAATAATTTCACATTTAAGTAGTTTGCTATAATTGAGAGTATTGACGTATTTATGTTTAAATTAATGTGTTTATTTCATTAGTATATTTTATAAAAAATTTTGAAGAAAGGTGCGCCTCAGGTCCTTCAGGCCCGTGCTTTTTTTTTTTGCGCCTTGCGCCTTGCGCCTAGGCCAGGCCCAGCCTTTGCGCCTTAGGTGCGCCTTGCGCCTTTAATAACTATGCTCACTTTGATTCAGAGCACCCTATCCAGCTTGTCGACCTATTTTTTGTCCCTGTTTCCTCTTCCCGCGACAGTAGCTTCATGTCTGGCTCGGATCCAGAGACTTTTCCTATGGGGATCCGAGGTTGGTGTCCCAGGATTCCTTTGGTTAGTTGGGCGACGGTGTGTCGTCCCCTTTCTTCTGGCGGTTTGGCCATTCCGAATTTGAGTCGTTTTAACACTGCTCTTCTAGGGAAATGGCTTTGGCGTGTTGGGGTGGAGCGGGGGGCGCTGTGGAGGGAGGTTATTGCCGTCAAGTATGGCGTCAAGCGTGGGGGTTGGATGTCTTTGATGCCTTGTGGTTCTCATGGCACGGGGTTGTGGAAATTCATTCGTAGGGGGTGGGATTCTTTCTCTCGGTTTGTGGTATTTGAGTTGGGGAGCGGTCCTACAATCCCTTTTTGGCATGATGTGTGGTGTGGTGAGTCCCCCCTTAAGCTTGTGTATCTCGAGCTGTTTCAGCTTGCGCTCTCTTGAGGCTTCTGTGGCGGATGTCTATTGTCGTCGGGGTACTCACATGCAGTGGGAGGTGTTATTTTCGCGCACTACGCAGGATTGGGAGTTAGAAGCTTTCTCTTCTTTTTTTGATACCTTATACTCTGTCCCTCCAGCGCGTCTTGCCGAGGATAGGTTGTGTTGGCGCCCCAATCGGGAGCGTGGGTTCCTCGTCCGGAGCTTTTACTCCTTGCTTATGCCTGCTCGGACTGTGCGTTTTCCTTGGCGGAGCATTTGGAAGGCGCGAGTGCCCTCCTAGGTGGCCTTCTTTGTTTGGACTGCCGTCTTGGGAAAGATTTTGACTGCTGATCATTTGCAGCGCCGGGGTTTTGTTTTGGCTAGTTGGTGCTACATGTGCAAATCTTCGCCGTTGTTTTGGCTAGTCGGTGCTACATGTGCAAGTCTTCGCCGGAGCATGTGGATCATCCTTTTCTTCATTGCCCTTATGTCAGGGGTTTGTGAGATATGATTCTGGGTCTGTTTGGCATCTCGTGGGTGATGCCTTCTGTGCATTGTTTGCTAGTTGGCTTGGTGGTGTGGGGTGGCATTCGACAGTGTGGCATGCTGTCCCTCATTGCATTCTTTGGAGTATTTGGCGGGAGAGAAATGTGCGTGTGTTTAATGATTGGGAATGTTTCCCTGCTGAGCTTTTTTTGTGTTTTTTTCATTATTTGGGTGATTTGTTGTATGCGTCGGGCGGGTTACATTTTTTTTCCATTTGGGAAGTTGTCAATGTGTGTGTTCTTTCTGATGGGTTGCTGTCTTCGCTTTGTAATTTTTCTTTTTTGCGCACTCCTTGTGTGTGATTTACTACTGATTAATAAATTATTCTTATCTATAAAAAAATTAAGAAGTTCAAATTTTTATGATAAAAAATAATTTAAATTGTTTAGAAAATACATATTATTTCTACATTTATATCTAAGCTAAATCATCACCTCCCACAAGCTGCCCTATCAATGATGCCATCTTCTTGCATCTCAATTAGTCTTGGATGCATGTGGGCAAAATTTACATGGATGTGGGCAAGTTAAGCGGGAGCAAATTTGCCCGATTTTAAATGGGCATCAATTTTTTTGGACAATAAGGCTGGTGGAGGACAGCACGCCAGTAGCCATGGAGGTTGGTGGTTGAAATTAGACCTAGCAAAACATGCCCGAGCTTGTGGACACCCATGGACACCATAGCGCCCAAAAAAATCTCGGCAGTTTTGCCCAAACCCATTATGTCCTGCCTGTTTATGTCCAGCCCTCAAGCAACCTGGTGTTTTGTGTGTGTATAAAATCTAATTCTATACACGCATCTCTGGTGTTGGCACTTCCTGTTGAAGTTTGTGGACAGCGCATTTGACTTGTCTGGAGTAGAAATAATAACGAATAAAATGTAACTAATTTAATAATAAAAAACACTACTCATTATTTCTTGATCTAAGTACCAAACTCTTCTCTTTGTTGATCCACACGATGTTCATGCCTCCATGGTGGTCACCAAGCACGCCACCGCTGGCTGCTATGCACAGCAGACACCGCTGCACCAACTTCAGTACCACCCTATCCATCATACTGTTCACTAGGGACGCAATGATTTACCTGTTGGTGGTGTTGTCCTATTTTACGTGCAGATTTACCTCTCGTGGGCCACTAGGTTTGTGTGTAAGATGAATTTAGGGATGGAGGGCTGGGGAGGGAAGAGGAAAGCCAGCCATTGAGGAGTCTTTGTTGCTGATGGATGATGACAATCTGTTGTCAACACCATCCCTGCCTATGATCTCTTTCTTTCACTGCATGTGTTGGGAGTTTGTTTTTGAGGCTGGATCTGTGTGATAACAAGTGTGGCAGCCGATCTGTGGGCTGACAGCAGCAGGGTGGAAGATGGTGGACGTGGCTTTTGGGAATAGATGTGTTTTTTTAAGGACAAATTAGAAATTTGATTCTCATGTAGTTGGGAATGATCTGAAGGAAGGAATGAAAATATTAATTTTGATTGGAATCTCATTCACATGGGGATCACCCATTCCCATCAGTTTTGAGTTCCAAAACATTGTGAATTGGAATGGACATGGAAAATGAAAATCTTTTGTTCCATTCCCCCCTACCAAACATGATCTGAGTGTATTAGCGAGTTTGAGCTCTCTAAAATGAATAAAATTGTTTCATATTGGTCCACATACTAAATTCAAGAAGACAAAAGTTGCTCAATAAATACCCCCAATATAAGAAGAAACAGTGTTGCAAGTTCCAACCTGTTAGTTTTCAGCTTCCAGGAGTGCTTATTTAATCTACCGCTGTGATCCTTTCTGCAGCTATCTTCCTACTTTTTTTTACTCTTTATTTTTATTCTCCACAAAAATTTCTGCTTACTTCTCCTTTTTCTTCTTTCATCCCTGTTACATTCTTGATGTGTCCTTCATATTTTTTCAGTTCTTTTTATTTTTATTATTTAAATCTTCTTCTCACTGTTCTTCTAATTCCTTTTTCTTTTCTGCACTTCGTGATATGATAATTCTGTTTCTTTTTAGTTAAAAATGGACCATATGATGCTACATGAGAGTTTATTATAAGCCCTTTATGTTTTTTTTTTTCATATATAAGTTAGCTAAACTTCTGACGAAAAAAATCCTAAAAATTAGTTGCAACAGATTGAGAATAAAATAGTTGATGTAAGGGAAGCCGGTAGGGCCAATATTTTTCTTTTCTCTCCAACGTGACATAATTTTAGCAGACTCTTTCGATATTGGCTGTGACCCAGGTTTTATTCGACTTCGTAAAAGGAATGACACTGGCACTTGAATTGATAGAAAGATCTACAGAGTTTGATGCTGTATTGTAAATTTCATTTTTTAAATGACAGTGATAGTTACTAATTACTACCTTCACCTGATGCCTTGCAGCGACATGAAGAACGTGTTATCATTATAAGTTCGAAAGACAATGATGATGTGATTTGTGATGCTGAGAATGCACTTCATCAAATTGTCAGTTTAATTCTTAAGGTAAATAGTAGAGCTTTCATGTTATTTATTACAAATTTAATGTGAATAAATGTACCTTTTAGTCTTGCTTCAGTGCAGATTATGCTTTGGTTGCTTTATCATAAAGGTGTCTGAGCTTTCCTTCCACTGCCTTGGGTTGCTTTGGCGCTTTGATAGCTATACTGTTTTTTTTCCTGGGAAGGATTGTTTTATGGCCTACTTATACAAGCTACTAGAGGGGTATTGTGCTGCTAGATTTCATGTCAGGCTGAACAAAATTTGATTTAAGTTGTGGCTATATAATAGGGAGGAAAAAAAACCATGTTGAAACTTTGAGATCAATTTTTTTTATTGATATGGACAATTGGCAATGCAAGAATCTAAATATATACTTCCTTTGATATTTGAAAATGGTGAACTCGTTGATTTTTGTGTCAGTATTTGTCACATAGATCATATCTTTTGGTATTAAGAGCAATTGAATGCGTGACAATGTACTTCATATAAAAATATGGTAGCTTAGAACTTTTGATATTATTATCAGTACGATTTGTTTCTGCTGCTGAATATTATCATCCTAGTGAAATGATTAATCTTTTTGTATAACAGGAAGATGATAGTGATCGTGAAGCAGTAAAAGTGAGTGTAGGACATGTAGCTGCCAATACAATTAGGCTTTTGATTGCTGGATCTCAAGCAGGTAGTTTGATTGGAATATCTGGTCAAAGCATTGAGAGGCTAAGGAATTCTTCTGGTGCCACAATCACTGTTCTTGCTCAGAGTCAGTTGCCTTTGGCATCGGCTCATGAATCTGACCGTGTGGTACAGGTGATATTATTTTATTAATAAATCTTGTATTTTGATATTGTTTGTTTCATAGTATTTCATGATTTGTGTTGTTCTTACATTCTGACAATGTGCTATTAAGTATTATGTATGGGGTGTCTCAGGAATGATACAAATTATTCTAGGGTGCAGCATTCGAAAATATGCGTGATGGCGCCGCGTTGAAGTTCGCCTCATACAGGCGAGGCGGATTGAGGTGGCCCGTGTTGCCGCCTCAACCCGTATTTGGGACGAGGCACCCACGACACGGAGTCTTCAATAATATAAATGGGCGTAAAAAAGAACAATGTGCTAATCTAATATCATCGCCTCCAGCGTTGTCGTTGTCCTCCGTCGTCGAAAGGAAATCGTCTATCTGTGTCGTCAGTAGTAGCATCATCGTCCCAACATTAGGTCGCATCCAGCATCGTTGTCCGTCATCGATCGACGTTCAATGTCATCCAACGACGTTGTTTAGCGTCGTGGATCGTCGTCCGACGTTGTGCGTCCAACGTCCGTTCGTCGTGCGTCTAACGTTCGTCCAACGTTCTTGTGTAGGTACTAATGCGATTTCTTAAATTTAAGTCACGGTTATATATTTATTTTGATTAATTTAATAAATAGTTAATTAATTAATTTAATTCATTTGATTTTAAATTATAATTATATTTAGTCTTGTAGATTTAACATTAATGTTATATATTAATATTATAAATTAAGTTAAATAATTTGATTGAAATTATATATTAAGTTATTTATTAATGTTATAACCTAAGTTAAATTATTTGATTGGGGATATATATTAAGTTATAAATTAATATTTTATATATTAAGTTATATTATATATTAATGTTATAAATTAAGTTATTTTTTAAAAAAATTATGGTCGACGGTTGAGGTGCTGGCCTCAACCACCTCAAGGCACCTGTGTCGCTGTACGACTTCGATTCCGTATCATACCGCTGTTCCATATTTTTGAACATTGCTAGGGTGTGAGTTGGGACTTCATTAGTTTTTTATCGCTTAGATCTAGTTAGATTGTCATTGTTATTTCTTGTGTTGGCTAAAATCTAGATAAGATCAGCCAAGTTATAATTTTATCAAACGGACTTCTATTTTGATTTGTAGCTTACATTTTTCTTCGTTGAATAATTGTTATTAGATTCCATGGATCTGGTGGGTTGTTCGGTGGCTGTTTTATTTGTATAAATTAGATGTACTGTTTTTAGTGTTACAATGAAGTATTTTTCATAAGAAAAGTGGAAGTAAACTTAGAGAAAGCTGAAAGTCTTTGATTTGATTAAGGGACTAAGTAACACATTGTTCACTTATTAGTGCATTCATCAAGCTTATATAGTTTACTGGTTTCTTTTGTAGTTGTTAAAGGCGCACCTAAATGCACACTTAAGTGCAAGGCAAGGTGAGGCACACACATCGTGTAGTTAAAAGCAAGCGCCCTAGCGCTTAAGCGCACCATCTGCAGTGTTGGGGGACCCAAGCACGTCAAGAGGGGCAAGTCACAGCGCCTTTAGGGAAGTGCGACCCTTGTCACGCTTCTTGGGCTTTTGGGCAACGCGAGAAGCGCTTGCCTCTTATGCTTTCTTCACTCTTACAAAAGATGATAAAAGAATTTAAAATATATGTACGCTATTACGCTTCCTTCCATCGACGATATCGACACGACTTTCAGCGATGAGCGATGCAACCCTAGCGATGAGCGACGCAGATGATCCGATGCAACCCCAGCAATGATCCAACGCCAGACGATTCGATGAAACCCTAGTGACGATGACTTCTGCTCCACGATCGGCAATGATGACCTCTGCTCTACGATTGGTGACAGCAATCTCTGCTCCATGATCGGCGATGACGACCTCAGCTCCACGACAACGATGATGACCTCAGCTCCACGATCAGCGATGATGACCTCTGCTCCACGATCGGCGATGATGACCTCTGTTTCACGATCGGCAACGACAACCTCGGCTTCACGATCGGCGACGACAACTTCTGCTCCACGATCGGCGACGACGACCTTTGCTCCACGATTGGCGACGACGACCTTTGCTCCACGATTGGCGATGACGACCTTTGCTCCACCATCGGTGACGATGGCCTTTGCTCCACGATTAGCGACGACGACCTCTGCTCCATGATTGGCGATGACGACCTCTGCTCCACGATCAACGATGATGACCTCTGAACCATGATCCGCGATGATGACCTCTGTTCCATGATCAGCAATGACGACCTCTGCTTTACGATCGGTTGTCGCTGCCAGATTCTTGTTGTTTCTCTTTCTCGCACTGTGCTCTCATTATATTAAGTCAACAAGTAGTGGAAGGCAGACATCATTTGCCTGCAAGAGACTAAGTTGGAGATTGTGATGGACAACATTGTGTGGCGGTTGTGGCGATGTCGCTTTGTGGATTGGTTATTTCTTGGCTTTGTGGGGGTCTTTGGGGCCATACTCTTAATATGGGGCAGTCGCGTCGTTCGCAAGGTGGTCGAGGTTATGGGTCATTTTTCTGTCTTGCAAGTTTCAGAATGTGGGGACCAGCGCAATTGGATGTTCTCTGGGGTGTATGGCCCTCAACTTGCCAGTGATCATCGTTTGATGTGGGATGAGCTTTCAGGTTTGCATAGTTGGTGGGCAGTGCTGTGGTGCCTTGGGGGGGGGGGGGGGGTTTCAATGTGGTGTGTTTCCCTTCTAGGAGGATGGCTCAAAAGGGGTTCACTCCTTCAATGGTTGGGTTCTCAGAGTTTATTGATGACTTGGGCTTGATTGATCCTCCGATGGTTGGTGGGGCTTTCATGTGGTTCTAATGATCGCATTGTGCCATCCTTTTTTCGGCTTGATCGGTTTTTGCTGTCAGGTGATTAGACTAGCCAGCATGTACATCTCTGTTTGTCACAGTTTAGTAGATGGGGCTGTAATCCTTTTTTGGTTTGAGAACATGTGGTTGATGGCTGAGGGTTTTGTGTCCCAGGTTTGGCTTTGGTGGGCGTCATACTGCGTGGAGGGCTCTCTGAGTTATGTGTTTCCCTTCAAGTTGAAGTTGCTGAAGGGGGACACCTTAGGCTTTCGAATGCCACATTTTTTGGCCAAGTTAGTGTTCAAAAGCATACTCTATCGGCGGATTTATGAGCCCTTGATGGGATGGCTTTGCTTCGGCCCTTGTTAGGGGAGGAGGGGGCGCCAAACTATGTTGGCTTCTTCTCTTGAGTGCTTGCTTTTGATGGATGAGATTTCTTGGTAACCATGTTTGCAGTCGCAGTCGTGGCAGTCATTGCGTTGCGGTCGCGGACGTCGCGTTGCATCTCGGGTGAGATGTAACTTTAGTCATGAAATAATATTTAATTAATTTTTTTTAAAATCATAGAAAAATTTAAAAAAAATCACATAATCACATTTAAATCATTAAACAATGTAAATATGTGATTTAGATAACATAATATGAGTTATTGTATTAAAAAAGCACTAGCGCATTATTAAAGCATTAAAATAAATATATTATTATATTTTTATGATTTATAATATAGCACATGGAATTTTTATATTATTTCATGTATTATTAATTATTTTTATTATATTATAATTACAAATTAATCATAAAGTAATATTATATAGTAATTATTAATTTTTTTATATCTATTAAAGGTATATTTAATAATTAATATACATAATTACTTATTAGTTATCAATAAATTAAATAAAAAATTATATTAACAAATATTAATTAATTACTTCATCAATAAATTATTTTATTTTAAAATTTCTATCAATAAATTAAAATGCTATTATTTTATTTTAAAATTAATAAACAATAAATTACCTAAACAATAAATAAAAAACGAGCAAGTAAACAATAAATTAGATTTATTTTATATTATTACCTACCTCACATGAGTCGATGATTGTGTCGTTTGTGTGTCAATGATAGCAGTAACGAGCAGATGGCGTCGGCAGCGTTGGGCGTTAGTAGCGGCAGTGTTGGACGAGAGGGTGCATGGTTCGAAGTATCAGCCCATACGGAGACGTATCGGACGAATCGTCTCGGTATCGGGGGTCCCGGTACGAGATCCCACCCCGATACAAAGATCTCGCGTGGATGCTGCATCTCGTTCGTCTCGGTCAAGGCCGAGATCTCGGGCGAGAGGAATCGATTCGGTCAGTTACGTGATGAAAATTCATCCGTGATTAATAGTACGTATCGATTTTCTTTAAATCTCTTCACGCCGATGGCCTTCTCATCTGGATGACCATCGATTGAGGCCATCGAGGACGGCCATCGATTGCAGCGTCTTCTCTTCACGCCGACAGCCGATCGCCAGCCGCTGTCGACGGCCGACATCGAGAACGCTGTCACTGCCGCCGCCGATGGCCTCTCCGACGCATGCTGCTGCTGCCCCTCAGACGCAAGCTGCCGCCTTCGCTTTCTAAGGTGCGTTTTAAGTTAACGCTTTCATTTATTTATTTAAATTAATTTTATTTTGTTTTAACGCTTTCTGTAATATGTTTTAAATTAATTTCGTAATAAATAAATTTTGATTACTACTGTAAGTAATGAATAAAGTAATACGTTTTATTTATTTATTTATATTGTAATAAATAAATACTGATTTATTTAAATTAATATTGTAATACTAATTTATTTAGATGTTTTATTTATATATTTTTACTTTAATATATTTTAATACTGATTTTATTTTAATACTATAATACTATAATATTAATTTTGATTTAAATTAATATTGTAATACGTTTTAAAATATGATAAAATTTGTTTTAAATTTATTTCATAAATTAAAAATAAAATATGTAATAATGAAATTAAAAATATTTAATACACAAAGCTATAAATTTAAGAATATTTAACATATTGTTATTAAATTAAATTAAATTTATTCACATATGATGAAGAAAGCTCTTAGTGATGCTATATAAATGAGGGAGTCAAAAAATAAAAAAAAAACTACTAACAAAATTTTCTTCTCAATAAAAAAATTTGTGCTCTAGCGTCTTTTATTTTTATGTTTGAAGTCATAGCATGCAATTCAAATTATTTATTTTACTTGTTTAATGATTCTAATATAATGATTTGATTTTTTCTATGATTTTTATTATTATTTTTGAATATTATTTTATGCTTAAAGTTGTATCCCACCCGAGATGTAACGAGTTGTCCGCGATCGAGACATCCGCGACCGCGACGCGACGACGTCCGCGACCCCGACTTCGAACCATGCGAGGGTGGTAGCATTGGCAGCATTAGACGAGGGCGTTAGTAGCAGCATCGTCGGACGAGGGTGTGGCAGCGAGTAGCGGCAGTTTCGTCACTCGGTAGCGTTAGTACTCGGCACTTGGCAAAGTGTGGAGATCCGAGAAGGTTGCTTGGAGAGAAGGGTTAGTTGGAGAGTAGGGTCGATTGGGGAAGCTTTAAAAGAAAAGGAGAAAAGAAGCTGTTGATTGGAGAGAAACGTCAGTGTCCTCGGGGTTTGCGTTGATGTGCCTTCTACGGTAAAGCTTGTGAGTTTGTGTCTCCCGCAAACCGAGTGACTCGCGATTCAATGTCGAATTATTGTCCGATACACGTCGACATACCTATATCAAGACGAGACATGGCATATCAGATGAAAACTTGTCCGAGATGAACGCGTAAGGCCCTTTTGCAATCTCGTTTCGGGATCTCGTATCGTTACCTTGTGATTTCTGGTTGAAACGGCCGAGATACGTGTATCTTGCCCGATATTGCGAACCATGTTAGTGACAGAAATCTCGAGCCTTGTTGCTTCGGGAGGGAGACAAGAACTCCAAGTTTTTTCACTGTATGGCTAACTCTCACCAGATCACCAACTCCATTAGTACTCTTCACATTGACGGTGCTCCCTCAACCTGTCAAGTGGCTATTCGTGCTCATGTTTTGCTTAGCGTGCGGTGCTCGATAGGATTTTTACTGTTGACAACTTATGACGTTGGTGTTTTGTTCTTGTTAGTTGGTGTTTTGTGTAAGACTTCAGCGGAGTCCGTGAATCATCTATTTCTGTATTGTCCATATGTTAGGGAGCTGTAGAATATGATTATGGGCTTGTTCAATCTTCTTTGAGTGTTGCCATCGTCCCTTCGTGGGTTGTTCGAGTGTTGGCTTGGGGGCGTGGGGCGTCGTTCGGTGGTGAGAGCTGTCTCTCATTGTTGTTTTTGGTGTATTTGATGTGAGTAGAAAGCCCGAACTTTTGACGACAGAGCGTTCTCCATCATAGATAACTTTTTTTTTTTTTCAGGGTTTGCAAGAATAACTTTTTTCTTCAAGCATGCTGTATCTTTTGTCTATTTCTGATGTTGTTCATGAGTGCTCTTTGTATGTTTTTCTAGCGCACACTGCTTGTATACGTTTATTTTATTTTAATAAATTTTCTTATTTATCAAAAAATAAATAAATTGAATATAGTTATATTATTAAATTGAACCCAATTAAAGCTTACTGGCCAAGTACCTTTACCTCATTGTGGTCACACTGTGACATTTGAAGGGCATGGTGTAAGTACCTTGGAAACTACTTCTTTTCTCTATGCCGTTGTGCACTTTCATAATATTTGTGGAATTTAGTTGATTATAAATTATAAAATACTATAATTATAGAAAAGAAAAGAGTTGCCGGTACAATTATAGTAAAATAAAGAATGAAAAAACAAACTGTGGTACTAATTAAAGAAAAGAGCTTCATTTACTATAATTTTAAATAAATAATTTTTTTTACCAGCAGTCTTTCTTTCCCTCAACAACCCTGAGATATATACTGATTTCAAATATTGAATTGTGAGATATGAATACTGATTTCAGATATTGAAATATATTTTTTCTATACGGTGCCAAAGGGGAAAGAAAGCCCAATTCCCATTTGCAATGCCTAATTCTTTAATTCTCAATTCGTCTCGTCATCTGGTTCTTGTTGATCTCTCCATCAGCTTTAGTTTACCTTCCTTCTACCTATTGATTTCATTTATCAGCTCCAATGTTACGATTGGCCTTAGGTGCTGGATTTAGTGTCATGATCTTGTCATTCTTGGCTCCATTGATCTTGGCTATTGGCTTCAAATTTTGTTTCAACTGTACACCATGCATGCATCACTCCTCTCCATTCCGTAGTCATTGCTGCAAGCACAAGTTGTTTGTTTGTTTTTTTAAATTTACTCTTCATTATTTCAACTTTATTTTTGTTAGGCTACTGTGTCCGCATTTCGGGTCCTCTATATATGAATTTTTGTGAGTCCTTTCTCATAGTAGTATGTTTATGTAAGTCCACTATGTGTCTGCATTGGCTTATCCCGAGTTGTTCTGCCTTGTCACTGCTCGTGAGGGCTTTATGGCCGATTTCTACTTGAATCATGGTTCGGGGGTACGGTGGGAGGTTACCTTTTCTCGGCTCGCATAGGATCGGGAGTTGGAGGCTATTGTTTTTTTTTTTTTCGAGGTATTGTATTTTGTCCCCTTGCGCTGCGATTGTTTTGACTGTTTATGTTGGTGTCTTGCTAGGGCTCATGACTTTCGTGTGCGGTCTTTTTATGTTGCTCAATTGCTTGTTTTTTTTGGGGTGTTTCCCCTGGAAGAGTGATTGGAAGGCTCCAGTTTTCTTGCGGTTGGCTTTCTTTGCTTGGATGATGGTCTTGGGGAGGATTCTGACTGCGAATAACCTGCATAGGTGTGGGATGTTGATTCCTAGTTGGTGTTACACGTGTAAGGCGGCCGGGGAATCAGTAGGCCACCTTTTCTTTCATTGCTCTGTTGCTCGTCTTCTTTGGGATTTCGTCTTGGGTCTTTTTGGTCTGTCTTGGGTGATGCCTCATAATTTTTATGGGCTTTTCTCCCAGCAGTCTGGAGCGCTATTTTCCATTGTATCATTTGGTTCTCTGGCGGGAGCGGAATGTTTGTCTTTTTCAGGGTTATGAATGCTGCTTGGATGGAACTTTATTTTTTCCGGTGTCTTTGGGATTGTTTGGCTGAATCTGGGCGTTTTCGTCTATCTTGTTTTTTTGATGTTATTTTTGTTTGGTTTTTTAGCTGGGTTGAGCTAGTTTTATTTTTATCCGTGCTCGTTTTGTATTCTTTTTCTTGTGCACTTGGTTTTTTTTAATAAAATTTACTTATTTATAAAAAAAATATAGTTAAACAAATATTTTATTAATATTCATTGAAGTAATTCTGCACTTGACTTTTGTGTTTGAAGTATACTTTCATTTGACAAGCTCAATGGATAAATTTAATGTTTTTATTTAGTATAAAATTATTTGGAGATTGAACTACTATTTTATCATATGAATAAATTGAAAAGCATGTGTATTTTGTGTGTATATATATATATATTTATATATAATGCACTTCACTTCGATAAAGCATCAACTTTTGCTTCGCATTTTGTGCTTAAGCCCCAGGACTTCTTGATGCTTTGGATGCAGCTGTGCTTTTAACACCGATGAGTTCTTCGTTGTGCAACTATTTGATAGTTTGTTTGCATTCAAATGAACTTCTTATAATCAAATTCTTGTGTCTTTCTTAGGGTGTAGTTCTAAAAGTTCATTTTTGTGTGTTCTTGTTTCTTATTGCGGCTCAATAATGACCCAGTTGTATTCAAACACAGATATCAGGTGATGTTCCTGCTGTATTGAAAGCTGTTGTTGAAGTTGGGTGCCAACTAAGGTTTGCAATGAGCACTCTCTCTCTCCCTATATATATATTGTATTTTTTAAAATTGTTTTTTTATTGTATGTGTCAGCTTCTTTATCCATACATTGATTATCTGCTGATTGAAATTTATGTAGAGAAAACCCTGCTCGACAAGTAATATCTATAAGCCCAACATACAACCTTAACATTAGAACTGCTCAACAATATCTTGATCCAACTTCAGGTTATTCACCACTTCTCTTTAGAAAAGGCAATACGAGTTGCACCTTTCAGTCTCTACATTCTAATGCTGTGTCAAACTTTAATATTTTGTCTATAACCACATCATCTTTAGGACAACCACTCTTGCAGCTGATTATATAACATTCGAGATGGTGATTCCGGAAGCATTCATTGGAGGTTTGATAGGACGCTGTGGCTCAAACATCTCGAGGATCAGGAATGAGTCTGGAGCAACAATCAAGGTATTCTGAAGTTTTAAATGTATGCTGCAAATATTCCCAATCTGTAGTGTAGCTCTGTTATGACTGGGTTTGGGTGAGAGACAAGTGCTTGTTTTCTTTTGCTGCTCTAGATCAGTCTTATCCTTCGTTTTCATTAGAACATAGGATTTCTTAGGCTCTTTAAGAAACTACTTGTTTCCTCCTTGCTAATTGTTACACTTTTCATAATGAAGCGTTTTGTTGATCATGCAGGTCTGGTTTCAATGCATTTTTTTAAAATTATTTTTAAATATAAAGAAATTTATTCAAATTTTATGATCTTATGTTTTTGCAGGTTCATGGTGGGAAAGGAGAAACAAAATTTAGGCAGATACATTTTGGTGGTACTTCTCAACAGGTAGTAAGAACTTTCATTGATACTTGATAATTAATTGCTAAATAATTTGCGTGGTAGAAGGCATTAATTTTTCGGACAGAACATAGCTTCCTGAACAACAAGCATGTTACAGTTGCATATGATGGCTTTATAGAGCAGGGAGAACATTGCAAAATCCTTTTTACTCTGTCCTTGATCAGAAAGGTGGGAAAAGTACATGGGATTTATACGTCTGTTCTAGATTCTTTAGAGCACCTGCTTGTGTAGGCTTCCTGGTAGTAGCTATGGTTGGGGCTGTTGTTATATTATCAGAGCCATTGAATGCTACTTTTCTGTATGTTACCAATCTGAAGAGTAGGAGCATGTGGCACCAAAACATGTTTATTCTGTGTGTGCTGGCTGGGGAAGTAGAGCATATTTATGTTTTACGATTTAGATACTGCAGTTTCAGTGATGGACCATCACACATCGAGCACGTCAGGTCGAGTGGGGCAGATTATAATGTTTCCAATGCACATCTAAAATGTCAGTAAACTAATATTGGCTTTTTAGGCCCATATCTAATAGAAACTAATATTGGCCTTCTCGGCCCATGTCTAAGATCCCAACTGCACCTGCTTGCATGGCATTTGCTCTTGGGACACCTGCTTGCTGGGGCTTGTGATTTGAGATATGAAATGCAGGGCAATGTCTCTCCCTTACCTTTTCTTACACTGATATAGGATGGGACACGAAAAACCAGATGTGAAATGCTGGATGACATCTCTCCCTACACTTTAGATATATGATGGGGCATGGAAAGCTAGAAAGAATTACATGTTAGTGGATCTGTTCCCAAGTGAAGCAAAAATTTAGATTTTGTAATATTTTCATTTTCATTTTGAAATAATTTGAAAAAATGTAATTTAAATATATGACTAAATTAATTGTCCAGTCAGTAAAATAGATGCTTAGGTTTCCGTATTGTATTCGGATTTATTAAAATTTATTTATTGGACCTTTTTAAAAATCTTTGTGGTTGTTGCAGGTAGCGCTAGCAAAGCAGAGGGTTGATGAATATGTTTATTCTCAGTTGATACAACAAGCTGGTTCTCAGCAGGCTATGTGAGTTTCCTGGAATCTTTCACCCCTTTGGTAGAACGTTTTGAAGTTTTCTCTTGCATGATTGAATGTAAACGATAGAGATAGTCGTTCGTTTCAATTTGAAAATGAGAAGATAACATGGATATTACAAGAAGAAAAAGAAGATAAAATAAGAGATGACAGTACTGTAAAGAAATTGTAGGAATTTGGTAGTAAATGAGTTAGGTGTCAAATGTCCTGCAGAAGAATTTAGTAGGATGGTTTCCCTAATAATGATACATTTGTAAGTTGTAACAACCATTCACCACTGTCCATTTCCTAATATCAAATTCTGTAAATTTCTTTCATTACATTTGATATTTTGAGTGCATCAAATGGCCTTAGTTGCTTTCGCTGAGGGACCATGATCCATGTTTTTGTCATTTGCATTGTTAAGATTTACATTCGGGTCTTTGGTTGCAGAGATTATCAAACTGGACCAGCAGCTGCACTAGCTTCTCTCTACTCGGCTACCCCTGCAGGTGCAGGCACTGCTCATCCAGCGCTGCCTATTCATCCTCCATCTACCTATTACCAATGTCAGCCCTTTGGTTAGGGGGGTTTGGACAAACATAGAAATGAATTAGTGATCTTTGGTTGTTTTCCATCAATTTGAAGCAAGATCCATATCCCACCTGCCCTTTCTTTCGTCGCTGTTTCAATCTCCCTCTCTTGGCTGCTGCTTTTGTACGGGTGATATTGGGGTTCCTTTTTAGAAGTTGTTATGTTTTGTATTTAATTGAATTGATTGTGTTTGCCATGCTATTCCCCGCATTGTTGTTGAGTATAATCACCCAAAACGAATGGGCGCCTGTCTGATTCAGGATAGAAACCTTGACGCCCCTTGTTGAATCAGACCCCCTCTGTACATCATAGCTTGAATTGTGTTTCCATTCTGCTTCATCCTCTGAATCTGACGACGGTTGGAGCTAGTGACATTTCTCATACTCTGCTTCACCCCGATACCACGAAGGGTAACATTTTTTTTTTTACAAATTTTCTTGCAATTTTTTCGTCTTCTCGGGAAGCCCCAAACTAATAATTTTCATGCAATGGATGAATAAATTATATCACAAAGTAAAGGATGAAGTGTTCAGTAGTATCATAGGTAGCTTAAATAAAGAACTAAGTCAGAATAATGTCTGTGAATGTCCAAATCTTGGCTATGGGCAATAAGCTATTTGATTGTCTATCCGTTTGTCATGCTTTACGTCTGCCTGCAAAAGTTTTCAAATATTTCAACCACATGCCCTAAGTACTTCGTTTCTTGTGCTTTAAAATAGGCACACGGATTTAATTTGGGGGGAAATTATTTTCAAATTTGATCTCTTTTTACTTGAGATTAGTTCCTTGGTATTTAAGCTTTTTTAGAAAGTTATTGTAGTTGTGCCTTTTGATTATGACTGCAATGTAAATAGCAAATAAAATGACAGAAAGAGTTCAAAGTTAGAAATGAAAGTGTATGTTAATTCAGATGAAATTTGAAATTCCCAAATTATTCTGGTCATTTTGTGCATACCTCAATAATAAAAAAAATGGAAATGTAGAACACTATCTGGGTGTCCACCCTTACGGTTAAGCCCCAAACAGAGGAATTGATGCCGCTGGCTGAAAGGACCCAAGCATATTTGCACGTGCATTCAGTTTCGTGGTAGTAGAATATCGTCCCTTTGACACACCCCTCCTCCGACCCTCCATCTTATCCCTTCCTCATTTGTTTTATTAATTTAAATTAAATGTGTTTAATATTTTAAATTTTAATAACTCTGTAATATATATTTGGAATATTTTCTTTAAATCTTTAAATCAAGATCAATATTAAATATTAGAATATAAATTTGAAATTGTTTTATTAGAGCTTAAAAAAAGTGATGATAAAAATGTTACAATTTAGGAAAATCAACAAAGTATACCTTATTATTTTGCAATCTAAAATGTTACAATTTAGTGACATATTGCAAGTCATAGGTTTTTTCAAGTGCAAAATAGTTTAGAAAAAGCAGAGAATTTGATATTGATGTCACTAGTTAGTCTTTCAAAGATATACAACCTCTTATTATTTTACTTCACAACTTAATTTCTTGACTCCAGCCGATTTATACTTCTACCATCATGGCGGATGAGTATTACAAGATAACACAAAGAATAGATTAGATGAAATGATATCCATAACATGACTAATTACTATTTTCTAGCACTCATGAATAAGAACTAGAGGAGACCTCCACTATAAATGAGTAAAATAACTAGCAACATTTGCATCAAATGTATATAAGACAACGTTGAACCTCAATGCAATGATAACTCTCATGGTCAAAGCGGTCAAAGCTTTCATCCAATATGTGTGGGTGGTGTTATTTCTTCTAACAAACACAAAAAGTAAGCAAATGGTCGTTCAAACCAATATGGAAAAATAAAAGTCATTGTTTTTCATAATCTCTTTATGACGATCTATTTAAACATGAAACCAATAGTGACCTAATATATAGGCAATTGTTTCTAAATCTATAGTGACCATAATAGGTTTGAGGAAATTGATAAATATATGGATTACGTAAAAACATAAATTGTGTATGGTGGGTGAGATAAGTTTTGAAAGTTCCTTCTTTTACTATTTCCTTATGCCTTGTGATATCATAGAAAAAGTATGTATTCAGGTCGAACTTTATATACTTGGTTTTATGAGAGGTCTTGAATCATACATTTTGATGTTTTTTTTTTGTATTAGTAAACGTCAAAATCATGTACTCGTATAATTGGTTTTGTAAAATTTAATAGTTGAACGTCATTAGATGTTTGATTGGATTGTTTTTCTATAATTATTAAATTATATATAAAAAATTTTTCTCATTTATCTCCTTTACGTTTTTTATAACATTCACTTTTATTTCATATTAAATTATAAAAAATTTATTATTAAATAAAATAAGTAGTATAAAATATTATTTTAATGATATAGATGTTGATTTAGGAAATCAATTGTGGTGTATATTTATATAGGGAAGTAAAAAGTAATTTAAAACTGTAAATTTAGAAAAACTTGTTAGGAAGCTGATGTGAGTGTCTTATCTCTTTAGAAAAAATGAAATGTTTAAAGAGATGACATAGTGTCCTTCAAATACAACTACAATCTAGAATATGCATAATATGCCTTATAAAATTGGCCATGATATCAAGAGGTGCATGATATTTAAAATAGCAGTTCAAGTTTTGAAGAAGGCACACCGATTGTACTTCTCAGAACATGAAGTGCCTTTGTTGGGTGATGATGCCATGAGAAATTTGTTAGGCTAAAGTGATATCATTTTCATTTATAACAAAAAAGATTTCACTAATTGATTTTTCTTGCATTTCCTTTTTCCTTTATTTGATTATGTAGAGTAAAATGTTTATTAATAAAGGATTTTGTTAATGTTTATGGCCTATATTATTATAAATTTGTTAACTTTCATGGTGTGGGTAATGAAGCCTAACCGTGGCATGCCTAGCAAAGTAGGTCTGAAATATCTGAGGTTGGCTTGAGCATGTAACAAATCAAAAGAATGCATAACCCTATTCCCACTTAGGGCACTTCACAAAAAACTTGATTTGCAACCACAATTAGTTCCTTCTATCTCGGGAAATAAGAAAGTTTCATATCAAAACTTTTCTTTGAACAACTTGAGAAAGACTATGAACATTTAAGATAAAGAGAGACTATCATTTCATGCTATTGCGTAATATTACAATTGTTAACCTTCTTAAGCCTATAATAAATTTCTTTTTATATAACCTGATTCATAATTAACCTCAGACTAGGATAGTTATTGGGAGGTCAAATGTTCCTCGGTCCATAAGACCCATAATGGCGCAACGTTTATAAAATTTCCACACCTGGGAAGTTTATATTTTGTCCTTTGATGAAATGACTTTTCGTCTTCTTATCTCATACTGAGTAGTATTTGATAAAAGTCCCCACATTGGGGACATTTTAGCATCTTATTATGTATCCCACTGGGGAAGCTAATGAAACGAGACTAGTTTTAAAAAAATACCCTACACAAGGGCAATGGTTGAAAAAAGAAAGGAAAAATACAATAAGGAATTTCCCTCACCATGAGGCATCTTTTGTATCCAATTCTCAACTCAAAATACAAAACACAAGAAAAGATAGTTTCAATTGCAAAAAGTTCAATTTAAATTATTGTTCTCATAGTCTTTTTGGGTTGTCATTATTATCAACAGTATTTAGAAGAGGGCAACACCATACCGTACTTGGTTGGATAACTTCGTAGAGTGATCTCTTAGAGTGAGCTCGTAAAGGAAGTTTAACTATGTACCTCTTTAATCTATTTAGGGTCAAAGATCCGAAGATTCGAAGATCCCCAAGGTCGAAGATCTGTAGACTCAAAGGTGTAGATTCTAAGATCCTTAGGTGACACGAAAATTGCGATGTTACTGCAAGTATACAGATCAAGTAATATAGAGTAGTAAAATACCCCTAAAATTATCGTTCCACAGAGAATAGATTAAAAATAGGGAGATAAGCACCAGGCTAAACTTAAGCTTACTTATCTAGAAAAATCAAGTTTTTGGAAATTAATCAATTGAATTAAAATGACATCAAGCTAAACTAACATAACATGCACAATTTCAAGGTAAAACTTCAAATTAAAGAATTCCAGGGGTTTGATTTCACCAACCTTTCACATGTTGAATTATCAATCGAGTTGTTGTTCTTGTGATTTTAATTTAATGGTTATCATTTACTCTCTACCACTTGGTCCATGAGAAGAGAATTAAAACCTATCTTAAATCCATTTGGTCCATGCGAATTAAGATTTACTAATAAAGCGATATCAACCAATCGAAATGAATACAAGTTTGGTCCACTTTTCAAGTTTCAATCTAAAATACCAGAATCCACCTCAGACTAAGGCTAGTATAAAATTGATTCATGCATAAAATCAATACAATCAAAACATGATATTTTAATCAAAAACTAAATCCAAGAATCTCACAACTCAACATCCAACACAACGTAATTAAAGGGGCTACATCTCTCCCCCAGAAAAGAGAATTTAGCCAGACATAATAAAATAGACAATTACATAAACTAAAACCAACATACTAGAAAAATAAAAGAAATAAATGTCTGAGCTCTACTGTCTTCCAAACTGGAGGAACAATCTTCAAATTTACCCTAAGACACCTCTCTCCACGTTTTTCCAGCCTCCTCTGCCGTTTGCCTCCTCCTCAGTTTATAGATATCCACCAAAGTAACCCTAAGCCGTCATTACATGTGAAATCCCCTTTTTGACCTTCATTAAAAATCTTCAAGTCAAACTGAAGATAAACAGTGTCGTTTTGGAGTAGAATAAGAGTGCATGTGTCCAGAGATTTTCCAATAATAAACACTTAATTCTAGACACGTGCAAGAATAAAAGATGTTTAAAATCTTATGTTCTTCTGCTTCTCATGAGCACGTGTCCACAAATACACCAACACTGGACACGTGCACTAGACTTTTCCAACCGTGCAATGCCAAAATTGCCTCAAATATCAGTGTCTTCATGAATACCCTTGAACGTGTCCAACCTCTTCATGTGCAATGGAATTAATCCACATGTGAAATACCAAAGTTGCAAGTAATGTCTTTCCCTTCATGATTGGAGCTGCACGTATCCAACATCACCACATACACTAGACATGTGCACTGGACACGTGCACTCTGGAACGCTTCATGCTTGTTCTCCAACATTTTTAGGTACCTTGCTCACCCTTGCTTTGTATTCTTCAGCTCCCTTGTCCTAGATAAACCTATAAAACAAAGCAAAACACACACAAAACCAAACAAGTATAATATCTCCTAAAATAATACTAAAACTCACATTCGAGCACACAAAGACATGCAAACTGGGAGATAAAACATACATAAATATAAGACATAAAATCCACATGTCATTAGGCTCGAAGAACCATAGACTCAAAGCTTCACAGGATCGCAAACTCGTAGATCTGCAGGGTTGAAGATTCAAAGACCTAAAGTGCTGTCGAGTGAAGACCAATGTCTTGGAGATTCAAAGACTCGTAGACTTGAAGACTCATCGGGTGAAGAGTGGTGGTGTCATAAAGTCGAAGCTCGAAGGGTTAAAGATTTAGAGACCCATTAATGTGAACAGATGATTAGCGAAGTTAGAGTTGGGTTGATCGTTGGCTCTACACTGGAGACCCAAAGATACAAAGATTCAAAAGTCAGAGTGTTGCTGGCTTTAAACCGGAGTTGATCCATCTATGAGGCTAAGAAGTTGTCATCTTCGAGGCTATAGTTAATCAAAGAATCAAAACGTAGTTAAGGTCGTCATTTAAGTAAGTTAGTTGGATAACGTCTCTGAGCATGTTAAGTATCAGAATAAACACGTGGATGATATTCGAGACTGGAGTAGTATGTTTGAATGATGGAGACCAGAAGATGGAACATGTCTAAACCCAGCAGAAAGTTTTCATATAACAATTGTCCTATAAAAGAAAAGCATATACGAATACCATACTTCAGTAAGACGTCAAGAATATTTTAAGAATACACGCAATGTATCTTGAGAGATACAAGAGATGTAGAGTAATTCATATTACATACACATAAAAGAAGAGATAGAGAGTAAGATAACAGTGAGTTCATCTAGCCTCATACCTCATATATTCAACGAACAAATAGTGAGTTTTGCAAAGGAGTGATTGAAGGTCAAGAGGTGCAAACAGTTGAACACACAGAAGCAGATTATGTTAGGAAGTTCATCATAGTGAGTGAGTACTGAAGTAATACTATTTTTGTATTTGAATTTAAGAGAGAAGAGAGTTAATTTTATTAAAAGCATATAGTGGATTGGACTCGATGTAGGTACACCCTTACTAGCGTAGAGTAGATTACATTGATTGAACCACGTAGATCGTGTATCTTTGTCCTTTATTTTCCATACATACTTACTGTTAACTTAATTTTGTACAAGATACTAAGATACTACCCAAATAATAATCATATCTGTAAAAATATCTCTGAGAAGCAAATTACTCCTTAAAACTAAAGGAATTAGTTTTTAGTATACAGATTCACCCTCTATCTATTTACACATGCATATACCTGTACAATCTTGTTTGAATCTTGGGAATATCAATTGGTATCATAGCCAAGTTCTCACTGGAGACAGATTTGTCACTCTATGGAGAAGTGATCTCACAGACTGATACATTTGTGCTGTTGAGATCTGTGGCTTAACAGCTTAATGATCAGTAAGAGTTCATTGGTATATATAAATGGAGATTCCTATTAGCGAACCAAGCACTAGCTCCAACTACGCAAATAGAGTGCCTATCTTTGATGACACAAATTACAAGATTTGGAGAGCCAGAATGGAGACTGTGTTTATGTCCATGGGTAAGAATGTTGAGTGGGTAATAAAAGATGGATATATAGAACCTGCTGATAATAGAGAACCCATAGAAGCTAAGAGCAGAACCTATGAGCTAAATGGCAGAGCTTTGAGTGTTATCACATCAGCACTCACAAACTCTGAGTACGCAAAGGTTATGGACTATAGAGTGGTGAAGGATTTATGGGATAGACTTGAAAGTGCCTATCAGGGTGATGACAGACTAAAAGAGACTAGGCTGCAATTGTATACTTAGAAATATGAAGCACTTAAAATGGAAGAACATGAGAGTATACATGAGTAATTTGTGCGGTTAACTGAGATTGTCAATGACATGAGGAGTCATGGCAAAAATAAGAAGAACTTCGCAATTGTAAAGAAGGTGCTAAGGGTTCTACCCAAAAGGATTCATTCCAAGGGTGGAAGTTCTGGAAAATAGCTGAGACCTGGAGACAACGTCATTGCAGGAGTTGTAGTGCAGTTTGATTGCATTTGAAATGAAATTGCACTCCTATTAAGAGCCATCAACATTACCATCTACTACAAGAAATCAGGCTTTTAGTAAGACAACAAATGTGTTACCATAGGATATCATGACACTTTTTGGGGTGTTAGGTCTGCTTGGCTTATGGAATGTCCCCCACCTTTCGGTAACACTTAATGATGTGTTGCAAATTTATGTTACAGTAGATTATATAGTAATACATATTATTGTCTTATGAAAGATTTCTATAAGCTTTTTTTAAGCATACCATGACACTCTCTACATAACACTTTTTATTGTGTTACAATTATATGTATCGAAGATCATACAATATGATCTTATTTGTGTTACGAAAAGTGGCCGACATATTATAAGCCAAACAAACCTAACACACCAAAAAGGCTTACGATAGATGACAATAAAATATGGCAAGCCCTTTTAACCTTATTTGTTGTTCCCATGATCCTATTGGTTGTCATTGTTGTCAACATTATGTAGAAGCGGTTAGATGCTGAGTCGAAGATCCGTACTGAATTGGAGAGTGATCTCTTAGAGTGAGCATATAGAGGGATCTCATAGTTTACTGGGTCGAAGACTCGTAGTTTACTAGGTCGAAGATCAGATGACTCGAAGATGTAGAGTCGAAGATCATCAGGCCAGTAGGCTCGAAGCACCACTAAAGGTACACAAGGTCGCAGATTTGTAGATCCACAGGGTTGAAGATTCAAAGACTTCAGGCATAGAGCAGCGTCTCGGAGACTCGAAGACTTGTAGGCTCGAACACCCGTCGGGTGTAGAGTGGCAGTGTCGCAAAGTCGAAGCTCGCAGGGTCGAAGATGAGTAGCTAAGGTAGAATGCAGTTATAGCTGACTCGAAATTGAAGACTCGTAAAGTTCAAGCTTGTAGGGACGTTAGTTAAGCACTGATTCTAACCTAGCTTCGAAGCCAGAGAGCTGAAGAATTGGAAGATTAATCCACTAGGTTTGAAGACTCAAACTCAGAGATTCGTGCAAAGTCTCAGAGGTAGCTTGTGAAGTAATAGCAAAGCTACGAGACACTTATTTCTACGAGGTTGCGGCTAGTCGAAGGTTTGAAACGCACTGAAGACTGCGTTCAAGTAAGTTATCACTCGGATGGCATTTCTGAGCACGCTAAGTACAAGGAAACACATGGATGACATCCGGGGCTAGCTTAACATGTTTTAATGGTGAAGATTAAAAGGTGAAACATGCTTAACGCTAGCAGAGGGGTTTCTTACTGAGGCCGACCTATAAAAGCAAGGAATAATGCCTTACTTCAGGGGGAGTCTGGATATTGCAAAATACAAGAGACGTATCTGGAAGTGATAAAAGACATTGCAGAGTAGTTCGTACAAGAATACACAGAGAGAGGAAGATTGAAGATAATAGTGAGTTAATAAGTTCATCTTTCATATACATTCGATGAACAACGTGTAAGTTCGGCAAAGGAGTGGTTAAAGGTCAAGCAGTGCAAACAGTTGAGTGCACTGGAGCAGATTACGCCAGACAGTTCTTCACAGTGAGTGAGTACTGAAGTAATACTGTCTTGTATTTTCATTTAAAAGAAGAGAGAGTTAATCCTATTGTAACAAGGGCTAGACCCTACTGTACTGAAAGCATATAAAGGATTAGACTCCGTGTAGGTTCACCCTCACCACCGTAGAGTAGATCACATTTGTCATTGACCTAACTAAATTTGTTTGATAGGCTTTGTAGCAAGTGCACTGGTCAAGTAATAAAATGGAGTATTAAGACTCCGGTTGTCGAACCCATAGGGAGGTAGCCTTGCTGTTAGGCAGCAAGCACCAAGCACCGGTTTTAAGCTTATGTCTGGACAATTTATTACACTTGTAATTAGAGTAGATCTACATAACTCATAAATTCAGCAAAATCTAGGGAAATGATTTGGTTTAATCGACGCTTCAACGTAGGTTTTTAGCTAGTTTAAGTGATTCTAGGTTCACAACTTCACCACCCACAGCCTTGCAACATTCTGGTTTTAACACTTGCTTAAAAACATTTAATTAATTCCAAGTTTATAATGGTCATCACCCACTACCCTAACACTTGGTCCATGAAAAGGGAAGTTTAAGTCTTTTAAACCATTTGGTCCATGAGAATAAAAGTGTTCAAAGGAAAACAGCCAATTCAACAAATACAGACTTGATCGATCATGTAATGTCAAATCTAGTTCATCAAATTCCACCCTAGACAAGGGCTAAGATAGTTTAACCATGCATACATCAGACTTTGCATTAAATATTAATGAACTAAATAAAAACCTAGAATTTCATATAACAACAAGCAAAATTCCATAAACCAGAACATTACAAGGCCTTGGGGGCTACATTGCTCTCCTAGAAATAAGGTTTTACCCCATAATCATGTTTACAAACCCAGAAAATTTAGAATAAGGCATAACAAATGTACCAGCAGAGAGATAAAATAGAATAGAGAGATGAAAATAGAAGCTTCATCCCTTCTCTTGTCCTGCCAAGAACACGCTACACCAACCTGCAATGCTGCTTCTCTTGAAGTCCCGAATCCATTCTAGCCTCTGTCTGCGTTTCAGCCTCCCTAGCATGCCTTGTTGCCTCCAAGATCCCTCCTTTTATAGGGCTGCAGGTATTGTATAACGTGTGCCCTAATGCTAGCTGTTGTCGCTACCAAAACGACGTAGCTTCAGTAAGTGACCCTTATTCTTCATTCAAACCTTAAAAACACCTTAAACCAAGTAAAATTTGATCAAGCTCCAGAAGAAAAAAAAATCATCAGCATAACAGATCAAAGGTGACTGTGCAAAAACATTCTTGCCCGTGACAAAGGTCATTGTCACGGGTACCTCCATTTGCTCTGAAACTTTACCCAATACTTTATCACATCAGATATAAGCTTTCCATGCAAAAACATCTTTGCCCGTGACAATGACCTTTGTCACGGGCACCTCCAAATGGTCTCAAAATTTGTCCCAATCTTTATCAAGTCATATAGATTCCTTCCATGAAAAAATAATCTTGCCCGTGACAAAGGTCATTGTCACGGGTATCTCCAAAATAGCTGAAATTTCTTGGGAAGGTAGAGAACATCATTTGGAACAACTTTTATTCTGCACGTGAAATCATTTGAAGCCTCCTTTTGGGTCAAATAAGTGAAAATATGCTTGTTCAGCACTGACAGTGTGAAGAGACCTCTTACAGCCTTTTTGCTTGCAATCTGGAATAGATACCACCTTTTTAGCTCATAAGTTGCCACAAGCTCCCTCTTTAGTAGATAGAGTAGTCTAACTGATGACTAGAGAAGAAATCATCCAAAAACCTGCCCAAAACAGCTCAAAAACACATATATAGCACAAGTAGTGTCTTTCTAGGGGTTAGAGCAAATATATATGAAATATGATACTAAACAGGCTTTAAACATGCTTTTAAACACCCTAAATAGGCTATAAAATAACGACATAAATGCACGTTATCAAATACACCACACTTGAACCATTGCTTGTCCTCAAGCAAAAACACAATTAGGCAAAAAAGAAAACAAAACACTCATTCAAACATGAAGAAAAATAAAATAACAAACAAAAGAGTCATGTTTCCCAAGTATGCAACCTTATCATGCTGAAATGGACATTTTAGGAAGCAAAACGAATTATAATTTAGCTAATTCATGTTCATATTTCTAAGTTCAACAACCATGCAGTCTCATTACTGAAAATTAGATATCAATAAGCATTCCATGTTAAAATAGAACGTAGCTACCCTTAAAGTCCTCACCAAGGTCAAAACTGCCTCACTCAGATATAACTTTTCTTTTCTCTCTTCCTCAAGCCCAAGATCAATACCTAACAAATAAGGGTAGAAAAACTCCTCACTACATTTTCCATTAGCTATTGGTTAAGTTCTTGCCAAGCAAACATGAGAGTTCCAAATTGTGCTCATCAAAGGAAACACACACTCTATTCTACTTATTGATAAACACTTGGAGCTAAAGATTTAAGCTCACACTTTCGAAACAAATTGCAAAACAAAACAACTTAGCCATTATGGCTGCAACACAAAAACAAAAACACATATAAATAGTAAGCCATTGTGGCTTTTATTCTGAACATTTTTTTTTTTTTTTTTTGCTTTTTTCCACACTTCTTTTTACTAATAACCTTAAAAGGTTGCATTTTATGCTCTCCCTTGATGGATTATTTACTCTTCTTTTTTATACTCACCTTTTATTTTATTATTTTTTACTTGCCTTTTTCTTTGCTGGAAGGAGAGAAAATATATCTTAATCCCTTTATTACATGACACATAAGGCTTTTTGGCCTCTTATGGCACAATGACACCAACACCAAGCATTGAGCATAAATAAGTAGTCATCATGCATACTTAACTCCTATCATTAAATAACTAATGTTGAATGCAGAGAGGAGCAAAGCAAACTATTACCCATACCAAAAAATGTCACTCAAGGGCTAGAAAGAGGTTGCCGATCTCATTTTGCTTTTGTATTTTCTTTGTCACTCAACTTTAAGGGCCACTAAGGTCTATCATAGCAAGTCATGCTTATTTAATATTCAAATTCTAGCTCCTCTAACATGGTGATCTCATTCACAAGGTACAGACATGAATAAACCAAAGCATAATACATGCTGCCAATATACGTGTTAAAATTTCAGCCAAAAGTGCATACTTATTATCCATGGCTCTCCACATACAAAACACACATTCAAACACGAAAATAATGTACTCTACCATAAGGACAAGTAAATGGCGCAAGCTACCCCACACCACACTTAAGAAATTACTATGTCTTCAGAGCATGGGATAAGGGAAAGGAAGACACTTACCTTTGAGTGGGTAAGTTGTAGTAGAAAATAACATGGGCCACCATACTCCTAAGGTGCGCTACAAACTCAGCAGATGTTTCCCCTGTGAGTGCCCAAGTATCCTTATGCTATAATAGAGCTAGTAAATAATAACATACAAAAATCCCACAGCTGAACTGGTCAGGTTGTTGGGGAAGCTCCATTTCATTGAAGTGCATGAGAGGGAACTTGGATGTCAACAGCCCTTCTTTCCTGAGTGCATCTTTGATTTTTTTCAAGAAACCATGGACTATCTTCTGCTTTCGTGTAGCAAATCCATGTGCCTGGCAAGGATCATACAATACCACATGTCCCATACTTAAATCCAGTTGTAGAAACACAAAATGGCAGTCTACTAAGACAGAGATGAGGACCTCTTGCACTTGATGCCAAGAGCGATGACCTTTTGCAGCTCCATTTATTCATTGACGAAGAACATGCTTCGCCAGAGGTTGCTCATACAATTCACACAGCATGATGGAAGTGTATTGTGCTAGAGGGTAGTCATTAGGCTCTGCCTCCATTACATGCCGCATGGTTCTGCAGAAAAGATCAACATCGTCTGAACATAAATATTCGTTAGCTAAGATCCGCTGCAGATAGGACGATGTGAACACTTCAGAATCCCTAGGAAATCGCGCTTGCTAAGCTCCACCTTGAAGAAACTGCTCAAATGCTGCCATGGCCTCAGGAGTTGACAAAGATGGATTAAGAGTCACATATACTGGTTTGCCCAATAAATCCTCTTGTGCAGCCTCTGAAGAAACACCAGACCACCATTATAGAGGCTGAATCAGTGGGATGAGAGCATGAGAGGAACTGGGGCCTTCCTGAGGTTCAAATGGAGCTGGTGCTGCTAGGTGAAAGTATGGTTGATAAGTATGAGTCTCCTCCTCCTGGGGGTAGTGTGGATACTCAAGTGTTTCCTTTGTCTGATCAAACTCAGCCTGTGCTGAAGGTTCTATCTTTTCAGAAAGATCTACAACTTGTGGTTTTGTAGACTTCTTCTTTTTGCCCAAAGCTTTCCAAATTTTTCCCAGGAGTCCCTTCACTTCTTTTTGCTCTTTAACTAAGAGGGATTGGCTCTTTTGCAATTGTCTAATTTGTTGCTTGGTCACTGCCTGTTCTTCTTGAAGTTGATCTGTTCTTCGCTTCAGGTCTTCATAAGACGAGCCAAAAGGTCGATCAGGAGCATCCTATGCTCTTGCTGACGGTCGTGAAGTTGCTTGCTGGTCTTGGGATAGGAATTCCAACAACTCCTCTAACTGGATACTAGTTATGTGGCCATTGGTGAAAGCCCAATTGATCACCTCAGCTGTACTTATAACCTGCCCACTGATTCCTTGAAAGAAGTAGTACACATCTGCAGTATGGACATTATATTGCATGTAGAGAGCAGTCAACTGGAATATATGTTGTTTTCTTGCACTCATAGGAGTAGATGTGTCTCTAGAATGTTCAGCAGGCCTTTCCATGTACACACTATGCCATGAGGGCTGCGGTGTAGTGGGAGTACTAGCTCCCCATTTCCCTCTGAAACTAACCCCTAGAGCCCCTTCAGGTTGAATGACTCTCAATATCAAATTAGATGGGAAGATTGATGTGTCCATATGAGCACACAACTGTGCGTATTGGAATTTAAATATCATGCTCAACATCCTACCATACAACTTTTTATTCACCTCTCATTTCCAAAGATTAAAAATCTCAGCTGCCCAGTCCATATGAAGTTGATGATCGATGCAGTACATAAATGCAAGATGAGATTTAGGCACTGAATCCACTCCACTAGTTTGCAGCAATAAACATTTTCCTACCAAGTGAGCAAGACATCTATATTTCCCCATAAAGCCATTTTTTGTATACTGTCTTCTCTTACCCAATTCCTTACTAGAGTTGAAAGCTCTACCATAAGCTCCTAAGCTTAAATGGGGAAGTTCATGTGAAGGGGTTGGGAGATCAAAGCAATCTTTAATAATAGCAGGGGAAATATAGACTAAGAATCCTTGCACTTCTCCAATCAACTCATCATCGTCATCATTTATGTAAACAGAATTGTAGAACTCTTGCATGGCAGGATAGATTAAATCACTTCTTGCAGAAACTAACCTTTGTAAACCCAGGGATTCAAGCTTTACAGCAATCTCTTCTGCCCAACTGATGTTTGATGCCACTAGAACCTCCTAATTTAAGACATGTCCCATGAAAATGTCCTCTTCTTGACAGAGCTCCTCTTGGTTTGATGTTGGAGATGAAACTGCTAAGGATCCCGCTTCCTTGTATGCCCTTCTTGTTTGCACCATGTTGCAAGACAAAGCCTTCTTAGTTCTTCAAAGATGGAGAGAGATGGACTGAATTTTTGTGAGATTTGCAGCTAGGGTTGCTTAACACAATATCAGAGTTGAGGATACTTGTGTACTTTTATAGACCTAAAAAACATCCTCAAACGATGTCATGTGCAGAAACAATAATGCTCACAACGTGGCCAGCTAGCTACCACAAAAATTTAAGCCCCAAAAGACAAGAAACCCACTTGCCCGTGACATCCCATTGTCACGGGCAAGGCCAATTCGGTCCATATTTTTCCTGAAGCCTTGAAATGTACCATCATGCCAGAAAAGTGTTTGCACGGCACATGGTCAGATGTCACGGGCATGAATTTGAAGCATCAAATGAACTCTAATTTCCTTCAAAATGTTTGTGGAAGTGCATCCCTTTTTCATGAACAAAACGTGTCAGTTACTTTTCCACGAATCCAGCCTCGTAACACGTTATCTGGGATTTGACCATGTTAGGGTGCTCAGATGATGTCGCGTGCAAAAGCAATAATGCTCACAACGTGGACAACTATCTTCCCAATAGATGTCAGCTTGAAAGGACAAGAAACACACGTTCCCGTGACATCCCATTGTCACGGGCAGGGCCATTTTGGTCCAAAATTTCCCTAAAGCTATATAATGCACTGGTAGGCCAGAATATGTCTGCATGGCACATGCGCTGACATCACGGGTATGCTTTTGAGGCATCAAATGGGTTCCAATTTACTTGAAACTTTTCCTGTATGGGACCCTCTTCAATGAACAAAACGTGTTAGTTTTATGTCCAAGATTCCCTCCTTATGTTTCATTTTAAATCCTGAAAGATGGTTTGTGTAGTCTTAAAAACATCCCCTGCATCCGTGGTTAGTGGGCAGCAAAAACATAATAATTGCTAAACATAAAAACATAAATAAATAAACAAAAAGAAATTGGGTTGCCTCCCAACAAGTGCTTTATTTAAAGTCTGTAGCTTGACTGCTCTTACCTCAATCATCACAGAAGAGGTAATGATCAACCTTATTAACATGGTCCTAGATGTAGTATGGCTTCACACGCTGACCATTTACTTTGAATATTTTTCCAGAGGTTGATTGGAGTTCAACACTGCCATATGGGAAGACCTTTGTAACAGTATAAGGCCCCATCCACTTAGATCGCAGCTTCCAGAGAAGAGTTTAATTCTAGAATTAAAGAGAAACACCTTCTGCCCTAGTTCAACGGTAGAGGGGCTGATCTTATTATCACGTCTGAGCTTAGACCTCTCCTTGTACAGCTTAGCACTCTCATAGGCATTGAAGCAAAATTCTTCCAACTTATTGAGTTGGTGCAATCTCAGTTCAACAGCAACGGTGGGATCCATGTTCAGCTTTTTAACTGCCCAAAATGCCTTATGTTCCAATTCAACAGGCAAGTGGCAGGCCTTTCCGTTTGCTTGTGGATGATAGGATAAAGTACGCCTATGTTGAACTCTGTATTTGTTTAAGAGCTTTTCAAAAAGCTTATTGCAGAAGTGACTCCCTTCATCACTGATAATTGCTCTAGGTGTTCCAAACCTGCTGAATATGTTGCGGCGAAGGAACTTGATTACCACATGAGCATCATTCTTCCTTGTGGGTATAGCTTCAACCCACTTTGAGAGGTAATCAACAGCTAGAAGGATGGAGGAAAACCCATCTGATGGTGGGAAAGGTCCCATGAAGTCAATTCCCCATATATCAAAAAGTTTTACTGGCATAATTCCAGTTTGGGGCATCTCTTGCTTCATTGTAATCCCTCCTGTTCTTTGACATTGATCACATGACTTAACGAAGGTGTATGTGTCCTTGAACATAATTGGCCAGTAAAACCCACTTTGTAGGATCTTTGCCACCGTTCTTTGCACTCCCAAATGGCCAGCATAGTCAGATGATTGACAATGCCTCAGTTTGCTGTCTACTTCCTCTTCTGGCACACATTTTCTGATGATTTGATCAGCACATTTCCTGTAGAGGACGGGCTCATCCCAAATGTATCTTCTTGCATTAAAGATGAACCTCTTCTTTTGCTGATAAGTGAACTCGGTGGGTACATAGTCGCATGCATGGTAGTTCACTATATCAGCAAACCATGGCGTCTGTGCTTCAGCTACAAAAAGCTACTCATCAGGGAAGGTATCGGAAATAGTAGAACCTTTAGTGCTACCTTCCCCTAGCTCCAGTCTCGATAAATTGTCCACCACAGTGTTGGAAGTCCCCTTCAAGTCCTTAATCTCAAGGTCAAACTCCTGGAGTAACAAAACCCATCTGATCAACCTGGGTTTAGCATCCTTCTTGTTGAACAAGTATCTCAAGGTAGTATGGTCGGTGTAGAAAATTACCTTCGTTCCCAATAAATACGACCGAAATTTATCGCAAGCAAACACCACAACGAGTAACTCCTTCTTTGTAGTAGTGTAATTGAACTGGGCCTCATTGAGTGTGCGACTAGCATAATATATTGCCCTAAAAACCTTGTCCCGCTTCTGCCCAAGCACCGCACCGACTGCATAGTCGCTGGCATCACACATCAGTTCAAAAAGTTGATTCCAATTTGGAGCCACAATTACTGGTGCTGAGATTAATCTCTCCTTCAGCATAGCAAAGGCATATAAGCAATCCTTAGAAAGAATGAAAGGTGTGTCCTTTTCCAGGAGCATGCTAAGGGGCTTTGCCACTTTAGAAAAATCTCTAATAAAGCGTCGGTAAAACCCAACAAGACCCAAGAAGCTTCGGACACCTTTCACATTCAGCAGCGGAGGTAAACTCTCAATAATAGAGATTTTTGATCTATTTACCTCTAGCCCAGCAGTAGAAACTTTATGGCTGAGGACAATTCCCTCTTTGACCATAAAATGACACTTTTCCCAGTTCAACACCAGGTCTTTTTCTTCACAACGGATTAGTACCGTTTCCAAATTCTTTAAACATATGGAGAAGGAGGACCCAAATATTGAGAAGTCATCCATAAACACCTCCATTATATCCTCCACTAATCCTTGGAAGATCGCCATCATACACCACTGAAATGTAGCAGGTGCATTACATAGACTGAACGACATCATTTTGAAGGCAAACGTGCCAAACGGGCATGTGAACGTTGTCTTCTCCTGATCCTCTGGCGCCATAGCAATCTGATTGTAGCCTAAATAGCCATCGAGGAAATAGTAGTAAGGGTAGCCTGCTAGCCGGTCCAGCATTTGATCAATGAAGGGCAATGGGAAATGGTCCTTGCAAGTCGCCATGTTTAATTTGCGGTAGTCAATACAAACACGCCACCCTGTCACAGTCCGGGAAGGAATGAGCTCATTTTTCTCATTTCTTATAACGGTCATACCTCCCTTCTTTGGAACCACATGCACTGGATTCACCATGGGCTGTCAGAGATAGCAAAGACAATACCAGCTTTTCTCCACTTGAGAATTTCTTTGCCTACAACCTCTTTCATCGTAGGATTAAGCCTGCGCTGTCATTCAACAGTGGGCGTGTGAGTCTCCTCCATCAAAATTTTGTGCATGCAAATTGCTGGACTGATCCCTTTAATATCATCAATAGTCCATCCCAAAGCCTTCTTATGACTTCTCAGTACCCTTAATAGTTGCTGGCTTTCTTCAGCAGCTCGTGATACCGCAACTATTACTGGGTACCTTCCTATTGAATCTAGAAATTCATATTTTAGATGTTCAGGGAGTTGTTTCAGTTCTGGAAGTTGTTCTTTAAGTGGAGATGGTTCTTCGGATGTTGAAGGTTGCTCCTCGACTTGCTCAACCTTAGCTTCCAGTTCTTCTTCCTTGCTTAGTTTAGCAAATTCAACCTGCTGCAGCTTGTGGTCAAGGCTCTTGGTGACTATGTTCTCTTCAAAGTATTCTTCCATGAAGTTTGCTATGTCATCCACCCAAAAGCAGCTTGAATAGTCATCCCGCCTTCTCATTGATTTCTCCATATTAAATACCACTGCCTCTTCATCCACACGAAGAGTCAGCTCTCCTGAACTCACATCAATGAGTGCACGGCCTGTTCTCAGAAATGGTCTACCCAAAATGAGCTGCACTCCTTTGTCCTCTGCCATGTCTAGCACCACAAAGTCAGCAGGGAAAATAAACTTATCTACCTTTACTAATACATCTTCTATAATCCCCTTCAGCTTCCCAATGGATCGGTCAGCGAACTGAAGGGAAATGGATGTGGACTTCATCCCTTGCAGGCCTAATCTTCTGTATATTGACTTTGGCATTAAATTTATACTTGCCCCCAAATCATAGAGAGCTTGCTCCAAGTGTGAGCTCCCGATCGTGCAGGACAATGTGAAGCTACCCGGATCTTTATGCTTTGGTGGTAGCTTGTGCTACACCACAGCACTAATCTCATTGGTCAGTGCTATTGTCTCACAATCTTCGTAGCGTCTCTTGTTGGACAGCAAGTCTTTTCGGAATTTGACATACTTGGGCATCTGCTCTAGAGCTTCAATGAAGGGACTGTTCACTTCCGACTTCTTGAACATCTCCAAAAATTTGCAGAATTGAGCATCCATCTTTTGCTTCCTTAGCCTTTGAGGATAAGGCATAGGAGGCTGATAAGGTGCTGGCTTTACATTTTTAGGTTGGCTAGCTGCCGCCTTTTCCTTCTCTTGCTGCCCAGCATTGCTCTCTGCCCGTTCTTCTTCGTTATCCCGTGCTGATTATGAGTTCTTGATTGGTGCTGCCCGGATGGCTACAACTTTAGCACGTACTGCTGCGTTAGCACTTCAACCTTCAGGTAGAGAGCAATGCTGGGCAGCAAGAGAAGGTAGTCCTTCTGGAGCCACTCATCACATGACTGGTAATTCTAACCTCTCTTGTCCTCTTTTAAATCTATGGCTTCCACCTCATCTCATCCAGTTGTCTTTGCTGATGGTTCTCAAACCTCTATCACTGGAACAGGGACTGTGCACTTGAGTCCATCTCTTTCCCTTCCAACCGTGCTGCATTTACCTCACTCACCATACAACCTATTATCTATTAGTTCACTAACTAAAGCCCTCAATTGTTCTATAACCTTTTCATCTTCTGGTTGTATTTTCCAGGATCTGAAGACTGGACGGATGATTAGTGGGGGAACTGAGGATAATGGTCTTTATTACTTCGATCGCACCGTTCCTTCGGTTGCAACTACCATTGCCCATCACCCCTCTGACCATTTCCGGTTGCATTGTCGCTTAGGACATCCTTCTCTCAGTAAGCTTCAATCTATGTCACCCTCTGCTGCTTTTGTTAAGTCTTTCCCATGTGAAACGTGTGAGTTAGGTAAACATCATCATGTCTCTTTTCCTTCCCGTCAAATAAATTGGGTCACAAAACCCTTTGAATGGGTTCACTCTGATATATGGGGTCCTTTTCCTATATCCACTTCTTCTAGTTTTAAGTATTTTGTCACATTCGTGGATGATTATTCTTGCATGACTTGGTTATATTTAATGAAAAATCGAACTGAAGTTTTCTCCTGTTTTCAGCAATTCTATTATGAAATTCAAAATCATTTTCAAGTCTCTATTAAATACTTGTGATCTGATAATGCCAAAGAATATCTGAGTACTTCCTCAGGGTTTCAACCCTTTCTTGTCTCCCATAGTATTGTGCACCAAACTTCTTGTTCTTATACTCCTCAACAAAATGGAGTTGCTGAACGGAAAAATCGCCATTTACTTGATGTTGCCCGATGTTTGATTGTACATATGCAACTTCGTAAATCTTTTTGGGGTTATGCGGTTCTTACAGCTTGTTATTTGATTAACCGCATTCCCTCGTCTGTCCTACGTGGATAGGTTCCCTATTCCATTCTTTATCCCGGTGTTCCTCTTTTCTCTCTTCCTCTTCGTGTTTTTGGTTGTGTTTGTTTTGTGCAATGCCTTGGTCCTGGTCGGGATAAATTGGATCCCCGCTCTGTCAAGTGTGTTTTCATCGGCTCTTCTCGTACTCAGAAAGGATATCGGTGTTACAATCCCTTGACTGGTCGCATTTATGTCTCCGCTGATGTCACTTTTCATGAGGATAAATCTTATTATGCTTCTTTCTCACATAGTCAACCTACTCCTCCAGTTATTCCATTCCCCGTTCCTCCGATGGACTCCTCTCCTGAGTCGGCTTCGCTTGATCCGTGTCTCCCGCCTGGTGACCACTTCACTGGTCACACATATCATCGCCGACTTCCAGCTCCTAAAGTTTCCCCCACATGAATCGATGTCTCGTCTTCTGAGCCGCCTATGGAACATGACCTCCCTATTGTTCAACATAAAGGTACTCGTTCTTGTGTTGGTCGTCCTCTTGACCGTTTTGTTTCTTATACTGGTCATGCTCACTCTCAGTATCCTATGTCTCACTTTGTCTCTACCTCCAAGTTATCTCCTTGTTTCTCTGCTTTTGTTTCCTCTATTTCGTCTCTGGTTGTGCCTCGCAGTGTTACTGAAGCTCTTGCTCATCCTGGGTGGATCCAAGCCATGGACGATGAGATGCAGGCTCTTCGTACTAATGCCACATGGGATCTCACTTGGTTACCTGCTGATAAACATGTTGTTGGGTGCCGTTGGGTTTTTACTGTGAAAGTTCATCCTGATGGTTCACTTGAATGATTGAAGGCTCGTTTGGTGGCTAAGGGCGACACTCAGGTTTATGGTGTTGACTATGATGATACTTTTTCTCCGGTAGCCAAGATTCCGTCTGTTCGGGTGTTTCTCTCTTTAGCTGTTCATTATGGCTAGCCTCTTCATTAACTCGACGTCAAAAATGCTTTTCTCCACGGTGACCTTGCTGAGGAGGTTTATATGGAGCAACCACCTAGTTTTGTTGCTCAGGGGGAGAATCTGGTTTGTCGTCTTCGCAAGGCTCTTTATGGGTTGAAACAGTCTCCACGGGCCTGGTTTGGCCGATTCAGTATAGCTATTGTTGGCTTTGGTCTTCGGCAATGTGAGGTTGACCATTCTGTGTTTAGCTCCTCTTATGCTGCCGGTTGTGTTCTCTTAGTTGTATATGTTGATGATATTATTTTTACGGGTAGTGACAAGGATCGCATTCAACGCTTGAAGCATTTTCTCCAGACTGAGTTTTGCACCAAGGATCTTGGTCGTTTGCGCTATTTCTTGGGGATAGAAGTGCCATATTCCGGTTCATCTATCTCTTTGTCGTAACGAAAGTATGTGCTGGATATACTCGATGAGGTTGGGTACTTAGGCGTCAAACCTGTTACTTCTCCTATGGATCCAAATGTCCGATTAGATTCTGAGCATGGTGATTTGTTACATAACCCTGCTCAATATCAAAGATTAGTTGGTAAGTTAAACTATTTGACAGTGACCAGACTTGATATTTCCTTTGCTGTAAGCACTGTAAGCCAGTTTATGAGTGCTCCTTGCACTGCCCACTGGACTACGGCATTGCAAATTGTCAAGTACTTGAAGGGAGCACCAGGATGAGGTCTTCTATTTACCAAACAGGGTAATCTCGATATTCATGGTTATTCTGATTCTGATTGGGCAGGATGTCCGATTGATAGAAGATCCATTACTGGTTATTGTGTATTTCTTGGTGGAAATCTTGTAGCATGGAAAAGTAAGAAACAACATGTGGTGTCACGATCTAGTGCAGAGGCCGAGTATAGAGCAATGGCACATGTCACAGGTGAACTAACATGGTTGATAATGTTGTTATCCGAAATTGGCTTACCTTCTTCATGCGCCTCAGTATTGCATTGTGATAGTCAGTCTGCTATCTATATCGCTTCCAATCTGGTGTTTCATGAAAGGACGAAACATATTGAAGTTGATTGTCATTTTGTATGAGAGAAGGTGCGGAACAATGAGATTGAGCTCACACATATTCGAACCGAACATCAATTTGCTGATCTTTTTACTAAGTCTTTAGGGGGTAATCAAGTACACGAACTTTGTAACAAGTTGGGGTTGTTTGATATATATGCTCCAACTTGAGGGGGAGTATTAGGAAGACAATTAATATATATACTATATCAGTCCTATGTACTATGTATTTATATGGGGATCACCTCTTGAGTATAATAAGAAAAACATTCTCCTCGCTCTCTTAACATTTGTTATCCTTTGTTGAATCTGCCTCAGTATTATTTTCTCCATCGTCAATTGAGGTTTCCTCTCTTTTTTTAGGCTGAAGCTCTTTCCCACTTCTGAGCATTATAACCTTATAGTGCTCTCTTGGGTTAACTTCAGTGTTGCTCGAGAAGCTATTTGATGAAGAGGGTTTCACTGCATTTGCTAGCTGATCTATTTGCTATTCTATATTCTTCATAGCTGTCTTGAACAGAGGTGGTAAGGGATTCAATTCGTGTTTCTCCTCTGCTCATCCGGTCAGTTGCCTACTTAGCAAATTGGTAGAATAAATTCCTCATTTCTTCGTCTTTGGCTTTCTCTTTGTCCTCCTCCTTCTGTTGTGGAGGTCTTTGAAATCCTGGAGGGAGTTGATTATTAGGTTGAGATCCTTCACGACAGTGTGGCGCTCCATAGGTTTGGCTTTGTTCTGCCTCTGCCACACATATGGTTGCTGAGCACTTCCCTACCCTTGCTGATGCTGGTAATTATTTGAGGAGGCAGAATTCAGATATTGGTGCTGATATCCACCTTTGTTTCCAATATACAAAGCATCCTCCTGAGCTGGGTCTGATGTGCTTTCTCCTCCAGTACTTTGTTCTGCTCTCCCTTCCATCCGTACAGACATGACTGACATTTGTTCAATCAGCATGTTCATCTTTTTGGTTAACTCATCAAGTTGGTTTAAGTTAGAAACTACAGCTACAGACTCAGATTTGGAATGTGTTTGTCTGTCAGTGGAGCATTGGCAATTTGACATTGTCATCCTCTCAAGCAACTCCACTGCATTTGTCGGTTCCATCATCATGAAAGCTCCACCAGCTGCTACATCAACCATGTTTCTGGTTGAAGGTTGCAGGCCCATGAAGAAGGACTCTACCTGCAACCATTCTGGTCTTCCATGGTTAGGACCCTTGAACCTCTCCCCTGCTTCATAAAGAGATTCATCTGTGTGCTGGCTGAATTGGCTTATTTGGCTCCTTAGGTGCATCACTCTTGTAGGTGGGAAGTATTTTGAAAGAAATTTCTCCACCATTTGATCCCAGGTAGTAATGCTCCCTGTTGGTAAAGACTGAAACCAGCCTAACGCTCTATCCCACAACGAAAAGGGAAAGAGTCGCAGCTTTATCGCGTCATCTGTTACACCATTGATTTTGACTGTGTCGCATATTTGCAAGAATCTCACTAGATGATTGTGAGGATCATCCAACGCTTATCCTCGAAATGCTTCTTGCCTAACCATTTGCAGCAGCGCAGGCTTCAGCTCAAAGTTATTTGCTTGGGCCGGCACCCTTTTAATGCATGAGTACTCATCTAAAAGTACAGGTCTAGCATAATCCATGAAGGTCCTAGGCTGATAACCTCCTTGGCCATTGTGTCCCTGATCTTCTCTTGCTCTGTTTTCAGCCATAATTTCTTCACACAAGGTATTTAAGCCTTCCAACTGCTGTTCAGCTGCAGCTATCGCCCTATGAGCCCTTCACTGCTCTCGTAACGTCCGTTCGATTTCGGGATCGTATGGCAACAACTCTCCTCGAGTTTGACACATACACTGAGGAATTTAATCGAACACCTACAACCACCCCTGAAAAATAGGAAAAATAGAGAAACACCGGGTAACTCCGCACTAGTAAAACAGAAAATTAAAAATCTAGATCACAAATAAACTTGATCACTTAATGTCACCTAATCCTATCGTCATTTGGCTTGCCTCCCCGGCAACGGCGCCAAAAACTTGACCTAACTAAATTTGTTTGATAGGCTTTGCAGCAAGTGCACTGGTCAAGTAATAAAATGGAGTATTAAGACTCCAGTTGTCGAACCAACAGGGAGGTAGCCTTGCTGTTAGGCAGCAAACACCAAGCACTAAGCTTAAGCTTATGTCTGGACAATTTATTACACTTGTAATTAGAGTAGATCAACAGAACTCGTAAATTCAGCAAAATCTAGGGAAATGATTTGGTTTAACCGATGCTTCAATGGAGGTTTTTAGCTAGTTTAAGTGATTCTAGGTTCACAACTTCACCACCCACAGCCTCGCAACATTCTGGTTTTAACACTTGCTTAAAAACATTTAATTAATTCCAAGTTTATAATGGTCATCACCCACCGTCCTAACACTTGGTCCATGAAAAGGGAAGTTTAAGTCTTTTAAACCATTTGGTCCATGAGAATAAAAGTGTTCAAAGGAAAACAGCCAATTCAACAAATATAGACTTGATCCATCATGTAATGTCAAATCTAGTTCATCAAATTCCACCCTAGACAAGGGCTGAGATAGTTTAACCATGCATACATCAGACTTTGCACTAAATATTAATGAACTAATTAAAAACCCAGAATTTCATATAACAGCAAGCAAAATTCCATAAACCAGAACATTACAAGGCCTTGGGGGCTACATTGCTCTCCTAGAAATAAGGTTTTACCCCATAATCATGTTTACAAACCCAGAAAATTTAGAATAAATCATAACAAATGTACCAGCGGAGAGATAAAATAGAATAGAGAGATGAAAATAGAAGCTCCAGCCCTTCTCTGGTCCTGCCAAGAACACGCTACACCAACCTGCAATGCTGCTTCTCTTGAAGTCCTGAATCCGTTCTAGCTTCTGTCTGCGTTTCAACCTCCCTAGCATGCCTTGTTGCCTCCACGATCCCTCCTTTTATAGGGTTGTAGGTATTGTATAACATGTGCCTTAATGCCAGCTGTTGTCGCTACCAAAATGACGTAGTTTCGGTAAGTGACCCTTATTCTTCATTCAAATCTTAAAAACACCTTAAACCAAGCAAAATTTGATCAAGCTCCAGAAGAGAAAAATCATCAGCATAACAGATCAAAGGTGACTGTGCAAAAACATTCTTGCCCGTGACAAAGGTCATTGTCACGGGTACCTCCATTTGCTCTGAAACTTCACCGAAGACTTTATCACATCAGATATAAGCTTTCCATGCAAAAACATCCTTGCCCATGACAAAGGTCATTGTCACGGGCACCTCCAAATGGTCTCAACATTTGTCCCAATATTTATCAAGTCATATAGATTCCTTCCATGCAAAAATAATCTTGCCCGTGACAAAGGTCATTGTCACGGGCATCTCCAAAATAGCTGAAAATTCTTGGGAAGGTAGAGAACATCATTTGGAACAACTTTTGTTTTGCACGTGAAATCATTTGAAGCCTCCTTTTGGGTCAAATAAGTCAAAACATGCTTGTTCAGCACTGACAGTGTGCTCTTGCACCTTTTCGCTTGTAGCCTAGAATAGATACCTCCTTTTTAGCTCATAAGTTGCCATAAGCTCCCTCTTTAATAGATAGAGTAGTCTAACTGATGACTAGAGAAGAAATCATCCAAAAACCTGCTCAAAACAACTCAAAAACACATATATAACACAAGTAGTGTCTTTCTAGGGGTTAGAGCAAATATATATGAAATATAGTACTAAACAGGCTCTAAACATGCTCTTAAACACCCTAAATAGGCTATAAAATAATAGCATAAATGCACGTTATCAGTCACGCCCCGAAATTCCAACCCGAAGAAACTAGTTCCTGACTCCCCTTTACCCACCCGGTGGGGAAGGGATTGGGATAAATAATTCCACTAGACACACAAAAACAAAATCATATCATTATTCATTTCAATCCATAATAAATGTTTGCAAACCAAACAATATTCCTTTATTACAGTCAAACCCTTTTTACACTCTTTTCCCACTGGGGTTACATCATTTTCTCACTGGGATTACAAAGGTCCCACAAAATATCATAACACGAATTAACATTAAACAAAGCAACAAAGCAGAATTGCCTTCCACCTTAGTGTCTCCACCTAACGCCTGTAGGTCCCTGAAATGAAAACAAAACACAGTAAGAGCGGTGAGCAACCATAGCTCAGTAGGGATCATGTCTCCCCAACCATCCCATGCTCCTAGCACCTACATGTCAACGTGTACTGGTGTAGTGTCGTGATACAAGTATGTAAAAAGGTTTATTCAACATAAATAATTATGACAACATACAAACCACAAAGGCAAGCACATCTATTTCTACAGCCACATAGGCTTCCAAACCACAACCACACAAGCCAACGGCCACAGCCACATAGGCTCCACGGCCACACAGGCCCATGACCACAGCCACATAGGCTCACAATCACAGCCACACAGGCTCCACGTTCACATAACATATACAAGTATAGCACAACGATATGTATTCACATGACATCACATAACACATGGAATCTATAGTCATCACACAAATCACTACTAACATATCCACATATTATGTTCATAACCAATACACCCCTGGAAACCCCAAGGTTTCCCCACACTGCCCTACTGCAGATCTAATCCTAACGAACCCAACCACGAAACGAACAGCGCAAACGCCCCAACGTCCCCCAGGGTCCTCTGCCCCATGAACGAACCTGAAATCCCCCCGACCCTGGACTCTACATCATAAACCAAAGAAAATATGCCATTGAAGGCCAACATTCATATAGGAGATCACACCTATATGAATTTACGTATATATATTTATATTTAATAATAAACATGAACAATCTGGCAAAACATCTACCACAGGCCTTAACCCTCGAATTGGGTTGAAGAAAGGACAGAATCCCTACCTCAAAAGGTTCCTCCCTACCCTTGCTCCCATGCTAGGCGCTATCCACCCACGCGAATCACCACAGCAGCGATCAGGAGATCCTCTCTCTCTCTCTCTCTCTCTCTCTCTCTCTCTCTCTCTCCAGCTGTGGCGGTTGATGGAAAGAAACCCTAAACCTAAAACAAAGAGACCTCCACCTCCTTATATAGACACCTCACTTATCAAAACGACGTAGTTTTGATAAGTGAAATCCAACATTGAAATGACGTTGTTTTGATAAATGAAACTCAACATCAAAACGACGTAGTTTTGATAAATGAAACATGTTTTAACCTTTCTACTTCCACACAGGACAAACTACTCACCATTTGAACATGGCCCTTTAGGAAAAGATGATCAATATAACAAAACTCAGCATCATATGAGTGGGGTCAGGATGTACTTCCTCAACTGGGACACATGGAGCACAATGTGTACCCGACTCAACTGCGGTGGCAATGCTAACCGGTAGGCCACTGGCCCCACACGAGCCATAACCTCAAAAGGACCAATAAATCACGGAGATAGCTTGGAATCTCTCCCTTATCGCCGATGTCCACGACATGGAGAAACACAGAGAAACACATGATCTCCCACGGAAAACTCCAAAGGTTGCCGCTGCTAATTTGCATAAGATTTTTGGTGACTCTGAGCGGACAACAAGCGCTGACAAATCAACTTGACCTTCTCCATAGCCTCCTGAACCAACTGTGGTCCCAATAGAGCTGCCTCCCCTACCTCAGTCTAACACAAAGGGGATTGACATGGCCTCCCATACAACGCCTCAAAAGGAGCCATCCCAATGGATGCCTGATAACTAGTGTTGTAGGCAAACTCCACCAAAGGAAGGTGAGTTGCCCACGAACCCACAAAATCTAACACACATGCCCTCAACATGTCCTCCAATGTCTGATTCGTCCTCTTGGTCTGACTGTCAGTCTCAAGGTGAAAAGCCGTACTCATGCTAAGCTTTGTCCCCATAACCTCCTGCAAGCCTGTCTAGAAACGAGAAGTAAACCTTGAATCTCTATCGGACACAATCGACGATGGCACTCCATGCAATCTCATAATCTCGTTCACATACAACTGGCTCAACGTCCCGATGGAATCCCGCTCTCGAACGGCAAGAGAATGGGCTGACTTTGTTAACCGATCCACAATCACCCATATCATGTCTTTCCTCCCAGTAGTGGGTGGAAGGCCAGTCATAAAATCCATCGCTATGTGGTCCCACTTCCACTCTGCTATCGGTAACAGTTGTAACATGCCAGCTGGCCGCTAGTGCTCAGCCTTCACCTGCTGACAAGTGAGGCATCTCGAAACAAATTTAGCCACGTCACATTTCATCCCAGGCCACCAAAAATGCCCCCGAAGTGTATGGTACATCTTCGTATCCCCAGGGTGCACAGCAACTCTAGACCAATGGAAATCCCGCATCACCTCATCTCTGAAAGAAGAAGCCACTACTAGCCGCCCCTGAAAGGGCAACTCATGCTCAATACCCTCTGGCCAATCCTCAGATAGCTCGCCAGCCTCAATATGGGCACAAAGAACCTCACACTCTATATCACCCAACTGTCCCTCCCGGATTCACTGGTACAACTAAGGCACAACAATAATGGGACTCTGAACTGTCCCTCCATCACGAGCAATAGGCTGCAACTGCAACATCGCCAACTGCTCCATTAGCTTCCACTCTCTCACTGCCACCTCAGCCTTTCCTTTCCTGCTCAACGTGTCAGCCACAACATTGCCCTTGCCCGGGGATAGGCAAGAGTAAAGTTAAAGGTCTGCAAATACTCCACCCATCTCCTCTGCCTCAAATTCAAGTCCTTCTGAGTAAAAATGTACTGAAGGCTCTTCTGATCTAAGAACACCACAAACTTCTCCCCCAAAAGGTAATGTTGCGAACTCTTCAAAGCAAAGATGACAGCCGCCAACTCAAGATCATGAGTAGGGTAATTCTGCTCATGAGGTTTCAACTGCCTTGATCCATAAGCTACCACACTGTGCTCCTGCATAAGTACACACCCCAAACTAATCCTAGATGCATCACAATACACCTCATATGGGACGTCCTCCCTAGGTAACCTTAACACAGGTGCAGTGGTCAAACTGGTCTTGAGAGCCTCAAACGCCTGCTGACACTTGTCAGTCCACTCAAACTTCACTCCCTTCCTGGTCAACGCCGTCATAGGAGCTACCGAACGGGAGAATCCCTCTACAAAACGACGGTAATACCCTGCCAAGCCAAGGAAACTACGAATCTCGAAAACATTAGGTGCCTCTCCCATGATGATACTGCCTCAATCTTAGTTGGGTCTATTCTAACGCCCTTAGCAGACACGACATGGCCAAGAAAATGAACCTCCTGCATCCAAAACTCACATTTGCTAAACTTAGCAAACAACTACTGGTCCCTCAAGGTTTGCAACGTTGTTGCCAAATGCTTCACATGCCCCCTCTCTGTCTTAGAATACTCCAAAATGTCATCTATAAACACCACCACAAAAGAATCAAAGTATGGAGCAAAAACCTGGTTCATCAAATGCATGGACACTGCGGGTGCATTAGTGAGCCCAAAAAGCATCACTACCCACTCATAATGCCTATACCGGCACTGAAAAATAGTCTTTGGGATGTCCTCCTCCCTAACCCTTAACTGGTGATACCCCGATCACAAATCTATCTTGCAAAACCACTAGGCCCCACTCAACTTGTCAAACAAGTCATTTATCCGAGGCAATGGATACTTGTTCTTCATAATCACCAAATTCAGCTTCCTATACCTTCTTTGCAAAGAGCACTGGAGCACCCATACCCTCCTTTCGACTTTCCCTTCCTTAGAAAAGGTTAAGGATGCCAACCTATGGGTAATGGCACCCCACTTGTCCAACACTGGCCCAGCTCGACTCGCCTCACAATCCCACTCCCCCTGCAGGGTGCAAGAAACCCCCGTAGGTGACACGAATGTTACACGTCGCCGATAACAATCTATCTTGGCCTAGAAAGCCATAAGCCAATCCATACCCAAGATTAGGTCAAACGTCTTCAATGGCATCACATGCAAGTCAAAACTAAGCTCTACATCTCCTATGGTTAACACACAGTCACGACACATGCCGCACCTCAATCATACCTCCCACTAGAGACTCCACAACTAGGGGTCTCTTTGCCTCAACACATACTAATCCCAAGCCATCAATTACAAGCTCAGCAACAAATGAACATGATGCACCCGTATCGAAAAGAACAGAAGTAAGCGTACAAGAGATCAAAAGGGTACCTTTAACCACTGATGGTCCTGCCCCACCCTCTGCCAGTGGAGGTGGTAACTCAGCCTCCTCCTGGGGTGTTGCATTCATCGTAAACACCCTCCCTTGGCCTGTGCCAATGGTCGGCTCACCTACTGGGCGGATCCCGCCCTGACTGCCTCTAACATCAGTCTGTTGTCACTCCAGCCTCCCCTGAGGTCGGGTGTGGCTGGATCCTGCTAGACTAGCCTGCCACTGACGAGCTGGTCTCTATACTGGTGCACGAAAATTAGCATCACTCATGCTGGATGCTATGCCTCTTGCTCCCTTGTTGTTGCTCCTGCAAACTCGGCTCAAATGGCCCTCTTGTCCATAGCTCTTGCAGTGCCAATCCTTCTTGGGACACTCCCTCTTGACGTGGCCCTGCTCCCCACATAATAACAACCGATGGGGAGACCTCCTGCTGAACCTCCCTGGGTTCACCCTTGCTGCGGATGGAACTGCTACCTCCCTTCTCAGTCTTGGGCCTCTTGGACCCTGAATCATGGTCAGACCCACCTTGCAACTGACGACCCTGATGGGCCTGTCTCCCATCATCCAGCTCCCTCTCAGCTATACGAGCTGTCTCAACAACCCCAAGATAAGTCCTCAAGCGCAGAATTACCACTCTTTGCCTAAGGGCTGGTGTGAGACCCAAGGTGAACTTGTGGGCCTTCAGGTCCTCCCTTGCCACAGTCTCGGGAGCAAATCTACTCAAGCTCCTGAACTCGCGGTCATACTCGGGCACCGTTCTTGATCCCTGCTTCAAATTGCCGAATTCCTCACTCTTTTGCCATCTCAACGACTCGTGAAAGAACTCATCATGGAAGAGTTGTAGGAACTCGTCCCACAACATGAACTTCACTTCACGGCTTCCCGCGACACTCTGTGCTACCACTCTAAGGCATTCCCCTCTAGCTGCCGAATGGCCAGCCTCACTTTATCCTCCTCTCGGGGTAGGAGAAAGGAAAACACATGCTCAACTTGCCTCAACTAGTGCTCAGCTATCACTGGATCCCCCTCTCCCTTGAACCTCGGAGGTTGTTCCTTTTGGAACCTCATCACCACATCATTCTCTACACGGTGCATCGGTACGCCACCCAGCGAACTCTCATGCTCATGAGGTAACTCCCCTACTGGTGGTAGTGGTGGTGGCACCACTTGCTGTGCTGCTATCCCACGGCGCATTTCCTCCTAAACCTCTTGCAGGATACCCTCTCTCAGCTCTTGGACTTCTTATCGGATGCCCTCTCGTAGCTGCGCCAGCAATAGCTCATTCCCTCCAGTGGGCTGTCCTGTACTTGGACCCTCATGTGCAGATGACTCATTAGCCACTACCCCGACGCACGCGTCGCTCTCCTCGTTGGCATTTTTACTACACGAAATAAGAAAGACAATCATCAAACCGCATCCGAAATCTATCGCGTGTCACTACCTCTACCCCTTTTATCAATTCAATTATCACATGGCATTACACACTTTGCACACATTTCAATTTGTATTAAATCACATTACACAAGCAGCAATTTCATAAGCACACAGCTCAAGTTTTCATAAAATCAAAGTTACAAAGATTAAATCACGTTCTTCGTATTTTCCTATCTCATGCTTTATCTCAGTTATCCACACAATCACACATAGACAACAAATGCAACTAGTGCCCTAATGCCAATGCATGTAAATCCTACCACAAGACTGGACTACCCCAAGTACACCTTAGAGGCTCAAAGAGGACCATGTTGATCAGGCATATCCCTCTAGGCTCCTCCAAAGGACTCAAGATAACCAGATCCGCCCTCTAGGCCAACTAGACCCTCCTCTGATACCATATTGTCACGCCCCAAAATTCTAACCCGAGAAAACCGATTCGTGACTCCCCTTTACCCACCTAGTGGGCAAGGGGTTGGGATAAATAATTCCACTTTATACACAAAAACAAAATCATATCATTATTCATTTTAATCCATAATAAATGTTTACAAACCAAACAATATGCCTTTATTATAGTCAAACCCTTTTTACACTCTTTCCCCACTGGGGTTACATCATTTTCTCACTGGGATTACAAAGGTCCCACAAAATATCATAACACGAATTAACATTAAACAAAGCAACAAAGCAGAACTGCCTTCCACCTTGGTGTCTCCACCTAACGCCTGTAGGTCCCTGAAACGAAAACAAAACACAATAAGAGGGGTGAGCAACCACAGCTCAGTAGGGATCATGTCTCCCCAACCCATCCTATGCTCCTAACACCTACATGTCAACGTGTACTGCTGCAGTGTCATGATACAAGTATGTAAATAGGTTTATTCAACATAAATAAATATGACAACATACAAACCACAAGGGCAAACACATCTATTTCCACAGCCACATAGGCTTCCACAACTATAGCCACACAGGCCCACATCCACAGCCACGCAGGCTCCACGGCCACACAGGCCCACGACCACAGCCACACAGGCTAACAAGCACAGCCACAGGGGCTCACAATCACATCCACACAGGCTTATAATCACAACCACGCAGGCTCACAATCATAGCCACACAGGCTCCACGTCCACATAACACATACAAGCACAGCACAGCGATATGCATTCATATGACATCACATAACACATGGAATCTACATTCATCACACAAATCACAAATAACGTATCCACATATTATGTTCATAACCAATACACCCTTGGAAACCCCAAGGTTTCCCCACGCGGCCCTACTGCAGATCTAATCCTAACGAACGCAACCACAAAACGAACAGCGCAGACACCCCAATGGCCCCCAAGGTCCTCTGCCCCGTGAACGAACCCAAAATCCCCCCGACCCCGTACTCTACATCATAAACCAAACAAAATATGCCATTGAAGGCCAACATTCATATAGGAGATCACACCTATATGAATTTACGTATATATATTTATATTTATTAATAAACATGAACAATCTGCCAAAACATCTACCACAGGCCTTAACCCTAGAATTGGGTTCAAGAAAGGACAAAATCCCTACCTCAAAAGGTTCCTCCTTGCCCTTGCCACACACGCGAATCACCACAGCAGCGATTTGGAGATCCTCTCTCTCTCTCTCTCTCTCTCTCTCTCTCTCTCTCTCTCTCTCTCGCGACGGCTGCAGCGGTTGATGGAAAGAAACCCTAAACCTAAAACAAAGAGACATCCACCTGCTTATATAGACACCTCACTTATCAAAACGACGTAGTTTTGATAAGTGAAATCCAACATTAAAACGACGTAGTTTTGATAAATGAAACTTAACATCAAAATGACGTAGTTTTGATAAATGAAACTCAACATCAAAATGACGTAGTTTTGATAAATGGAACATGTTTTAACCTTTCCACTTCCACACAAGACAAACTACTCACCATTTAAACACGGCCCTTTAGGAAAGATGATCAGCATAACAAAACAAAGAAGACGGTGCAAAAACATGGTTGCTCGTGACAAAGACCATTGTCACGTGCAAGCTCCAAATGACCTAGGATTTTGCCACAAGCTTTAGAACTAACTTTGGAAGGCTCCCATGCTAAAACATCACTACACATGACAAAGCCATTGTCATGTGCATTGTCACGTGCAACCTCTTAAAGCTCCCTCTTGAGCTCATCTCTTGCCTCATGCTTGCTCATCAATAAACAAGGTGTACTAGCTAATGTGTGTGGGAATAAAACTCCAAAAACCCGACAATTGCCACCCAAAAGGCAAAACTTTGACTTACTCCTCACATCCCAAAACATGAGTCATTACAACATTGATCGAACCACGTAATCCGTGTGTCTCTATCTTTTTCTTCCCATACATACCTACCTTCATCTGATATTGCATGAGATACTAAAACAATATCCTAACACCAACTACATCTGTAGAATACCTCTGAGTATCATATTACTCTAGAACTAAAAGAAAATTGTTTTAAGTATACAGATTCACCTCCTCTCTGTATACAAACCCATATACCTATTTGATCTAGCTTGGATCTTGGGAATATCACCTAACACACCAAGAAGGCTTACGAAGATGACCTAAAATATGGCAAGCCCTCTCAAATGATTACAATTATTTGTTACAATTTCATAAATATCTTTACAATTCAAAAACAACCAACATTCAAAGAAAGAAACCATCGAAAATATTGTTAATATATTTTCACATTGACAAATAGTATTTGTCATCACTGGTTTTCATCCGGGGCCATTTTGGGTGGGCTCAAACTAAACCAATGGTGAGAAATTTAGAGTCGCCACCAACTAGTTTTAGGGGTACAGTTGGATACCATCTACCTTGAGTACTAAAAAATGTGGTCTGCATTATCAGAGAAGGGTTCGGGAGTTGGTTACATGTAGGGAAGGATTAGCACCCTATAGCGTTCTTTCAGTATCTATTTTTGGAGGAGGTTTTCTATTTATTGTCACTGTCGTGATTGGGTTGAGTTTCCTAGAAAGTCTATGATTTTTATTTAGCTAAGTTATTTCTTAAAGTTATAGTTAAAATTGATTTACCCTAAATTTCTAAGGGAATCCTAAAGGTTTTGTTTTGTTTTGTTTTTGACGTGAGAAATGAAATCCTAATGTTTTTTTTTCTGTGTTTTGTTAAAAACATTTTGTTTTGTTTTGTTTTTGTTTGTTTGTTTGTTTTTTTTTTTGTGTTTTTGTTTGTTTTGTTTTTTTGTTTTTTGGTTTTGGCAATTGAAGTAGAAATGAAACCTAAGATTTTGTTTTTTTCGTTTTGTTTGGAAATTGAAGTCCTAAAACATTAAAATATGCTTTTTTCAATTTTTTTTGGTTTTTGTGGTGAAAACATTTTTTTTCTTTTTCTTTTTTTTTTTTTTTGAAAACTTCCTTTTTTGTTTGGAAAGAATTAAACCCAAATCTACACATGTCAAAAACTTAAAAATGCATATCAAAATAAATGAACGCACGTATTAAAATAAATGTGGAGTGTGTGATTATGACATCCACAACTAAATAAAAACAAAACCACCCTCTTTTTCTTCTTTTTTTTCCTTATCTTCCCTTTCCTTTTTTCTTTCTTTTTTTGCCTCTTTTTCCTCTCTTTTTTACTATACTTTACATATTATAATATACCATATATGCAACAAATACAATGAAAATACATCACATACCAGAAGAATAGGAAATACATGGAAAATACAACATATACCAACAACATAAAAAAAATACAGGAAAGTACTCAGAATTACATCAAATATAAACATAAATAAGCTAAACAGTAATAAATGAATGAATATAGAACCAACATTAGAGCTTCAACACCGGACTTCCGTGTGAATCCTGTCCATGCCGATAGTCGCCTGCTCCAATTACCGAATCACCAAATTCCGTAGTACAAATGACAAAAATCAGCTGGGATTTGGAGACTGCAACAGTGTACGGAATTGAGAGAAGATGATGGAAGGTTTTTCTATTTTCTTTTTGGGCTTTGAGCAGAAAATGTGAGAGAGGGTAGATATGCTTTGGGAAATGGGAAAGAATTTGGGACTTGGGCAAGAGAACCTGTATGAGAGAGGAGTATGAAAAGGAGTTTTTTGTTTTTTTGTTTTTGCTTTGTTTTTGGGAAGGGAACTCGTAGGGAAAGAGAGAAAATATGGGAAGGAGAGTTTTTTGTGTTTTTGATTTTTGATTTTTGATTTTGATCTTGGGAAAAGGAGAGAGCTAGGCGAAGCAAAGGGAAAAAGCTTGAGCATTATTTTTTGGATGTGAAGACTATGCAAAGGGAAAAAGTTTGGGCGTATAAGTCTCTAGGCGTAGGGAAAGAGCTTTTTAATTGCCTTTGACGCATCCTCTTAATTGAAGCATTAATTAGTGCATTAATCATGGCAACCCCTTTTTTATTGCCATATTCCAGCTTTTGTCGGGTGGGTTAGCGACCTGTGATTGCCCTTTTGTTTTTATGTGAGCACACGTGATAGAGAAGCATCGAAAAACATCTGCGTAGCTAATCCCATGAAGCTACAGTGAGCGCACCAGTGAATATTGCCAAACAGCGAAGGTCAAAGGTAGGTGGAGGCTCAGATCCGGATCAAAGGGAAGGCTCGGATCGTTATTTCGTATCAATGGAGGCCTTAGTCCAGATTAATGTTGGCTCGGATCCTTACTACATATCAGTGGAGGCTTAGTCTGGATCAATAGAAGGCTCGAATCCTTATTCTGTATCAGTGGAAGCTTAGTCCGGATCAATGGAAGGCTCGGATCCTTATTCTGTATCAGTGGAAGCTTAGTCCGGATCAATGGAAGGCTCAGATCCTTATTCCGTATCAATGGAGGCCTTAGTCCGGACTTTTGGTAAGTTTGACTATCTTTTGGTAAGTTTGACTTATTCTATCGCATATTGTTTTGGCAATAACTTATTCATTTTAAGTCGGAATTGGGCTCGGTCAAGTGTGTTAATCTCCAAATTTCATCCCCTATTACTTGGTGTTGGTCTTGGGGCACTTTAGGGGCTTTCAATAGAGGTAATCAATTTCGGGCTTCCCTGTTTGTGTCAATGTATCCATCTTGAGTAAATTGGGGTTAACGTTAATGCCAAACCATTCCTTGGTAGTGGGGAATCTTTGAAGACTTGTTCAACAAGGTATATGGCATTGGCAGACAAATATCTACAAATGGGGTTAGTATGTCCAACCCATACAAAATGGGGTCCAATAGCTACTCCTCTTTGTGCACTATTTGTATACAAACAACGTACAAAGATAAAATCAAATCATTTTGGATGGGTTAGAGCACTTACCTGACTTACCTTGCACATAGGAAGAGTAGAATGTGATGGTTGGGTTTGTCCCCAAGAGTGAAAAGGGGCTTCTCAAGCCGGTGGACTCTGGACAATTTGGATGAGGCATCTAAGGCCTAACAGGAATGGAAAAGGCATTCGAAGCTTAACAAGAAGTGAAAAGGCATCTAAGGCCTAATAGAAATTAGAAAGGCATCCAAGGCCTAGCAGAGAGGGAAAAGGCATCCAAGGCCTAACAGGAAGGGAAAAAGGCAGCCAAGGCCTAACAGGAAGGGAAAAAGGCATCCAAGGCCTAACAGAAATGGAAAAGGTAACCAAGGCCTAACAAAGATTGAAAAGGCATCCAAGGCCTATCAGAAAAAAAAGGCATCCAAGGCCTAGCAGAAATTGAAAAAGGCATCTAAGGCTTAGACAAAGGTGACTAATTATTGAAGAAGGTTGCTAATGACCTAATATGGGCTCCCTCTACAAGTTCACTCAAGGAGATCACTTTATGAGGTTACCCAAAAGGAGAGGAAATTTGTTCGAATGTTAAAAGGGTGCTTTTAGAGCTTGGGGAAATTGCAAAGGAAGCTAGTAAGGCTTGATGAGAAGCTTGCTAAGGATGAGCTCTTGGGATCTTCAGAAGCAATGATGTTCCTGAAATTGTAGAAGATGCATAGTGAAATGTATTGCGAATGACCCAATATGGGCTGGGGGTTCATCTCTTTGCTGCTGGAGATTTCGGCTGACAACCAACTTATTGAGGAACTATTTTTCTCTCTAGCTGGGGGTTCCTTTCTATCTTTGTTGGGGAACTCCCTTTTTTATGGATAAAGGGCTCATTTGACTTAGCTTTGCCGCATTGAGGAGCTTGACTTGACGGCTTCATTGGGGATGTTGGTACTCCATGGAGATATTCATACTCTGAGTTGAGGGACTTGACTTGTTTGAGGATTTTGAGCTTGACCCTACCTATAAGGCAATGCCAAAGGAGCCTACTGGGGATTTAAAATATTCTAATTAAATGTGAAATGAAGACGATAAAACAAGATTAGGGATATAAAATAGAACTTTTGTCGGTTTAATTCCACCAAACATATTTATATCATAGAAAGTGCCCCTTGTTGTAATCTGATAAATAGAATTACAAGTGTTTAAAAGCATAATGTACAAATTTGATTCGAGTGTGCCTCAGGTTTAACCAAGTCTTCCACCGTCTGCAGCTGTTGTTTTTAGATGGTGTTGTTTCCATTGTTTGCAAAGGACCCTATTTTATGTGGTCTTGATCCTTCTAGCCTCTGACTGATTTCACCCTTCAGGATTTGTTTTTGGCTTTGTATTTTACCCTTGGTGCCCTTTCAGTTTTTCACCAAGTCCGCCTTTGTTTGTTTCTTTGTCTATTGTTGGAGCTTTGTATTTTACCCTTGGTGCCCTTTCGTGTTTTCACCAAGTCCGCTCGTTATCGTCATGCTTATTCCTTCCATGTCTAGGAAAAAAGATTAAGCAACTCCCCATTTGGACAAGAGAGTTAAGCATAAAACTTTTTCATTGGGTTAGGGAGCTCATCCCCTTATATTCTGGAAAGGATCAATGCACCTCCTGAGAATGCTTTCTTCACAATATATGGGCCTTCATAATTGGGGGTCCACTTGCCTCTATGGTCATATTGAATTGGTAAGATTTTCTTGAGGACGAGATCACCCTCTTGAAAGCTTCTAAGCTTCATTTTCTTTTTATATCATTCTTTGTTGATATAGCTATCCTCTGCAAACAGCTGCCAAGCATTTGCCTTCGATTAAGTTCAATTGCTCATAACGACTTTGGGCCCATTCTGCTTCTTTGAGTTGAGTATCATTGAGGATTTAGAGGGAAGGTATCTCCAGTTCGATAGGTAAGACTGCCTCCATGCCATAGACCAAAGAAAATGGAGTTGCCCCAGCTGTTGTTCGCACCGAGGTGTGATAAGCATGCAAAGCATATGGTAGCTTCTTATGCCAATCTTTGTATGTTTCAGTCATCTTTCTAATAATGTTCTTAATGTTCTTATTGGCTGCTTCCACTGCTCTATTCATCTTGGGGCGATAGGGAGTCGAGTTGCGGTGTTGGATTTTATATGCTTCACACGACTTACCCATCATCCGACTGTTTAGATTGGCAGCATTGTCTGTTATGATCTGCTCGGGAAGCCCTTATCGACATATGATGTTGTTTCACAAAAATTTAAGTACCACAGCTTGTGTGATATTAGCATATGATGTTGCTTCTACCCACTTGGTAAAGTAATCAATGGCCACCAAAATGAAACGATGACCATTGGAAGCTTTCGGAGATATTGGTCCGATAATGTCAATGCCCCAAAGCGAGAATGGCCATGGGGAAACCATCACATGTAGTTTGGATGGCGGTACTTGGATCTTATCGCCATAAATTTGACACTTGAGGCATTTGCGCACATATTCAATGTAATCTTTCTCCATGGTGACCCAATAATAGACCATTTGCATGATTTGTCTTGTTAATGCATGTCCATTTCCATGTGAACCGCATTCCCCTCCATGCACTTCTTTCATTTTCTGTGTCGACTCTTCTTTTGCCACACACCACAATAACACCATGTCATGATTTCGCTTATATAGAATGGGACCATCAAGGTAATAATTGGATGCCGACCTTCGAATATTTCTTTTACCAGACTCAGAGGCCTTTGCTGGGTATTCTTGCTTGAGCAAATACTGCCTAATGTCATCATACCATGGCTTTTCCTCGGTATTTCCTTCAATGGCCATACAATGTGCAGAAGTATCTTATATACGGATATCGAAAGACTGGAGTTCCAACTTTGTGTCTAGCCGAAGGAGGGAGGCTAGAATTCCCAGCGCATCAGGAATCTGATTGTATTCCCTTGGTATATGCTCGAATGTGATATCTTCAAATTGCTCAGCTAACTCCGTAACTCACTTCCGATATGGGATTAATTTGTGATTCCAAGTCTCCCATTCTCCCCTTACTTGAAAAATGATAAGTGCAGAATCGCCAAACACTCGTAATTTGTGCTTCTTGAAGTCCCATCACACAGGCCTCATATTCTGCTACATTGTTGGTACAAGGGAAGATTAACTTTGCTGCCATCAGGAAATGTTCACCTTTTGGAGATATCAAGATGGCCGCAACACCGTGTCCTAAGAGACTAGAGGCTCCATCGAACCACATAGTCCATATGTTTGATTCCTCGGCCGTAAGGATGTTGATATGCTTATTAAGAAAGCCTATAGTCATTGGCTCGTAGTCTTCTAGCGCTCTGTCTACCAAGTAATCAGCTATTGCATTTCCTTTTATAGCTTTTTGAGGCACGTAGATGATATTATATTCTGACTGTATTAGCTGCCATTTGGCAATTCTTCCAGAAATGGATGGTTTTTCTAAGAGATATTTGAGCGGATCATGCCTTGAAATCAGCCATGTAGTATGAGAAAGAGTGTACTGCCTTAATCTTCTTGTTATCTAAACAAGGGCACAACAGGTATTTTCCAATGGTGTATAGTTCATTTCATTGATGGTGAACTTCTTGTTGAGATAATAAATGACCTGCTCCTTCTTGCCTGTAGAATCATGTTGCCCTAAGACAACATTGAGGACTCCTGAACAGTCAGCTATAAGATCAGAGGTCTGTCTGGTACTGGTGGGACCAAAACAGGTGGATTAGAAAGATATTGTTTGATCCTATCAAAAGCTTTTTGACACTTGTCATTCCAAATTTATGTATTATTCTTCCGTAAAGTTTTGAAAATGGGTTCACATGTGGCAATCAATTGTGAAATGAATTAGGCAATGTAATTCAACCACCCGAGGAATCCTCTGACCTCTTTGATAGTTCGTGGTGGGGACATCTCCTGGATAGCTTGAACTTTGTCTGGATTAATTTCCACTCCTTTTTGGCTCACGATGAAGCTCAAAAGTTTTCCCGACATGGCTCCGAAAGTGCATTTTTTGGGGTTCAACTTGAGCTGATATTTCCTTACCCTGTTGAAGAGCTTGCGGAGTACTTCAATATGATCTTCAGTGCTACGTGATTTAGCTATCATGTCGTCCACATATACTTTGACTTCTTTATGCATCATGTCGTGGAATAGGGTCACCATGGTTCGCTAATAAGTTGCTCCTGCATTCTTTAGGCCGAAAGGCATCACATTATAACAAAACGTGCCCCAAAGTGTTGTGAATGTGGTCCTCTCCTTGTGCTCAGGGGCCATGCAAATCTGATTATAGCCTAAGAATCCATCCATGAATGAGAAAAGAGTATGTTTTGCTGTATTATCCACTAAGGTATCAATATGAGGAAGCGGGAAGTTATCTTTCAGACTGGCCCAATTCAGATCTCTATAATCAACACACATGCGGACTTTGACTCCTTTCTTCGGTACTGGCACACCATTGGCCACCCATTCTGGATAGTGGGAGACACTCAGAAAACCTGCATCCCATTGCTTTTTGACTTCTTCTTTAATCTTTAGTAGCATCTCCGGTCTCATACTTCTCAATTTTTGCTGTACTAGCTTGCACTCTGGCTTCACTGGTATGTGATGTTGCACCATGTCTGTGTCTAATCCTGGCATATCTTCGTATGACCATGCAAAAACATCTATGTATCTTCTTAACAGCTCAATTAATTTCTTTTTGATGTCAACAACGATCAAGGACCCTACCCTCAATTCTTTTGGTTCAGTTGCCATCCTAAAATTTGCTATTTCTACTAGGTCTTCACTTGGAATGGATAAGCGATCGTCCTTTTCCAATAGTCGTATGATCTCTCCTGGTAGTTCGGGTGTCTTCTCTACTCATTCCCATCGGTTTCAAACACTGGCTGCTCCCAGTTTGTACTTTGGTCAAATCTTTGGCATCTCGTTTCGCTTCCACATACAATATTTTCATTGACATTGTGATACCTGCTTATAAGAGAATGACAAGTTGGTAACCAAATATGATATGCATATGTCATGAATGGAATGCACCATGAAAGATGTGGGAAAAAGTACATTTTATTGGAAAGCTTTTAATAAAAGCACATGTCCGCTTCAAAAGGCATTGAAATAGAATACATTAAATCCGAGTGACCCCCTAAGCATTACATTATGGGGAGGTCCAGGCTGGTCCAATTGTTCAACAGTTGGTTGGAATTCTCTCGCACCACCAGAACCATCTCGCTCGGTGCATGCTCGTCTGTGTCCAATGTAGCTACAGTCCCAGTCTCAATCTCAGCTTGGCTCTTGTGGACAAACCCTCTACTCCGGAAGGTAACATGTAAGGGGGGAAAACTCCTCTTTTCTTCTTGTATTGGCCTTTTCTGCAACCTTGCCATTCTGATTTCCCTCTTTTTAGTAGCTTGCCTTTGTCTGTCAGCTCTTGTGGGCATGTAGCCTAGCCCAAACTTCTCAATATTTTCTCGGATGGTCAGTGGTTTTTGAATCCCTCGAGCTTCGAGGCCTAATCCTTGCTCTGGTTTATACCCTTTCTTGATTATAGTGGCTGCAACCATTCATGCATCCTTCGAGAGATAATAGTCTGGCATATCCTCGTTGTTTTCAATATAAGGGAATGATGCTGGCTTGGTAACAAGGAAAATAGTTTCCCTAGAGATGCAAATGAGTTGGTCTCCCATCGCAAATTTCATCTTTTGGTGGAGGCTTGACGACACTGCTCCTGCCATGTGGATCCAAGGTCTTCCCAACAAACAGCTATAATAGGGCGTAATATCCATCACCTGAAATTCCACCGTAAAGGTAGTGTTGGATCAAGCCTAGAATTTGGATGATGCGGATAAAGCCCTATGCAATTTGATATAAGACTTTGGTTATTTTATCTTAAGTTATTACAGAAGATAAGATCTTAATCTGGACCTACACTCGTGAGAGCAAACCTAAGGATAGGATACATAATCCTGATCTAGACGTGAGTGAGTGTCGTCAAACACTTGGTAAATAACCAAGTCTTGGCTTCATACGGAATAAGGATCATTCGTGCAGACTAATCACTTAAAGCTACGAACTAAGGAATTTGCGCCTAACACTTTATACGGACTAAGTCAAATAGATGCGGAGTAAGAATCCTAGTCTATAAGTCATACAGAGTAAGAGGTAGTCTCGGCGGAGTTAAAGGGCTAAGTCTTCCACTCAAGCGGATTAAGGAAACTAGACATGGAATAAGGATCCTAGTGTTTCATAGATGCTGAGTAAGGAAGTACTTGTGTGGAATAAGGACCCAAGTCCTTTGTTTGCATGGAGTAAGGAAACTAGATGCGAGTAAGGAATTCGAACTAATCACTCATGCGGAGTAAGGATGTGCTGATACAGAGTAAGCCATCCGGTTTTTAACTCATGCGGAGTAAGGAACTCTCGCGGAGTAAGGAAGCACTGATGCGGAGTAAGCACTCCGACCCTCTCACTTATACGGAGTAAGGAAGCGCTGACACGGAATAAGGATTCTAGTACTGAATTTATACGGAGTAAGCTATCGCTAACACGGAGTAAGGATCTGAGCTTAGTTAACACAGAGTAAGGAACCTCACACCGAATTAAGAAGACACTGGCTTCAACTTATCTCCTCGCATTCAAAGTCACCAGCTCGCTACTTCCCGATGTAAGACAAACTCGTTGAGAACCTAAAACATCTTACACGTGGATCACCCGGATATGTGGACATAACTTTAGCTGAACTTGGGAACTCACAAACGTACTTATGCTTTGCAAACCCAAGACCTTGAGCTCCACATACGCAGCATTCAAGGCGAAGAGATTTCCAAGGAACAGTCAGTGTACACATAGTCCAAAACAATAAGTTCCAAGATTGTCTCTCAAGGATATTTATATATATATATATTGTAACACTTGTACATTAAAAAGTTGTGGTTGAATGAGTTGATCGTTCGTGAGTTGAAAATAAGCGTGTATAAGAGCTCTTTGAGATCATAGAGGCTAGTGTGTGAGTCATTCTGTAAACAGAGTGTAAGAGAGTCTTGCAGTAGATTTAAAGGCTTTACAAGCTTTAATCTGCTTCTATTTTGTTGTACTTATCATTTGATAATAAAATAAAATACTTTCACTATCTGGTTATCTTCCGCATTGATTCTATCTCTTAACCAGATAAGTGTAGTGCCAAAGAGTAAGAAAAGAGTTTTCGATAAGAGCCTATTCACCCCCCTCTAGGCTCCCAGGGACCAACAAGTGGTATCAGAGCATGTTCTACCTGCTCAAAGTAGAGATCCCACTCTTTCTCTCTCAACAATGGCCAAAGAAAGCAGCATACTATTCAACACTCGCCTGAACTTCGGAGGTGCACAAGAGCCCCTCCCCAATCGAAGTAGCAGTGAAAATGTCGATCCACCTCAACCTGCTGCTGCCGCTGCTCCACAACCACGGAGTTCTGGTTTTACTTGACCAAATCGCCAAAATTCACACCTGAGCTTTTCTCCCAGTGGAAAGCTCGCATGAGAATGTTCATGGTATGCCATGATCATCTCATGTGGCCATGTCTTCATCAGGAGATATCGATTCCGATGATTATCAGAGAACATGGAGTTAGAAGACCAAAGACTGATGCTGAACTTACCCATGATGAAAGAGCCTGGCAATGTGCTAGCGAAAAGACTCTGGCATATGTCACATCATCTTTGGACTCCGAAGCGTTCACGAACGTCTAGCGCTGCACAACGGCGAAAGCTGTATGGGATAAGCTGACAATCCTCTATGAGGGAAGTTAGTCCCAAATGCAGAACATCATCTGTGCTCTCAAGCAGAACTTCGAGGGCTTTAATTACAAACTTGGCGAATCCCTCGAAAGCATCTATCGGAGATTTGGCAAGCTCATCCTTGAGCTAAAAACTACCAATGAGCACTACTCTCAATCCCAAATCAATGACAAGTTTTTTCGCTCCTTGTCGGATCGCTACTACTCCAAGTAGCTCCAGATGCAAGCCGACAAGAACTGGCAGTATGTTCCCCTTGAAGAACTATACGGAGAGCTACGGACTCATGAGGTCAGGTTCAAATACTCTGACCGGGATGAGAAAATAGCTTAGAATGAAAAGGGGGTAGCTTCAAAGCTACAGAATGCTTCAGCATACAACATGATGATGATACGAAAGTGTAATGACCCGTGTTTTGGGATGTGAGGAGTTAGTCACAGTTATGCCTTTTGGGTGGCAATTATGGGATTTTTGGGAGTTTTATTTTGACACACATTAGCTAGAACACTTTGTATGTTGATGAGCAAGCATGAGGCAAGAGATGAGCCCAAGAGGACACTTTTAGAGGGTGCACGTGACAATGCACGTGACAATGTCCTAATGTGTGTCAGAATAAAACTCCCGAAAACCCCTAGTGATGTTTTTGCATGGGAGCCTTCCAGACTTAGTTCTAAAGCTTGTGGCAAAATCCTAGGGCATTTGGAGCTTGCACGTGACAATGGTCTTTGTCACGTGCAACCATGTTTTTGCATCGTCTTCTTCATTTTATTATGTTGATCATCTTTTCCTTAAGGACCATGTTCGAATTATGGGTATTTTGTCTTGTGTGGATGCTGGAAGGTTGTGACATGTTCCCTTTATCAAAACTACGTCATTTTGATCATGGGATTTCATTTATCAAAACTACGTTGTTTTGACGTTGGGTTTCACTTATCAAAACTACATCGTTTTGATAAGTGAGGTGTCTATATAAGGAGGTGGAGGTCTCTTTGTTTTAGGTTTAGGGTTTCTTTCCGCCAGCCGCTGCAGCCGTCGCAGAGAGGGAGAGAGAGAGAGAGAGAGAGAGAGAGAGAGAGAGAGAGTTCATGATCATTACTGCTGTGGTGATTTGTGTGGGTGGACAGTGTCTAGCGTAGAAGCAAGGGCAAGGAGGAACCTTTTGAGGTAGGTGTTCTATCTCTTTTGGTACCCATTCCGAGGTTAGGCCCTGTGGTGTGTGATTTGTAGAGTATTGTCGTTGTTGTTATAATATATATATGTAAATCCATATAAGTGTGATCTCCTATATGGATGTTGGCCTTCAATGGCATGTTTCGTTTGATTCTGACATTGAGTCCATGGTATGGGAACTCTCGGGGTTTGTTGCGGGGCAGTGGGCCTTAGAGGCCGTTGGGATGTCTGTGGTTCGTTAGGCTTCGTTCCGTTGTAGGATCGCGTGGGAAACCTTGGGTTTTCCGGGGGGGGAATATACTTGATATAATGATTGTTGATCGAGATGCATGCTACGTGTTTGATTGTATGCCTGTATGGCTTAGATGCATGCTATGTGTCTGATTATGACCCTGTGTGGCAGATTATGAGCCTGTGTGGCTGATTGTGGAGCCTGTGTAGCTGTATATGTGGATCCTATGTGGCTGTGAATGTGGAGCCTGTGTGGCTCTGTATGTGGAGCCTGTGTGGCTGTGGAGCCTGAGTGGCTCTGGCTGTGGTTGTACCTGTTCCTATGACTTGTTGGTGTTGACATACTCTTTGTGGATGTTTATACCTGTTTAAATAATTGTACCATGACACTGCACCTGTAAACGTTGACACGTAGATGCTAGGAGCTTGGGATGGGTTGGGGGGACATGATCCCCACTGAGCTGTGTTTTGTTTTCTTTTCAGGGACCTACAAGCGTTAGGTGGGAACACCAAGGTGGAAGATAGTTCTGCTTGTTTGTTTAAATGTTATTTTGTGTTATGATGTTTTGTGGAACCTTTGTAAGCCCAGTGGGAAAATGATGTAACCCAGTGGAGAAATTGTAAAAAGATTTTGACTGCAATAAAGGCATGTTTGGTTTGTAAACATTTAATTGTGGTTTGAATTTAATAAATATATATTGTAGATGTTTGCATTGTCCTGTGTGGAGTTATTTATCCCAACCCCTTGCCCACCGGGTGGGTAAAGGGGAGTCACGAACCAGTTTCCTCGGGTTGGAAATTCGGGCCGTGACAATATGGTATCAGAGCATGGTCTAGTTGGCCTAGGGTAGTCGGCGGATCTGGTTATCTTGAGTCCTTTGGAGGAGCCTGAAAGGGCATGCCTGATTAACATGGTCCTCTTTGAGCCTCTAAGGTGTACTTGGGGTAGTCCAGTCCTGTGGTAGGATTTGCATGCATTGGCATTAGGGCACTAGTTGCATTTGTTGTTTATGTGTGATTGTGTGGATAACTGAGATAAAGCGTGTGGTAGGAAAATACGAAGAACGTGATTTAATCTGTGCAACTCTGATTCTGTGATAACTTGAGCTGTGTGCTTATGGAATTGTTGCTTGTATAATGTGACTTACTGAGAACTGAAATGTGTGCAAAGTGTGTAAAGCTATGTGATAATTGAACTGATAAATGAGTAGAGGAAGTAAGACTCGATAGATTCGAATTCGTTTTAACGATTGTATTTCCTACTTCGTGTAGTAAGAATGCCACCGAGGAGAGCGACGCGTGTGTCCGGGGCAGTGGCTGATGAGTCATCCGCCCATGAGGGTCCAGGTACGGGAGGAAGTGCGTCATGAGATGGCACCACAGTAGGTGGTGCCACCACCACCACCACCACTAGTGGGGGAGTTATCCCGTGAGCACGAGAGTTTGCTGAGTGGCTGTCACGCCCCGAATTTCCAACCCGAGGAAATCGGTTTGTGACTCCCCTTTATCCACGCTGTGGATAAGGGGTTGAAGTGAAATAACTCCGAACAGGGTCACAACCCACATCAGAAATTCACCAAGGCAAAACAAATGACTTTATTAGATCTGAAACACGTCAACAAAGCAAGCATGACTTTATTACATTATTATAATTTAGTCTCTTTTACAACATCTCCCCACTGGGGTTACAAGGCCTCACAAAAATAACATAATACAAATAACATTAAACAAGCCATAAAACAAAACTGTCTTCCACCTTGGTGTTCCCACCTAACGCCTGTAGGTTCCTGAAAGAAAACACATTACAGTAGGAGGGGTGAGCAACCATAGCTCAGTAGGGATCATGTCTTCCCAACCCATCCCATGCTCCTAGCATCTACATGAGGACGTGTACAAGTGCAGTGTCGTGGCAATAAGATATAAGCAGTTTTTAATCCAGTCAAGCGCCAACACATAAGTCACAGAACAAGAACAACTTTTGCCACAGCCACACAGGCTAACATAAACAGTCCCGGGCTTCCACAGCCACCGGGTTCCCAAAATAGACCCGAGCTTCCACAGCCACCGGGTTTCAAAACAGTCCCGGGCTTCCATAGCCACCGGGTTCCAAAACAGTCCTGGGCTTCCACAGCCACCGGGTTTAAAAACAGTCCCGGACTTCCAAAACAAACACACAGCACACTTAGCCACACAGGCAAAACATCAAACACTAAAGATGCATAACCTCACAGGCATAATATCGAACACAGCGTGCACACATTCACAGGCTCTCAAACTTAGTCACACAGACATAAAACCAAACACATAGAATGAACACATTCACAGGCTCATAAACTCAGCCACACAGGCATAAAAATAAACACCTAGCATGCATAATCCCCAGCCTCACGGGCATATATACAAATATCCAAGCAAAATACGCCATTGAAGGCCAACATCCATATAGGAGGTCACACCTATATGGATTTACATATATATATATATATATATATATATATCCAGAATATACAACAGACTGCCTATCACAAGACCAAAACCCTGGGATAGGTCCAAGGAGGAACAGAACCCCTACCTCAAAAGGTACCTCCTTGCTCTTGCTCCCACGATAGATGCCATCCACCCATGCGAATCACCCCAGCAGCAGCGCTCAAGAACTCTCTCTCTTTCCCTCTCTCTCTCTCTCTCTCTCTCTCTCTTTGCTAAGGCTGCAGCGGCTGACAACAAAAACCCTAAACCTAAAACAAAGAGAGCGCCTCCTTATATAGACCTCACTTATCAAAACAACGTAGTTTTGATAAATGAAATCCCACCATCAAAACGACATAGTTTTGATAAATGAAACACACCATCAAAGACTCGTAGAACATTGCCTCGAAGATCACCGCCTCGGAGCCTCGAAGATCTGTCTTGAAGATCAAACCTTCAACCCTCAAACCTTCGAACTTCGACCCTCAGACCTTCAGCCCTCGGTCTTCGACCCTACGACACAAATCTTCGGGTCTTCCACCTTTTGACCCAAACGTTCGCCCAGGGTACTGTTCATCTTCATTCCAGCTTGTTCTTCCCAAAACACAGGTCATTATAGTGGCGTACCGATGCACCATGCAGAGGATGATGTTGTGATGGGGTTCCGAAAGGAACAAGCTCCGAGGTTCAAAGGAGAGTGGGATCCAGTGATAGTTGAGCATTGGTTGAGGAAGATCGAGCATGTGTTTTCCTTTCTCCTACCCCGAGAGGAGGATAAGGTAAGCCTGGCCATTCGGCAATTGGAGGGGAATGCTTTGGAGTGGTGGCAGAGCGTAGCGAGAAGCCGTGAAGTGCAGTTCAAGTTGTGGGATGAGTTCCTGCAACTCTTCCATGATAAGTTCTTTCCCAAGTCATTGAGGTGGCAAAAGAGGGAGGAATTCGAAAGCTTGAGGCAAGGGTCGAAGACAGTGCCCAAGTATGAGCGAGAGTTCCGGAGCTTGAGTATATTTGCTCCCGAGATGGTGGCAAGGGAGGACTTGAAGGCTCACAAGTTCACCTTGGGTCATTACATCCTCTCCCCCTTAAGACTTTTCGTCCTCGAAAAGAAACTACATGCCACTAGGACCACGAGGAAAAACAAACACATGCAACTCACTATACAAAACGCAAGCTACACACAAATAGATCATACACCGCACACAGCACATAACAGGACATACGTCCACAAACTCAACAAAGCACCACCACAATGCATATAACACATACATGCATGTCACAAATACACATCTCAAATACAAATTAATGTCTAAAAAGGGGAATACACAACACATAAACAACTAGCACAAAAAATCACATCACTATCTCTTGGCCAACAGCCACCTCCCACCCTCAAGCTTGTTCGTCCTCGAACAACTCCGGGTGCTGCTCACGCATCATGGACTCACGTTCCCATGTCTCCTCCTCAATGCCACGGTGTTGCCACCGCACGCGAACCAAAGGAATAGCACGACCACGCAAAAGCTACTCCCGTCGATCTAGTATACGGATAAGGGCCTCAACAACGGACATGTCATCCTCAATATCCAATGTCCCCAAATCGATCACATTAGTGGGATCAGGATGATACTTTCTCAACTGGGACACATGGAACACATTGTGCACCCGACTCAAACGCGGTGGTAACGCTAACCGGTAGGCCACTGGCCCCACACGATCTATAACTCCAAAAGGACCAATAAACCGCGGAGATAACTTGGAACCTCTCCCAAATCGCCGATGTCCACGACGTGGGGAAACACGGAGAAACACATGATCTCTCACAGAAAACTCCAAAGGTCGCTGCTACTGATCTGCATAAGATTTATGTCGACTTTGAGCTAACAACAAGCGCTGACGAATCAACCGGACCTTCTCCGTAGCCTCCTGAACCAACTGTGGCCCCAAAAGAGCTGCCTCTCCGAGATCAGTCCAACACAAAGGTGATTGGCACGGTTTGCCATACAACGCCTCAAAAGGAGCCATCCCAATGGAGGCCTGATAACTGTTGTTATAGGCAAACTCCACCAAAGGAAGGTGAGTTTCCCACAAACCCCCAAAATCTAGCACACAGGCCCGTAGCATGTCCTATAATGTCTGATTCGTCCTCTCTGTCTGATGTTAGTCTCAGGGTGAAAGGCTGTACTTAGGTGCAGTTTTGTCCCCATAGCCTCCTGCAAGCCTGCCCATAAACGGGAATTGAACCGCGAAACTCTGTCAGACACAATCGACGATGGTACTCCATGAAGTCTCACAACCTCGTTCACATATAGCTGGCTCAATGCCCCAATGGAGTCCCGCTCTCGAACGGCAAGAAAATGGGCCGACTTCGTTTACCGATCCACAAACACCCATATCATGTCTTTCATCCCAGTGGTGGGTGGAAGACCCATCACAAAGTCCATCGCTATGTGGTCCCACTTCCACTCAGTTATTGGCAACGATTGTAACATGCCCGCCAGCCGCTGATGCTCAGCTTTCACTTGTTGACAAGTGAGGCACCTCGAAACAAAAGCAGCTACATCATGTTTCATCCCAGGCCACCAAAAATGCCCCTGAAGTGCATGATACATCTTCGTGCCCCCTGGATGCACAACAACTCTAGACTGATGAAGCTCCCTCATCACCTCATCTCTGAGAGAAGAAGCCACTACGAGCCACCCCTGAAAAGACAACTCATGCTCAGGACCCTCTATCCAGTCCCCAGATAGCTCACTAGCCTCAATACGGGCATGGAGAACCTCATACTCAATGTCACCCAACTGTCCCTCCCGAACTCGCTAGTACAACTCAGGCACAGCAATAATAGGACTCAGCAATGTCCAACCATCATGAGCAATCGGCTATAACTGCAACATCGCCAACTACTCCATCAGCTTCCACTCTCTTGCATAGCATCTACCCAGTTGGAATTTTGAAGAGCTTCATGCACCACCTTTGGCTCTACTTGTGATAGAAAGCATGAGTAAAGACACATGTTGGAGGTGGCTGCTCTTGTTCTTACACCAACAGTAGGATCACCAATCACTTGATCTGAAGGGTGGTTTCTTGTCCACCTGTAGTTCTGCGCATGTGATGGTGGATCCTCAAAGATTTGAAGTTCACCCAGACTAGGTGGTTCAGGTTCGTCCGCTGGTTGAACTTCTTCCGGGTCAGTTATTTCCGTATTAACAGGTTCGGAAGTACTTGGTGGTTCTTCGGCACTGTTGCTTTTAGTATTAACTGGTCCGGAAGGACTTGACGGTACTCCAGAGTTTTGGATATCTGTAAGAATGTGTCCGGAGTTAAATGGAAGTCCACAGTCCAATTCGTGTGTAGCATCATCTGTATCATTTCTTCGTACTTCAGTGATGCTACGTGTCACGCCCCCGAATTCCAGGGAACCCAGAACCGGGTGCATGACTTCCCCTTGCCCGCACCCGATAGGTCAAGGGGTTGGTGACTAGCACCAATGGAGACTACACCGCGGGTGCTGTCTCAAATATGCAACCTTGGTACCGTCATATATCAAGGGTAATCGTGTACTTTCCCATATATCATCATGCATACAATGAGTCAAATAGTCATATAGACATCACATCATACAGTATGCAAATACAACTGTCCACGGACCCATGTTCGGGATACAACACACAATAAAATACAGAATACAGTATTGTATCATACATCAGAGTAGTGGGCATCCTCCTGGAAGAAAGTCCTCCACTAGTCTCGGGTCACACCTGAAAAGGGTAAACAACAAGTAGGGGTGAGCGACAAGCTTAGTAGGTGACCCCAAAACTCCACATCATGCAACACATATAAGTCTATACTATATGCTCAGTGTACTCGTGCACCGTGTAGTGTGCACAATCATCAGGACTCAGCTTGCCCATACAGGACAGCTTGTCCACGATCCTCCATGGGATCCCAGCTCAGGGCACTCAGCCCTAGCTCCACGAGCTCAACGTCTCAACTCAGGCCTTAGCCTGTCCATAGCGCAATATGCCCGACCACAGTCGCCACACAAGCCTGCCATCGGTGCATATGCTTGCCACATCAACCACATAGCACCATCGGTGCATCACGGTGAGAACCCAAACAAGTCACGGAGTCCATGCCCCAATACCTCACACCAATATACTAACATGAGTGTGGCAAATCATTCTCAACATTTCCTTTGGAACTGTAGCCAGTCTTCACAAGTAAATTCTCAATCCTTGATTTATGAAGGAAGTACCCATAGCAGCTATTTTCTTGAAATCAAAAGTCCCGGCATTGGGTTCCCATAGCATAACTAAGATAATTTGATTTTTGGGGATTTTTCTGAGATGTCTAACCCCACTTTTCAAAAATTCACCACTACGAACTTTTGGGTTTTTCTGAGATTTTATACTGAATCCCAATTTTCACATTTTGAAAATTGTCTATCCAGTCCAGTGCTGTACATTGTCCAGTTACACTGCAGGAGTTGCGACTCATAGCTCAGAACCTGCGACTCGTAGCTGCGGAATGCGGAGCTGCAGCGCGCCTCGAAGACTCGAAGCGAGGCTACGACCTTCGACCTACGAGGCTATGAACTTCGACCCTTCAACTACGAACTACGGGTCTACAAACTACGAGTCTACGAACTTCGAACTACGAGGCTACGAGGCTACGAACTACAAACCTTCAAGCTACGAACTACGGGTCTACGAACTACGACCTTACGACCCTGGATCTTCAACCCTTCGACCCAGAACTTTGGATTTTCGTCAGTTCGACCCAGTAACGCACCTAGGGTACTGTTCATCGTCGTTTTTTCCTGTTCTTCGTCTGGAATCAACCCAGCAACCACCAGACATGCACAAACACGCATTCTACGCAACAGACTGCGATATTTACCTTAAAATGCGTCCAGAACGCCTCTAAATCGTGCAGAAACAACAGAAACACGTATAAAATTTCAGATTTCCAGCATTTCATGGTTGACTTATGAACCCTCATGAAAACACAATTAATCAACCCCAAAATCACAGAAACATATATCCACAATGATATAAAACATTAGAGATAAGAAACATATTTAACCACCGATCTTATGCTAAACCATTAAATCTAACCCAAAATTGAATTTCCCCAAATTCTAGGGTTCATGCTCAATTTCATAAATCATGATAAATTCGTGCAGATCTAAAACAAGAGAGAGATAAGAAGTTCTAGGATACCTACTTGAAGTGAATCTTTGAGCTCCACAAACCCAAATCGCCAAAGCGTCCAAGCTCTCTCTCTCTCAATGCACAAACGTGAAACGTAAAGTGAAAGTTTCTTCTTTTCTTGTTTTTTTCTTGCTATTTATATTTCTGCCAGTCAACTGACCTAGTCAACCATTGACCCAGTCAATAATTGACCTCCAAGGCCCCGAACTCCAAATTGAGTCAAACTATAGTCAAAACGCTCGAAATGACGAGCACAATACTAGACTGATATTATTACACCCAAATGACCGCCCAAACGTAAAGTCAACAAATAAATCCCGAAAAGTCAATAATCGGGTCAAATGGGACCCCGACTCGAAATCGGGCCCACGTACAGTCAAAATGCTCACATCGATGACTATACTACCATCCAGATAGTTACATTCCCATAGAATGACTATCTCTCAAAACTACCCAAATACGAGTCCTTACATCCTCCCCACCTTAGGACTTTTCATCCTCGAAAATAAAACACATGCCCAAAGGACATAGCCAAATTCAAGCTCAATGTCCCAACAACAAAACATAAAACATGATCACCGATCACACATGTGCAAGGCAATGCACAACAAGCCAAACAGAACCCACATTGGGTACAAGATCCAACAATAACGAGCTAAACCACATCTCAAATAACATATGCAAAACAAATGCATAAAACATAACTCATACCTCAGGGAAGGTCCTCACATCCTCCCCACCTCAGGATTGATCGTCCTCGAACAGCTTAGGATGAAGAACCCGCATCTGGCTCTCTTTCTCCCAAGTCTGCTCCTCCATGCCTCAGTGTCGCCATAACACCCGAACTAGTGGGATCGTCTTGCTTCGCAAGACTTGGTCCCGCCTGTCCAAAATCTATGCCGGCATCTCAACAATGGCACCATCATCAGCCAAGTCTATCTCGTGATAGTCCAACACATGAGAAGGATCTGGGTGATATCGTCGTAACTGAGACACATGGAACACATCATGTACTCGCGCCAACTCCGGTGGCAAAGCTAATTGGTAAGCAACTGCGCCCACGGTGGTAACAATCTCAAACGGCCCCACAAAATGAGGGGAAAGTTTGGATCCACGTCCAAACCTCCGATGCCCTCGACGCGGTGAAACCCGCAAAAATACACAGTCACCCACCTCAAACTGCAAGGGTCGACACCTCTGGTCCGCATAGGACTTCTGCCTACTCTGCGCTGTCAACATGCGCTGTCGAATCAGCTGCACTATCTCTGTGGTCTCTCGAACCATATCGGGACCGAGAACTACTGTCTCTCCCGTCTGTGCCCAACACAAAGGGGATCTACAAGGCTGCCCATACAGCGCCTCATACGGAGCCATCCCAATCGTGGCCTGATAACTGTTGTTGTAAGAGAACTCCACCAAAGGAAGGTGAGTCTCCCAACAACCTCTAAAATCTAGGACACAGGCACGCAATATATCCTCAAGCGTCTGAATCGTCCGCTCCGACTGACCATCCATCTGCGGATGAAAGGCTATACTGAGGTTCACCCTAGTACCCAAAGCTCGCTGCAACTGTCTCCAAAACTGAGAGGTGAACCTCGCATCCCGATCAGATACAATAGACAATGGGACTCCATGCAACCGCACAATAACATCAATATACCTCTGTCCCAAAGTCCTCACTGGGTCTGTCTCTCGAATCGAAATAAAATGCGCCAATTTAGTCAACCGGTCGACAACTACCCATATAGTGTCGTGTCCCCTAGAACGAGGAAGTCCAGTGACAAAATCCATGGTCACATGGTCCCATTTCCACTCTAGCACTGGCAATGACTGCAACTCACCAGCTGATCTCAGGTGCTCTGCCTTGACCTGCTGACAGGTCAAACACCTCCTCACAAAATTAGCAACGGCCTTCTTCAGGCCTGACCACCAAAACTGCCTCCTCACGGCGTGGTACATCTTGGTCCCACCAGGATGTACAGCTAACCTTGACTAGTGAAATTCCCGAAGAACCTCCTCCTAAAGAGAAGTGGGAACTATCAATCTACCCCTATACCGCAGCACATGCTCTGCATCCTCAGTCCAATTAGAAGGTGCCTGCCCAGTCTGAATCCGGTCGTGGATGACCTCACAATCAACGTCCCCCAGCTGATCCTCTATGATCCTATGCTGCATCTCTGTGACTGCTACAACAACACTGAGGGTCCCCCGCCCCTCACTAGTCACCATCTGCAACCTCATCGCTGCCAACTGACCCATCATCTCCCATTCCTTAATGGCATAATGGGCCACCACGGCCCTGCTCTTCCTGCTCAGTGCATCTACCACCACATTACCCTTCCCAGGGGTATACATCATATTAAACTGAAACTGCTGCAGGTACTCCCCCCACCGCCTCTGCCTAAGGTTCAGATCTCGCTGAGAGAAGATATACTGCAAGCTCTTGTGGTCCGTATACACCACAAACTTCTCCCCAAGGAGATAATGCTGCCAGCTCTTAAGTGCAAAGATCACTGCAGCCAACTCCAAATCATGTGTGGGATAGTTTTGCTCATGTGGTCTCAACTGCCTAGATCCATAAGCAATCACTTGCAGAGTCTGCATTAACACACAACCAAGTCCCACCCTGGAAGCATCACAATACACCTCGAAAGGCACACCCTCCTGTGGAAGAATCAAGATAGGTGCTGAGGTCAATCGTGCCTTCAGCTCCATGAAAGCACTCTCACATGCATCAGACCAAATGAAAGGAACTCCCTTCCTGGTCAGGTTCGTCATAGGAGCTACCAACCTGGAAAAATCCTCCACGAACCTCCGATAGTAGCCTGCCAAACCAAGGAAGCTATGAATCTCAAACACATTCGTGGGCCTCTTCCACGACATGACTGCCTCAATCTTCTTAGGATCCACTGTGATGCCCTCCGAAGATACCATATGCCCCAAGAAGTGCACCTATTGCAACCAGAAGTCACATTTCGTGAACTTCGCGTACAACTGATGCTCTCGCAAGGTCTGCAACACAACCTACAAATGCTCCTCATGCTCCCTCTTGGTCTGTAATGACCCGTGTGTAACCCGTGTGTAAGAAGTTAACCACAAATACCTTGGATGTTGGTGCACAAGTTTGAGGTAAGAGATGAGCCCAAGAGGGGACTTTTGGGAGGTGCATGTGACAAGTGATAACGTACCTTTATGCCCTAGGAAGATGCTATGCATATACAGGCGGTTTTAAGCTATTTTGGCTGATCTTGGAGCTAACTTTTGATAGGGTGGATGGCCTCAAACAATTGGCGTGCAAGAACAAAAGTTTCTTAGAATGAGGTCCTCTACCTACCACAGAAATTTCAGAGCATTTGGAGCTGCACGTGAATTCACCCATTTCACGTGCAAGCATATTTTTGCTTCCTAGACCTCTACAAGATGCAAGGAGGCTTGGGGTGAAGTTTGAGTGCATTTTGAGCTGAACGCCAATTGGGGAATTGGCGTTCAAATTGGCGTGCAAGCATGTTTTTGCATGGTTACCTTGGTTTTGTCATTCTAATCATCTTTTCCCAAAGGACCATGTTGGAATTGTGAATATGTTGGTGTGTATGGATATGGGAAGGTCATAGCTTGTTCCATCAAAACTACGTCGTTTTGATGCTGGGTTTCACTTAATCAAAACTACGTCGTTTTGATGTTGTATTGTCTATATAAGGAGGAGAAGTCCCTCTGTTGTAGGGTTAGGGTTTGTTGCTCCACCAGCCGTCGCAGAGAGAGAGAGAGAGAGAGAGAGAGAGAGAGAAAAGGAGAGCTTCTGGTGGCTGCCGGAGCGTCTTGCGTGGGTGGTCGGAGTCTTGCGTGGAAGCGGGAGCAGGAGAACATACAAGGTAGGGGTTCTGTTCTTCCTAAACCTCCTATGTTCTAGGGTTCTAGGGCAGATTATGGATTATATCTGTTTATATATAAATATGTAATCCATATAGGTGTGATCTCCTATATAGATGTTGGCCTAATGGCATTTTGGTGTGATTCTATTGTTGCATGCTATATGTTTGATGAAATGCCTGTGTGAATACAGTTGTGTGTATATGCCTATTACATGTTTGGTAATATGCCTGTGTGGCTGGACTTGTGATTTGGTGAATGTATGCATGCTGGGTGTTTGTTCTATTGCCTGAATGGCTGGGTTTGTGCACTTGTGAATGGGTGCACACCAAGTGTTTGGTTTTATGCTTAAGTGGTCGTAGTGTGTGTTGTGTGCATGACTGTGGTATCTGGCCTGAAGAGGCGGTTAAATTACTTTGCCTGAGAGGCGGTTAAACCAGTGGCCTGAAGAGGCGGTTAAACTACTTTGCCTGAGAGGCGGTTAAATCAGTGGCCTAAAGAGGCGGTTAAATTACTTGCTTGTGATGTTTGTTAGCCAGTGTGACTGGGGCTGGGGTTACGCCCGCTTGTGTGGAATGTTTTACTCTTTTTCTCATACTGCCACGTCACTACACCTGTGCACATGCATGTAGCCGCTAGGAACATGGGAAGGGTTGGGGAGACTTGATCCCTACTGAGTTGTGGTTGCTCACCCCTCCTACTGTGTTTGCTTGTTTTCCAGGGACTTACAGGCGTTAGGTGGATACACCAAGGTGGAAGACCTTATTTATTTTACTCTCTTCCATTTATGTTTTTTTTTTTTGGGGAATTGATGTAACCCCAGTGGGGATGGATTGGAAAGGATTTTGTTGTAATAAAGACTGGTTTGGATTGTGGATTTCTTTTATGGACATTATTTTCTTGAAATGTGTTGTGGATGTTTAAAATGTTAAATTCGGGGTTTGCATCTTAACCCCTTTGCCCTCCGTGTGGGTACAAGGGGAGTCACGTACCGGTTTCCTCGGGTTGGAAATCCGGGGCGTGACAATATGGTATCAGAGCATGGTCTAGTTGGCCTAGGGTAGTGGGCGGACCTGGTTATCCTAAGTCCTTTGGAGGATCCTGGGGGGACATGCCTGATCAACATGGTCCTCTTTGAGCCTCCAAGGTGTACTTAGGGTGGTCCAGTCTTGTAGTAGGATTTGCATGCATTGGCATTAGGGCACTAGCTGCATTTGCTGTGAATGTGTGCTAAACTGTGGATAACATAAAATGATTAAGTGAAATGTGCAACTCTGATTTGTTTGGCAATGCATATTGAACTGTGAAATGTGATTGATACGATATATGTGTGTAATGTCATGTGATAGTGGAATTGATCAGTGAGGTAGAGGTAGTGACGCGATAGATTATAAATTTGTTTTGACGTTGTGCTTCTTACTTCGTGTAGTAAGAATGCCGCCGAGGAGAGTGACACGTGCGTCCGGGGCAGTGGCTGATGAGTCATCTGCCCATGAGGGTCCGGGTGTGGGACCGTTCGTTGGAGGGCATGCGTTGTTACTGGCACAGCTACGAGAAGGCATCCGGCTGGAGGTACGAGAGCTACGGGAGGGACTCCGGCAGGAGGTTCGGGAGGAGGTGCGCCGTGAGATGGCAGCACAGCAGGTGGTACCACCACCACCACCACCACCACCACCACCAGTAGGAGAGCTGCCTCGTGAGCGTGAGAGTTCGCTGGGTGGTGTACCGACTCGTGCAGAGGATGACGTGGTGACACGGTTTCGAAAGGAACAACCTCCGCGATTCAAGGGGGGAAGGTGATCCTGTGGTAGCCGAGCGATGGTTGAGGCGGATCGAGCATGTGTTCTCCTTTCTCCTGCCCCAGGGAAGAGTATAAGGTGCGACCGGCAATTCGGCAGCTGGAGGGGGGATGCTTTGGAGTGGTGGACGAGTGTCGCGGGGAGCCGTGTGGTGCAACTCATGCTTTGGGAGGAGTTCTTGCAACTCTTCCATGATGAGTTCTTCCCAGGAATCGGTGAGATGGCGAGAAGAGGGAAGAATTCGGCGGCTGAAGCAGGGATCCAGGACGGTACCTGAGTATGAGCGGGAGTTCGGAGCTTGAGTAGGTTTGCTCCTGAGACTATGGCAAGGGAGGACCTGAAGGCCCACAAGTTCACCTTGGGCCTTAGGCCAGCCCTTAGCGCGAGGGTGGCAATTCTACGCTTGAGGACCTATGCCGAGGTTGTGGAGACGGCCCGTATAGCCGAGAGAGAGCTGGATGATGGGAGGCAGGCCCATCAGGGTCGCCAGTTGCAGAGTGGGCCTGATCGAGATGCAGGGTCCAAGAGGCTCAAGATGGAGGAGAGGGATAGCAGTTCTTTTCGCAGTCGGGGTCAGACATCTGTGAACCCCGGGAGGTTCACCTTTGGCGGCGGAAGACAGGGTGGTCCATCTGGGAGTCTACCTAGCAGCCATCCATCGTTGTGGAGAGCGGGGTCACTTCAAGGGGGAGTGCCCCAAGAAGGACCGGCGATGCAACAACCGTGGACGAGAGGGCCATTTGCGCCGGGTTTGCGGGAGAACAGGGGAGCGGGGGCGTGGCATCCGGCGTGAGGAGTGATGCTAGCTTCCGTGCACCAGCTGAGAGACCAGCTCGTCAGTGGCCGGCCAGCCAGGTAGGATCCAGCCAGACCCAACCTCAGGGGAGGCCAGAACGACAGCAGGCTGTTGCTAGAGGCAGTCAGGGCGGGAGCCGCCCAGTGAGTGAGCCAACCAGTGGCATGGGCCAAGGGAGGGTGTTTGCACTGAATGCGACACCCCAGGAGGAGGCTGAGCTACCACCTTCACCGGCAGAGGAGGGAGCAGGACCATCGGTGGTTAGAGGTACTCTTTTGATCTCCCGCATGCTTGCTTCTGTTCTTTTCGATACGGGTGCATCGCGTTCTTTTATTGCTGAGCTCATAGTTGAGGGCTTGGGGTTAACGTGTGTTGAGGCGGAGAGGCCCTTAGTTGTAGAGTCTCCGGTGGGAGGTATGATTGAGGTGCGACACGTTTGCCGCGATTGTGTGTTAACCATGGGCGATGTGGAACTGAGTTTCGACTTGCATGTGATGCCTTTGCGTACTTTTGACCTGATCTTGGGTATGGATTGGCTTATGGCTTTCCAAGCCAAGATAGACTGTTACCGGCGATGTGTATCCTTCGTGTCACCCGCAGGAATCTCTTGTACCCTGCAAGGGGAGTGGGATCGTGAGGCGAGTCGAGTCGGGCCAGTGTTGGACCAGTGGGGTGCCATTACCCACAGGTTGGCAGCCCTGACCTTTGCTGAGGAGGGGAAGGTGGAAAAGAGGGTGTGGCCCGCTGTTATGGACCAATTTCAGGATGTTTTTCCTGAAGAGTTGAGGAGTTTGCAACCTAAGAGGAGTGTGGAGTTCACCATTGAGTTGGTGCCGGGGACGGGTCCGATTTCCCAAGTAGCATATCGTATGGGGCCAGCCGAGCTGAGAGAGCTGCAGAGGCAAATCGAGGAGTTGGGGGACCAGGGGTATATCAGACCGAGTACCTCACCTTGGGGTGCTCCGGTGCTCTTTGCTAAGAAGGCTGATGGCACGCTTCATCTCTGCATCGACTACAGGAAGCCGAATTCGGTGGATCGTGAAGAACAAGTATCCGTTGCCTCGGATAGATGACCTGTTTGACCAATTGAGTGGGGCCCAGTGGTTTTCCAAGATAGATTTATGGTCGGGGTATCACCAGCTCAGGGTTAGGGAGGAGGACATCCCTAAGACGGCTTTTCGGTGCAGGTATGGGCATTATGAGTGGGTAGTGATGCCTTTCGGGCTCATTAATGCGCCAGCGGTGTTCATGCATTTGATGAACCAGGTCTTTGCTCCATACTTGGATTCGTTTGTGGTGGTGTTTATTGATGATATCTTGGTGTATTCCAAGACCGAGAGGGAGCATGTGGAGCATTTGGCAACAGTGTTGCAAACCTTGAGGGACCAGCAGTGTTTGTTTCTAAGTTTAGCAAGTGTGAGTTTTGGCTGCAGGAGGTTCACTTTCTTGGCCATGTGGTGTCAGCTGAGGGAGTTAGGGTGGACCCAGCCAAGACTTAGGCTGTGGCATCGTGGGCGAGGCCAACCAACGTTTTTGAGATCCGTAGTTTTCTTGGCTTGGCGGGGTACTATCGTCGTTTTGTCGAGGGGTTCTCCCGTTTGGCGGCTCCTATGACGGCGTTGACTAGGAAAGGAGTGAAGTTTGAGTGGACGGACAAGTGCCAACAGGCGTTTGAGACTCTCAAAACCCGTTTGACCACTGCACCGGTGTTGAGGTTACCTCGGGAGGATATTCCATATGAGGTGTACTGTGATGCGTCCAGGGTTGGTTTGGGGTGTGTGCTTATGCAAGAGCACGGTGTGGTGGCTTATGGGTCAAGGCAGTGAAGCCTCATGAGCAAAATTATCCTACTCATGACCTTGAGTTAGCGGGCCGTCATCTTCGCCCTGAAGAGTTGGCAGCATTACCTCTTGGGGGGAGAAGTTTGTGGTGTTCTCGGATCACAAGAGCCTTCAGTACATCTTTACTCAGAAGGACTTGAATTTGAGGCAAAGGAGATGGGTGGAGTATTTGCAGACCTTTGACTTTACTCTTGCTTATACCCCGGGCAAGGGTAATATTGTGGCTGATGCGTTGAGCAGAAAAGGGAAAGCTGAGGTGGCCATGCGAGAGTGGAAGCTGATGGAGCAGTTGGCGATGTTGCGGTTGCGGCTTTGTTGTTCGTGATAGTGGGACAGTCCTGAGTCCTTTGGTAGTTGTGCCTGAGTTGTACCGGCACGTCCGGGAGGAACAGTTGGGTGACATTGAGTGTGAGGTTCTCCGTGCCCATATTGAGGCTGGGGAGCTATCTGAGGACTGGATAGAGGGTCCTGAGCATGAGTTGTCTTTTCAGGGGCGGTTGGTAGTGGCTTCTTCCCTCAGGGATGAGGTGATGAGGGAGTTTCACCAGTCTAGAGTTGCTGTGCATCTACGGGGTACGAAGATGTACCATGCGCTTCGAGGACATTTTTGGTGGCCTGGGATGAAACGCGATGTGGCTGCTTTTGTTTCGCGGTGCCTCACGTGTCAGCAGGTGAAGGCTGAGCATCAGCGGCCAGCGGGCATGTTATAGCCCTTGCCCATAGCGGAGTGGAAGTGGGACCATATCGCGATGGACTTTGTGACTGGTCTTCCACCCACCACTGGGAGGAAGGATATGATTAGGGTGATTGTGGATCGACTCACAAAGTCGGCCCATTTCCTGGCTGTTCGCGAGCGGGACTCTATTGGGACCTTGGGTCAGCTGTACATGAACGAGATTGTGAGACTGCATGGAGTACCATCATCGGTTGTCTCTGACCGGGATTCACGGTTCACTTCCCGTTTCTGGGCAGGTTTGCAGGAGGCTATGGGGACCAAACTTCACTTGAGTACAGCCTTCCACCCTGAGACTGACGGCCAGACAGAGAGGACGAATCAGACTTTGGAGGACATATTACGGGCCTGTGTGTTAGATTTTGGGGGTTCGTGGGCAACTCACCTTCCTTTGGTGGAGTTTGCCTACAACAACAGTTATCAGGCATCCATTGGGATGGCTCCTTTTGAGGCATTGTATGGGACCACAGTTGGTTCAAGAGGCTACCGTGAAGGTTAAGTTGATTCGTCAGCGTTTGTTATCAGCTCAAAGTCGGCAGAAATCTTATGCGGATCAGTGGCGGCGACCTTCGTGTTTCTCCACGTCGTGGACATCGACGGTTTGGGCGAGGTTCCAAGCTATCTCCCCGGTTTATTGGTCCTTTTGAGATTCTGGATCATGTGGGGCTCGTGGCCTACCGGTTAGCGTTACCACCGCGGCTGAGTCGAGTGCACAACGTGTTTCACGTGTCCCAGTTGCGGAAGTATCACCCTGACCCCACCCATGTGATCGATTGGGGAACCTTAGACATTGAGGATGACGTGTCCGTTGTTGAGGTCCCTATCCGTATCCTAGATCGGCGAGAGAAGCTTTTGCGTGGTCGTGCTATTCCTTTGGTTCGTGTGATGTGGCAGCACCGTGGCATTGAGGAGGAGACATGGGAACGTGAGTCCGTGATGCGTGAGTAGCACCCAGAATTGTTCGAGGATGAACAATCTTAAGCGTGGGAGGTGGCTGTTGGCCAAGGGATAGTGATGTGTTTTCTTGTATTAGTTGTGTATGATTTGGTGTATTTGTTTTGTCTTTTAGATGTTTTGTCTTTTAGAAATGTGTTCATATTTGTGATGTGTTTTGAGATGTGTTTTTGTGACATGTGGATATGTGTTATATGCATTATTGTGATGCATGTGGTTATGGATTATGGTGGTACCTTGTTATGTGCTGTGTGCGGTGTATGACCCATTTGGGTGTTGTGGCTCGCCGTGTGACAAATGGGTAGCTTGTGTTTGTTTTCCTCGTATGTCATTTCTTTTTGAGGACGAAAAGTCTTAAGGGGGAGAGGATGTAATGACCCGTGTGTAACCCGTGTGTAAGAAGTTAACCACAAATACCTTGGATGTTGGTGCACAAGTTTGAGGTAAGAGATGAGCCCAAGAGGGGACTTTTGGGAGGTGCATGTGACAAGTGATAACGTACCTTTATGCCCTAGGAAGATGCTATGCGTATACAGGCGGTTTTAAGCTGTTTTGGATGATCTTGGAGCTCACTTTTGATAGGGTAGATGGCCTCAAACAATTGGCGTGCAAGAACAAAAGTTTCTTAGAATGAGGTCCTCTACCTACCACAGAAATTTCAGAGCATTTGGAGTTGCACGTGAATTCACCCATTTCACGTGCAAGCATATTTTTGCTTCCTACACCTCTACAAGATGCAAGGAGGCTTGGGGTGAAGTTTGAGTGCATTTGGAGCTGCACGCCAATTGGGGAATTGGCGTTCAAATTGGCGTGCAGGCATGTTTTTGCATGGTTACCTTGGTTTTGTCATTCTAATCATCTTTTCCTGAAGGACCATGTTGGAATTGTGGATATTTTGGTGTGTATGGATGTGGGAAGGTCATAGCTTGTTCCATCAAAACTACGTCGTTTTGATGCTGGGATTCACTTAATCAAAACTACGTCGTTTTGATGTTGTGTTGTCTATATAAGGAGGAGAAGCCCCTCTGTTTTAGGGTTAAGGTTTGTTGCTCCACCAGCCGTCGCAGAGAGAGAGAGAGAGAGAGAGAGAGGGGGGGGGGGGAAGGAGAGCTTCTGGTGGCTGCCGGAGCGTCTTGCGTGGGTGGTCGGAGTCTTGCGTGGAAGCGGGAGCAGGAGAACATACAAGGTAGGGGTTCTGTTCTTCCTAAATCCTCCTCTGTTCTAGGGTTCTAGGGCAGATTATGGATTATATCTGTTTATATATAAATATGTAATCCATATAGGTGTGATCTCCTATATGGATGTTGGCCTTCAATGGCATTTTGGTGTGATTCTGTTGTTGCATGCTATATGTTCGATGAAATGCCTGTGTGAATACAGTTGTGTGTATATGCCTATTACATGTTTGGTAATATGCCTGTGTGGCTGGACTTGTGATTTGGTGAATGTATGCATGCTGGGTGTTTGTTCTATTGCCTGAATGGCTGGGTTTGTGCACTTGTGAATGGGTGCACACCAAGTGTTTGGTTTTATGCTTAAGTGGCCGTAGTGTGTGTTGTGTGCATGACTGTGGTATCTGGCCTGAAGAGGCGGTTAAATTACTTTGCCTGAGAGGCGGTTAAACCAGTGGCCTGAAGAGGCGGTTAAACTACTTTGCCTGAGAGGCGGTTAAATCGATGGCCTGAAGAGGCGGTTAAATTACTTGCTTGTGATGTTTGTTAGCAGTGTGACTGGGGCTGGGGTTACGCCCGCTTGTGTGGAATGTTTTACTCTTTTTCTCATACTGCCACGTCACTACACCTGTGCACATGCATGTAGCCGCTAGGAACATGGGAAGGGTTGGGGAGACTTGATCCCTACTGAGTTGTGGTTGCTCACCCCTCCTACTGTGTTTGCTTGTTTTCCAGGGACTTACAGGCGTTAGGTGGATACACCAAGGTGGAAGACCTTATTTATTTTACTCTCTTCCATTTATGTTTTTTTTTTTTTTGGGAATTGATGTAACCCCAGTGGGGATGGATTGGAAAGGATTTTGTTGTAATAAAGACTGGTTTGGATTGTGGATTTCTTTTATGGACATTATTTTCTTGAAATGTGTTGTGGATGTTTAAAATGTTAAATTCGGGGTTTGCATCTTAACCCCTTTGCCCTCCGTGTGGGTACAAGGGGAGTCACATACCGGTTTCCTCGGGTTGGAAATCCAGGGCGTGACATGGTCGCTGAATAGACCAAAATATCGTCGATGAACACCACAACGAACATATCTAAATATGGAGCAAACACCTGGTTCATCAATCCCATAAACATTGCTGGAGCATTCGTGAGCCCAAACGGCATCACAAGCCACTCATAATGCCCATAGCGACAACTGAATGCGGTCTTAGAAATATCTGCCTCCCTAACCCTCAACTGATGGTATCCAGATCTCAAGTCTATCTTTGAAAACCATCTCGCACCTCGAAACTGATCGAACTGGTCATCAATCCTCGGCAATGGATACCTGTTCTTCACAGTCACCTAGTTCAGCTTCCGGTAGTCTATACACAGCCGAAGTGAACCATCCGCCTTCTTGGCGAACAACACTGGAGCGCCCCACGGTGAGCTACTCCGCCTGATAAAGCCTCGTGCCAATAGGTCATCTATCTGTCTCTTGAGCTCTCTAAGCTCTGTCGGTGCCATCCTGTAGGCCGCTAACCTGATCGGTGTTGTCCCTGGCAACAACTCGATCGAAAACTCTACCTCCCTCACGGGTGGCAAACTGACCAAGTCCTCGGGAAATACATCCGAGAACTGATCTACAATGAGTGGCAAAATAGCCTTCCCCTCTCTCCTCCTGTCAACCAGCGTCAAGTTGGCTAATTGGTGGGTCACATCACCCCACCCATGCCTCAAAGGTCCCAACTTGCATGCCTCCTCAGTCCACTCACCCACAAAGACACCCCGCGTGCCCTCTGGCGTGAGGAACGTCATGCGCCGTCGGAAACAATCAATCTTGGCCTCCACGGAGACCAACCAGTCCATACCCAGGATAACATCAAAATCATCTAACTCCATGATATACAAATCACACAACAGGTTAACACCCCCAAGTGTTACCTGACAAGCGCAACAGATACTCTCAAGTATCACAAGTCCACCCAAAGGTGAAGCAACCACCAGAGACTGACTAACTGTCTCCTGGTCCAACTCTAACCCAACCACCGTAGCATACGAAATAAAAGAATGGGTAGCACCAGTATCAATCAAAACTGAACAGATAGTATGAGAAATGATAATGGTACCTCTCACCACTGAAGGTCCTGCTCCTGCCTCGTCCACTGGTGGAACCTCTGCCTCTCTTCTGGTGAGGACAAAAGTCCTCCCTCGTGGCCCACTACCACTAGCCTGGCCCATTGGGGCCTTGCCCCGATGATCAACATGACCCAGTGCTTCCCGCTGAGGCTGCTGCACCACAGGTTGCATCTGCGTGCTCTGTGCCGGCGGCACTGACCTCTGAGATGGAGCCCCACTCCTCTGTCCCTGCTCTCTCGGACGAGGGCCGACACTGCTGGTTGAGCTAAGGGTAACACATTCCCTAGCTCCATGCCCCACTTTCCCGCATCGGAAACAGGTCATCTTTTTCCTTGGGCAGTCTCTCGATACATGCCCGGTCAAACCACAACTCCAACAAGTACCTGGCCTTCTGCTGGCTGAACTCTCACGGGGTCCCACTGTCTGGCTGGAAACCCTCTGCACCTGCCTCCTCTTAGGTTGAGCGGCACTGCTCTCCCCACTCTGTCTCTTCTTGCTCGGACCTGCCAAACCGCCCGGCCTCTAGGCTCTCGCCAGATCCTAACCTCGCTCAATAATGAGCGCCTTGTCGACCGCCTCCCGGTAGCTTGTCAACTGCATTGGTTCCAGCTGTCTTTTCAGAAATGGCCTCAAGCCCTGAATAAAATCCTGCGTCTTACGAGCTTCCTTTTCCCAAGCCTCAAGAGCAAACCGCCCTAAATTTGTGAAGGCTTGCACATACTTACCCACCGTCTGGCCACCCTGCTGAAGCTCATAATACTCTCTCCGTCGGGCATACTGTATCGAGCTAGGAAAATACTCCCCAAAGAAGCGCTTAACAAACTCTCTCAAACTCATCTGACTGCCATGGACAGCTCTAGTGGATTCCCACCACCTGCGTGGGATACCCAACAGATAGTGCGTCGCCACGTGCACTCTCTCCTCATCTCTCCTCATCTGGCACCCCGATCATATCAAAGATATTCTCTGTCCACCTAATCCAGTCCTTGGCTACCTCTGGCCGCGAACCATCCTCAAAAGTCCTGGGTGTGTGTTTCAAAAACTGCGCAGCCCAATCCACTCCTCGTCGTGCTGGCTCTATCACGACCTCCTGCTGGTGCACATCCTGCACCACCCTCGCCTCCTGTTGCTGAGGCTGTGGTGGCTCCTGAGGCTGCTGTTGCCTCATCAGCTCATCCACCTCTCTAGCCATATCCCTCATCGAGCCCTGCATACCCTGCATGGCTTCCTGCAACTAAATCAACACCTGAGCCAAATCAGGTCCCACAACGGGAGCTGACGATCTCTGCTACGGGCACTATTGCCCCTGGTGCCCCGACTCTATCGTGGGCGCCTCTGCCGGGCCTTGGCCTCGGACAGCTCTCCTCGGTGGAGCCATCACACTGGCCACAACAACAAACAACAAACGATCAATAGCATAAACAGCCATCAAAGGCACAACCGACTTGTAGGTTCTCACCACACGACCCGTAGGTCCATACCATGCATATAGCATCATGTCCCCCATCAGGGTACACCACACGACCCGTAGGTCCACAACCATGCATATAGCATCGTGTCACCCCTCAGGGTACACCACAATCAAGTCCTGGCTCTCACGGCCACGTGCTATCCTGGCACCACATGCAAGCACATCAAACACAAAGACAATCTAGTGCCCTATATGCACACAATCATACCACTAGCAATGCACCCTATGTATGCTCCTAGGATGATCTAACTAACACCAACATAACCTAGAATACCTATAAGGATTGCGTTGATCAGGCGCCCTCCCTACAGTTTTCCAAGTCACATGGAATCAATTAACCACCCCTCACTAACCTAGGTCCGCTAGACCATGCTCTGATACCAACTTGTCACGCCCCCGAATTCCAGGGAACCCGGAACCGGGTGCATGACTTCCCCTTGCCCGCACCCGATAGGTCAAGGGGTTGGTGACTAGCACCAATGAAGACTACACTGCGGGTGCTGTCTAAAATATGCAACCCTGTACCGTCATACATCAAGGGTAATCCTGTACTTTCCCATATATCATCATGCATACAATGAGTCAAACAGTCATATAGACATCACATCATACAATATGCAAATACAGCTGTCCACGGACCCATGTCCGGGATACAACACACAATAAAATACAGAATACAGTACTGTATCATACATCAGAGTAGTGGGCATCCTCCTGGAAGAAAGTCCTCCACTAGTCTTGGGTCACACCTGAAAAGGGTAAACAACAAGTAGGGGTGAGCGACAAGCTCAGTAGGTGACCCCAAAACTCCACATCATGCAACACATATAAGTCTATACTATATGCTCAATGTACTCGTGCACTGTGTAGTGTGCACAATCATCAGGACTCAGCCTGCCCATACAGGACAACTTGTCCACGATCCTCCATGGGATCCCAACTCAGGGCACTCAGCCCTAGCTCCACGAGCTCAACGTCTCAACTCAGGCCTTAGCCTGTCCACAGCGCAATATGCCCGGCCACAGTCACCACAAAGGCCTGCCATCGGTGCATATGCCTGCCATGTTAACCACATAGCACCATCGGTGAGAACCCAAACAAGTCACGGAGTCCATGCCCCAATACCTCACACCAATATACTAACATGAGTATGGCAAATCATTCTCAACATTTCCTTTGGAACTGTAGCCAGTCTTCACAAGTAAATTCTCAATCCTTGATTTATGAAGGAAGTACCCATAGCAACTATTTTCTTGAAATCAAAAGTCTCGGCATTGGGTTCCCATAGCATAACTAAGATAATCTGATTTTTGGGGATTTTTCTGAGACGTCTAACCCCACTTTTCAAAAATTCACCACTACGAACTTTTGGGTTTTTCCGAGATTTTACACTAAATCCCAATTTTCACATTTTGAAATAGTAGGAATTAATTTTTCTAGTATTTTTCTTTGAATCCAAATGTTGGGTATTTCGTTATTTACATTGTAACTTAAGTTTAATAATTAAATGTGTAGATGGGTATAGGTGACAATGTAAATAGGTCCAGTCCAGTGCTGTACAGTGTCCAGTTACACTGCAGGAGCTGCGACTCGTAGCTCAGAACCTGCGACTCATAGCTGTGGAATGCGGAGCTGCAGTGCGCCTCGAAGACTCGAAGCGAGGCTACGAACTTCGACCTACGAGGCTACGAACTTCGACCCTTCGACTACGAACTACGGGTCTACGAACTACGAGTCTACGAACTTCGAACTACGAGGCTACGAGGCTACGAACTACATACCTTCGAGCTACGAATTACGGGTCTACGAACTACGACCCTACGACCCTGGATCTTCGACCCTTCGACCCAGAACCTACGAACTACGATCCTACGAGCAACCCCCAGACACGCACAAACACGCATTCTACGCAACAGACTGCGATATTTACCTTAAAATGCGTCCAGAACACCTCTAAATCGTGCAGAAACAACAAAAACACGTATAAAATTCCAGATTTCTAGAATTTCATGGTTGACTTATCAACCCTCATGAAAACACAATTAATCAACCCTAAAATCACAGAAACATATATCCACAATGATATAAAACAACTCTTAACCACCGATCTTATGCTAAACCATTAAATCTAACCCAAAATTGAATTTCCCCAAATTCTAAGGTTCATGCTCAATTTCATAAATCATGATAAATTCATGCAGATCTAAAACAAGAGAGAGATAAAAAGTTCAAGGACACCTACTTGAAGTGAAACTTTGAGCTCCACGAATCCAAATCGCCCCAAATCGCCAAAGCCTCCAATCTCTCTCAAGCTCTCTCTCTCTCTCCACGCACAAACGTAAAACGTAAAGTGAAAGCTTCTTCCTTTTTTTTGTTTTTTGTTTTGCTATTTATATTTCTGCCAGTCAACTGACCTAGTCAACCATTGACCCAGTCAATAATTGACCTCCAAGGCCCCGAACTCCAAATTGAGTCAAACTACAGTCAAAACGCTCGAAATGACGAGCACAATACTAGACTGACATTATTACACCCAAATGACCGCCCAAACGCAAAGTCAACCAATAAACCCCGAAAAGTCAACAATCGGGTCAAACGGGACCCCGACTTGAAATCGGGCCCAAGTACAGTCAAAATGCTCACATCGACGACTACACTACCATCCAGATAGTTACATTCTCATAAAATGACTATCTCTCAAAACTACCCAAATACGAGTCTTTACATCCTCCCAACCTTAGGACTTTTCGTCCTCGAAAATAAAACACATGCCCAAAGGACATAGCAAAATTCAAGCTCAATGTCCCAACAACAAAACATAAAACATGATCACCGATCACACATGTGCAAGGCAATGCACAACAAGCCAAATGGAACCCACATTGGGCACAAGATCCAACAATAACGAGCTAAACCACATCTCAAACAACATATGCAAAACAAATGCATAAAACATAACTCATACCTTAGGGAAGGTCCTCACACTACGTGATTGGTCAGTGTGAATAACAGGAACATTCATAAACTTTGAATAGTCGATGTTGTCATCCTTATCCTGCACATTAGAACTTGAAAAACAAACTTTTAACGAATCTAAGTTAGCTTCATCAAAAGTAACATGGATAGATTCTTCAACTTTAAAAAGTTTTCTATTGAAGATTCGATAAGGCTTACTATGTAGTGAGTATCCGACAAATATCCCATCATCAAATTTTGGTTCAAATTTATTTCGGGTTTCTTTGCTGTTGTTCAGTATGTAGCAAGTACACCCAAAAGCTCGGAAATGTGAAATTGAGGGCTTTCATCCTCTCCACATCTCATAAGGTATTTTCATGGTAAATTTATTTATTAGAGTTATGTTCTGAACGTAGCAGGCAGTGGACACAGCTTCAGCCCATAGACTGAGAGGAAGTTTTGCCCCATCTAACATAGATCTGTTAGCCTCGACTAAAGTGCGATTCTTGCGATCAGCTACCCCATTTTGTTGTGGAGTTCTGGGTGCAGAGAAGTCGTGCTAAATGCCCTGTTCAAAACAATATGACCTCATATCTGAAAAATCAAATTTTGTACCATGATCACTCCTGATGCATTTAATGCTCAGTCCTTGTGAGTTGCTTATCCAGTAGAAGAGATCTACAAAATGCTCAAATGTTTGATCCTTAGATTTCAGGAACATCACCCATGTGTACCTGGTGAAATCATCGATAACCATAAGGGTATATCTCGCACCAGCTAGTGAAGGAACAGAAATGGGACCGCAGAGGTCCATATGAAGAAGTTGTAAGGGAGCAGTTATTAAATTAACTGATTTGCTCTTAAAACTATGTTTGGTCTGTTTGCCAAGTTGACATTCGTGACAGAGAGTATCTCTGGAGTATTTATGTTTAGGTAGACCAGTAAGCAAATTGAGTGATGCTAATTTAGACAAAGTTTTAAATTTTAAATGAACGCAACGCTTGTGTCATAGCCAACTTTCTTCATCTGATGCTGTAGTGAGGAAGCATATAGGGTCAGAAGAATTATTTCTTAAGACCACTGAGTATATGTCCCCATCTCTTGATCCGGATAACTTAATCTCCGGATAAGTTTTCCCTAACTGTGCAGGTATTGGACATAAAGGAAATAGTAAATCCTTTGTCACATAAATTACTTACACTCAGCAGATTATGCTTCAAACCTTCGACTAGTGCAACTCTAGTGATTGATACGCAGCCATTGGTTAAAGTGCCATTCCCGACAGTCTTACCTTTGTTGTTGTCATCGTATGATACGGATGGGCCTCGTTTGTCATTAACTTCAACAAGCAGAGTCTGATCACCCGTCATATGTCTGGAGCATCCATTATCGAGGATCCACTTGCTTTGATTTATCTTTAACTTCAAGTGATCCGGCAATGCACTCCAGAGATGCTCCTGTAAGACAATAGTTTACACTTTTGGTGCCCAAACTTGTTTCGGGCGGTTAGAAGAAACAGCAGTGGTGTCAACAGTTCCGGATTTAACTTTGTTAGGAATTTTAGCTTTCCAGGTTGACTTTACTTTGTTGGGTCCAGCTGCGTCTTTTACTTGGGTTTTCTTAGGAGAGACACTCCCTTGAGATTTAGATTTTGATTTTCTCGAAGAACCCTTTTTGATAAACTGATCTTTATTAATATGAATTTGATTAAAAAGCCAGCTATCAGATAAGCTCCAGCATTCATAATGATAATGACCTATTTCTCTACAGATGGAACAGACACTATGATGCGGAATAGTAACAGGGGATACAGGTTTCTCAGGTTTAACAAATTTTCTACTCTGTTCCCTATGGCCTAATCATTTGCGATTGGGTGACGCGCTCTTGGCCCTAGATGTGCCAGCCTTGGCCTTTCCTTTCTTTCTGGGTGCTATAGTTTCGACTTTAACTGTAGCAACCTTCCCTTCATCATTAGATACGGGTGCTACTGCTTCAGGAAATGCAGTAACAACCTCAGTTCCACAATCATAGACTATGATGCCACCTAAAATGAAACCATCCAACGGTTTAGACGAACTAACAGGGTACAGGTCGGTTAGTTTCGGAATGAAATCCGGAGGACACTCAATAGTCTGTGTGGAGGTCAATAGTTCGGAGCCTAGGCCAGCTTTGACTCGGATGTTGTCTGGATCAGTTCTAAAAGTAGAGGCTATTTCCCCGGATTTTAGCCACTTACGATTTATTCCCTTTTCCTGTTCCAGTTCATTTTCGAGACATTTCACAATCACTTTTAGGCCTATTAGGTTGGTATTTAGCAAGTGATTTTCAGCTCTTAAATCATGATACCAAGCCTCTTTACCCCTGAAGACAGTTATGTCCTTTTCTAGTCTAGCAACAGTAATCTCAAGACGTTTGTTCTAACTTTCCTTATCTTTGTACATTTGAGTAATTACTAGTCTCTCATTCTTTTCATGATCACATTCAATAATAAGAGATTCTAATTTACTCATAAGCTCAGAGATCGAAGGTACCTCAGTATTTGCCATGAGGCAGACGTTGCGCTTAGGAGTTGACTCATCATCCGAGGATTCCTCCTCTTCTTATGAGCCACTGATGTACTTTGTGACGAACGCCTTCCTCTTGTTCTTGCTATTGTCTGAGGTGGAGCGGCGAGGGGTAACCTTGTCACTTTTCTCGACCACTTTAGATTTGGATTTACAGTCCTTGGTCCAGTGACCGGTTTTCCCGCAGTTATAGCATTCCTGGGAATTGGACTCTGATCGCTCCTTCCTTCGGAATGACAATGAGGAGCCTCTTCTAAATCCTTTTATGCTTTTCCGCAGGAATCGCTCGAAGAATTTGATGAGAAGAGCTATTTCCTATTCACCGTCAGAGTCAGAATTATTGGACTCTTCAGTATCATCATTCCTCAGTATGCTGAGACATTCCGTAGCTTTAAAAGCTACCCCCTTTTCTTTCCGAGCTATTTTCTCGTCTCGATCAGAGTATTTAAACCTGACCTCGTGAGTCCGTAGCTCTCCATATAGTTCTTCAAGGGGAACATACTACCAGTTCTTGTCGGATTGCATCTGGAGTTGCTTGGAGTAGTAGCGATCCGACAAGGAGCGAAAAAACTTGTCATTGATTTGAGATTGGGAATAATGCTCATTGACAATTTTTAGCTCAAGGATAAGCTTGCCGAATCTCCGATAAATGCTCTCGAGAGATTCGCTAGGTTTGTGGTTGAAACTCTCAAAGTTCTGTCTGAGAGTACAGATAACATTCTGCATTTGGGACTGACTTCCCTCATAGATGATTGTCAGTTTATCCCAGACAGCTTTCCCTGTCGTGCAGCCCTGGACGTCCGTGAAAGCTTCGAAGTCCAAAGATGATGTAACATATGCGACAGCCTTTTCGTTAGCACACTGCCAGGCTCTTTCATCACTAGTGAGTTCAGCATCAGTCTTTGGTCTTCTAACTCCATGTTCTCCGATTGTCAATAGAGTGGGTATCTCCTGATGAAGACACGGCCACATGAGATGATCATGGAAAACCATGAACATTCTCATGCGGGCTTTCCACTAGGACAAAAGCTCAAGTGTGAACTTTGGCGGCTTTGTCAGAGTGAAACCAAAACTCCATGGTTGTGAAGCAACGGCAGCAGCAGGTTGAGGTGGATCGACATTTTCACTGCTTTTACGATTGGGAAGGGGCTCTTGTGCACCTCCGGAGTTAAGGTGAGTGTTGAATAGCATACTGCTTTCTTCGGCCATTGATGAGAGAGAAAGAGTGGGATCTCTACTTTGAACAGATAGAACTTACTCTGATACCACTTGTTGATCCCTTGGAGCCTAGAGGGGGGTGAATAAACTCTTATCTAAACTCTTTAGATACTTTTTGGCACAAAAGTTATCTGGTTAAGAGATAGGATCAATGCGAAAGATAACTAGATAGTGGAAGTATTTTGTTTTATTATCAGTATGATAAGTACAACAAAATGGAAGCAGACTAAAGCTTGGAAGCTTTTAGACCTACTTAACAACTCTTTAGCACTTTGTTTACAAGTACGCACACGCTAGCCTCTATGATCTCAATGAGCTTTTGTACATACACAAAAACTTTTACACTTGTTCTAATTCACGCAATTTCTAAAGTGTACAAGTGTTACTATTTATAGTGACATCCACAAGAGACAACCTTAGAATTTGTTGCTTCAGACATTGTACACATTTATTATCTCTTAGAAATCTCTCTGCCTTAATTGCTGCGGATATGGTCTTCAAGATCTTGGGTTTGCAACTCATAAGAGTCTTTGTAAGTTCCCAAGTATAGTTAAAGTTGCGTCCACATATCCGAATGATAAGTTAAAGTAGCGTCTTCTTGAATCCGGTATATGGTTCCTTACTCCGTGCTAAACTAAGCTCGGATCCTTACTCCGTAATACTAATTGCTTACTCCGTATCAATTTGGTACTGAATCCTTATTCCGTATAAGCCCTTCCTTACTCCATATGATAGAGAAGGTCGGAGTGCTTACTCCGCATTAGCGCTTCCTTACTACACATGAGTTAAAGGAAATGGATGGCTTACTCCGTATCAGCACATCCTTACTCCGCATGAGTGAGTGGTTCGGATTCCTTACTCCGCATCTAGTTTCCTTACTCCGTGCTAATAAAGACTCAAGTCCTTATTCCGTAGAAGTACTTCCTTACTCCGCATGTATGGAAGACTCGGATTCCTTACTCCGTGTCTTCTTTACTTTAGTCCGGATGAAGATCGTATCTTCTGCAATGACTTAAGATAAAAACAACAAAGGTCTCAAATCAAATTACATAGGGCTTTATCAGCATTATCCAAATTCTGGGCTTGATCCAACAAGTCTCACAACCTCGTTCACATATAGCTGGCTCAATGCCCCAATGGAGTCCCACTCTCGAACGGCAAGAAAATGGGCCGACTTCGTTAGCCGATCCACAATCACCCATATCATGTCTTTCCTCCCAGTGGTGGGTGGAAGACCCATCACAAAGTCCATCGCTATGTGGTCCCACTTCCACTCGGCTATTTGCAACGGCTGTAGCATGCCCGCCAACCGCTGATGCTCAGCTTTCACTTGTTGACAAGTGAGGCACCTCGAAACAAAAGCAGCTACATCACGTTTCATCCCAAGCCACCAAAAATGCCCCCGAAGTGCATGATACATCTTCGTGCCCCCTGGATGCACAACAACTCTAGACTGATGAAACTCCCTCATCACCTCATCTCTGAGAGAAGAAGCCACTACAAGCCGCCCCTGAAAAGACAACTCATGCGCAGGACCCTCTGTCCAGTCCCCAAATAGCTCACCAGCCTCAATACGGGCACGAAAAACCTCATACTCAATGTCACCCAACTGTCCCTCCCGGACTCACTAGTACAACTCAGACACAACAATAATAAGACTCAGCAATGTCCTACCATCACGAGCAATCGGTTGTAACTGCAACATCACCAACTGCTCCATCATCTTCTACTCTCTCACTACCACCTCAGCTTTTCCTTTCCTACTCCACGAGTCAGCTACAACATTGCCCTTGCCCGGGGCATAGGAAAGAGTAAAGTCAAAGGTCTGCAAATACTCCACCCATCTCCTCTGCCTCAAATTCAAGTCCTTCGAGTAACGATGTACTAAAGGCTCTTGTGATCTGAGAACACCACAAACTTTTCCCCCAAGAGATAATGGTGCCAACTCTTCAAGGCAAAAATGACAGCCACCAACTCAATATCGTGAGTAGGGTAATTCTGCTCATGAGGTTTCAACTGTCTCGACCCATAAGCTACCACACTGTGCTCCTTCATAAGCACACACCCCAAACCAATCCTGGACGCATCACAATACACCTCATATGGGATATCCTCCCTAGGAAACCTCAACACAGGTACGGTGGTCAAACGGGTTTTGAGAGCCTCAAACACCTACTGACACTTGTCAATCCACTCAAACTTCACTCCTTTCCTGGTCAATGCCGTCATAGGAGCCGCCAAACGGGAGAACCCCTCTACAAAACAATGATAATACCCCGCTAAACCAAGAAAACTACGAATCTCGAAAACATTGGTTGGCCTCTCCCACAAAGCCACAGCCTCAATCTTGGCTGGGTCCACCCTAACTCCCTCAGCTGACACTATGTGGCCAAGAAAATGAATCTCCTGCATCCAAAACTCACATTTGCTAAACTTAGCAACCAACTGCTGGTCCCTCAAGGTTTGCAACACTGTTGCCAAATGTTCCACATGCTCCCTCTCCGTCTTGGAATACACCAAAATATCGTCAATAAACACCACCACGAAGGAATCCAAGTATGGGGCAAATACCTAGTTCATCAAATGCATGAACACTGCTAGTGCATTAGTGAGCCCGAAAGGCATCACTACCCACTCATAGTGCCTATACCTGCACCGAAAAGTCGTCTTAGGGATGTCCTCCTCCCTAACCATTAACTGGTGATACCCCGATCGCAGATCTATCTTGGAAAACTACTGGGCCCCACTCAACTGGTCAAACAAGTCGTCTATCCGAGGCAACGAATACTTGTTCTTCACAGTCACCAAATTCAGCTTCCTGTAGTCAATGCAGAGGTGAAGTGTGCCATCTGCCTTCTTTGCAAAGAGCACTGGAGCACCCCAGGGTGAGGTACTCGGTGTGATATACCCCTCGTCCACCAACTCCTCTATTTGCCTCTAAAGCTCCCTCAACTCTGCTGGCCCCATACGATATGCCACTTGGGAGATTGGGCCAGTCCCCGGTACCAACTCAATGGTGAACTCCACACTTCTCTTAGGAGGTAAACTCCTCAACTGCTCAGGAAAGACATCCTGAAATTGGTCAACAACTGCTCGCCACACTCTCTTTTCCACTTTCCCCTCCTCAACAAAGGTTAGGGTTGCCAACCTGTGGGTAATGGCACCCCACTAGTCTAGCACTGGCCCAGCTCGACTCGCCTCACGGTCCCACTCCCCTTGCAGGGTGCAAGAAGTCCTTGCAGGTGTCACGAAGGATACACGCCGCCGATAACAATCTATCTTGGCCTAGAAAGCCATAAGCCAATCCATACCCAAGATCAGGTCAAATGTACGCAAGGGCATCACGTACAAATCGAAACTAAGCTCCACATCCCCTATAGTTAACACACAGTCACGACATATGTGCCGCACCTCAATCATACCCCCCACCGGAGACTCCACTGCTAGGGGTCTCTATGCCTCAACACATGCGAATCCCAACCCCTCAATCAGAAGTTCAGCAACTAACGAACAGGATGCACCCATATCAAAAAGAAGAAAAGCAAGCGTACGAGAGATCAAAAGGGTACCTTTAACCACCGATGGTCCTGCTCCACCCTCCGCTGGTGGAGGTGGTAGCTCAGCCTCCTCCTGGGGAGTTGCATTCAGCGCAAACACCCTCCCTTGGCCCGTGCCACTAGTCGGCTCACTCACTGGATGGTTCCCACCATGGCTGCCTCTAGCTTCAGTCTGCTGCCGCTCTGGCCTCCCTTAAGGTCGTGTCTGGCTAGATCCTGCCTGACTAGCCTGCCACTGACGAGCTGGTCTCTCCGCTGGTGCACGGAAACTAGCATCACTCCTCATACTGGGTGCCAAGCCTCCTACTCCCCTATTGCCACTCCTGCAAACCCGGCTCAAATGGCCCTCTTGTCCATAGCTGTTGCATCGCCAGTCCTCCTTGGGACACTCCCTCCTAAAGTGGCCTTGTTCCCCACAGCAATGACAACCGCTGGGGAGACCTCCTGCTAAACCTCCCTGCCTACTACCACCAAAGGTGAACCTCCCTGGGTTCACAGATGGTTGTCCCCAGCTGCGGAAGGAACTGTTATGTCTCTCCTCAGTCTTGGGCCTCTTGGACTCTGAATCACGTTCGGACCCACCCTGCAACTAGCGACCCTGATGGGCCTGCATCCCATCATCCAACTCCCTCTCAGCTATACTAGCTGTCTCCACAACCTCAGGAGCAAACCTACTCAAACTCCAGAACTCCCGCTCAAACTCAGGCACTGTCTTCGATCCCTGCCTCAAGCTGCCAAATTCATCCCTCTTTTGTTACCTTAATGACTCAAGGAAGAACTCGTCATGGAAGAGTTGCAAGAACTCCTCCCACAGCATGAACTGCACTGTACGGCTCCCCGCGACACTCAGCCACCACTCCAAATCATTCCCCTTCAGCTGCCGAATGGCCAGTCTCACCATATCCTCCTCCCGGGGTAAGAGAAAAGAAAACACATGCTCGATCTACCTCAACCAATGCTCAGCTACCACAGGATCCCCTTCTCCGTTAAACCTTGGAGGTTGTTCCTTTCGGAACCTTGTCGCCATGTCATCCTCTACACGAATCGGTACGCCACCCAGCGGATTCTCACGCTCACGAGGTAACCCCCCCCCCCTTAGTGGTGGTGATGGTGGTGGTGGTGGTGGCATCACCTGCTGTGCTGCCATTTCACGGCGCACCTCCTCCCGAACCTCCTGTTGGATACCCTCCCTCAGCTCTCAGACTTCAAGTTAGATACCCTCTCACAGTTGTGCCAATAACAGCGCATGTCCTCCAGCGGGCTGCCCCGCACCCAGACCCTCATGGGCAGATAACTCATCAACCACTGCCCCTGACACACGTGTCGCTCTCCTCGGTGGCATTCTTACTACATGAAGTAAGAAAGACAACCATCAAAATGCATTCATAATCTATCGCGTGTCACTACCTCTACCCCATCTATCAATTCTACCATCACATGGCATGTCACACATACATTCCATCTATCTACATGCATCAATCCACATTATACACAGCTTATTCCACATTGCATATAGCTCAAACAAACAAGGACTTTTCCTTGTCATCATGCTCAAGGTATTTCAAGAAAATTCAGAGTTGCACATTTTAAACTTTATCACAGTTTAGCACACATAGACAACAAATGCAACTAGTGCCCTAATGCCAATGCATGCAAATCCTACCTCAGGTCTGGACTACCCCAAGTACACCTTAGAGGCTCAAAGAGGACCATGTTGATTAAGCACGTCCCTCCAGGCTCCTCCAAAGGACTCAAGATAACCAGATCCGCCCACTACCCTAGGCTAACTAGACCATGCTCTGATACCATATTGTCATGCCCCGAATTTCCAACCCGAGGAAATCGGTTCGTGACTCCCCTTTACCCACGCTGTGGATAAGGGGTTGAAGTGAAATAACTCCGAACAGGGTCACAACCCACATCAGAAATTCACCAAGGCAAAACAAATGACTTTATTAGATCTGAAACACGTCAACAAAGCAAGCATGACTTTATTACATTATTATAATTTAGTCTCTTTTACAACATCTCCCCACTGGGGTTACAAGGCCTCACAAAAATAACATAATACAAATAACATTAAACAAGCCATAAAACAAAACTGTCTTCCACCTTGGTGTTCCCACCTAACGCCTGTAGGTTCCTGAAAGAAAACACATTACAGTAGGAGGGGTGAGCAACCATAGCTCAGTAGGGATCATGTCTTCCCAACCCATCCCATGCTCCTAGCATCTACATGAGGACGTGTACAAGTGCAGTGTCGTGGCAATAAGATATAAGCAGTTTTTAATCCAGTCAAGCGCCAACACATAAGTCACAGAACAAGAACAACTTTTTCCACAGCCACACAGGCTAACGTATCCACACCCACACAGGCTAATATAAACAGTCTCGGGCTTCCACAGCCACTGGGTTCCCAAAACAGTCCCGGGCTTCCAAAGCCATCGGGTTTTAAAATAGTCCCGGGCTTCCACAGTCACTGGGTTCCAAAACAGTCCCGGGCTTCCACAGCCACTAGGTTCCAAAATAGTCCCCAGCTTCCACAGCCACCGGGTTCCAAAATAGTCCCAGGCTTCCAAAACAAACATACAACACACTTAGCCACACAGGCAAAACATCAAACACTAAATATGCATAACCTCACAGGCATAACATTGAACACATAGCGTGCACACATTCACAGGCTCTCAAACTTAGTCACACAGACATAAAACCAAACACATAGAATGCCGACATTCACAGGCTCACAAACTCAGCCACACAGGCATAAAAACAAACACCTAGCATGCGTAATCCCCAGCCTCACGAGTATATATACAAATATCCAAGCAAAATACGCCATTGAAGGCCAACATCCATATAGGAGGTCACACCTATATGGATTTACATATATATATATATATATCCAGAATATACAACAGACTGCCTATCATAAGACCAAAACCCTGGCATAGGTTCAAGGAGGAACAGAACCCCTACCTCGAAAGGTTCCTCCTCGCTCTTGCTCCCACGCTAGATGCCGTCCACCCACATGAATCACCCCAGCAGTAGCGCTCAAGAACTCTCTCTCTTTCCCTCTCTCTCTCTCTCTCTCTGCGATGGCTGCGGCAGCTGACAACAAAAACCCTAAACCTAAAACAAAGAGAGCTCCTCCTTATATAGACCTCACTTATCAAAACGACATAGTTTTGATAAATGAAATCACACCATCAAAACGACATAGTTTTGATAAATGAAACACACCATCAAAGACTCGTAGAACACTGCCTCAAAGATCACCGCCTCGGAGCCTCAAAGATTTGTCTCAAAGATCAAACCTTCAACCCTCAAACCTTCGAACTTCGACCCTTAGACCTTCGGCCCTCGGTCTTCGACCCTACGACACAAATCCTCGGGTCTTCCACCTTTCGACCCAAGCGTTCGCCCAGGGTACCGTTCATCTTCGTTCTAGCTTGTTCTTCCCAAAACACGGGTCATTACAGTGGCGTACCGATGCACCATGCAGAGGATGATGTTATGACGAGGTTCCGAAAGGAACAAGCTCCGAGGTTCAAAGGAGAGGGGGATCCAGTGATAGATGAGCATTGGTTGAGGAGATCGAGCATGTATTTTCCTTTCTCCTACCTCGGGAGGAGGATAAGGTGAGACTGGCCATTCGGTAGTTGGAGGGGAATGCTTTGGAGTGGTGGCAGAGCGTAGCGAGAAGCCGTGAAGTGCAGTTCAAGTTGTGGGATGAGTTTCTGCAACTCTTCCATGATAAGTTCTTCCTCGAGTCATTGAGGTGGCAAAAGAGGGAGGAATTCGGAAGCTTGAGGCAGGGGTCGAAGACAGTGCCCGAGTATGAGCAAGAGTTCCAGAGCTTGAGTATATTTGCTCCCGAGATGGTGGCAAGGGAGGACTTGAAGGCTCACAAGTTCACCTCGGGTCTCAGGCCAGCCCTTAAGCAGAGGGAGGTGATTTTGCATTTGAGGACATATGTGGAGGTTGTTGAGACAGCCCATATAGCTAAGAGGGAAATTGGTGATAGGAGGCAGGCCCATCAGGGACGACAGTTATAGGGAGGGTCTAATCGGAATTCAGGGCCCAAGAGGCCCAAGACAGAGGAGAGAGGTAGCAGTTCTTTCCGTAGTAGGGGTCAATCATCATTGAACCCAGGGAGGTTCACCTTTGGTGGCAGCAGGTAGGAAGGCTTAGCAGGAGGTCTCCCCAATGGTTGTTATTGCAGTGGGGAGCAAGGTCACGTCAAGAGGGAGTGTCCCGAGAAGGATTGGCACTGCAAGAGCTGTAGACGCGAGGACCATTTGAGCCGAGTTTGCAAGAGCAACAACAAGGGAGCAGGAGGCAAAACATCCAGCACGAGGAGTGATGCTCATTTTCGTGCACCAGTAAGGAGACCAGCTCATCAGTGGAAGACCAGTCAGGCAAGAGCGATAGCAGACTGATGCTGGAGGCAGTCAGGGTGGGAACTACCCAGTGGGTGAGCCGACTAGTGGCACGGGCCAAGGGAGGGGGTTTGCGCTGAATGCAACACCGCAAGAGGAGGTTGAGCTACCACCTACACCGGCGGAGGGTGGGGTAGGACCATCGGTGGTTAGAGGTACCCTTTTGATCTCTCGTACGCTTGCTTCTGTTCTTTTCGATATGGGTGCATCACGTTCATTTGTTGCTGAGCTTGTAACTGATGGCTTGGGATTAGTATGTGTTGAGGCAGAGAGACCCCTAGTTATGGAGTCTCCGGTGGGAGGTATGATTGAGGTGCGTTGTGTTTACCGTGACTGTGTGTTAACCATAGGAGATGTGGAGCTTAGCTTCAATTTGTATATAATGCCATTGAGGACATTTGATCTAATCTTGGGTATGGATTGGCTTATGGCTTTCCAAGCCAAGATAGATTATTACTGGCGGTGTGTATCATTCGTGTCACCTGCGGGGGTTTCTTGCACCCTACAAGGGGAGTGGGATTGTGAGGCGAGTCAAGCCGGACCGGTGTTAGACAAATGGGGTGCCATTACCCACAGGTTGGCAGCCCTAACCTTTGTTGAGGAGGGAAAGACGGAAAAAAGGGTGTGGCCAGCTATTGTTGACTAATTCTAGGATGTCTTTCCTGAGGAGTTGAGGAGTTTACCACTTAAGAGGAGTGTAGAGTTCACCATTGTGTTGGTACCAGGGACGGGTCCAATCTCCCAAGTGGCTTATTGTATGGGACCAGCTGAGTTGAGGGAACTTCAGAGGCAAATAGAGGAGTTGGTGAACCAAGGGTATATCAGACCGAGTACCTCACCCTGGGGTGCTCCGGTGCTCTTTGCAAAGAAGGCGGGACACTTCATCTTTGCATTGACTATAAGAAGCTTAATTTGGTGACTATGAAGAAAAAGTATCCATTGCCTCGGATAGATGACTTGTTTGACCAGTTAAGTGGGGCCCAGAGTTTTCCAAGATAGATATGCAGTCGGGGTACCACCAATTGAGGGTTAGAGAGGAGGACATCCCTAAGACTGCTTTTTGGTGCAGGTATGGGCATTATGAGTGGGTAGTGATGCCTTTTGGGCTCACTAATGCACCATCCGTGTTCATGCATTTGATGAACCAAGTCTTTGCTCCATACTTGGATTCTTTTTTGGTGGTGTTTATAGATCATATTCTAGTGTATTCCAAAACGGAGAGGGAGCATGTGGAGCATTTGGCAACAGTGTTGCAAACCTTGAGGCACCATCAGTTGTTTGCTAAGTTTAGCAAATGTGAGTTTTGGATGCAAGAGGTTCATTTTCTTGGCCATGTAGTGTCAGCTAAGGGGGTTAGAGTAGACCCATCTAAGATTGAGGCTGTATCATCATGGGAGAGGCCAACCAATGTTTTTTAGATTCATAGTTTTCTTGGCTTGGCGGGGTATTATCGTCGTTTTGTAAAGGGGTTCTCCCATTTGGCAGCTCCTATGACAGCGTTGACCAGGAAGGGAGTAAAGTTTGAGTGGACTGACAAGTGTCAGCAGACATTTGAGGCTTGTTAGATCAAGCCCAGAATTTGGATAATGCTGATAAAGCCCTATGTAATTTGATTTGAGATCTTTTGTGTTTCTTTGATCATTGCAGAAGATATGCTATTAATCCTGAGATACACTCGTGAGAGCAAAGCTAAGGACAGGATACATAATCCTGATCCGGACAAGAGTGAGTGTCGTCAAACACTTGGTAAATAACTAAGTCACCAATACATACGGAATAAGGAACATTCGTGCGGACTAAGAACTTAAAAGCTACGAATTACGAAATCTGCTCTTAATGCCTCAAACAGACTAAGTCAAAATGATGCGGAGTAAGAATCTTGGTCTATAAGGTCCCACGGAGTAAAAGAGTCAACACGGAGCTAAAAAGTTAAGTCTTTCACTCAAATGAACTAAAGTAAAGAAGACACGGAGTAAGGCATCCGAGTCTTTCATACACACGGAGTAAGAAAGTACTGATGCGGAATAAGGACCCGAGTCCTTATTCACACGGAGTAAGGAATGTAGATGCGGAGTACGGAATCCGGACCACTCACTCATGCGGAGTAAGGATGTGCTAGTACGGAGTAAGCCATCCGATCCTTTAGACTCACACGGAGTAAGGAACTTACATACGGAGTAAGGAACTTACATACGAAGTAAGGAACTTATATACGGAGTAAGGAACTTACATGCGGAGTAAGGAAAGATAGGAATAAAAAATAACATAAGACTCCGACTTTCTCATTCATACGAGAAGGTAAAGGCGTGAAACATGGACTAAGGATTCCAGTATCAAATAGATACGGGGGGGGGGGGGGGGGGGGGGGGGGGGGGGGGGGGGGGGGGGGGGGGGGGGGGGGGGGGGGGGGGGGGGGGGGGGGGGGGGGGGGGGGGGGGGGGGGGGGGGGGGGGGGGGGGGGGGGGGGGGGGGGGGGGGGGGGGGGGGGGGGGGGGGGGGGGGGGGGGGGGGGGGGGGGGAGCGGAGTAAGCAACCACCGACACGGAGTAAGGTTCCGAGCTTCATTAGCTACGGAGTAAGGAAAATTACACCAGACCAAGAAGATGCTGCTTCAACTTAACCACATTTAAGGTTATCAGCTCGTGGTGTCCCGATGTAAGACAAACTTGTTGTAATGACCCGTGTTTGTGGTATGTACGAAGTTAACCACAGATGCCTTGTGAGTGGAAATTGTTGGGATTTAGGGAGTTTCCTTCCCACACACTTTAGCTAAAACACCTTGGATATAAGGACCCGTGTTTTGAGTTAGTCGGCTTCCTAATGGGAACTTTCTAGATTTTGACCTAGTAGATGGGCTCGGATGAATTGGCGTGCAAAAAGATTCTTAGAATGATGTCTTCTATCTACCACAGAAGTTTCAGGCCAAACGGACGTGCACGTGAATTGGACCCATTTGGCGTGCAAGGTTTTTATTGCATGGATGTCTTTTACATGATGCAAGGAGGCTTGGGGTAAAGTTTGAGTGCATTTGGAGCTGCACGCCGATTGGGGAATTGGCGTGCAAGCATGTTTTTGCATGGTTACCTTGGTTTTCTCATTCTAATGATTTTTCCCCAAAGGACCATGTTGAAATTATGGAAATTTTGGCGTGTATGGATGCGGGAAGGTTGTAGCTTGTTCCATCAAAACTACGTCGTTTTGATGCTGTGTTTCACTTAATCAAAACTATGTCGTTTTGATAGTGGGAGGTCTATATAAGGATGAGGAGCCCTCTGTTTTAGGTTTTAGGGTTTGTTGTTCCACCAGCCGTCGCAGAGAGAGAGAGAGAGAGAGAGAGAGAGAGGGAAGGAGAGCTTCTGGTGGCTGCTGGAGCGTCTTGCGTGGGTGGTCGGAGTCTTGCGTGGAAGTGGAGCAGGAGGGGTTCTGTTCTCCCTAAATCCTCCTCTGTTCTAGGGTTCTAGGGTAGATTATGGATTATATCTGTTTATATATATATGTAATCCATATAGGTGTGATCTCCTATATGGATGTTGGCCTTCGATGGCGGTTTTTGATGTATTCTGGTGTTGGATGGTGAGTGCATACTAAGTGTTCGATAAAATGCTTGTGTGAATATGTCTGGGTGAATATGCCGAATATGTGTTTGATTTTATGCCTATGAAAGTGTGTAAGCTACGTGTTTGGTTTAATGCCTGTGTGACCTTGTATGCTGTGTTTGTGGAACCCGGTGGCTGTGGAAGCCCGGGACTGGATATGTTAGCCCGTGTGGCTAAGCCTGAGTGGCCGTGGATATGTTAGCCCGTGTGGCTAAGCCTGAGTGGCCGAGGATATGTTAGCCCGTGTGGCTAAGCCTGAGTGGTTGTGGATATGTTAGCCTATATGGCTAAGCCTGTATGGCTGTGGATATGTGTGTGCCATGTGAATGTGGAATACTTGTTTATATCTTATTGTCACCACACTGCACCTGTGCACACCCTCTTGTAGACGCTAGGAGCATGGGATGGGTTGGGGAGACATGATCCCTACTGAGCTGTGGTTGCTCACCCCTCCCTCTATGTTGTATTTTCTTTCAGGAACATACATGCATTAGGTGGGACCCCAAGGTGGAAGACCTTATTTACCTTACCGTCTTTCATTTTATGTTATTTTGTGGGAATTAATGTAACCCCAGTGGGGATGGATTGAAAAGAGGATTTTACTGTAATAAAGACTGGTTTGGATTGTGGATTGCTTTAATGAACATTACTTTCTTGAATGTGTTGTGGATGCTTAAAATGTTATATTCGGGGTTTGTATCCTAACCCCTTTGCCCTCCGTGTGGGTAAAAGGGGAGTCACGTACCTGTTTCCTCGGGTTGGAAATTTGGGGCGTGACAATATATGGTATCAGAGCATGGTCTAGTTGGCCTAGGGTAGTGGGCGGATCTGGTTATCTTGAGTCCTTTGGAGGAACCTGGAGGGACGTGCCTGATCAACACGGTCCTCTTGGAGCCTCTAAGGTGTACTTGGGGTAGTCCAGACCTGAGGTAGGATTTGCATGCATTGGCATTAGGGCACTAGTTGCATTTGTTGCTATGTGTGAAGGATGTGAATAACATGATTATGTGTGAGCTGTGCAACTCTGAATAATCTTGGAATGCCTTGGGCATGACTACAATGTGGATTGTGCTGTGTGCGATGTTGATTGGTGCAATATGTAAAATGTGTGTGATGCCATGTACTACTTGACTTGATAATGGGGTAGAGGTAGTGAAACTTGATAGTAGTCGAACGCGTTCTGACGTTTGTGCTTCTTACTTCATGTAGTAAGAATGCCACCGAGGAGAGTGACGCGTGCGTCCGGGGCAGTGGCTGATGAGTCATCTGCCCATGAGGGCCTGGGTGCGGGGCAGACCGTTGGAGGACATGCACGGTTTGCTGGCGCAGCTGTGAGAAGGCATCTGACTGGAAGTCCAAGAGTTGAGAGAGGGTATCCGACAAGAAGTCCGGGAGGAGGTGCGCCGTGAGATGGCGGCACAGCAGGTGGTGCCACCCCCACCGCCACCACCAGCGGGGGAGCTACCCCGGGAGCGTGAGGGTTCTCCGCGTGGCATACCGACTCGTGCAGAGGATGACGTGGTGACACGGTTCCGAAAGGAACAACCTCCGCGATTTAAAGGGGAGGAGGACCCAGTGTTAGCTGAGCACTGGCTGAGGCAGATCGAGCATGTGTTTTCCTTTCTCCTACCCCGGGAGGAGGATAAGGTGAGACTGGCCATTCGGCAGCTGGAGGGGAATGCTCTGGAATGGTGGCAGAGTGTTGCGGGGAGCCGTGCGGTGCAGTTCATGTTGTGGGACGAGTTCCTGCAGCTCTTCCATGATGAATTCTTCCCCGAGTCGTTAAGGTGGCAGAAGAGAGAGGAGTTCGGTAGCCTGAAACAGGGATCAAAGACGGTGCCCGAGTATGAGCGCGAATTCCGGAGCTTGAGCATATTTGCTCCCGAGACCGTGGCGCAGGAGGACCTGAAGGCCCACAAGTTCACCTTGGGTCTCCGGCCAGCACTTAGGCAGAGGGTGGCAATTCTGCGTTTGAGGACCAATGCTGAGGTTGTTAAGATAGCACGTATAGCTGAGAGGGAGTTGGAGGATGGGAGACAGGTCCATCAGGGTCGCCAGTTGCAAGGTGGGTCTGAACGCGATTCGGGGTCCAAGAGGCCCAAGACTGAGGAGAGGGATAGTAATTCCTTCCGCAGCAGGGGACAGACACTAGAGAACCCAGGGAGGTCTAGCTTTGGCGGTAGCAGACAGGGAGGTCCAGCAGGAGGACTCCTCGGCGGCTGTCATTGCTGTGGAGAGCAAGGCCACTTCAAGAGGGAGTGTCCCAAGAAGAACTGGCGATCCAATAGCTGTAGACGAGAAGGCCATTTGAGCCGGGTTTGCCGGAGTAGCAACAAGGGAGTTGGAGGCATGGCATCCAGCATGAGGAGTGACGCCAGTTTCTATACACCAGCAGAGAGACCAGCTCGTCAGTGGCAGGCTAGTCAGGTAGGATCGAGTCAGACCCGACCCCAGGGGAGGCCGGAGCGGCAGCAGACTGAAGCTGGAGGCAACCTTAGCGGGAAGCTCCCAGTGAGTGAGCCGACCAGTGGCACGGGCCAAGGAAGGGTGTTTGCGCTGGAGGTGACGTACCAGGAGGAGGCTGAGCTACCACCCCCACCAGCTGAGGGTGGAGCAGGACCATCGGTGGTTAGAGGTACCCTTTTGATCTCCCATACATTAGCTTCTGTTCTTTTCGATACGGGTGCATCATGTTCGTTTGTTGCCGAGCTTGTAATAGATGGCTTGGGGTTAGCTTGTGTGGAGGCCGTGAGGCCCCTAGTTGTGGAGTCTCCGGTGGGAGGCATGATTGAGGTATGACATGTGTGTCGTGACTGTGTGTTAACCATAGGAGGGGTGGAGCTGAGTTTTGACTTGCATGTAATGCCTTTGAGGACGTTTGACCTGATCTTGGGTATGGATTGACTTATGGCTTTCCAAGCCAAGATAGATTGTTACCGGCGGCGTGTATCCTTTGTGACACCCGCAGGGACCTCTTGCACCCTGCAGGGGGAGTGGGACTTTGAGGCGAGTCGGGCTGGGCCAGTGTTAGATCAGTGGGGTGCCATTACCCACAGGTTGGCAGCCCTGACCTTTGCTGAGGAGGGGAAAGTGGAGAAGAGGGTGTGGCCAGCTGTTGTTAACCAATTTCAGGATGTCTTTCCTGACCAGTTGAGTGTTTACCTCCTAAGAGGAGTGTAGAGTTCACCATTGAGTTGGTACCGGGGACTGGCCCAATCTCCCAAGTAGCGTATCGTATGGGGCCAGCCGAGCCGAGGGAGCTTCAGCGGCAGATAGAGGAGTTGGTGGACCAGGGGTATATCAGACCGAGTACCTCACCTTGGGGTGCTCCGGTGCTCTTTGCAAAGAAGGCAGATGACACGCTTCGCCTTTGCATAGACTATAGGAAGTTGAATTTGGTGACTGTGAAGAACAAGTATCCGTTGCCTCGGATCGATGACCTGTTTGACCAGTTGAGTGGAGCCCGGTGGTTTTCCAAGATAGATCTACGGTCGGGGTATCACCAGTTAAGGGTTAGGGAGGAGGACATCCCTAAGACGGCTTTTCGGTGCAGGTATGGGCACTATGAGTGGGTAGTGATGCCTTTCGGGCTCACTAATGCACCGGCAGTATTTATGCATTTGATGAACCAAGTCTTTGCCCCATACTTAGACTCGTTCGTGGTGGTGTTTATAGACGATATCTTGGTGTATTCCAAGACGGAGAGGGAGCATGTGGAGCATTTGGCAACAGTGTTGTAAACCTTGCGGGATCAGTGGTTGTTTGCTAAGTTTAGCAAATGCGAGTTTTGGATACAGGAGGTCCATTTTCTTGGCCACGTAGTGTCAGCTGAAGGGGTTAGAGTGGACCCAGCCAAGATTGAGGCAGTGTCATCATGGGAGAGGCCAACCAATGTCTTCGAGATTCGCAGTTTCCTTGGCTTGGCGGGGTACTATCATCGTTTTGTAGAGGGGTTCTCCCGTTTGGCGGCTCCTATGATGGCGTTGACTAGGAAAGGAGTGAAGTTTGAGTGGACTGACTAGTGTCAGCAGGCGTTTGAGGCTCTCAAAACCCGTTTGACCACTGCACCGGTGTTGTGGTTACCTCGGGAGGATATCCCATATGAAGTATACTGTGATGCGTCCAGGGTTGGTTTGGGGTGTGTGCTTATGCAGGAGCACAGTGTGGTAGCTTATGGGTCATGGCAGCTAAAGCCTCATGAGCAGAATTACTCTACCCATGATCTTGAGCTGGCGGCTGTCATCTTTGCCTTGAAGAGTTGGCAACATTACCTTTTGGGGGAAAAGTTTGTAGTGTTTTCTGATCACAAGAGCGTTCAGTACATATTCACTCAAAAGGACTTGAATTTGAGGCAGAGGAGATGGGTAGAGTACTTGCAGACTTTCGACTTAACTCTTGCTTATACCCCAGGCAAGGGTAATGTTGTAGCTGACACGTTGAGCAGGAAAGGGAAAGCTGAGGTGGCCGTGAGAGAGTGGAAGCTGATGGAGCAGTTAGCGATGTTGCAGCTGCAACCTGTTGTTCGTGATGGTGGGACAGTCCTGAGTCCTTTGGTGGTTATGCCTGAGTTGTACCAGCGCGTCCGAGAGGGACAGTTGGGTGACATTGAGTGTGAAGTTCTCCGTGCCCGTATTGAGGCTGGTGAGCTATCCGGGGACTGGACAGAGGGTCCTGAGCATGAGTTGTCTTTTTAGGGGCGGTTAGTAGTGGCTTCTTCTCTCAGGGATGAGGTGATGAGGGAGTTTCACCAGTCTAGAGTTGCCGTGCATCCAGGGGGTACGAAGATGTACCATGCGCTTCGGGGACATTTTTGGTGGCCTGGGATGAAACGCGATGTGGCTGCCTTTGTTTCGCGGTGCCTCACGTGTCAGCAGGTGAAGGCAGAACATCAGCGGCCGGCGGGCATGTTACAGCCATTGCCCATAGCGGAGTGGAAGTGGGACCACATAGCGATGGATTTCGTGACTGGTCTTCCACCCACCACAGGGAGGAAGGATATGATTTGGGTGATTGTGGATCGACTCACAAAGTCGGCCCATTTCCTTGCTGTTCGCGAGCGGGACTCCATTGGGACCTTGAGTCAGCTGTACATGAACGAGATTATGAGACTGTATGGCGTACCATCAACGTTTGCCTCTGACCGGGATTCGCGGTTCACTTCTCGTTTTTGGGCTGGTTTGCAGGAGGCTATGGGGACCAAGCTTCACTTGAGTACAGCCTTTCACCCTGAGACTGACGGTCAGACTGAGAGGACGAATCAGACCATGGAGGACATGTTGAGGGCTTCTGTGCTGGATTTCGGGGGTTCGTGGGCAACTCACCTTCCTTTGGTGGAGTTTGCCTACAATAACAGTTATCAGGCATCCATTGGAATGGCCCCTTTTGAAGCATTGTATGGGAGGCCGTGCCGGTCACCCTTGTGTTGGACTGAGGTAGGAGAGGCAGCTCTCTTGGGACCACAGTTGGTTCAAGAGGCTACCGAGAAGGTTAAGTTGATTCGTCAGCGGTTGTTATCAGCCCAGAGTCGACAGAAATCTTATGCGGATCAGCGGCAGCGACCTTTGGAGTTTTCTGTGGGCGATCATGTGTTTCTCCGTGTCTCTCCACGACGTGGACATCGGCGCTTTGGGCGAGGTTCCAAACTCTCTCCCCGGTTCATTGGTCCATTTGAGGTTATAGCTCGTGTGGGGCCTGTAGCTTACCGGTTAGCATTGCCACCGCGATTGAGTCGGGTGCACAATGTGTTCCACGTGTCCCAATTGAGGAAGTATCATCCTGATCCCACTCATGTGATCGATTGGGGGACATTGGACATTGAGGATGACATGTCCATTGTCGAGTCCCCTATCCGTATCGTTGATCGGCAGGAGAAGCTTTTGCGTGGTCGTGCTCTTCCTTTGGTTCGCGTACTGTGGTAGCACCGTGGCATTGAGGAGGAGACATGGGAACGTGAGTCTGTGATGCGTGAGCAGCACCCAGAGTTGTTCGAGGACGAACAATCTTAAGGGCGGGAGGTGGCTGTAGTGATGTGTAGTGATGTGTTTTCTTCTGTAGTGATGTGTTTTCTTGTGGTTCATGATTTGGTGTGTTTGTATTTTTACTTGTAAACTGGCATTTTTATTGAGATGTATTTTGCGATTACAAAAAAATGTGTTCGAGATGTCCTGTTATGTTGTGTGGCCCATTTGGGGTGTTGTGGCTCGCCGTGTGGCAAATGGGTAGCTTGTGTTTGTTTTCCTTGTATGTGTTTCTTTTCAAGGACGAAAAGTCCTAAGGGGGAGAGGATGTAATGACCTGTGTTTGTGGTATGTACGAAGTTAACCACAGATGCCTTGTGAGTGGAAATTGTTGGGTTTTAGGGAGTTTCCTTCCCACACACTTTAGCTAAAACACCTTGGATGTAAGGACCCGTGTTTTGAGTTAGTCAGTCTTGCCTTCTGAATGGGAACTTTCTAGATTTTGACCTAGTAGATGGGCTCAGATGAATTGGCGTGCAGACCAAAAGATTCTTAGAATGATGTCTTCTATCTACCACAGAAGTTTCAGGCCAAACGGACGTGCATGTGAATTGGACCCATTTGGCGTGCAAGGTTTTTATTGCATGGATGTCTTTTACATGATGCAAGGAGGCTTGGGGTTAAGTTTGAGCGCATTTGGAGCTGCACGCCAATTGGGGAATTGGCGTTCAAATTGGCGTGCAAGCATGTTTTTGCATGGTTACCTTGGTTTTCTCATTCTAATGATTTTTCCCCAAAGGACCATGTTGAAATTATGGATATTTTGGCGTGTATGGATGCGGGAAGGTTGTAGCTTGTTCCATCAAAACTACGTCGTTTTGATGCTTGGGTTTCACTTAATCAAAACTACGTCGTTTTGATAGTGGGAGGTCTATATAAGGATGAGGAGCCCTCTGTTTTAGGTTTTAGGGTTTGTTGTTCCACCAGCCGTCGCAGAGAGAGAGAGAGAGAGAGAGGGGGGAAGGAGAGCTTCTGGAGGCTGCCGGAGCGTCTTGCATCGGTGGTCGGAGTCTTGCGTGGAAGTGGAGCAGGAGAACATACAAGGTAGGGGTTCTGTTCTTCCTAAATCCTCCTCTGTTCTAGGGTTCTAGGGTAGATTATGGATTATATCTGTTTATATATATATGTAATCCATATAAGTGTGATCTCCTCTATGGATGTTGGCCTTCGATGGCGGTTTTTGATGTATTCTGGTGTTGGATGGTGAGTGCATACTAAGTGTTTGATAAAATGCCTGTGTGAATATGTCTGGGTGAATATGCCTAATATGTGTTTGATTTTATGCCTGTGAAAGTGTGTAAGCTACGTGTTTGGTTTAATGCGTGTGTGACCTTGTATGCTGTGTTTGTGGAACCCGGTGGCTGTGGAAGCCCGGGACTGGATATGTTAGCCGGTGTGGCTAAGCCTGAGTGGCCGAGGATATGTTAGCCCGTGTGGCTAAGCCTGAGTGGCTGTGGATATGTTAGCCTGTATGGCTGTGGATATGTGTGTGCCATGTGAATGTGGAATACTTGTTTATATCTTATTGTCACCACACTGCACCTGTGCACACCCTCATGTAGACGCTAGGAGCATGGGATGGGTTAGGGAGACATGATCCCTACTGAGCTGTGGTTGCTCACCCCTCCCTCTATGTTATATTTTCTTTCAGGAATGTACAGGCGTTAGGTGGGACCCCAAGATGGAAGACCTTATTTATCTTACCGTCTTTCATTTTATGTTATTTTGTGGGAATTAATGTAACCCCAGTGGGGATGGATTGAAAAGAAGATTTTACTGTAATAAAGACTGGTTTGGATTGTGGATTGCTTTAATGAACATTACTTTCTTGAATGTGTTGTGGATGCTTAAAATGTTATATTCGGGGTTTGTATCCTAACCCCTTTGCCCTCCGTGTGGGTAAAAGGGGAGTCACGTACCTGTTTCCTCGGGTTGGAAATTCGGGGCGTGACACTTGTCGAGAACCTGAAGAATCTTACACGTGGATCACCCGGATAAGTGGACACAACTTTAATTAGATTTGGGAACTTACAAAGGCACTTACACTCTTCAAACCCAAGATCTTGAGCTCCACAAACCGCAGCAGTCAAGGCAGAGAGACTACCGAGGAATAGTTAGTGCTGAACGCATTCTGGAACTACAAGTTCCAAGGTTGTCTTTTAGGAATGTTTTTGTATAAATATTTATACTTGTATATTTAAAGGGGTGTGCGAGTAAGCCTGAATTGAGCTGTGTATGCACAAGAGTTCAAAGAGATAATATAGGCTAGAGTATGAATCCTTTTGTAAACAGAGTGTAAAAGAGTCTTGCTTCTATTTTGTTGTATTTATCTTTTGATAATAAAACAAAATACTTTCACTATCCGGTTATCTTCCGCAGTGATTCTATCACTTAACTAGATAAGTGTTTGTGTCGTAAGAGAATAAAAAGAGTTTTGATAAGAGCCTATTCACCCCCCTCTAAGCTCCAAGGGACCATCAAGTGGTATCAGAGCAAGTTCTATTTGTTCTAAGTAGAGATCCCACTCTTTCACTCTCAGCAATGGCCGAAGAAAGCAATATGCTATTCAACACTCGCCTTAACTCCGGAGGTGCACAAGAGCCCATCCCGAATCGAAGCAGCAGTGAAAACGTCGACCCACCTCAACCTGCTGCTGCCTCCACTACTCAACCACGGAGTTCTGGTTTTACTCTGACAAAACCACCCAAATTCACACATGAGCTTTTCTCCCAGTGGAAAAGCTCGCATTAAGATGTTCATGGTATGCCATGACCATCTCATGTGGCCTTGTCTTCATCAGGAGATTCCAATTACGATGACTATCGGAGAACATGGAGTTAGAAGGCCAAAGACAGATGCCGAACTTACCAACGATGAAAGAGCCTGGCAGTGCGCTAGCGAAAAGGCTCTGGCTTACGTTACATCGCCTTTGGATTCCGAGACTTTCACGGACGTCCAGGGATGCACGTCAGCAAAAGCTGTCTGGGATAAACTGACAATCCTCTATGAGGGAAGTCAGTCCCAGATGCAAAACGTGATATGTGCTCTCAGACAGAACTTTGAGAGTTTTAATCACAACCTGGCGAATCCCTTGAGAGTATCTATCGGAGATTCGGCAAGCTCATTCTAGAGCTAAAAACTGTCAATGAACACTACACTCAGTCTCAAATCAATGACAAGTTCTTTCGATGCTTGCCGGATCGCTACTACTCCAAGCAGCTCCAGATGCAAGCAGACAAAAACTGGCCGTTTTCTGCCCTTTAAGAAATATACGGAGAGCTTCGGACACATGAGGTCAGATTCAAATACACTGACCGTGATGAGAAAATAGCTCGGAAAGAAAAAGGGGTAGCCCTCAAAGCTACGGAATGCTCCAGTAATCATCAAGAGGATGATACGGATGAGTCAGAGAATTCTGACTCAGACGCAGAAGAGGAAATAGCTCTTCTTGTTAAATCCTTTGAACGATTCCTTCGGAAAAGTAGAAAAGGATTCAGAAGAGGCTCCTCATCATCCAGAAGGAAGGAACGATCGGAGTCGAGCTCCCAAGAATGCTTTAATTGTGGGAAACCCTGTCACTGGGCCAAGGAATGCAGATCCAAATATAAGACGGGAGAGAAAAGTGACAAGGTTACTCCTCGACGTACCACCTCAGACAACAGCAAAAACAAGAGGAAGGCGTTCGTGACAAAGTACATCAGTGGCTCGAAAGAAGAGGAGGAATCCTCGGATGATGAGCCAACTCCTAAGCCGAACATCTACCTCATGGCAAATACTGAGGTACCTTCTATCTCTGAACTCATGAGTAAAATAGAATCTCTTGTTACTGAATGTGATCATGAAAAGAATGAGAGACTAATAACTACTCAAATGTACAAAGATATGGAAAGTCAGAATAAACGTCTTGAATTTACTATTGCTAGACTTGAAAAAGACATAGCTGACTTCAGAGGAAAAGAAGCTTGGTATCACGATCTAAGGGCTGAAAATTATCTGCTAAATACCAATCTCTCAGGCCTAAAAGTTATTGTAAAAAGACTCGAGAATGAACTAGAACAGGAAAAGGAAATAAATCGCAAGTGGATTAAATCCGGGGAAATAGCCTCTTCATTTTGATCCGAATAATGTTCGAGTCAAACCTGGCCTAGGCTCAGAATCATCAATTTCCAATGCTCAAGCTACTAAGTGTCTTCCGGATTTCACTCCAAAACTAACCAACTTATATCCTGTTAGTACGTCTAAACCGTTGGATGGTTTCATTTTAGGTGGCACCATAGTTTATGACTGTGGAGTTAAGGTTGTTACTGCACTTCCCGAAGCAGTAGCACCCATAACTAATGATGAAGGGAAGGCTCCTATAGTTAAAGCCAAAACTGTGGCACCCAAAAAGAAAGGAAAGGCTAAGGCTGACGCATCTAGGGCCAAGAGCGCGTCACCCAAACGCAATGGATTAGGCCACAGGGAACAGAGTAGAAAGTCTGTAAAATCTAAGAGACCTGTATCCCCTGTTTGTACTCCGCATTATAATGTCTGTTCCATCTGTAGGGAAATAGGTCATTATCACTATGAATGTTGGAGTTTATCTGATAACTAGCTTTGTAATCAAATTCGTACCAATAAAGATCAGTTCAATAAAAAGGGTTTTTCGAGCAAAATAAAAGCTAAACCTCAAAGGAGTGTCTCTCCCAAGCTAACCCAAATAAAAGAAGCAGCTGAAACTAACAAATTAAAGTCAACTTGGAGAGCTAAAAGTCCTAGCAAAGTCAAATCCGGAACTGTTGACATTACTGTTGTTCTTTCTAACCGCTCGAAACAAGTTTGGGCACCAAAAGTGTAAACTGTTGTCTTTCAGGAGCATCTCTGGAATACACTGCCGGATCACTTGAAGTTAAAGATCAATCAAAGCAAGTGGATCCTCGATAGTGGATGCTCCAGACATATGACGGGTGATCAGACTCTGCTTGTAGAAGTTAATGAAAAACGAGGTGCATCCGTTTCATATGGTAACAACAGCAAAGGTAAGACTGTCGGGTATGGCACTTTAACCAACGGCTATGTATCAATCACTAGAGTTGCACTAGTCAAAGGTTTAAAGCATAATTTGCTAAGTGTCAGTAATTTATGTGACAAAGGATTTACTGTTTCCTTTATGTCCAACACCTGTACAGTAAGGGAAAACTTATCCGGAGATGTAAAGTTATCCGGATCAAGAGATGGGGACATATACTCAGTGGTCTTAAGAAATAATTCTTCTGACCCTGTACGCTTCCTCACTAAAGCTTCAGATGAAGATAGTTGGTTATGGCACAAACGATGCGCACATTTAAACTTTAAGACACTGTCTAAGTTAGCATCACTTGATCTTGTCACTGGTCTACCTAAACTCAAATACTCCAGAGACACTCTCTGTCGAGAATGCCAACTCGGCAAACAGACCAAACATAGCTTTAAGAGCAAATCAGTTAATTCAATAACTGCTCCTCTGCAACTTCTTCATATGGACCTCTGTGGTCCTATTTTTGTTCCTTCGCTGGCTGGTGCGAGATATACCCTTGTGGTTATCGATGATTTCACCAGATACACATGGGTGATGTTCCTGAAATCAAAGGATCAAACTTTCGAGTATCTTGTAGATCTTTTCAACTAGATAAGCAACTCACAAGGACTGAGCATAAAGTGCATCAGGAGTGATCATGGTACAGAATTTGATTTTTCAGATATGAGATCATATTGTTCCGAACAGGGCATTCAGCATGACTTCTCTGCGCCCAAAACTCCACAACAAAATGGGGTAGTTGAGCGCAAGAATCGTACTTTAGTCGAGGCTGGCATATCTATGTTAGCAGGGGCAACGCTTCCTCTCAGTCTATGGGCTGAAGCTGTGTCCACTGCCTGCTATGTTCAGAACAGAACTCTAATAAATAAATCTACCATGAAAACACCCTATGAGATGTGGAGAGGACGAAAGCCTTCAATTTCACATTTCAGAGCTTTTGGGTGTACTTGCTATATATTGATAAATGGCAAAGAAACCCGGAATAAATTTGAACCAAAATTTGATGATGGGATTTTTGTCAGTACTCATTACATAGCAAGGCTTATCGGGTCTTCAATAAAAAACTTTTTAAAGTTGAAGAATCTATCCATGTGACTTTTGATGAAGTTAATCTTGATTGGTCAAAAGTTGCTTCTTCAAGTTCTAATGTGCAAGTCCCGGACAGCAACATCGATTACTCGAAGTTTATGAATGTTCCTGATATACATTCTAACCAACCACGTGGCATCAGCGAAGCACAAAGAAATTATATGGATGATGCTACAGATGATTCGGACTCAGGACTACCGTTAAGCTCCGGACATACTCCTACGGATACCCAAAATTCCGGGGCACCTTTAAGTCCGTCCGGACCAGTTAACACTGAAAGAAACAGTGTTGAAGAACCACCTAGTTCTACCGTACCTTCTAATACGGAAACATCTGGTCCAGAAGAAGCTCAACCAGCAGATACACCTGAACCACCTAACCTGGCAGAGCTTCAAATTATTCAAGATCAACCATCACATGCACAAAATTACAGATGGACCCGAAACCATCCCTCAGATCAAGTGATTGGTGATCCTACTGTTGGTGTAAGAACAAGAGCAGCCACCTCCAATATGTGTTTTTACTCGTGTTTTCTATCTCAAATAGAACCAAAGGTGGTGGATGAAGCTCTTCGGGATTCGAATTGGATAGAAGCCATGCAAGAAGAACTGAATCAATTTAAGAGAAATAATGTGTGGACTCTAGTACCAAGGCCTAAGTCTCAGCAAGTCATGGGAGTTAAATGGGTGTTCCGAAACAAGCTTGATACGGATGGAATTGTAATCCGGAACAAAGTCAGACTGGTAGCCAAGGGATATCGTCAAGAAGAAGGAATATACTATGATGAGACCTTTGCTCCGGTGGCAAGACTTGAGGCAATCCGAATGTTTCTAGCATATGCTTCATATGAAAACTTCATAGTATATCAAATGGACGTCGAGAGTGCATTCCTGAATGGAGATCTTCAAGAGGAGGTGTACGTTGAACAACCTCCAGGTTTCATTGAACCCAAGGCTGGACATCTGGTTTATAAACTAAGGAAAGCTTTGTATGGATTGAAGCAAGCTCCAAGAGCCTGGTACGACACAGTTTCGAAATTCTTACTTGCTCATAACTTTCAAAAAGGGAAGATTGACACCATGCTATTCTTACGGAAAGAGAAAGGACATACTCTGATCGTACAGATATACGTGGATGATATCATTTTCGGATCAACTAATCCGAAACTTTGTGATGAATTCGCCTAGTTGATGACTGACAAGTTTGAGATGAGTATGATGGGAGAACTGTCCTACTTCCTTAGGATCAAAGTCAAACAACTGAAGGAAGGGACCTTCATAAACCAAGCTAAGTATACTCGTGACTTAATCAAGAAGTTTGGTATGGAAGGTTCGTCTCCCGTTAAAACTCCAATGCCAGTCAATGCCAAGTTAGACCCAGATGTTGATGGAAAATCAGTGAATGTGACTGAGTACAGAGGGATGATTGGATCCTTGCTGTATCTTACAGCAAGTCGCCCGGACATAATGTTTGCAACTTGCATCTGCGCAAGATATCAGGCGAATCCCAAAGAGTCGCATATGCTTCATGTAAAACGGATATTAAGGTATCTCAAAGGGACAATTAATTTGGGACTCTGGTACCCACAAGAGTCTAACTTCGCCTTATCCGGATATTCTGATGCTGATTTTGCCAGGTGTCGCATAGACAGGAAAAGCACCAGTGGTACATGCCAATTCCTTGGAAACAGATTGATCTCTTGGTTCAGTAAGAAGCAAAATTCCGTATCAACATCTACTGCTGAAGCGGAATATATAGCTGCTGGGAGTTGCTGCGCACAGCTTCTCTGGATGCAAAGTCAACTTACTAACTACGGCTTCAACATGACATCTGTTCCACTCTACTGTGACAATACCAGTGCTATTGCTATCAGCAATAATCCTGTCATGCAACCAAAGACAAAACATATTGAGGTCAGGCATCATTTCATTTGCGATCATGTTCTTAAAAAGCACATATCCCTGGAACTTGTTGCTACTGAAGATCAACTGGCCGATATACTTACAAAGCCCCTACCTGATGTAAGATTTTCTGAACTTCTTCCCAAATTAGGTATGCTTGACTTTTCTGCATAGCTTCTCACCTGTTATCCATCAGTAGTTGTTTTCAGAACATGCATTGTGCTTTTATTGATAGTAATAGATACATACTGATCTTAATGATGATCATACTTACTGTCTAATGTGCTTCATACTTTTGATATTGATAGCAACTTCATATATGGGATGATGCTTGCGTTTCTTGACTGAAGTCGTTTAAGCAAACATGATTAAAGTTTATATGATTAACCTCATTCTGGTTTCATGATCTTAATTTCCACTGATCACCACATGACAAATGCCTGTTCATTTAGATTACTCTATTAACATGTATTGTTGAATGTCACACCCCAATTTCCTTTCACTTGGAAACGGGTAGTGACTGCCCATGCCCGCACCCAAAGGGTCAAGGGGTTGGTGCTAGCACCTCAAAGGACTTATGACTGATCAATAAAAATTGTGTCTATAGGTTTTGCAGCAAGTGCACTGGTCATGTAATAAAATGGAGTATTAAGACTCCGGTTGTCGAACCCACAGGGAGGTAGCTAATGCTGTTAAGCAGCAAACACTAAGCTAATAAGTTGATTTTATGTCTGGACAATTGATTTTTGTTGTACAAATAGTTTGAACGAAAAATGATTAAATCAGAATGTTAGCAAGCTATTGGTATTGAAATTTCAGTGATTAAGGATCTAGGGTCACAATGTTTACCACCCAATCGATTGTAATAGTTTAGTTATGGCTCTTGTTCTTGATTTATATTCTAGTTCATGTTCATGTTGATTATCTCCTACCTATCTTACATTTGGTCAATGCTAAGATAGATTTAAGGCTTTTATCCCATTTGGTCCATGTGAATAAAAGTGATCAAGGTAGATAAACAATCTAATAGTTGTAGACTTGGTCCATCATGCAATATTAAATCTAATTCACTAGTGTTCCACCCTAGACAAGGGCTAAGATTACCTAATTATGCATAAACTAGGCATTTCCATACAAGCAAGTGAATTAAACAATAACTGAATTATATTTTATTGAACAACCATAACCGAACTGAATACAATTTATTGGGGGCTACATTGCTCCCCTAGACTAATACAACTACTCCATAATCATGACGAAAGCAATAACAATTACAAGAAAGAACATGATTACAGTACCAGGACAATAAAGGAAGACCCCAAGATGAACCAGGACTCTAGCCTCCAAGACTCCGGCGTCTGCTGCCTAAAATCACTCCTTGCCAAGGATAATCCGATCTTTTAGCAACGGCTACAGCTCTTTTCAGAACTCATATCAGAGTCTCCCACTCAAGATGCTTTACAATGCCTCCCAAGCCCCCTATTTATAGGTTTTAGTAGGCCAAATTAGGGTTACAAAAAGTGTGCCCTAAGTATAAATGTGGTCGCAACCAAAACGACGTCGTTTTGGTTAGTGACACTAGTCGACGTTCTAGGCGAAATAAAACTCAAACTACACCAAATTTGACCCCAGTTCTTTAGAGGAAAATGATTAAAACAACAGAACACATCATTTGGAGCTTAAAAATGCTTGCACGTGAGAATGCACGTGAGAAGACCCTTTTCACATGCAGCTCCAATTTGACTCAAATTTGCTCCAAAGCTTCCTCTTGAGTTGTAGAAGGCATCCATGCAATAAAATCCTTGCACGTGAGAATGCACGTGAGAAAGCTTTTCACGTGCACCTTGATTTTGCCTTCATTTTGCTTCCATCTTCTTCCTATAGCTTCCTCGTGAGTTGATGGAGTGATCTAGCCAAAGTGCGTGGGAAAAAGTTGCTCCAAAACCTGCCAAAAACACTCAAAAAGTACCACTATACACCAGATAGGGTCTTCCTAGGGGTTAGAGCAAATATGTGAAAAATATCATGCAAATAGGGACAAAACATACGCTAAAACACCCTATATAAGCTCTAGGATAACGGCATAAATGCACGTTATCAATGACACGGGTGCTATGCCAAACCTATACAACCAGGCTAACATGCCACGGGGCATGCTCCTGCTCCCAAACCATGCACACAAACAATAATTAAATAACAACCACAACCCAGTTCATTTCATTCAAAAGGGCTCAAAGTTCAATATAACTCAATGGGGAAAAGTTCCCATTTAAACCAGAATATGCTGTTTACAAATAATCCCAAACATAAAATAGAAATCCATAACGAAACAAAGAAAACCAACATAGTCTTCAGCCTCAGTGGCCTGTCACCACAGCCCTTTCACCTACCGCCTGCTAAACCCTTCAAAAGAACAGTTTATGGGAGGGGTGAGCAAACCATAGCTCAATAGGGATCCAGTCTCCCCAGACCCATTCCACTCTATAGTATGCATGACAAGTGTATGCTTGTGCTCGTGTCGTGTCCTAAGCTAAAGCAGTAAACATCACCCAGTAACACACCTTTTACCTGAGCCCACACTGGAGGGCAGAGGACACCCCGCCACCACGGCGACATGACATACCACATCCAGGCGAATGTTGCATGGACACCAATGCAACATTTTCCACCCGAGTCGGGTATGGTCAACCACCTCCTCGGGCGCCATACCCACCCTCAGGAATGGGTGTAGACTTAGCCCACCGTCGTGAGTGCTACACCGAGACTCAGGACCGCAGTCCTGGCCAAATCTCAAGGGGTCTAGTTATCATGCCTGGCCCATAACTCAGCTCAATCCCACCACATTTGGGTGATCAATCTCAAACAACAATATAATCAGTTACAAAAGTACGACTTACTACACATCTCAATTTAATACAAAACAGCAGTGCTGCTCAACAGAGTATATCACAAACAAGGTTCACACGGCCGACATAGTTGATTACAAACAACAACTATCAGCCTCACAGGCTTAAAACCAAACACGCAACACACAACAGCCACACAGAAATATTATCAAACACGTAGTGAACCTAGCCACACAAATATTTTATCAAACACCTAGTGGGCATGGACAATCCAACGATTTCCAGCCCACTCCCAAACATCAAACCAACCAATATGCCATTGAAGGCCAACATCCATATAGGAGATCACACCTATATGGATTTACATATATATATAAGCATGTATAGGACAAATACCCTAGGACAGAGAAAGACTGAGAAGAACGGAGTCCCTACCTTGCAAAAGTCCTCTGCTCTAGCCTCTACGATACACCGACCACCCACGCGAACCTCTACGGCCAAGATCCGAAGGTTCCCTCACTCTCTCTCTCTCTCTCTCTCTCTCTCTCTCTCTCCTGGAGGCGGCAACAAAGAAATAGAAAACCCTAAACCCTAAACCTAAGCCTCAACACCATTATATAGACACCACACACATCAAAACGATGTAGTTTTGATTTAGTGAAACCCAGGATCAAAACGACGTAGTTTTGATCACACAAACTACCACCTTTTCGCTTCCATACAGGGCAAAATACTTATAATTTCAACATGGTCCTTTAGGGAAAAATCATTAAAATGACAAAACCAAGGTAACCATGCAAAAATATGTCTGCACGCCAATTTGCATGCCAATTCCCCAATTGGCGTGCAGCTCCAAATGCACTCAAACTTTACCCCAAACCTCCTTGTATCTTGTAGAGGCCTGAGAAGCAAAAATATGCTTGAACGTGAAATGGGTGAATTCACGTGCAACTCCAAATGCTCTGAAATTTCTGTGGTAGGTAGAGGACCTCATTCTAAGCAACTTTTGTTCTTGCACTCCAATTGTTTAAGGCCATCTACTAGGTCCAAAATCTAGAAAGTTCCCATTCATAAGGCAAGACTACGACTAACTCAAAACACGGGTCCTTACATTGAAGAAATGAAATGGGTTAGCTCGGAATGCCTGGTGGATGAATACACAATCGCAGTCTGATCAACTTCTGAAGTATAGTTTCCTAAAAAGATAGACCGTGCTGAATTTCTTTAAGCCGGAAAGGTCTACCGAGAGGATTGCACAATCTACGAGGGAGAAAATGCTTTATAAATTATTCAAGTAATACCCCCCGTATATGTCTCATGACCTCTCACCTGGCTGTCTATTCGAGGGGGAGTCTTTCATTGAGAGGATCGAATGATCTACGGGGGAGCCTAAGCTTCATCTATTACCTCAGTGTTGACCCCCTAATATGTCTCAGATACTCCCTCCTCTGAACCTTTACTTCCGGATCTGACTGGACATGCGTTGTTGAAACAGAATTGCGGCATGCTTGGATGTATTTTTTTTTTTCAACCATGCATTTTAATCGAATAATCAACTACTTGCTTTTGACATGTGTCCACTTCGTCATTTTTCACTCATGAATCCTAGTTTGGTCAAATCATATGATTTTTAATTAATCTTAGCTACGTCGTTCAGCAGGACGGTTTCGCTATGTTGACCTATATGAACTTGTGTATTTATTATCTGACATATGCCCTGATTCAGTCACATTGATCATTCTCTAGTATGTATATGTCTATTTCATTCTTGGTAATGCATAAGTTCTGCTACTCATTAGTTCGGATTATATAGCTCTTCACTGACTATTTTCTCCTATCCGTACTAATCCTTGCCTGTTAAGCTTTTGTACTTTTAGCTTATTTTTGTGAAGCTATAGGTTCAGATTTTCTTTGCACCCTTATCGATAAATCTAATCCATAGTCTTGGATTTGAAGTGTTGTGGTACTTCTCTTCTCTTCGACTTATTGACAGCAAAGGAATCTACTTCTCTTTAACCGCACTCTGTTACTACGGACACGGTCTACTTTTCATCCGGATACTCGTCACATGACTATCGTTAATTCCGGATGATTGTCGGTTCATTCCTTCGGACTCCTGACACTGTCAAATTGTGATAATCCATGTCTTATTATATATCGCGTGCTTTTGAGGAGGCATCATGATGATTCATTAAATGCATATCTCGGGATGCTTAAACTTCCCCGGAAGGCAAACAGCTGTTACCCTTACTTGGTCATACCGTCTCCACGTCATCTTTTAATTCGGAGGCGCATCGATATCAAGACTAATGACATCAGCCTGTCAAGCGGTTTACTATTTCACTCGCCACATTCCTAGACCCGCTGACATTTACGGACTCGGTCTTATATATTCTGGTCATTCCTGCGAAGCATGAGTGTTACTCTTTTCAAATCCCTAAAACTTTCGTTGCTCCTTCAATCCCCAAAGACCACGCCTTCCCTCTCGCCCTTCACCTTTCATCTAATGGCACCCAGAACCTCTCTTTCCGGCGTCAATCCCGGCCATCTGGTCGATTGGAGCGCTATCTCCAACCCTCTAGACTGGTTTTTCCATATTTGCCCTCTTCTAGAAGCCTCTCACATACTCGACTTGATCTCCAATCCTGTCGATCTTCTTGTAGACGACATTCTCGAGTACTACCAACGGATCCGCTGTACCACCGACTCCATCATCTCCTATGTTCGCGGTGAATCCATCCTCATTACCCCCGATGTTCTCAGCGTTGCTCTCAGCCTACCCCCCGGTGAACCACAGCGCCCCAATGCCGATCCAATGGCGGCTTCCATGGGTTGCACCTATAAAGGAAAGGAATACAAGGTGAAGTCCTTCCAAGGCCGCTATCGTTGTATGGCGGTCATACTGAGTCGTTGTTTACTGGCTCGCACTTCCGCTCTGGACTCTGTTCCGTACGATCTTCTTCTGGCCATGTACGGTGTTTTTGAAGGTCTTCCGATGGACTGGGGGACGTTTCTGTTCCGACTGCTGCAGACTGGACCCAAGAACCTTTCCTTCGGGCGCATCCTTAGCATTGTCTTCCGGCATCTTCACCCGGACTATTTCGCCCGCTCTGATGCTGTTTCATTTCCTCCGGCTTATTACCTTCACTGTCTTACGCCTGATGGGAACATGATAGCCCGTCGTCCCTCTGCAGCTCTCCGCCTTCTCCCTGCCATGGAACAACAAGGCAGTTCTGTTGGTGACCCCTCCGACAGCCATGGCCCTGACATCAGCTCCGCTCACCGATCCTCCCGGATTCGGTCCGTTGCTGCACCCTCCATTTCTCGGGCCTCCCAGCACAGCGTCCGTGCCGAACCCTCCGAGGTTACGGGGCCATCTCAACGCAGTGCCTCTAGAGCTGTTTCTTCAGCCCCTTCTGCTGCGGATGTCCCCACCCCCTCCACTTCCGCTGTTGCTGCCGCGGTTGATACAGCCGTTGCTACCGTAATTGCTGATGTCCCGGAATCTATTCTGGAAGCTCCTTTGCCTCCCCAACCTCAACCCCGAGATTACCTTGACCATGTCTCCGCCGACACCTTAACGGACCTTTGGCTCCGTTTCAGCCTTGCCCACACCGCCTCCATTCCTGACACCGATCTCCAGGTGTTTTACACTCGCCATACTCAATCCCCGGAGACCATGATCATCTGGAATTTGGACCAAGGCTTTCTTACGCCGGCCTCCATTCCAGATGTGCCGTTCCCTAACCCCTCCAGCCCGGTCCATGCTGCACAGAGTCCTTCTCCTGCTAAGGCTGGACCTTCTTCTCCTGCTGTTGACATTCCCGTTGTTGACCTATCTGGTCAAAGTGGGTCCGCTACTCCGGATGCCTCTGCTGCTCCGGATGCCCCTTCTGCTGCTGCTGCTGATACTCCTACGGACTCCTCTGCCCAGCGCACTCCTGCTCCTGTTCCTACGGGGGAGTCCTCCAAAGCTCCAGAGTTAGCCCTTGGGCGTGCTTCTTTTGGCACGGTCCACTCCGACGCTGTGCTCTCCGCCCAGCTGGACCGCCACGCCCAAGCTCATAGCGCCCAAATATCCGCCATCGCCGCCAAGGTTGATGATCTTGGCGCCCAACTCCTCTCCGGCCTCACCGACTCCTCCACCTCCATGGAACAGAAGATGGACCTCGTCGCCTCGTCCGTCCACTCCTTGTCTACCTCCTTCGCGGACCTGGCGCACACGATGGCTCGCCCTCCCATTGCTCCCCGGCGATCTGCCAAACCGGGGGAGAGAGTGTCATCTGATCCTTCTGCTCCTCCTGCATCACAAACCTCCACTCGTGCTGAGAAGTGGCCTGCCTCTTCATTGCTTCAGGGAGTTCAAATCCCCAAATGTAGCCGCTTCTCTCAGCCAAGCTCCTCGAGTGCAGCTCTTCCTCCATCCTCTCCATCCGCAGCTGACACCTTCCTCCCATCATATGCGGCGTGTGACCCTCTTGATGCGGACGGAAGCATGCGTAAGGCAATGCTTTCCTATGCTACGTCTTCTGCCGAGAGAAGATGTCTCTCTGACCTATACCCCTTCTCCCCGGACGACATTCGGACCCTTCGTTCGGAGAAAGGCCTCTTTACAACAAATGACATTGACAACTTCTCTAAGGCTACTAAAATGGAGATGAGGCTATTTCCATCTCTGTACAAGGATGGCCACTTATTTGAAGTTCTGCCGTGCTGGAATGAGGGCTATCTTCCCAGTATAGATATCATTCAGTCCTTTATCGAAGGAACTGCTGAGGATAGCAAGCCATGGAGAACTCTCTCAACTATCCTCATTCTGTACCGGATCATGTCGCCACATTTCATGATGGTCGTCTTTCATGATTCGGTCCAAACAGATGATTCTGATTGATTCTCATCAGATTGTGGAGCAGTATGTAAGAAAGAATCAATGGGAACCACTGTGTCTCAGATTGACTGAAGCTATGAAGAAAGCCGGATTATATGAAAAGTTGGGCATCACTCCTTTGAGACCAACTGAGAAGCTGAAGGCGACATTCCGGGGCAAGAAGCAAGTGCCACAACAGCCAGATGGAGATAGCTGCGGAGCCTTTGTCTGTTACTTCATCAAGTCATTCTTAAGTGTGGACAAATCTTGGAGCCAACACACCACTTATACGATGAAGCAGACAATGGAGCTTAGAGAGAAAGCAGCAACAATGATCTTCAAGTATAGTGAGCCTTATGTACCTTAATGAAAATCTTGTATAAAGGCTGAATTGTATTCTGTTGCTGATAAATGAAAATGGTTGTGATGTGTATTCTGTATGTTATCGTTTTGCACTGCTTACCAGATCAGATTACAAAGGGTTTGGGCATATCCATAATTGGGGGAGATTGTTGGATCAAGCCCAAAATTTGGATAATGCTGATAAAGCCCTATATAATTTGATTTGAGATCTTTTGTGTTTCTTTGATCATTGCAGAAGATATGTTATTAATCCAGAGATACACTCATGAGAGCAAAGCTAAGGACAGGATACATAATCCTGATCCGGACAAGAGTGAGTGTCGTCAAACACTTGGTAAATAACCAAGTCACCAATACATACGGAATAAGGAACATCCGTGTGGACTAAGAACTTAAAAGCTACGGATTACGGAATCTGCTCTTATTGCCTCAAACGGACTAAGTCAAAATGATGTGGAGTAAGAATCTTGGTCTACAAGGTCCCACGGAGTAAAAGAGTCAACACGGAGCTAAAAAGTTAAGTCTTTCACTCAAATGAACTAAAGTAAAGAAGACACGGAGTAAGGCATCCGAGTCTTTCATACACACGGAGTAAGAAAGTACTCATGCGGAATAAGGACCCGAGTCCTTATTCGCACGGAGTAAGGAATGTAGATGCGGAGTAAGGAATCCGGACCACTCACTCATGCGGAGTAAGGATGTGCTAGTACGGAGTAAGCCATCCGATCCTTTAGACTCACACGGAGTAAGGAACTTACATACGGAGTAAGGAACTTACTGTAATGACCCGTGTGTAACCCGTGTGTAAGGAGTTAACCACAAACACCTTGGATGTTGGTACACAAGTTTAAGGTAAGAGATGAGCCCAAGAGGGGACTTTTAAGAGGTGCATGTGTCAAGCGATAGCGTACATTTATGCCCTAGGAAGATGCTATGCGTTTACAGGCGGTTTTAAGCTGTTTTGGCTGATCTTGGAGCTCACTTTTGACCTAGTAGATGGCCTCAAACAATTGGCGTGCAAGAACAAAAGTTTCTTAGAATGAGGTCCTCTATCTACCACAGAAATTTCAGAGCATTTGGAGCTGCACGTGAATTCACCCATTTCACGTGCAAGCATATTTTGCTTCTCGGGCCTCTACAAGATGCAAGGAGACTTGGGGTAAAGTTTGGGTGCATTTGGAGCTGCACGCCAATTGGGGAATTGGCGTTCAAATTGGCGTGCGAGCTATTTTTGCATGGTTCCCTTGGTTTTGTCATTCAATGATCTTTCTCCAAAGGACCATGTTGAAATTCCGAGTATTTTGGCCTATATGGGTGCGGATAGGTGCTAACTTGTGTGATCAAAACTACGTCGTTTTGATCCTGGGTTTACTTAATCAAAACTACGTCGTTTTGATGTGGATGGTGTCTATATAAGGAGGGCTTGAGTTTGAGTTTAGGGTTCTTGTGTTCCTTTGCTTGCAGCTGCTGCCTGAGAGAGAGAGAGAGAGCTAGAGAGAGAGAGGGAAGGGGAGTTGCTGGGTTGCTGCGGAGCATCTTGCGTGGGGAGGACGGCGTTTGGCGCGGAGCAAGGAAGATCGCTTTAAGGTAGGGGTTCTGTTCTTCTAATCCCTCCTCCGTCCTAGGGTCCTAGGGCGATTCTGGCCGTATCTGTTTATATATAAATATGTAATCCATATAGGTGTGATCTCCTATATGGATGTTGGCCTTCGATGGCGTATTGGTGTGATTTCCGAGGTTGGGTGGTTAGTGCAAGTTAAGTGTTTGATAAAATGCCGGTGTGGATATGCCCGTATGAATATGCCGTGTGTATGCTCGTAACGTGTTTGAAATAATGCATGTGAGGCTATGTATATTCGTGTCCGAAATAATATCCGTGTGGCTGGGTTTGTGAGCCTGTGAATATGTGCATGCTAAGTGTTCGACGTTATTCCCGTGTGACTAAGCATATTAAGTGTTTGATGTTATGCCGTATGGCCTTATGTCGTGTGGTTGCTTGTACACCCGGTGGCTGGAAGCCCGGGACCGTTTGTGTTAGCCGTGAGGCTGTGGAAACTTGGCCTGAAGAGGCGGTTAAATCACTTGGCCCAAGAGGCGGTTAAATCACTTGGCCTGAAGAGGCGGTTAAATCACTTGGCCTAAGAGGCGGTTAAATAACTTGGCCCGAAGAGGCGGTTAAATCACTTGTTGTTAAAGTGTTAGCCTGTGTGGCGATGGCAGGTGTAATTGTTGATGTGGTTGTTGTTATGTCTCTTGAAATTATTGTAACACGACACCGCACTTGTACACATGGCATGTAGATGCTAGGAGCATGGGATGGGTTGGGGAGACATGATCCCTACTGAGCTGTGGATGCTCACCCCTCCTACTATGGTGTGTTTTCTTGCAGGAACCTACAGGCGTTAGGTGGGGACACCAAGGTGGAAGAGTTCCAATTTTGTGGCTTTGTTTTGTGTTATTTGCAGTATGTAATTTTGTTGAGGCATTGTAACCCCAGTGGGGAGATATTGTAATGAAGTTTGAAACATAATAAAGGCATGTGGTTTCAATTAAATAATTATATGATTTTGGTTTCTGAAAAGAAATGAGAAGTGTATATTGTATTCTACCCCTTTGTCCAAACCCGGATAAAGGGAGGGTCACGTTCCGGTCTCCTCGGGTTGGAAATCCGGGCGTGACAATATGGTATCGAGCATGGTCTAGTTGGCCTAGGGTAGTGGGCGGACTTGGTTATCTTGAGTCCTTTGGAGGAGCCTGGAGGGACATGCCCGATCAACATGGTCCTCTTTGAGCCTCCAAGGTGTACTTAGGGTAGTCCGTCTTGTGGTAGGATTTGCATGCATTGGCATTAGGGCACTAGTTGCATTGGTTGTTGTATGTGAAGGTGTGGATACCGTGAAAATTTTAATTGTGATAAAAGAAAAATATGAATAATGTGATAAGGTGAGAACGTGCAACTCGATTTTATTTGAAGTACCTTGAGCATGACTACAAGGAAAGGTCCTTGTTTAACCGAACCGTGTGCTTATGGAATGGATGCTTGTGCAATGTGGCTTAATGAGAACCGAAATGTGTGCGGTGTGTGTAATTGCATGGATAAAAGGTTTGAACATGATAAAATTTCAATTGTGCAACTCTGAAATTTTGTGATGGATCGAGCATGAAAACATGGAAAAGAATTTGTGGTATTGAAACCGAGTACTTGCGAACGTGAAGATTGTGAAATGTGAACTGTTAATAAAATAAAATAAGAATAATCAAGAAAAGAAATAAATAAATAAATACATTAAATTAAATATGTAATAATGTTGGTGTTTATGAAGGATTGAGCATGTGTTAAGCCGATGGAGTGTAAATTTGTTTGGCATGGTGTGCAATAAACAAGGTTATGAGCAATGTGGTGGAGTGTAAATTTGTATAGTCTGTGAGATTTGTTTGGTAAATTTGTAAATTTGTGTGGTAATAATGCGTGCTATAGCTAAGGCGCTTAGTCGGTAGTGGTCTTGCGATTGTTGGGATCATTTAGTGTTAATCCTGAGCACTATCTTTTCGCTTAACCAATGTTTCGGAAACTATAAGCCGTGCGACTATTGAGGTAACAGAGGAGGCCGCGACCCGGGTTGGACAAGTGAGAGAGAGGCGCAGTGAAGGTGATAGACTAATCACGGCGGAGGTTGGCGTCTTGAGCTCGATTATTCCAAGGTGAGGGATGCGATTCGACAACCGATCGGGAGCGAGGTACGCCGAGAGCTGTCGGCCCTCAACACCCCCGTTGGAGTCTGTTTCTCAAAAGATTGCGCTTGTTGTGGACAACCGGGGACCTGGAACAGAGAGTGTGCCAAGGAGCAGATCCGGTGTCGCCTCGTGGAAAAGTAGGACGTCTTCGTACGATCCGTTTTAGTAGGGCTGAAGTGATGCTAGGGGATTGGCTCGGCGAGCTAGGGGTAAAGCTCAACGCCGAGTCCCGATTTGGAGGCAGGAGGACTACCCAGTGAGGCCTGGAAAAGCAAGACAGAACTTCATTGGTGGTATCGTGCCCCTTTGGTGGGTTGTCGGTTGAGTCTCGTACTAGTTATGTGAGGCGGGTGGACTTTATCATGTCTGTTTGAGTTAGCATTTCGAATGGATGTGGTTGGTGACTGTTAGGGAATAAATAAATAAAAAGAGTAAATATAGATTTATAACGCTAGAAGAATAATAAGTAACTAATGAGTATCTCGGGTGTTGATTTTATAAGTGAGTGATATTCAATTTTGGCACATGTGGATAATCAAAGTAACCAAATCTTGTAGGCAACCCTTTTTCTAGTGGGAGGGAATTTAGACTGGCTAGCTAGTAGAGCTTGAGGTGTGAGGTGATGGCTTGTGGGTTATTGTGTGACACCTCCTTGGCAACCTTGATTAATAGAAATATGTTCTTCGGCGGATAGAGGTGTGTGTTGGCGTCTGCTTAAAAGGGATATTCTATGGTTACCTTTCTTTCCAAGCGTTGTGATTGAGGGAAAACGCAGATAGTATAGCCTGCTCTTAGAGTCTTTGAAGCGTTATCTTGTTGGCTAGAGTGGTCGTTGCAAGTTCCGGTTAATAACTATATGGGTGTTCTGGGTTCTCGGATGGTCAAACAGGGGCCATGTGTCATGTTTGTCAGTGTGAAAGACCATGAGTATGTTCTTAGAACATGTTGTGAAATGGGGATGCACACGTGTAAAATGTGAAGTGTTCGGAGCTCAATATCGGTATGAGTGGGTTTTGAGGGTTATGCCCGGTGCATCAACTTGGTCAAAGAGGTAAGCATGTGAGATTTGGCAGGCCTTGTTCGGGCTATCTTTCTCTAGGGACTAAGGGTGTGCTTTTACGTGGTAGGGCCATTCCTTCGGTTCGTATCTTATGGGAGTAGGCTTAGAGGAGGAGAGAAGGTGTAAGGCTGGTACGTTCACTCGTCGGTGTCTTGTGTTCCGTTGCTTGTGTTGCAAATGTGCTGGAAATTTGGTATTGTGTTGTTGTATGTATTGCATTCGTGGTAAAGGTATACAACATAGTTACTACATGTGGGTGTTGTGACATGTGCGTAGAGAAGGATGAGGTGTAGTGTATTAGAATATTAAATGTGGTGTGAGGATGAAGGAAGTGTTCTAGGTGATGTTGTGTATGTTATACCTTGTCTAGTGCGATGGCCGGCTAAGCTAAATATTAAAAGTGTTGTTGTGCTGGAAAAAGGTTGTTTGATGCCCGAGTTGAGTCGGTTGTGACATTTTTGCTTGGACGGGGTGTTAGTGCTACTCCTTGAGGAGAGATTTATGTCGGACGGATGTCACAAAGGTGTATGTGTTAGAGCGGTGGTGGTAGACGGATGACCTCCATCCGTACTCCTTGGAAACCTTTCATGTGCGGATAACGGGGTAAGTGAGATGGTTCATGCCATCAAGGTGTTGGGGTGTTTGGGAGTAACGTGGAAGTCCCGAATCGGGAGTTTGCATGTCTTGTTTCTTATGCCTACCCGGAGGAATTGTAGTGACCACAGAACCGAGGTTAAAGCCTGAGTATTTCTTGGCCCATTTGAGTGTTTCATTGGTGTGTAGGAATAGAACGTGATGGTTGGTATGGCGGAGATAGTGGGAGATTCCCTTGTGACCTATGAGTGGTGACACGAGGGATTCGTTGTTGTCATGTTGCGGGTAGGAGAGTTTTCCATGGTGGAGAGAACTATGTTGTTGGTACTACCCATCATCAAAGGATTCTATCGCATGGAATGTCTCGTCGAGTAAGGCGTTATCACTTGGGTTGTAACGAAGCCTCGGTTCGTGAAGGCTGTGTGGGACCTTGGTGGATCCCTATCGACCGTAGTCGGGGAGGTGTTATTTGTGTGGCGTTCTGGTTCATGGGATTCTTTGGTAGATTCTCACCGTTGGTGACTGGTGTTAGCCCGATCGTAGTTTTTAGTCTTGCCGTGGTTGTGTCCGGTGCTGAATTTGTCATCCCTTGGGCTCCATTGGGCATCATGTTGATCGTAACCGAATGGAAACTTCATCCTAGTATAGCTGTGTCCTGGATTGTCACTGTGGCAAGCCATCATTGGTGCTGGTTGGGTTTTAATGTGGCTTGCTAGCAGATGTATTCTTCGGATCCCTAAGCCTGTTCTACGTTCGCGTGAGGGGATTCAGTTGTGATCTTGGTGTCCTTTGTGGTGATATCAAATGTGGCACCGTGATTCTGGTTTACATCATGCTCTTATCCCGTTTATTTGTTTTTCATTGTGGCCTCCTGGTGCTTGCTGTAAGGGTGAGGTCTACATCCGGGGTGTCGCGGGTTCCTGTTGGGGTACCGTTAATTGGGGAGTGTTGGTTTATTGTGACGCGCTAGGCTAATGGTGTTGGCCTTGTTCGGTTGTTGGGGTCTCGGCGAATTTGTGGGAGGTTTCTACCTCACCGTTGTCCGACTTGCTCGCATGAGTTGTTGTCGGCGCACTACTTAACTACGCTCAGTTCTTGATATGCTCTTGCGTGTTACGCTGTGTTGGCTAAATAGAGGTACTCCTTTGGAGCGTACTAACAATGTTAGTATTTGTTAATGCATTCGTATTGCTTTGATCTCATTGTGGTGTTTGCAATTGGGTTTCTCTTTTCGAGGACGAAAAGTCCAAAGGTGGGAAGGTTGTGAGGGAACTTCCAACGGATGTGTTTGTATGGTGTTGGCGGATGGGCGGTGGAACATTAAATGTGCGGTAGTGTTTGTCTGTGAGTTGATCCGTGACCGAGGTGATTTGTTAAACGTGTTGGGGACGGGAGTATATGTCTCACACCGTCGTGCCATGTAAATACTTCGACACGTGTTATGTGTGTTTTTGTGTGATATCTTGATCGCGGGTATGTGGATGGTTGTGGGCAAGGTGCATCAGCTTGTGCGTTATGGAAGGTGTGTTGTCTTTTCGAGGACGGCATGTCCGTGAAGGAGACATGGGAACGTAAGTCCGTGATGCGTGAGCGGCACCGGAATGTTCGATGACGAACAATCTTAAGCGTGGGAGGTGGCTGTTGGCCAAGGGATAGTGATGTGTTTTCTTGTGATGTGTTTTCTTGTATTAGTTGGTTTATTTGTGTTGTCTTTTAAAGACATGTGTTCTCATTTGAGATGTGTATTCGTGACATGCGGACATGTGTTATATGCATTATTGGGGTTATGAATTATGGTGGTACTGTTATGTCCTGTTGTCTGTGTGCGGTGTATGACCCATTTGGGTGTTGTAGCTCGCCGTGTGGCAAATGGGTAGCTTGTGTTTGTTTTCCTCGTATGTCATTTCTTTTCGAGGACGAAAAGTCTTAAGGGGGAGAGGATGTAAGACCCGTGTGTAACCCGTGTTAAGGAGTTAACCACAAACACCTTGGATGTTGGTACACAAGTTTAAGGTAAGAGATGAGCCCAAGAGGGGACTTTTAAGAGGGTGCATGTGTCAAGCGATAGCGTACATTTATGCCCTAGGAAGATGCTATGCGTTCATGAGGCGGTTTTAAAGTGTTTTGGCTGATCTTGGAGCTCACTTTTGACCTAGTAGATGGCCTCAAACAATTGGCGTGCAAGAACAAAAAGTTTCTTAGAATGAGGTCCTCTTCTACCACAGAAATTTCAGAGCATTTGGAGCTGCACGTGAATTCACCCATTTCACGTGCAAGCATATTTTTGCTTCTCGAGCCTCTACAAGATGCAAGGAGACTTGGGGTAAAGTTTGGGTGCATTTGGAGCTGCACGCCAATTGGGGAATTGGCGTTCAAATTGGCGTGCGAGCATATTTTTGCATGGTTCCCTTGGTTTTGTCATTCTAATGATCTTTCTCCAAAGGACCATGTTGAAATTCCGAGTATTTTGGCCTATATGGGTGCGGATAGGTGCTAACTTGTGTGATCAAAACTACGTCGTTTTGATCCTGGGTTTACTTAATCAAAACTACGTCGTTTTGATGTGGATGGTGTCTATATAAGGAGGGCTTGAGTTTGAGTTTAGGGTTCTTGTGTTCCTTTCTTTGCACTTCTGCCGAAAGAGAGAGAGAGCTAGAGAGAGAGAGGGAAGGGGAGTTGCTGGTTCTTGCCGGAGCATCTTGCGTGGGGAGGACGGCGTTTGGCGCGGGAGCAAGGAAGATCCGCTTTAAGGTAGGGTTCGTTCTTCTAATCCCTCCTCGTCCTAGGGTCCTAGGGCAGATTCTGGGTTATCTCGTTTATATATAAATATGTAATCCATATAGGTGTGATCTCTATATGGATGTTGGCCTTCGGTGGCGTATTGGTGTGATTTCGAGGTTGGGTGGTTAGTGCAAGTTAAGTGTTTGATAAAATGCCGGTGTGGATATGCCGTATGAATATGCCTGTGTGTATGCTCGAACGTGTTTGAAATAATGCATGTGAGGCTATGTATATTCTTGTCTGAAATAATATCGTGTGGCTGGGTTTGTGAGCCCGTGAATATGTGCATGCTAAGTGTTCGACGTTATTCCCGTGTGACTAAGCATATTAAGTGTTTGATGTTATGCCTGTATGGCCTTATGTCTGTGTGGTTGCTTGTACACCCGGTGGGGTGGAAGCCCGGGACCGTTTTGTGTTAGCCTGTGAGGTCGTGGAAACTTGGCCTGAAGAGGCGGTTAAATCACTTGGCCTGAAGAGGCGGTTAAATCACTTGGCCTTGAAGAGGCGGTTAAATCACTTGGCCTGAAGAGGCGGTTAAATAACTTGGCCTAAGAGGCGGTTAAATCACTTGTTGTTAAAGTGTTAGCCGTGTGGCGGTGGCGGTTGTAATTGTTGATGTGGTTGTTGTTATGTCGTTGAAATTATTGTAACACGACACCGCACTTGTACACATGGCATGTAGATGCTAGGAGCATGGGATGGGTTGGGGAGACATGATCCCTACGAGGTGTGGATGCTCACCCCTCCTACTATGGTGTGTTTTCTTGCAGAACCTACGGGCGTTAGGTGGGGACACCAAGGTGGAAGAGTTCCAATTTTGTGGCTTTGTTTTGTGTTATTTGCAGTATGTAATTTTGTTGAGGCATTGTAACCCCAGTGGGGAGATATTGTAATGAAGTTTGAAACATAATAAAGGCATGTGGTTTCAATTAAATAATTATATGATTTTGGTTTCTGAAAAGAAATGAGAAGTGTATATTGTATTCTACCCCTTTGTCCAAACCCGGATAAAGGGAGGGTCACGTTCCGGTCTCCTCGGGTTGGAAATCCGGGGCGTGACACTTACATAGAGAGTAAGGAACTTACATGCGGAGTAAGGAAGCGCTGATACGGAATAAGCACTCCGACCTTCTCATTCATATGGAGTAAGGAAGCGCTGATACGGACTAAGGATTCCAGTATCAAATAGATACGGAGTAAGCAACCACTGACACGGAGTAAGGTTCCGAGCTTCATTAGCTACAGAGTAAGGAAAATTACACCGGACCAAGAAGATGCTACTTCAACTTAACCGCATTTAAGGTTATCAGCTCGTGGTGTCCCGATGTAAGACAAACTTGTTGAGAACCTGAAGAATCTTACACGTGGATCACCCGGATATGTGGACACAACTTTAATTAGATGTGGGAACTTACAAAGGCATTTATACTCTTCAAACCCAAGATCTTGAGCTCCACAAACCGAAGCAGTCAAGGCAGAGAGACTACCGAGGAATAGTTAGTGCTGAACGCATTCCGGAACTACAAGTTCCAAGGTTGTCTTTTAGGAATGTTTTTGTATAAATATTTATACTTGTATATTTAAAGGGGTGTGCAAGTAAGCCTAAATTGAGCTGTGTATGCACAAGAGTTCAAAGAGCTAATATAGGCTAGAGTGTGAATTCTTTTGTAAACAGAGTGTAAAAGAGTCTTGCTTCTATTTTGTTGTATTTATCTTTTGATAATAAAACAAAATACTTTCACTATCCGGTTATCTTCCGCAGTGATTCTATCACTTAACTAGATAAGTGTTTGTGTCATAAGAGAATAAAAAGAGTTTTGATACGAGCCTATTCACCCCCCTCTAGGCTCCAAGGGACCATCAAGTGGTATCAGAGCAAGTTCTATTTGTTCTAAGTAGAGATCCCACTCTTTCACTCTCAGCAATGGCCGAAGAAAGTAATATGCTATTCAACACTCGCCTTAACTCCGGAGGTGCACAAGAGCCCATCCCGAATCGAAGCAGCAGTGAAAACATCGACCCACCTCAACCTGCTGCTGCCTCCACTGCTCAACCATGGAGTTCTGGTTTTACTCTAACAAAACCGCCCAAATTCACACCTGAGCTTTTCTCCCAGTGGAAAGCTCACATGAAGATGTTCATGGTATGCCATGACCATCTCATGTGGCCCTGTCTTCATCAGGAGATTCCAATTCCGATGACTATCAGAGAACATGGAGTTAGAAGGCCAAAGACGGATGCCGAACTTACCAACGATGAAAGAGCCTGGCAGTGCACTAGCGAAAAGGCTCTGGCTTACGTTACATCGTCTTTGGATTCCGAGGCTTTCACGGACGTCCAGGGCTGCACGTCAGCAAAAGCTGTCTTGGATAAACTGACAATCCTCTATGATGGAAGTCAGTCCCAGATGCAAAACGTGATATGTGCTCTCAGACAGAACTTTGAGAGTTTCAATCACAACCTGGTGAATCCCTTGAGAGTATCTATCGGAGATTCGGCAAGCTCATTCTAGAGCTAAAAACTGTCAATAAACACTACACTCAGTCTCAAATCAATGACAAGTTTTTTCGATCCTTGCCGGATCGCTACTACTCCAAGCAGCTCCAGATGCAAGCTGATAAAAACTGGCCATTTACTGCCCTTGAAGAAATATACGGAGAGCTTCAGACTCATGAGGTCAGATTCAGATACATTGACCGTGATGAGAAAATAGCTCCGAAAGAAAAAGGGGTAGCCCTCAAAGCTACGGAATGCTCCAGTAATCATCAAGAGGATGATACGGATGAGTCAGAGAATTCTGACTCAGACGCAGAAGAGGAAATAGCTCTTCTTGTTAAATCCTTTGAACGATTCCTTCGGAAAAGTAGAAAAGGATTCAGAAGAGGCTCCTCATCATCCAGAAGGAAGGAACGATCGGAGTTGAGCTCCCAAGAATGCTTTAATTGTGGGAAACCCGGTCACTGGGCCAAGGAATGCAGATCAAAATCTAAGACGGCAGAGAAAAGTGACAAGGTTACTCCTCAACGTACCACCTCAGACAATAGCAAAAACAAGAGGAAGGCGTTCGTGACAAAGTACATTAGTGGCTCGGAAGAAGAGGAGGAATCCTCGGATGATGAGCCAACTCCTAAGCCGAACGTCTACCTCATGGCAAATACTGAGGTACCTTCTATCTCTGAGCTCATGAGTAAAATAGAATCTCTTGTTACTGAACGTGATCATGAAAAGAATGAGAGACTAATAATTACTCAAATGTACAAAGATATGGAAAGTCAGAATAAATGTCTTGAATTTACTATTGCTAGACTTGGAAAAGACATAGCTGACTTCAGAGGAAAAGAAGCTTGGTATCACGATCTAAGGGCTGAAAATCATATGCTAAATACCAATCTCTCAGGCCTAAAAGTTATTGTAAAAAGACTCGAGAATGAACTAGAACAGGAAAAGGAAATAAATCGCAAGTGGATTAAATCCGAGGAAATAGCCTCTTCATTTAGGACTGATCCGGATAATGTTCGAGTCAAACCTGGCCTAGGTTCAGAATCATCAACCTCTAATGCTCAAGCTACTGAGTGTCCTCCGGATTTCACTCCAAAACTAACCAACTTATATCCTGTTAGTACGTCTAAACCGTTGGATGGTTTCATTTCAGGTGGCACCATAGTTTATGACTGTGGAGTTGAGGCTGTTACTGCACTTCCTGAAGCAGTAGCACCCGTAACTAATGATGAAGGGAAGGCTGCTGCAGTTAAAGCCAAAACTGTAGAGTGTGAATCCTTTTGTAGACAGAGTGTAAAAGAGTCTTGCTTCTATTTTGTTGTATTTATCTTTTGATAATAAAAAAAATACTTCCACTATCTAGTTATCTTCCGCAGTGATTGTATCACTTAACTTGATAAGTGTTTGTGTCATAAGAGAATAAAAAGAGTTTTGATAAGAGCCTATTCACCCCCCTCTAGGCTCCAAGGGACCATCAAGGCTCTCAAGACCCGTTTGACCACTGCACCTGTGTTAAGGTTACCTAGGGAGGACATCCCATATGAGGTGTATTGTGATGCGTCTAGGATTGGTTTGGGGTGTGTGCTTATGCAAGAGCACAGTGTGGTAGCTTATGGGTCGAGGCAGTTAAAACCACATGAGCAAAATTACCCTACTCATGATCTTGAGTTGGCAGCTATCATCTTTGCTTTGAAGAGTTGGCAACATTACCTTTTGTGGGAGAAGTTTGTGGTGTTCTTAGATCACAAGAGCCCTCAGTACATTTTTACTCAGAAGGACTTGAATTTGAGGCAGAGGAGATGGGTGGAGTATTTGCAGACCTTTGACTTTACTCTTGCCTATACCCCGAGCAAGGGCAATGCTGTGGCAGACGCATTGAGCAGGAAATGAAAGGCTGAGGTGGCAGTGAGAGAGTGGAAGCTGATGGAGTAGTTGGCAATGTTGCAGTTGCAGCCTATTGCTGGTGATGGAGGGACAATCCTGAGTCCTATTGTTGTTGTGCCTGAGCTATACCAGCGAGTCCAGGAGGAACAATTGGGGGATATTGAGTGTGAGGTTCTCCGTGCCCACATTGAGGCTGGTGAGCTATCTGAGTATTAGACAGAGGGTCCTGAGCATGAGTTGTCTTTTCTAGGGCAGCTAGTAGTGGCTTCTTCTCTCAGACATGAGGTGATGCGGGATTTCCATCAGTCTAGAGTTGCTGTTGGACCCCATTTTGTCCGGGTTGGACATACACGTTCATTTGCCACTTTAGACTTCTTTTCTATTTATTAATCATTTTGTACAGATAATTAAAGAGACGTGACCATTGATTCGAAAGGCACAATTGTAACGACTTCTTTAAAAAGGATTTCAAATGCTAAATATTTTGTCCCAAGTGATAGAAAATTAACTTTCAGGATCGGCGTCTTCGACCGCACTCAAATCCGAGGTCAAACGAAGAAGTTATGGTCAAAGCCGTATTTGGACCGCTAACGGTGGTCAATTAGCGGCCAATATTCAAAATGACACTCTAGGTCAGGTTAGGAACCTCATTTTCTTAATTCTCTCATCATTCTGAGAATTTTGACGTATATATTGCATATATTCGCTCACAAAGCTTATTTTAGAAAAAAGAAAAAAATATTTTTCAGTAATAAAGCAGTTTTGGGACACGCAGTACAGGCTTAGTGAAAAAATAAAATCATTTTAAAATGAAAAGGACACGGGGTCGTTCGTCACGGAACCCCAAGTTCAAAAATAATTTTCTTGAAATTTTTTGAAACCCGAGTTACCTTTCCAATCTCAAAACCTAAAAACGCAGTTAATGGCTACCGAGTTGAAAAAGTCAAAAACCCTAGCCGCCACCCTCTCTTTTCCAGCCCATCTCTCACCCATGTGTCGCCTTCTGATTTGCTAGAAATAAAACAATTAAAACAAAACAAAATAAACAAAATAAAAAGAAAAATAAAAACAAAACAGAAAAAAACTCACCCACTACGGCACGCCTTATCTCTTTGGCGCGTCTTCTTCTCTCTCTCTCCCACGCTGCGTCGTCTTCCTCATCCACGCCAGACAGCCATCATGCCTACCGCCATGCCCCTACCTCCTTTTCTCTCTCCCTCAATCAAACCCAAAACTCTAACCTTCCTTCCCCTCTATTAAACTCATCTTCTCCATCAAGCAAAAGGGGGCTCTCTCTCTGCAAGAAATTCAAAAAAAAACATCTAATCTTCCTCCTTCTTCTGCTCCATCTCCACAAACCACAGAGAGTCCCCCGGCCAGGAAAAAGCACCTCCGGCTGTCGTACTACACCCTCCAGCCTACCCGATCCTCCCTGCCACTGCAGTAAGCTCCCAAGCACCGATCTACGACACCGATGATTCCAACTGCGGCGTGCCTTTGCCTTCCAGCGACGATCCCAACCGTGGAACGCCTCTGCCTTCCTGCGACGGCGCCTTCAATCACGCCCAGAGTTGCCGCCCCTCAACGGCCACCTAACAGAGCCGTTGTTCCCTTGCCGCTGCTACACTGGAGAGACGCCATCCTACAACGCTCCACCGCCCTGGATCTCCCTGTTGTCCAATGCTGAAGCTCATCAACCCGTTGACGAAGAGACTGGCTGATTCGTGAAATTGAAGAAGCTTGCTTTGGTGGGAATTTACTTGTTAAAACTGCATTTTTTTTATTTACTTGATATATGGCTGGTGGGATTTTGTTAGTTTATAATTAGATTTTGTGAGTACATTGGGTGACTAGTCCTTATCTCTCTCGTTCCAGAATGGTGATCTGTGTGTTTCTGCTCATGCAATCCATTGATGCTTTATTTATGTTTTCTCCTTGTTTTGGAAAACCATGTTTTTTTTGTGTTTTAAAACCTTCTTTGTTCTACATTTTTCTCCTGTGTCGTTTCTTCCTAATTTTTATGTATATGACATCCCTATTTAGTGAAACTGTCTATGAATCATCATTGTTCGCTGGCATCGGTATTGGTTTGGTTTAAGCCTATGGTTCTTGACACCTTTGTATGTTGTTTGGGCACAAGCGTGTGCTGCATGCCATCAAACTCTGCCCGTCCAAATAGCATGAAATAGGGACTGCAGATTTTCTCTATTTGTTATCACCGGTTGTCATATCGTTTGGGGGTTGGTCATTAGAATCACATGCTGACACTTACTGTTTTGTTTATTGTTGGTTGTGTCGATGTTTGCTTCTGTGTATTTGTTTTGTTTTATTGTTGGTTTCTACCTTCATTTTTATTGTATGTTTAAAAAAAACTTGAACCACTCTTTGTTTTGCAGAAATTCCATTAACTATTGTATTTTTTATTAATTTAATTTTGTTGTTTGGTTTTTGTCTTTGTTTGTTCCTTTTCCATTTTGTAAGTGGGCCCAAAGCTTTGCAATTGTAATATGTAAAAAAAAAAAAAAAAAGAAGAGAAAAAAGAAAAAAAAAAGAGTGAAAGGGAGTTTTATTTTTTAGATTACTTTAGGATTTTGTCTTTAGTTCTAATAAGGTCCATGGTGACCTTTTCTTTATTGTAATTGTAAATGAGTGATATAGTGAAGAGAGAGAGAGAGAGAGAGAGAGAGAGAGAGAGAGAGAGAGAGAGAGAGGGGGGGGGGGGGGGGGGGGGGGGGAGGGGGAGAGAGAGAAGGAGAGTTGTATTTATATATATATTATGCACACACCCAAAAATCAAATTCTTTTTTTAAAAAAAATCGCTTTTGAAAATAAAAAATCCAAAAACAAAAACTGCTTTCTTATTAAAATCAAAATGAAAATTCATTCTCACTAAATAGTTTTTAATTCTTTGAAATTCTTTTATGAAAACTTGCTTCCTTTGATTTTATTTTAGAGTTCTTTACATAAATAACTTAGAATAACTTGTAGGTTGACCTTAGATCTCTTGGGAAACTTAAACTTAATTTCAACTTAAATTTAGGACAACAAGATATTTTGGACTAAATTATTTTAGCATTGTACTTTAGTTTTTTGTTTTTTGTTTTGTTTTTTGTTTTTTTTTATTAAACATTTCATATTCCTCTTAGAGATTTTAGAATAATTAGACTTAATTTAACCAACAACTTAAATAAAAAAAGTAGAAACTTTAAATCCCTAGAAAAATAGAATCTGAATTGTAGATAACTGCAATTAAAAGTTAAAACCAATTAGAAACCTCCAAACTCTTAAGATAGGTACCAAAAGGGCGTTGCGGGGGTGTTAATCCTTCCCCGCACGTAATAAACCTTCGAATCCAGCTTTGGTAACGTAGACCATTATTATTAGGTGACCAGCCGCACCCCAAAAACTAGTTGGTGGCGACTCAGTATTTTTTTCCATCACTATTTGGATGAAGGGTGGAGAATCACATCCCCAAAAGCGGATTTTCCTCCCGAACGAAATCCGGTGATGACAGCTGGCGACTCTGCTGGGGACTTTTAGAGAGTTAGGCCTAGGATTAGGATTAGGAGGTTTATTCTTTGTTTTAAATTATTTTTTTTATTCTTTCATTTTTTATTTATTCTTTATTTAATTGATTATTTACTACGCTTAATCGCCATTGTATGATAGTTTTGATTTACACGCTTTGATGCCATGATAGTCATGTTTTACCGCTTTTCCTAACTGTTGCATTCATGCATAACCCTATACCTGGATTTTTGTCACAAATTAGGTTAGCGAGGTTTATTAGGGTGCTCTGCGTGTTGATCATTATCCGCAAAGGGACCCCGGACTCCTCAACTCAAGCTAGAGGTCCTTTTAAGGCTCGTCCTTCTAAGGCCCCCCTCCAGTAAATCCCATGGCGTACGGAGCCCTCTATTGAGGTAGCTTGGGAACCAATAAATAAGATAGGTTTAGCAGTAAAGTCCATTATGGACATTGACCCGCATATTGTTTGCTCATTTTAGCCTTCCTTTTGAAGGATAGGTGCATTCATATTATACAATGTTGTTTTATTATATACTGTCCTGTAAATATTTTTGTTGTTATCTGTTTGTATATTTTTATTTATTATTGTTTTGCTTTTTATTAATTTTATTTTGATGTATATTTTTATTCTTTTTACTAACCTTGTTTTTATTGTATGAATATTATTGTATTTTCTTTTTGCTAATCTTATCTTGTATATTATTCTTTTATTAACCTGGTCTTTATTCATACAATTGTTCATATAGTTTTAGGACGTAAATACTGAACATAAACTTAGGTGTATATTCAAGCATTCATTACTTAGTTTATGGATAGTTGGGATTAGTCTTCATTAATCCATATGTGTTCATGCATTTCATAACCAGAGAAAAAAAAGACCAAAAAAAGATGCAAATCCTCAGGACTCATAACATGCTTCATGCATCACCCTAAGAAGAGTAGGTATTTAAATCTCTCATGCACATCTTTGCATCCATGCATGCTTTCAGCATAAAAAAAATGAAAAAATGAAACAGAATAGAAGGGAGCTTACCGCATTTTACCTTTTCCAGAAGTTAACATAGCGCACCGATACAATCTGCGATCCCGTCATCAACGATCATCCACTTCAATGGCAGACCAAACTGAAAGTCGTTTTACTAGTTTGGAGCAAGGACAACAAGAACTTCAGAATCAGATGAGGGTCATGATGGAAATGCTGACTAAGATGGCAGCTGAAAAAGAAAAGGGATCTGAGGTAGACACTAACTCCCCTCATGGGCAGCCACAAGAAGCACCATTACCCCAAAATTTCATGCCAACACCTCCCCAAGCATCTGTTCCAACCAATGTGAATCCTGGACCTTCAAATTACATGCCATTTGTTCAACCGAATCCAGTGAATGTTGTTGAACCGAGAGAGACTCCAATACATAAAGAAAATGACCAGTCCCTGGCAATGAAGCAATTGGAGGAGAGACTAAGAGCTGTAGAAGGAACAGAAACCTACGGAATGATCAGTCCTCAAGACTTGTGCCTAGTCCCCGGAGTTGTTCTACCACCAAAATTTAAGGTTCCAGAATTCGAAAAGTTTAATGGATCTCAATGCCCTAGGATGCATATCACTATGTACTGTAGGAAGATGGCTGCTCACGCCAATGATGATAAACTCTTAATCCACTGTTTCCAAGAAAGTCTGACTGGGGCACCACTCCGATGGTATATTCAGTTGGAGGGACATCATATCAGGACCTGGAGGGACCTTGCAACTGCATTCCTAACGCAGTACAAGCATGTCATGGAGTTGGAACTCGACAGGTTAGCACTACTGGCTTTTGAGAAAGGGGCTACTGAAAACTTTAAAATTTATGCTAGAAGGTGGAGGGAGGCAGCTATGGAAGTCCAACCCCCATTGACTGAAAAAGAATTGACTACAATGTTCATCAGAACTCTAAAGGGGGTATACTATGAGAAGTTAATTGGCAATGTGTCTAGCAACTTTGCAGACTTAGTAGTTTCTGGGGAACGTATAGAAGATGGTATTAAGGAAGGGAAGCTTCATGGAGATACACCTGATCCACCAAAGAAGTCTCCATTGGGAGGAAAGAAAAAGGAAGCTGATACTCAGGTAGTTTGGCAGAATCCTCCTATTCCTCAAAGCACTTTTGGGGCATACCCAAGTCCTTTCCTTACACCCGGATTCTATACGGGGTCACCTCCATTTGCAGCCTATGCAGCCCTAGTATCCCAATTCCCAACATATCAACCACCAAGGGGAGCCCCTAACCCTCTTCCACCAGTCCCACCTCCGACTGTGCAACCAGGGCCCCAACAGACGCCCGCTAGGTCAAATCAAGCTTCCAACAAGACTAAACTAGAATTTGACCCCATTCCCATAACCTATACTGAGTTATATCCCCAGCTTTTGAAAGCCGGTATGGTGAGCCCCATACCAATGGGAGAAGTGAAGCAACCTTACCCGGGATGGTACAAAGCAGATGCCCATTGCACCTATCACAATAACGGAGTTGGTCACAACATTGAGGGTTGTATTGCCTTCAAGAGGAAGGTCCAACATCTGCTCAATTCCAAATGGTTGGATTTCTCAAAGCAAGCTAGTGCACCAAATGTCAACTCAAATCCATTGCCAGAACATTCCAACTAGTAAACCGTGAACGTGGGAGTCATTGGAATAAACGAAAGGAGCAAGCTTTGTTTCACCTTGGGAAACTCTGTGGGAGTTTAGAACTTTTTTTTCTTGTGTTTGGTTTTGTCAATCTTGTTTTACATTCTGCATGCTTTTTGAAATTCTAGAACTTTATTCCTTTGTTTAACATTTGTGAAAAATAATCAAACCTGTCTTTTAAACTAAGTTGTTTTACCCACATTTTGTATGCAATGTCCATTACTACTTGTTTACTCTCTTGGCATGGGTAATAAGCCCAACAGCGGAATAACGAACAAAGAATCTGGGCTATTTAAGTTTAGCCGAAGTCAAAAGGACAATCAATGAGCAATTACCATTGAAATCAAGGGACCAGACTCTAGAGAAGCAGCATCCATTTCAAACAGGGGCATTTGACACCAAAGGTTTCTTTCTGCCACTGGAAGATAAGTTCATTTCTGTTTTGAGTATTTTGAGACAAATTTTGATTATTTAAAATGAAGAGAGGCCATCTTTTCTTTCCTCATAATATTACCATCGCTACCCTTTTTGAGCCTGAGTATATTTCTTTCAAATAACATGATCCGTAGTTCACCCCACATTGGGGAAATCTATATAAGTGTCAAGGCCCCATGCTGGGACAATTTTGTAAAATAATTCTTATACTGGGGCAGTCTTTAAGACCCCTCATAGATACATACCCCACAATGGGGGTAGTTTTTGTAAAAAAAAAAAAAAAAAAAAGAGTGCAAAAGAGAAAAAAAACATAACCCTCGTGTTAGGGCAATTTTTAAGACCCCTTATAAAGGTATACCCCACAATTGGGGCAAAAAGAAGAAAAGAAACATTTTGTAGCAAGATCCCACATTGGGACAATATTGTAAAGTATTCCCCGTAAAATACCCTCGCCACTGGGGTAATTTTATTCATCTCATGTAACATAGCAAAAATAAAGTATAGTCTGAACTATGGGTCAAATCTAGCCTAGACTAGGTTCGAGCCATTTTATTCCCTTTCTTGTTAACCCAGTAACCCAAGCCTATATTATGGTCCTAATAAAGTCCTCTTGGATTAAACAATCAACATTATTTCTCAAATGCTCAAAACGAAATAAGGTCATGAATATCCAAGGTGGACTTGATGAAAACCCGCAAGGGCATCAAGGGTAAAATACAAAGCCATCTACAAGGCAGAAGGAACAACAAGTAGAAAATAAGGTAGGCTTAGTGAAAACCCAAAAGGGCACTAAGAGCAAAATTCAAAGCCAATAAAGGAGGATCAATCACTTAAGCCCAAGATCAGTTAGCATCTTCTCTAATTGAGTCATTGAGCATCAAGACTTAAGCACTCAGGTATCCCTTTCAGTCAAACCTCTGCACAATAATCCCCAGATTTGCAAGCGTCTTCTATAACCGAACCCTTGAACGTCAATCAAGGTCCAAAATCATCCAGATATTCTCTCCATTTGAGCTCCAAAGCATCAAGAGCCCAAGATTACCAAACAAGCATCCAAAATCTCCAATCAAGTCCCTAAGCCTCAAGATTCAAGCAACCAGACATTCCCTCCAACCTTGTCCCTGAATACCTAGATCCAAGCCATCAGATAGAATTGTCCATTGATATTCCAAACCCTCAAATCCATGCAAAGCCAAGTTGAAGGCTACACCTAGTTAGTTCAGAAACTTTGGAAGGCTTCCTCTCAAAAGCTTTTTAACTCTCTCAAGCGAGAAAACAAGTGGTGATCCTACAATGCATAATTATGTTTCAAAAATCATTTTCAACAAATTTTATTTTTAAATTCAACTACTTTGTGTGTGTTTCTTTCAAAATGCTTATGCCCCATGATGGTCCCTTGGAGCCTAGAGGGGGGTGAATAGGCTCTTATCGAAACTCTTTTCTTTCTCTTAAGACACAAACACTTATCTAGTTAAATGATAGAATCACTGCGGAAGATAACCAGATAGTGGAAGTATTTTGTTTTATTATCACAAGATAAATGCAACAAAATAGAAGCAAGACTCTCTTACACTCTGTTTACAAATGAACTCACACACTAGCCAAATTCTATCTCCCAAAATTAAAGCCGCTTGTGTATACACAGGGTTAATCTTTTCTTACAAATGCACATGCGCACCCACTTACACAAATGTACAAGTATGAACATTTATACAAAACATTCCTAAGAGACAACCTTGGAACTTGTAGTTCCGGAATGCGTTCACCACTAACTATCCCTCGGTAATCTCTCTGCCTTGACTGCTGTGGTTTGTGGAGCTCAAGATCTTGGGTTTGAAGAGTATAAGTGCGTTTGTGAGTTCCCAAATACAATTAAGGTTGTGTCCACATATCCGGGTGATCCACGTGTAAGATTCTTCAGGTTCTCAATGAGTTTGTCTTACATCGGGACACCGCGAGCTGATAACTTTAAATGCGGTTGAGTTGAAGCAGTATCTTCTTGGTCCGGTGTAATTTTCCTTACTCCGTAGCTAATGAAGCTCGGAACCTTACTCCATGTCAGTGATTGCTTACTCCGTATCTATTTGGTACTGGAATCCTTAGTCCGTGCCAGCGCTTCCTTACTCCGCATGTAAGTTCCTTACTCCGTATGTAAATTCCTTACTCCGGGCGAGTCTTAAAGGGTCGGATGACTTATTCCGTATCAGTGCTTCCTTACTCCGCATGTAAGTTCCTTACTCCGTATGTAAATTCCTTACTCCGTATGTAAGTTCCTTACTCCGTATGTAAGTTCCTTACTCCGGGCGAGTCTTAAAAGATCGAAGTCCTTACTCCATACTAGCGCTTCCTTACTCCGTATGAGTAAGTTATCCGGATTCCTTATTCCGTATCTAGTTTGTTTACTCCGTGCGAATAAAGGCTCGGATCCTTATTCCGCATCAATACTTCCTTACTCCGCATTAGTTTGACTAGGTCCGTTTGAGGTACTTAAGAACATATTCCGCAATCCATAGCTTTTAAGTTCTTAGTCCGCACGAATGTTCCTTATTCCGTATGTATTGATGACTTGGTTATTTACCAAGTGTTTGATGACACTCACTCTTGTCCGGATCAGGATTATGTATCCTGTCCTTAGCTTTGCTCTCACGAGTGCATCTTCGGATTAATAACACATCTTCTGCAACAATCAAATAAACATAAAAGATCTCAGATCAAATTACATAAGGCTTTATCAGCATTATCCAAATTCTGGGTTTGATCCAACAATCTCCCCCAATTATGGATATGCCCAAACCCTTTATAATCTGATCCTGGTAAGCGGTCAAAAAGATAATATACAGAATATACATCACAACCAATTTCATTTAACAAGAACTAAGTACAATTCAGCCTTAATACAAGATTTTCACTAAGGTACATAAGGCTTACTATACTTGAAGATCATAGTTGTTGCCTTCTCTCTAAGCTCCATTGTCCGCTTCATCGTATAAGTAGTGTGTTGGCTCCACGATTTGTCCACAATCAAAAATGACTTGATGAAGTAACAGACAAAGGCCCCGCAGCCTATCTCCATCTGGTTGTTGTGGCACTTGCTTCTTGCCCCGAATGTCGCCTTCGACTTCTCGGTTGGACCCAAGGGTGTGATGCCCAACTCTTCATATAAACCGGCTTTCTTCACAGCTTCAGTCAGCCTGAGACACAGTGGTTCCCATTGATTCTTTCTTACAAAGTGCTCCACTATCTGATGAGAATCAATGAGAATCATTTGCTTGGACTGAATCATGAAGACAACCATCATGAAGTGTGACGACATGATCCGGTACGGAATGAGGATAGTTGAGAGAGTTTTCCATGGCTTGCTATCCTCAGCAGTTCCGTCGATGAAGGACTGAATTAGATCCACACTGGGAAGATAGCCTTCATTCCAACATGGCAGAACTTCAAACAAGTGCCCGTCCTTGTATAGAGATGGAAACAGCCTCATCTCTATTTTAGCAGCCCTCGAGAAGTTGTCAATGTCTTCTGTAGTAAAGAGTCCTTTCTCCGAACAAAGAGTCTGAATGTCGTCCAGGGAGAAAGGGTACATTTTAGAAAGACATCTTCTCTCAGCAGAAGACGCTGCATAGGACTTCATTGCTTTGCGAACACTTCCATCCGCATCAGAAGGGTCAAACGCCATATATGATGGGAGGAAGGTGTCGGCTGCGGGTGAGGAGGATGGAGGAGGAGCTGGAGCTGCAGTAGAGGAGCTTGGTTGAGAGAAACGGCTTCGTTTGGGAATTTGAACTCCCTAAAGCACTGAAGTGGCAGGCCGCTTCTCAGTCCGAGTAGATGGTTATGGTGCAGAAGGAGTAGACGGATCAGATGACACTTTCTCCCCCGGTTTGGCAGATCGCCGGGAAGCAATGGGAGGACGAGCCATCGTGTGCGCCAGGTCCACGAAGGAGGTAGACAATGAATGGATGGACGAGGCGACGAGATCCATTTTCTGCTCCATTGAAGTGGAGGAGTCAGTGAGAGCGGAGAGGAGTTGGGCGCCGAGGGCATCAACCTTGGCAGTGATGGCGGAAATTTGGGCGCTTTGAGCTTGGGCGTGTCAGTCCAGCTGGGCGGAAAGCACAGCGTCGAAGTGGACCGTGCCAAAAAAGGCACGCCCAAGGACCAATTCCGGAGCTTTAGAGGACTCCCCCGCATGAACAGGAGCAGGAGTGCGTTGGGCAGAGGAGTCCGTAGGAGTATCAGCAGCAGCAGCAGCAGAAGGGGTATCCGGAGCATCAGAGGCATCCGGAGCAGCTGACCCGCTGTGACCAGAAAGGTCAACCACGGGAATAGCGGCAGCAGGAGAAGAGGGGCCAGCCTTAGTAGGAGAAGGACCCCTAGCAGAATGTGCTAGGGTGGAGGGAGTAGTGAACGCCACATCTGGAATGGAGGCCGGCGTAAGAAAGTCGTGATCCATGTTCCAGATGATCATTGTCTCCGGGGATTGGGTATGGCGTGTGTAAAACACCCGGAGATCGTTGTCAGGAATGGAGGCGGTGTGGGCAAGGCTAAAACGGAGCCATAGGTCCGTTAAGGTGTCGGCGGAGAGATGGTCAAGGTAATCTCGGGGTTGAGGTAGGGGAGGCAAAGGGGCTTCCGGAGAAGAGGCCGGGACATCAGCAGTGGCGGCCGCAACAGCGGTATCAACCGCGGCAGCAACAGCGGAGGAGGAGGGAGTGGGGACATCCGCAGCAGAGGGGGCTGAGGAAACAGCTTTAGGAGCACTGCGCTGAGATGGCCCCGCAACCTCGGATGGGTCGGCACGAACGCTGTGCTGGGAGGCCCGAGAATGAGAGGGTGCTGCAACGGACCGAATTCGGGAGGATCGGGGTGCAGAACTGACATCAGGGGCTTGGCTGTCGGAGGGGTCACCAACAGAACTGCCTTGTTGTTCCGAGGCAGGGAGTATGCGGAGAGCTGCAGATGGTTGGCGGGCTGTCATGTTCCCATCCGGCGTAAGATAACGAAGGTAATAAGCCGGAGGAAATGGAACAGCATCATATCGGGCAAAATGGTCCGGATTAAGATGCCGGAAGACAATGCTGAGGATGCGCTCGAAGGAATGGTTCTTGGGACCATTCTGCAGCAACCGAAACAAGAACATCCCCCAATCCATTGGAAGACCTTCAAAAACGCCGTACATGGCCAAGAGAAGGTCGTACGGAACGGAGTCGAGGGCGGATGTGCGAGCCAGTAAGTAGCGACTCAAGATGGTCGCCATACATCGATAGCAACCTTGGAAGGATTTCACCTTGTATTCCTTGCCTTTTTGTGTGCAACCCATAGAAGCCGCCATTGGATCGGCATCTGGGCGTTGTGGTTCACCAAGAGGTAGGTGGAGAGCAGCGCAGAGAACGGCCGGAGTGATGATGATGGATTCACCGCGGACATAAGAGGTTATGGAATCGGTGGTGCAGCAAATCCGTTGGTAATACTCAATGATGTCGTCGATAAGAAGATCGACGGGATTGGAGATCAGGTTGAGTATATGTGAGGCTTCAAGGAGAGGGCGAAGCTGGAAAAACCAATCCGGAGGATTAGAGACAGCATTCCAATCAACCAGATGGCCAGGATTAACGCCGGAAAGAGAGATCCTGGGTGCCATTGCAAATGAAATTTGAAGGACAAGAGGAAAGGTGAGGTCTTGGCGATGGAAGGAGCAACGAGAGGTTTAGGGATTTGAAATGAGCAATACTCGTGCTTCGCAGGAATAATCAGAACATATAAGACCGAGTCCGCAAATGTCAGTGGGTCTAGGAATTGGCGAGTGAAACAGGGACCCGCTTGACAGGCTGATGTCATTAGTCTGGATATCGATGCGCCTCCGAATGAACGATGTCGTGGAGACCACATGACTAAGTAAGTGTAACAGCTGGTTGCCATCCAGAGAAGTGTGTGTGCATCCCGAGATTTGCATTTAATGAATCATCATGATTCCTCCTCAAAAGCACGTGACATATAGGAAGACTTGGATTGTCGCAATTAAACTGTGTCAGGAGTCCGGAGGAATGAACCGACAATCATCCGGAGTAAATAATAGTCGAGGAAGAGTATCCGGATGAAAAGTATACCGTGTTCGTAGTAGACAGAGTTCGGTGAGAGAGTAAAGTAAATTCCTTTGCAGTCAATAAGTCGAAGAGAAGAGAAGTACCACAACACTTCAAATCCAAGACTATGGACTAGATTTATCGATACGGTTGCAAAGAGAATCTGAACCTGTAGCTAAAGAAAAAATGAACTGAAAATACAAAAGCTTAATAGGCAAGGATTAGTATGGATTAGGGAAAATAATCAGTGAAAAACGACATAATCTGAACTAATGAGAAACAGAACTTATGCATTACTAAGCATGCAAGAGACATATACATACGTGAGAATGATCAATATTACTGAATCAGGGCATATGTCAGATAACAATACACAAGTTCATATAGGTCAACATAGCGAAACCGTCTTGCTGAACAACGTAGCTAAGATTAATTAAAGATCATATGATTTGGCCAATTTAGGATTCATGAGTGAAAAATGTGGAAGTGAACACATGTCAAAAGTAAGCAAGTGATTAGCCGATTAAAATGCATGGTTGAAGAAAGAAAATACATCCAAGCATGCCACTTTTCTGACCCTAAACAGCATGTCCAGTGATCCAGGAAGTAAAAGTTTAGAGGAGGGAGTATCCGAGACATATTAGGGGTTCATTATTGCTCCCCCGTAGATCATTTAATCCTCTCAATGAAGAGCTCCCCCTCAAATAGACAGCCAGGAAAGAGGTCATGAGACATATACGGGGGTATTCTGAATAATATATAAAGCATTTTCTCCCCCGTAGATTGTGCAATCCTCTCGATTGACATTTTTGGTTTGTAGAATTCAAGCTTGTCTATCTTATTAGAAAACTATACTTGGTGCGACGCATCACGATTGAGTATTCATCCACCAGGCATTCCGAGCTAACCCATTTCATTTCTTCAACTATACATGTTAATAGAGTAATCTAAATGAACATCTTGTTGTCATGTGGTGATTAGTGGAAATTAAGATCATGAAACCAAGAAAGAGGTAAATCATATAAACTTTAATCATGTTAGCTTAAACGACTTGATCGGGAAACGTAAGCATCCTCCCATAATGAAGTTGATATTAATATCGAAGCATGAAGCCGTTAATCGATAAGTATGACCAGCATTAAAATCGGTATGTATCTTCCACTTTCAATAAAAGCACAATCCATGTTCTGATAGTAAGTATCCTGTTGGGTAAATTAAATATGAAACTATGCGAAAAAGTCGAGCATACCTAAACGGAAGAGTAGTTCGAGAGAATCTTGCATCAGGTAGGGGCTTTGTAAAAATGTCGGCCATTGATCTTCGGTAGCAACGTGTTCTAGTGAGATGTGACTTTTAAGAACATGATCACGTATGAAGTGATACCGGACTTCAATATGCTTCGTCTTAGGATGCATGACAGGATTGTTGCTGATAGCAATAGCGCTAGTGTTGTCGCAGTAGAGTGGAATAGATGACATGTTGAAACCGTAGTCGATAAGTTGACTTTGCATCCGAGTAGTCGTGCGCAGCAACTCCCGATAGCTATGTATTCCGCTTCAGCATAGAGGTTGATACGGAATTCGCATCTTCTCGAACCATGAAATTAATCTATTTCCAAGAAACCGACATGTACCACTTGTGCTCTTCCTGTCGATGCGACATCCAGTGAAGTCGGCATCAGAGTATCCGGATAAGGTGAAGTTTGACTCCTTTGGGTACCAGAGTCCCAAATTCATCATTCCCTTGAGATACCTTAATATCCGTTTAACACGAAGCATATGTGACTCCTTGGGATTCACTTGGTATCGTGCACAGATGCAAGTTGCAAACATAATGTCTGGGCGACTTGCTGTAAGATACAGCAAGGATCCGATCATCCCTCTATAGTCAGTCACATTTACTGATATGCCGTCAACATCCGGATCTAACTTGGCACTGACGGGAGATGAGCCTTCCATACCAAACTTCTTAATAAGATCGCGAGTGTACTTAGCTTGATTAATGAAGATTCCTTCCTTTAATTGTTTAACTTCTATTCCAAGGAAGTAGGACAGTTCTCCCATCATGCTCATCTCAAACTTGCCTGTCATCAACTTAGCAAACTCTTCACAAAGCTTCGGATTCGTTGATCCGAAAATGATATCATCCACATATATTTGTACGATCAGAGTGTGTCCTTTCTCTTTTCGTAGAAATAGGGTGGTGTCTATCTTCCCTTTTTGGAAGTTGTGAGCAAGTAGGAATTCTGACAATGTGTCGTACCAGGCTCTTGGAGCTTGCTTCAAACCATATAAAGCTTTCCGAAGCTTGTAGACAAGATGTCCTGCCTTAGGTTCAATGAAGCCGGGAGGTCGTTCAACGTACACCTCCTCTTGAAGATCTCCATTCAGGAATGCGCTCTTGACGTCCATTTGATAAACTATGAAGTTTTCATATGAAGCATATGCCAGAAACATCTGAATTGCCTCAAGTCTTGCTACCGGAGCAAAGGTCTCATCATAATTTATTCCTTCTTCTTGACAATATCCTTTGGCTACCAGTCTAGCTTTGTTCCGGATAACTATTCCATCCGCATCAAGCTTGTTCCGGAACACCCATTTAACGCCAATGACTTGCTAAGACTTAGGCCTTGGTACTAAGGTCCACAAATTATTTCTTTTAAATTGATTCAGCTCTTCTTGCATGGCTTCTATCCAATTCGAATCCTAAAGAGCTTCATCTACCACCTTTGGTTCTATTTGAGATAGAAAACACGAGTAAAGGCTCATGTTGGAGGTGGCTGCTCTTGTTCTTACACCAACAATAGGATCACCAATCACTTGATCTGAGGGATGGTTTCGAGTCCATCTGTAATTCTGTGCATGTGATGGATGATCTTGAATAATTTGAAGCTCTTCTAGATTAGGTGGTTCAGTTGTATCCACTGGTTGAGCTTCGTCCGGATTAGATGTTTCCGTATTGAGAAGGATGGTTGAACTAGATGGTTCTTCAACACTGTTTTTTCAGTGTTAACTAGTCCGGACGGACTTGAAGGTGCTCCGAAATTTTGGGTATCCGTAGGAGTATGTCCGGAGCTAAATGGTAGTCCGGAGTCCGAGTCATCCGTAGCATCATCCATATAATTTCTTTGTGCTTCGTTGATGCCACGTGGTTGGTCAAGATGTGTAACAGGAACATTCATAAACTTTGAATAATCGACGTTGTTGTCCATGACCTGCACATTAGAACTTGAAGAACTGACTTTTGACCAATCAAGGTTAGTTTCATCAAAGGTCACATGGATAGATTCTTCAACTTTAAAAAGTTTTTTATTGAAGACCCGATAAGCTTTGCTATGAAATGAGTACCCGACAAAGATCCCATCATCAGATTTTGGTTCAAATTTATTCCGGGGTTCTTTGCCGTTGTTCAGTATATAGCAAGTACACCCAAAGGCTCTGAAATGTGAAATTGAAGGCTTTCGTCCTCTCCACATCTCATAGGGTGTTTTCATGGTAGATTTATTTATTAGAGTTTATGTTCTGAACATAGCAGGCAGTGGACACAGCTTCAGCCCATAGACTGAGAGGAAGCGTTGCCCCTGCTAACATAGATCTGCCAGCCTCGACTAAAGTGCGATTCTTGCGCTCAACTACCCCATTTTGTTGAGGAGTTTTGGGCGCAGAGAAGTCATGTTGTATGCCCTGTTCAGAACAATATGATCTCATTTCTGAAAAATCAAATTCTGTACCATGATCACACCTGATGCACTTTATGCTCAGTCCTTGTGATTTGCTTATCCAGTTGAAAAGATCTACAAGATGCTCAAAAGTTTGATCCTTTGATTTCAGGAACATCACCCATGTGTATCTGGTGAAATCATCGATAACCACTAGGGTATATCTCGCACCAGCTAGTGACGGAACAGATATAGGACCACATAGGTCCATATGAACAAGTTGTAGAGGAGCAGTTATTGAATTAATTGATTTGCTCTTAAAGCTATGCTTGGTCTGTTTGCCCAGTTGGCATTCTCGACAGAGAGAGTCTCTGGAGAACTTGAGTTTTGGTAGACCAGTGACAAGATCAAGTGACGCTAATTTAGACAGAGTCTTAAAGTTTAAATGTGCGCATCGCTTGTGCCATAGCCAACTATCTTCATCTGATGCTTTAGTGAGGAAGCATACAGGGTCAGAAGAATTATTTCTTAAGACCACTGAGTAAATGTCCCCATCTCTTGATCCGGATAACTTAACATCTCCAGGATAAGTTTTCTCTTCTTGTCAGGTGTTGGACAAAAAGGAAACAAGAAATCCTTTGTCACATAAATTACTGACACTTAGCAAATTATGCTTTAAACCTTCGACTAGTGCAACTCTAGTGATTGATACACAGCCGTTAGTTAAGGTGCCATACCCGACAGTCTTACCTTTGCTGTTGTCGCCATATGAAACGGATGGACCTTGTTTATCATTAACTTCTACAAGCGAGTTTGATCAACCGTCATATGTCCCGGAGCATCCACTATCAAGGATCCACTTGCTTTTATTGATCTTTAACTTCAAGTGATCCGGCAATGCATTCCAGAGATGCTCCTGAAAGACAACAGTTTACACTTTTGGTGCCCAAACTTGTTTCGGGCGGTTAGAGAGAGCAAGAGATTGTCAACATTTACGGATTTGATTTTGCTAGGACTTTTAGCTCTCCAAGTTGACTTTAGCTTGTTAGTTTCAGCTACCTCTTTTATTTGGGTTTTCTTGGGAGAGATACTCCTTCGAGGTTTAGATTTTGTTTTGCTCGAAGAACCCTTTTTGTTTAACTGATCTTTATTGATATGAAATTGATTACAAAGCCAATTATCAGATAAACTCCAACACTCATAGTGATAATGACCTATCTCCCTACAAATGGAACAGACACTATAATGTGAAGTACAAACAGGGGATACAGGTCTCTTAGATTTTACAGACTTTCTACTCTGTTCCCTGTGGCCTAATCCATTGCGTTTGGGTGACGCGCTCTTGGCCCTAGATGCATCAGCCTTAGCCTTGTCTTTCTTTTTGGGTGCTACGCTTTTGGCTTTAACTGCAGCGACCTTCCCTTCATCTTTAGTTACGGGTGCTACTGCTTCGGGAAGTGCGATAATGACCTCGACTCCACAGTCATAAACTATGGTGCCACCTGAAATGAAACCATCCAACGGTTTAGATGTACTAACAGGATATAAGTTGGTTAGTTTAGGAGTGAAATCCGGAGGACACTCAGTAGCTTGAGCTATGGATGTTGATGACTCGGAACCTAGGCCAGGTTTGACTCGGATGTCGTCAGGATCGGTCCCTAAAGGTATAGGCTATTTCCCCGGATTTTAGCCACTTACGATTTATTTCCTTTTCCTGTTCTAGTTCATTTTCGAGTCTTTTTTACTATAACTTTTAGGCCTGAGAGATTGGTATTTAACAAATGATTTTCAGCTCTTAGATCGTGATACCAAGCTTCTTTTCCTCTCGAAGTCAGTGATGTCCTTTTCGAGTCTATTAATAGTAAATTCAAGACGTTTATTCTGACTTTCCATATCTTTGTACATTTGAGTAATTATTAGTCTCTCATTCTTTTCATGATCACACGCAGTAGTAAGAGATTCTAATTTACTCAGGAGCTCAGAGATAGAAGGTACCTCAGTATGTGCCATGAGGCAGACGTTCGGCTTAGTGGTTGGCTCATCATCCGAGGATTCCTCCTCTTCTTCCGAGCCACTCATGTATTTTGTCACGAGCGCCTTCCTCTTGTTCTTGCTGTTGTCTGAGGTGGAGCGGTGAGGAGTTACCTTGTCACTTTTCTCGGCCACTTTTGATTTGGACCTGCATTCCTTGGCCCAGTGACCGGTTTTCCCACAGTTGAAACATTCCTGGGAACTGGACTCCGGTCGCTCCTTCCTTTGGAAAGATGATGATGAGCGTCTCCTGAACCCTTTTCTGCTTTTCCGTAGGAATCACTCAAAGGATTTGACAAGAAGTGCTATCTCCTCCTCCTCGTCAGAATCAGAATTCTCGGACACGTCCGTATCATCATTCCTCAGTATGTTTAGACATTCTGTAGCTTTGAGAGCTACCCCTTTTCTTTTTGAGCTATTTTCTCATCCCGGTCAGAGTACTTAAACCTGACTTCGTGAGTCCGCAGCTCTCCATATAGTTCTTCAAGGGGAACATACTGCCAGTTCTTGTCTGATTGCATCTGGAGTTGTTTGGAATAGTAGCGATCCGGCAAGGAGCGAAAGAACTTGTCATTGATCTGGGATTGAGAATAGTGCTCATTGACGGTCTTGACTCAAGAATGAGCTTGCCGAATCTCCGATAGATGCTTTCGAGTGATTCGCCTGGTTTATGATTGAAACTCTCAAAGTTCCGTCCGAGAGTACGAGATCACGTTACGTATCCGGGACCGACTCCCCTCATAGAGGATTGTCGGTTTGTCCCAAACGGCTTTTCTTGTCGTGCAGCCCCTGGACGTCCGTGAAAGCCTCGGAATCCAAAGACGATGTAACATAAGCCAGAGCCTTTTCACTAGCGCACTGCCAGGCTCTTTCATCGTTGGTAAGTTCAGCATCTGTCTTTGGCCTCCTAACTCCATGTTCTCCGATAGTCATCGGAATTGGAATCTCCTAATGAAGACATGGCCACATAAGATGATCATGGCATACCATAAACATCCTCAGGTGTGAATTTGGGCGGTTTCATCAGAGTAAAGCCAGAACTCCGTGGTTGAGAAGCGGCGGCAGCAGCAGGTTGAGGTGGGTCGACATTTTCACTGCTGCTTCGATTCGGGATGGGCTCCTATGCACCTCCGGAGTTAAGGCGAGTGTTGAATAGCATATTGCTTTCTTCGGCCATTTCGAGATTGAAAGAGTGGGATCTCTACTTAGAACAAATAGAACTTGCTCTGATACCACTTGATGGTCCCTTGGAGCCTAGAGGGGGGTGAATAGGCTCTTATCGAAACTCTTTTCTTTCTCTTAAGACACAAACACTTATCTAGTTAAATGATAGAATCACTGCGGAAGATAACCAGATAGTGGAAGTATTTTGTTTTATTATCACAAGATAAATACAACAAAATAGAAGCAAGACTCTCTTACACTCTGTTTACAAATGAACTCACACACTAGCCAAATTCTATCTCCCAAAATTAAAGCCGCTTGTGCATACACAGGGTTAATCTTTTCTTACAAATGCACATGCGCGCCCACTTATACAAATGTACAAGTATGAATATTTATACAAAACATTCCTAAGAGACAACCTTGGAACTTGTAGTTCCGGAATGCGTTCACCACTAACTATCCCTCAGTAATCTCTCTGCCTTGACTGCTACGGTTTGTGGAGCTCAAGATCTTGGGTTTGAAGAGTATAAGTGCGTTTGTGAGTTCCCAAATACAATTAAGGTTGTGTCCACATATCCGGGTGATCCACGTGTAAGATTCTTCAGGTTCTCAACGAGTTTGTCTTACATCGGGACACCTGCAGCCGATAACTTTAAATGCGGTTGAGTTGAAGCAGTATCTTCTTGGTCCGGTGAAATTTTCCTTACTCCGTAGCTAATGAAGCTCGGAACCTTACTCTGTGTCAGTGATTGCTTACTCCGTATCTATTTGGTACTGGAATCCTTAGTCCATGCCAGCGCTTCCTTACTCCGCATGTAAGTTCCTTACTCCGTATGTAAATTCCTTACTCCGTATGTAAGTTCCTTACTCCGGGCGAGTCTTAAAGGGTCGGATGACTTATTCCGTATCAGTGCTTCCTTACTCCGCATGTAAGTTCCTTACTCCGTATGTAAATTCCTTACTCCGTATGTAAGTTCCTTACTCCGTATGTAAGTTCCTTACTCCGGGCGAGTCTTAAAGAATCGAAGTCCTTACTCCATACTAGCACTTCCTTACTCCGTATGAGTAAGTTATCCGGATTCCTTATTCCGCATCTAGTTTGTTTACTCCGTGCGAATAAAGGCTCGGATCCTTATTCCGCATCAATACTTCCTTACTCCGCATTAGTTTGACTAGGTCCGTTTGAGGTACTTAAGAACATATTCTGCAATCCGTAGCTTTTAAGTTCTTAGTCCGCACGAATGTTCCTTATTCCGTATGTATTGATGACTTGGTTATTTACCAAGTGTTTGACGACACTCACTCTTGTCCGGATCAGGATTATGTATCCTGTCCTTAGCTTTGCTCTCACGAGTGCATCTCCGGATTAATAACACATCTTCGCAACAATCAAATAAACATGAAAGATCTCAGATCAAATTACATAAGGCTTTATTAGCATTATCCAAATTCTAGGTTTGATCCAACACCCCAGTTGAGTTTCCCAGGGTGCACTCAACAGGAATACCCCGACCAAGCAAGAAAAGGTTCCCGACTAAATGAACCTGCTCCCCAACCAAGGCCAAAGCCCCTGTCCAAAGAGTTTTCCAGATGAGATCTGAATCCTATTTCCAGGCAAGCCTCCCCATCGACCGGAGCACCCTCAATTAAAAGTTTTTCAGATGAGATCTGAATCCCATCCCCCAGCAAACTCAGATGAATTCCAGCAGCACTAAATCCCCTAGCGGTTTAAGCTCCCTTTGAACATAAAATTCATCGCGCATCCTAGACATGCATTTCATTTGCATTACACGCATCACTTGCATACATTCATCATTTTCTTCAATTTCAGGAACATTGTCTCCTATAAAGATCCCAAGAGATCATCCTCAACAAGCTTCCCAGAATGACCAAGCCCTGAAGGCATCCGTTGTTCAACTATAGAAGTCATTCTTTGCGATTTCCTAAGCCCTAGAAGCATTCATGACAATCAAATAAACATCTTATTCTTCTTTTTCAGGTAATCTCGTAGAGCGATCTCATTGAGTGAACTCGTAGAGGGAGCCTATATTTAGCACAAAAAAAAAATAATTCAAGCAATCATTGATTCCTTTCCAGGCCCTAGATGCCATTTCAATCCTTCTCAACCTTAGAGGTCATTCCCTGTACATACCTTTATCCTTTTTTATCCTTTCGGGAAGTTTGCAAGCAGTTCCCCTGCAGCTATCCCACCTTTCATTTTCATTATTTCAGGAAGTCCACCGGCAGGTCCCCGGTACCTATCCTCAGTTTTTAAATTTACTTTAGGAAAGTCCACCGGCAGGTCTCCGGTACCTATCCTCAATCTTTAACTTTACTTTTGGGAAGTCCGCAGGCAGTTCCCCTGCACCTATTCCATATTCTCTGTTTTATTCTTTTAGGAAGTCCACCGGCAGTTCTCCGGTACCTATCCTCAGTTGTTAAATTTAATTTCAGGAAGTCTGTAGGCAGTTCCCCTATACCTATCCCACATTTTCTTTTCAATTTCAAGGAAGTCCACCAGTAGTTCCCCGGTACTATCCTCAGTTGCTAAATTTAATTTCGGAAAGTCAGTTCCCCTACACTTATCCCACAATTTCTTTTCAATTTCAAGGAAGTCCGTAGGTGGTTCCCCTACACTTATCCTTCTCGTTTTCTTTGTTTGGGAAGTCCTGCCAGTTCTCCTACACCTATCCCACCTTTACTCTTCAATTCATGTCGGCCCTAGATGCCTTTTCAATTCTTGGTACCCATAGATGCCGTTTAAATTTCTGACTTGTTGACCTTTCCAAGTCCCTTTGGCCCTAGATGCTTCTTAAATTTTCATTGGCCTTCAAAGCCTCATTTCCAACCATGACATTCTACCTTGCTTTGACATCAGGTAAGTCAGGTAAGTGCTCCAACCCATCCAAAATGATTCCATTCTTATCTTTGCACACTGTTTGTCTACAAACATTGTACAAAGAGGGGCAGCTGTTGGACCCCATTTTGTCCGAGTTGGACATACACATTCATTTGCCACTATAGACTTCTTTTCTATTTATTAATCATTTTGTACAGATAATTAAAGAGACGTGACCATTGATTCGAAAGGCACAATTGTAACGACTTCTTTAAAAAGGATTTCAAATGCTAAATATTTTGTCCCAAGTGATAGAAAATTAACTTTCAGGATCGGCGTCTTCGACCGCGCTCAAATCCGAGGTCAAACGAAGAAGTTATGGTCAAAACCGTATTTGGACCGTTAATGGTGGTCAATTAGCGGCCAATATTCAAAACGACACTCTAGGTCAGGTTAGGAACCTTATTTTCTTAATTATCTAATCATTCTAAGAATTTTGACGTATATATTGCATATATTCGCTCACAAAGCTTATTTTCGAAAAAAGAAAAAAATATTTTTCAGTAATAAAGCAGTTTTGGGACACACAGTACAGGCTTAGTGAAAAAATAAAATCATTTTAAAATAAAAAGGACACGAGGTCGTTCGTCATGGCACCCCGAGTTCAAAAATAATTTTCTTGAAATTTTTTGAAACCCGAGTTACCTTTCCAATCTCAAAACCTAAAAACGCAGTTAACGGCTACCGAGTTGAAAAAGTCAAAAACCCTAGCCGCCACCCTCTCTTTTCCAGCCCATCTCTCACCTATGTATCGCCTTCTGATTTGCTAGAAATAAAACAATTAAAACAAAACAAAATAAAACAAAATAAAAAGGAAAACAAAAGTAAAAAAGTAAAAACAAAACAGAAAAAAACTCACCCACTACGGCACGCCTTATCTCTTCGGCGCGTCTTCTTCTCTCTCTCTCCCACACGCTGCGTCGTCTTCCTCATCCACGCCAGACAGCCATCATGCCTACCGCCATGCCCCTACCTCCTTTTCTCTCTCCCTCAATCAAACCCAAAACTCTAACCTTCCTTCCCCTCTATTAAACTCATCTTCTCCATCAAGCAAAAGGGGGCTCTCTCTCTCTGCAAGAAATTCAAAAAAAAAACATCTAATCTTCCTCCTTCTTCTGCTCCATCTCCACAAACCACAGAGAGTCCCCCGGCCAGAAAAAGCACCTTCGGCTGTCGTCCTACACCCTCCAGCCTACCCGATCCTCCCTGCCATTGCAGTAAGCTCCCAAGCACCGATCCACGACACCGACGATTCCAACTGCGGCGCGCCTCTGCCTTCCAGCGACGATCCCAACCGTGGAACGCCTCCACCTTCCTGTGACGGTGCCTTCAATCACGCCTAGAGCTGCCGCCCCTCAACGGCCACCTAACAGAGCCGTTGTTCCCTTGCCGCTGCTACACTGGAGAGACGCCATCCTATGACGCTCCACCACCCTGGATCTCCCTGTTGTTCAACGCTAAAGCTCATCAACCCATTGACGAAGAGACTGGCTGATTCGTGAAATTGAAGAAGCTTGCTTTGGTGGGAATTTACTTGTTAAAACTGCATTTTTTTTTATTTACTTGATATATGGCTGGTGGGATTTTGTTAGTTTATAATTAGATTTTGTGAGTACATTGGGTGACTAGTCCTTATCTCTCTCGTTCCAGAATGGTGATCTATGTGTTTCTGCTCATGCAATCCATTGATGCTTCATTTATGTTTTCTCCTTGTTTTGGAAAACCACGTTTTTTTTGTGTTTTAAAACCTTCTTTGTTCTACGTTTTTCTCCTGTGTCGTTTCTTCCTAATTTTTATGCATATGACATCCCTGTTTAGTGAAACTGTCTATGAATCATCATTGTTCGCTGGCATTGGTATTGGTTTGGTTTAAGCCTACGGTTCTTGACACCTTTGTATGTTGTTTGGACACAAGCGTGTGCTGCATGCCATCAAACTCTGCCCGTCCAAATAGCATGAAATAGGGACTACAGATTTTCTCCATTTGTTATCACCGGTTGTCATATCGTTTGGGGGTTGGTCACTAGAATCACATGCTGACACTTACTATTTTGTTTATTGTTGGTTGTGTCGATGTTTGCTTCTATGTATTTGTTTTGTTTTATTGTTGCTTTCTACCTTCATTTTTATTGTATGTTTAAAAAAAACTTGTACCACTCTTTGTTTTGCAGAAATTCCATTAACTATTGTATTTTTTATTAATTTAATTTTGTTGTTTGGTTTTTGTCGTTGTTTGTTCCTCTTCCATTTTGTAAGCGGGCCCAAAGCTTTGCAATTGTAATATGTAAAAAAAAGAAAAGAAGAGAAAAAAGAAAAAAAGAGTGAAAGGGAGTTTTATTTTTTAGATTACTTTAGGATTTTGTCTTTAGTTCTAATAAGGTCCATGGTGACCTTTTCTTTATTGTAATTGTAAATGACTGATATAGTGAAGAGAGAGAGAGAGAGAGAGAGAGAGAGAGAGAGAGAGAGAGAGAGAGAGAGAGAGAGAGAGAGAGAGAGAGAGAGAGAAAAAAAAAGGAGAGTTGTATTTGTATATATATTATGCACACACCCAAAAATCAAATTCTTTTTTTAAAAAAAATCGCTTTTGAAAATAAAAAATCCAAAAACAAAAACTACTTTCTTATTAAAATCAAAATGAAAATTCATTCTCACCAAATAGTTTTTAATTCTTTGAAATTCTTTTATGAAAACTTGCTTCCTTTGATTTTATTTTAGAGTTCTTTACATAAATAACTTAGAATAACTTGTAGGTTGACCTTAGATCTCTTGGGAAACTTAAACTTAATTGCAACTTAAATTTAGGACAACAAGTTATTTTGGACTAAATTATTTTAGCACTGTATTTTAGTTTTTTGTTTTTTGTTTTTTTTTCTTAAACATTTCATATTCCTCTTAGAGATTTTAGAATAATTAGACTTAATTTAACCAACAACTTAGATAAAAAAAGTAGAAACTTTAAATCCCTAGAAAAATAGAATCTCAATTGTAGATAACTGCAATCAAAAGTTAAAACCAATTAGAAACCTCCAAACTCTTAAGATAGGTACCGAAAGGGCGTTGCGGGGGTGCTAATCCTTCCCCGCACGTAATAAACCTCCGAATCCAGCTTTGGTAACGTAGACCATTATTATTAGGTGACCAGCTGCACCCCAAAAATAGTTGGTGGCGACTTTGTATTTTTTTCCATCACTATTCGGATGAAGGGTGGAGAATCACATCCCCAAAAGCGGATTTTCCTCCCGGACGAAATCCGGTGATGACAGTTGCTATGCATCCTGGGGATACGAAGATGTAACATGCACTTTGGGGGCATTTTTGGTGGCCTGGGATGAAACGTGATGTGGCTGCATTTGTTTCGAGATGCCTCACTTGTCAGCAGGTGAAGGTTGAGCACCAGCGGCCAGCGGGCATGTTGTAACCGTTACCGATAGTGGAGTGGAAGTGGGACCACATAGCGATAGACTTTGAGACTAGCCTTCCATCCACCACTAGGAAGAAAGACATGATATGGGTGATTGTGGATCAGCTAACCAAGTCGGCCCATTTTCTTGCCGTTCGAGAGCGGGATTCTATTGGGACCCTGAGTCAGCTTTATGTGAACGAAATTGTGAGATTACATAGGGTTCCGTCGTCGATTGTGTCCGACAAAGACTCGAGGTTTACTTCTCGTTTCTGGGCAAGCTTGCAGGAGGCTATGGGGACAAAGCTTAACATGAGTATCACTTTTCACCCTAAGACTGACGGTTAGACCGAGAGGACGAATTAGACATTAGAGGACATGTTGAGGGCCTGTGTGTTAGATTTTGGGGGTTCTTGGGTGTCACGCCCCAAATTCCAGGGAACCCGGAACCATAAACATGACTTCCCCTTGCCTGCACCCGAAAGGTCAAGGGGTTGGTGACTAGCACCAATAGAGACTACACCGCGGATGCTGTCTCAATTATGCAATCATGTACAGTCATACATCAAGGGTAGTCCTGTACTTTCCCATATATCATCATGCATACAATAAGTCAAACAGTCATACAGACATCACATCATAAACAGTATGCAAATACAACTGTCCATGGACCCATGTCCGGGATACAACACATAATATAATACAAAATACAGTACTCATACATCGGAGTAGTGGGCACGTCCTCCTGGAAGAAAGTCCTCTACTAGTCTCGGGTCACACCTGAAAAGGGGAAATAACAAGTAGGGGTGAGCGACAAGCTCAGTAGGTGACCCTAATACTCCACATCATGCAGACATACAAGTCTATGCTACATGCTCTGTGTACTTGTGCACTGTGTAATGTGCACAATCATTAGGACTCAGCCTGCAAACAAACATCAGGACCCAGCCTACCCACACAGGACAGCTTGTCCACGATCCTGCACGGGATCCTAGCTTAGGGCACTCAGCCCTAGCTCTACGAGCTTGGCGGCTCACGAGCTCAACGGCTCAACACAATCCTCAACGGGATCTCAGCTCAGGGCACTCAGCCCTAGCTCCACAAGTTCAATGGATCACAGCTCAACGGCCCAACACAGGCCTTAGCCTCATGGTGAGAACCCAACAAGTCATAGAGCCCAAGCCCCAATTCCTCAAACCAACATACCAACACCAATATGGCATTAAGGTTCACCATACTTCCTTTATAACTAAAGCCAGTCTTCACAAATCGGTCATCATTCCTTGACCAAGGAAGGACAGGCCCATAGAAGTTGTTTCCTTGAAATAAAAAGTCCTGGCATTGGGTCTCCATATCATAACTAAGATAATCTGATTTTTGAGGATTTTTCTGAGATGTCTAACCCCACTTTCCAAAAATTCACCTCTACGAAAAATTGGATATTTCCGAGATTTTAAACTAAATCCCAATTTTCACATTTTGAAGGAGTGGGAATTTAATTTTCTAGTATTTTTCTTTGAATCCAAATGGGAGGTATTTCGTTATTTGCATTGTAACTTAAGTAAATTAGTGCAGTGCAGTTGTACTACTGCGGATTGAAATTGCGGAAACACTGTTGTGGATTGATGCTGCGGATCACTGCTGCTGACTATGAAGCTGCTGACTCCCCAACTTAAGTGGTAACCTCGTAGAGCGATCTCTTAGAGTGAACTCGTAGAGGGAGCCATAATAGAGTCACCTATCCAAAGCCCAAGATGCTATCTCACTACCATTTGGCTCAAGAAGCCACTCTATAGCCCAAGAATCTAATCGACCCAAGATGTCGTATTTGGTCCGAGAAGCCATTCCTCCAGCCCTAGAAGCTGTTCGACCCAAGATGTTGTATTTGACCCAAGCTGTCACTCCTTCGGCCCAAGAAGCCACCCTTATAGCCCTAGAAGCTAATCGGCCCAAGAAGCCACTCTCATAGCCTGAGAGCTTTTCGACCCAAGATGTCGCTACATCCGGCCCAAGAAGCCATTCCTCCAGCCCTAGAAGCTGTTCAACCCAAGATGTCGTATTTGACCCAAGATGTCACTCATTTTCGACCCAAGATGTCGTATCTAGCCCAAGAAGCTATTCGGCCCAAGAAGTCAATATTAGTCAATCCAAAAGATAATGCATGGCTACGTAAGTCATGCTCATTCGTTGGCTTTAAAAGCCATCCCTTTAGCCTAAGAGCTATCTGACCCAAGATGTCATTCTACCGACCTAAGATGTCATCTCAACCCAAGATGTTGTTTTCTTCCCACAGCTCTAGAAGTTGACCATTTTGACCCAAAATGTCATTTTACCACCATAAACCAAAGATGTACCAGCAATGCCAAGCTCCAAAGAATCAATTCTTATGGAAAAAAGACCAAAGAGATCTAACCCTTCAAAATGGGTATCTGGTTATCTTTGCACATTATTTGTATACAAACAATGCACAAAGAGGGGCAGCTGTTGAACCACATTTTGACTAGGTGAGATTATAACCGTACTCGGCGAAAGACCATAAGACAAAGGACCCCTTTTGGAAACCTTAAATGCCCCAAGGCAAGAACAAGTGATAGAGGATGAAATTTGGAGAACAATGCACTTGACCACACTTGATTCCAAGAAGAAATGAAGAGATTATAACAAAAGTATCAAGTTTCATACGAATTTGAATTGGAAAGCCGGTGTGCAACGTACTGTTTTGCCAATAACTTCCCCGATACTTTTTGGAATTGAACAAAGTCAATTACATTGGTTAGATAACCTCTTGATATATCATCTCCAATTGGTTTGAGGTTATTCCGATCTCTATACATTTAGTTATGATTTTTTGAATTTAGTAGTCAAGTTTGGATGAGACAGTCGATGTGCAGCACATTGTTTTACTAATAACTCACTCAATACTTGTACTAATTTAAAAATGTCAATTTAATTGGTTAGATAACATCTTTATCTATCATCTCCAACTGGTTTCGGTTATTCAGAGCTGTGTGTAATTAATTATGAATTTTTGAAGCTGACGGGTAGAATGCTCCCATTATCATGTACCTCAGTACAGTGTTTCCCAATTGTCTCCTAAATGGCTGATCCTTTTTGAGTGATTCCAATTTCTAGAGATATATGACAGTATTTTGAGAAAAACAAGACTAATTTGGACCTAATCCGAGCTATGTGGAGAAAGTTATGAATTTTTAAAGTTGCCCCAGAAATCTGCCTTGTTTTCCATGAATTTTGGTTCTTCACATGGATGTTTGTCTTACATTGACAGTTTTGCTTTTCCTTCACCCAGTATATATACAAAGACACTCTCCTTATACAGAAAGTGAGAATAAGAAAGGCCTAAGGAACCCCAAGTAGAGTTGCCACATGGCGACTAAGCCCACACTCGAAAATTTTTGGGGAAACACAAATTCAAACCAGAAGGCCAAACTTGGTCAAATCCGGGCCAAGCCCAGTGATATGGACTAAGCCCAAATTCAATGGTCAAACTTGGTCAAATTTGGACCAAGCCAAGTGATACAGACTAAGCTCATTGATGTAGAATAAGGACTTATTGATGCGAAATAAGGACCCACTGATGCGGAATAAGGACGCATTGGTTTGGAAATCATCCCAATGATCCGGACAAATTCCAAAATAGCTCCTCTATCAGCCTGGAAGCGGCTCCAACGCATCAAGACTCTAAAAATCCTTTTTCCAAGTGCATTAATTACGAACAGCGCCTTGGGACTCTATTTTTGAGCATAGGGACGGGGAGGTGCCATAATTAAATAAATAAAATCCTCAGGACATCATAGTTGACCCTGGAGACTGCATAGCTATTAATTCTCAACGGTACTAATACACCCGAAAATGCATTCAACCCTTACCCAATAATGCGTCCAGATACAATGGGAGATTTAAATAATTCCAAGAAAATTATTTATTTGAGAATTTATTTTCAAACGCGGGAAAATATAAGAATACAATTAATGCCTTGCCAACGGATACTCCCTAAAATGCCTATAAACAGGCTACCCATAAAGCTCTAAAGGGGATTAATTATCAAGTATTAGAGGAGGTTATTCTGAGAGAGCTTTCTGACTAGATTTCTGAGATAAAAACCAAAGAGAGAAAGAGAGAATCCTGGGAATCACGAAGAGAGATATACTCATTTTTTAAGGAGAAAAGCACCCAGAATCACTGTTCGTCTTCACGGGGAGGAGTTGACATTGGAAAACCTTCTTTTTTTTTAACCTTTGTGCTTTCAGGAAACTATTAGAAAACGTTACTCAAAGAGAAAAGGAGCTCAAATCTGCTTCATTCACTCTTCCAAGTTTTCTACTTCTGTTTATTTATTAAACTATTTTTTCCTCTGTGTTGTTTTCAAACATAAAACCCAAAAACTTTCCTCTTTATCCTTTTTATTATCTCTCTAAAGCTTGAAAACGAAAATACAAAACAAACATCTTGCATCTCTCTTTTCCTTTATTATTTTCAAAAAAATAATATAATGTAAAAACACAAAAACTCAAATCTCTTCTAGAAAAATTTAAACGAGGCCTGGGCGGACATAACGGTTGAGCCCTAGATGCTCACATCCTAGGCTGCCTGGGCCAATATCAATTGTGGCAGTATTTTCATATTTGAATTCAAATTGTTTTTGTTTTCTTTTCTAAAAAAAGGAAAATTACTTTTGTTTTCTTATAAAAATACAATACTGTCATATGGGCCTAGATCTCACATTCTATTTATAAAATTAGAATGTACCCTTTTATCTGCTTTAAAATCTTTTCTTTTTTATCCTAAAAACTTCATTTTCCCGAAAATTAAAAATATAAAAAAAATAACTTTTTTTAAATAATGCAAGCAAACACCCATAGATTAAGACTAGGTACCAATTGTGGGCATTGTGAGGGTGCAAGAGTTTTTCTTCCTTTCCCACATGTAACCGACTCTCGAACCTAATTCTCCGAAACCATAGACCTTTCTTTTCCTAGGTGCCCAATCATACCTCTAATTTATTTGGTGGTGACTCTGTATTTTTCTTTTCTTTAATGGTTTGTCCAAGCCTTGTGCAGGGATAACTCTAGGATCAACGGAATGAACTAGCATGGAGTCCTTTCACAAAATCTAGTCCCGGTCAAAAATGGGTGATGACACATATGGTTTACAAACTACGGAAAGCCTTGTATTGATTAAAGCAAGCTCCAAGGGCCTGGTACGACATACTGCTAGAATTCTTGCTCGAACACAACTTCAGAAAAGGGAAGATTGACACCACATTATTCCGAAAGAAAAGGGTCATTCCCTGATCGTGCAAATATATGTGGATGACATCATTTTCGAATCATTAAATCTGAAGCTATGTGAAGAATTTGCAAAGTTGATGACTGGTAAGTTCGAAATGAGCATGATGGGCGAACTATCGTACTTCCTCTAAATATAAGTCAAACAAATGAAGGAAGGAATTTTCATTAACCAAGCTAAGTACACAAGGGACTTACTCACGAGGTTTGGTATGAAAGATTCATCTCCCATGAAAACTCCTATGCCAGTTAGTGCTAAGTTAGATCTTGATCCTAGCGGAAAATTAGTAAATGTGACTAAATATAGAGGTATGATAGGATCATTGTTGTACCTTACAGCAAGTCGTCCAGATATCATGTTCGCAACCTGCATATGTGCAAGATATTGTGGTACCTCAAAGGGACAGTGAATTTGGGACTCTAGTATCCAAATGAGTCCAATTCTTTTTTATCTGAATATTCAGATGCCGATTTTACTGTGTATCGTATAGACAGGAAGAGCACCAGTGGTACGTGCCAGTTTCTTGGAAACAAACTTATCTCCTGGTTCAGTAAGAAGCAGAATTCCGTATCAATCTCTACTACTGAGGCAGAATATATAGTTTCCGGGAGTTGCTGCGTGCGACTCTTATGGATGCAAAGTTAACTTACTGACTACGGTTTCAACATGACGTCTCTTCCACTATATTGTGACAATACCAGTGCGATTGCAATCAGCAACAATCCTGTCATGCACCCGAAGACAAAACATATTGAAGTCAGGTATCACTTCGTCCGAGACCATGTTCTCAAAAAGCACATATCTCTCGAACATGTTGCTACGGATGATCAACTTGTAGACATACTCACAAAGTCCCTACCCAATGCAAGATTTTCTGAACTGCTCCTCAAGTTAGGTATGCTTGACCTTTCTACATAGTCTCTAACTTTAATTATCCAGCAGATATTTTTTAGAACATGCATCGTGCTTCATGAATAGTAAAAGACACTTATTGTACTTCATGCTGATCATATTTACTTTTAAAGTCATGCATCATGTTTCTAATGATTTTCTCGTAATTCATATGAGAGGATGCTTACTAATTTGGACTGAAATAGGTAAAGCTAATATAATTAATGATATATGAATCAAATCCTCTTTCGATGTCATGATTCCATTTCCATTTCTCACCACATGTCTTATGATTTCTATGATTGAATAAAATTTATATCATGCATTGTTGAAGATGTGAAATGGGTTGGCTTGGAATGCATGGTGGATAAAATCACAGTTGCAGTCTGTTCAGCACCATGAGTGGAGTTTTATCTCCGATAGACAGCACTTTCTTATGATCTAAACTCATTTTATAGGAAAAGTTTATCGAGAGGATCGCATGATCTAAGGGGGAGAAAATGCTTCATTTATTAATTGAGTAATTCCCCCCTAATATGTCTCGTCACCTCTTTCTTGGTTGTTTATCTGAGGGGGAGTTCCTATCGAGAGGATCGCATGATCAAAGGGGGAGAAAATGCTTTATTTATTACCTAAGTAATACCCCCTTGATATATCTCGGACACTCTACCCTACAAACTCTCACTCTTGGGTCTAATTGGACTTGTATTGTTGAATCAGAATTGTGGAATGCTTGGAATGGTTTCTTCTTCAACCTTATATATTAGGCATGACTATTAATTGATTAATCATACATCATGTGCCTTCTTATTCACCCTCACTGATGAATCTTAAGTTAGATAAAATTCATATAGTTTTAATTCATCTTTGCTATCTATCTCAGTATGAAAGATTCACTATGTTGACCAATTGAACTTATATGTTTATTATCTATCATATGCATTAATTTTAGTAAATTGATCATTAACTCATATGTATGTGTCTATCACTATCATTTCTTATGCATAAGTTCTGTTTTTATTTAGTTCAGATTATACTGAGTTTACTCATATTATTTATCTCATATCCGTACTAATCCCAACCTGTTGAGTCTTCTATTCCCTTTAGTATACTTTTATGAAGCTACAGGTTCAGATTCTTTTTGGACTTTAACGATATATCTTGTCTAATGTCTCGAATCTGAGGTGTTGTGATACCTCCTATTTTATTGACTTCAAGACAGCAAAAGAATCTTCTTCTCTCTTCATTAGCACCTATTACTACGGAACAAGTCTATCATTCATCTGGATCATTCTTTCTACAAATTCTCTTTACTTCAGATGACAATCGGTTCCCTTCCTCCTGACTCTTAGAATTCTCAAATCACAGTAATTAACTTAAAAATATTATGTTGAAAGGTTTTACAGCAAGTGCACTGGCCAAGTAATAAATTGAAGTATTTAAACTTCGGTTGTCGAACTCACAGGGCGGTAGCTAATGCTGTCTAGCAGCAAGCACTAAGCTAACAAATTGTAATTTATGCCTGAACAAATGAGTTTTTATTTTGAATTAAGTTTTAAGGACAGAACATGCAATTGATTCTGTTGAAACTTTAGCACAGTTTGGAGATAAATAGCAAGTTAAAAGGTTCTAAGGTCACAACTTCACCACCCAATGTCCTATAATATTTTGGTTATGGTACTTGTTCTTAAACAATTTAATTAATTCCATTTTCACATTGGTCATTACCCACCAATCTTACACTTGGTCCATGTTAAGAGAGGTTTAGGCCTTTTATTCCATTTGGTCCATGAGAATAAAAGATAACAAAGGAAAACAACCAACTAACAATTACAGATTTGGTCCATCTTGCAATCATCAAACCTAGTTCACCAAAATCCACTATAGACAAGTGCTGAGATAATCCAATCATGCATCAATCAGAGTTTACATTCAAATATGATGAACTAAATATGAAATAGGATTTTCTCATAATCAATAAGCACAATCCATAAACCCAGAAGTATTACAAGTCATTGGGGGCTACATTGCTCCGCTAAAAAGAGAGTTTTACCCTATAATCATCCTTACAATCATAATAAACTTAGAATAAAACATAAGGACAGTACTAATAAAGAGATAGAGATGATTAACAACTCCAATACTCCTCCTTCTCTGCCAGAAACCCTTGCCGTCAAGCTCCAAATGCTTTTGTCTTCCACCCAAAAAAAAACGTGTTGCAAGGTCTGTCTCAAAGATATCCTCCTCTTTTTCAGAGATAGGTTTTGCTCCTTTTATAGGGCTACAGGTCATGCATAAGGTGTTCCCTAAGTGCCAACTATTGTCGCTTACCAAAACGGCATAGTTTTGGTAAGTGGCATCCATTCTTCCTTCCAATTTTAATAGAACTCAAACCAAGCATAATTTTGACTAGGTTCTTTAGAGAAAAATCATCATCATAACAAAACAAAGCTCCCTGAGCAAAAACATGGGTGCACGTGACAAAGGTCATTGTCATGTGCAACCTCCAAATGGTCTAAAATTTCTCCACAAGCTTTATAACCTCATTTGGAAGGCTCTCATATTGAAAAACTCTGCACGTTACAAAGGTATTGTCACGTGCATTGTCACATGCAGCCTCCAAAGGCTTCTTTTGAGTTCATCTTCTGCCCAAAACTTCCTCTTGAGTAGATAGGGTGATCTAGCTGATGTGTATGAGAAAACATCTCCCAAAAACCTGTCAAAATAGCTTAAAAACACAAATATAGCACTGATAGTATCTTCCTAGGGGTTAGAGCAAATGTATGCAAATTAGTATGCAAATAAGCCTTAATCACACTCTAAAACATCCTAAAAATGGCCTAGAATAACGGCATAAATGCATGCTATCAGTAATCCATGTATTATGTTACATCACGTATTTTGAGGAGGAATAATAATGATTCATTAAATACATGTCTCGAGCCGGGCAATTAGCCGTTATAAATTTCTGAAAGTAAGCATACATCTGTCATAAATGCTTAGTTCTTATGGGCTCCACATCATCTTATTATCCGGAGACGTTCGACTATCAAGTCTAATTACGTATGTTGTCAGGCAGCTCACTATTCAACTCGCTTAAACCCTAGACCCGCTGGCATCCATGGCCCAGTCATATATATACCCAACGCATTCAAGCACAGAGTGACATTGAATTTTCAAATCCCCAAATCCTTTGTCACTCTCTTCTTCTCTCAACCCTAGCTTTCTTTACCTTCTCGCCCTTCGACTTTAATGACACCCAAAGCTACACTATCTGGCATAAATCCAGGCCACCTGGTTGATTGGAATGCGATTTCCAATCTTTCGGCATGGTTTCTAGAGCTTCGCCCACTCCTTGACACCAACCACCTTCTCAATCTGGTCTCTAATCCGGTAGATTTATTTCTCGATGACATCCTTGAATGCTACTGGAACATTCGCTGCACTCTCGACTCCATCAAATCCATTGTTCGAGGTGAGTCCATCGTCATCACCCCTAACGTACTTCGTGCCGCTCTTCACCTACCTCCTAGTACTCACCTGCAGCTAGATCCCGAGACAATGGCAGCTAAGATGGGTTGCACACACAAAGGGAAGGAATACAAGCTAAAATCCTTCCAAGGCCGCTATTGCTGTATGGCCACTATCCTGAGCCGGTGCTTACTAGCTTGGATATCTGCCCTCTACTCTGTCCTATACAACCTGCTTCTAGCTATGTACATAGTCTTTGAGCACTTGCCAATGGATTAGGGGCATTCCTATTTTGGTTGATGGGCAACAACCCAAAGAACTTATCCTTTGGGCGAATACTCACCATTGTCTTCCGGTATCTTCATCCGTCCCATTTCAATGGACATCTTGTTGTCACCTTCCCTCAGGCGTACTATCTTCGATATCTATCGCCTGATGGGACTCTGACTATTTTCCAGCCTCCTGCTTCCAGCCGCACCATCGCCACCCCAGAACAACAGGGTAGTTCTGCCCATGAGGTTAGTTCTGCCCACCGGTTCTCCCAGATCCGGTCTGTTGCCACTTCTTCCATCACCCGAGGCTCGCAACACAGCGTTTGTGCTTATGTGTCTGAAGTTATGGGGCCATCTCAGCCTATCTCTACTCCGGCTAAACCCTCAGCACCATCTACTGCTGATGTCCCTGCTCCTGTTGAACCTGTTGCTGCTTCTCCTGCCTCTCCTCCGACCGTTACTTCGGACCTGCCCCTCCAGCCTCAAGACTACCTGAATCGTCTCTCTACCGACATTCTTACGGACTTATGGTTCCGTTTCAGTCTTGCCTGCACTGCCACCATACCTAACAATGATCTCCGGGTGTATTATGCTCAACATACACAAACCACGGATGCTATGATCATTTGGAACTTGGAACACAGCTTTCTCTCGCCAACTTCCCTCCAAGCTGCCCCTCCTGTTGTTGCTTCCTCCGGATCGGCCCACGACGCATAGGTTTCTTTCCCTACCGAGGTCGGGCCTTCTTCTTAGGCAAATGTCCCAGTTATTGACCTCTCTAGGTCATAGCTGGTTTGCCGCCCCGGATGCTCTTGAAGCTCTGGATGCTGCTGCTGTCGATCGTCCGGCCTCTTCTCTTGCTAACTCCTCTGCCCAGCGCACTCTTGCACCACTTCATACAGGGGAGTCTTCCAAAGCTCCGGAGTTTGCTCTTGGGCGAGCCTCTTATGGAACAGTCCACTCCGATGTTATGCTTTCTGCTCAGTTGGACCGCCATGCTCAGGCTTAGAGCGCCCAAATTGCTGCCATCGCCATTAAGGTCGATGCCCTTGGTGCTCAACTCCTTTCTGCTCTCACTGACTCTTCCACCTCCATGGAGCAAAAGATGGACCTGGTGGCCTCCTTGGTTCATTCCCTGTGTTCTACCTTTGCAGATCTAGTGCATACCATGGCTCGCGTCCCTAGCGCCCCACGCCGATCTGCGAAAAAGTGGGAGAATTTGCCATCTGACGTTGCTCCATCTGCTCCTATTACTACTATTTCTAGAACGTGGCCTGATACTACTCTACCTCCGGGCCTCCCTATCCCCAAATGCAGCCGCTACCCTCCTTCCAAAGCCAGCTCCTCTAGTGCTACTCCATCTTCTTCTGTTCTTGCTAAAGACATCACCTTCATCCCATCATACGCAGAACTTGATCCAGCTGATGAAGATGGAAATATTCTTAGAGCAATGAAAGAGTATGCCTGCTCCACTGCCGAGCGAAGATGTCTAACTATGTTTCCTTTCTCACCTGAAGATATAAGCAATATACTTTCTGAGGAGGGGCTATACACGATTGAAGACATTGACAACTTCACTCTGGCTATGAAGATGGAATCGAGGTTGTTTCCTTCTATGTACAAGGATGGAAACCTTGTCGATATCTTGCCATGTTGATCTAAGGATTATATTCCAACTATTTCCCACATCCAGACCTTCATTGGTAGAACTGCTGAGAACAGCATACCATGGAGCACTCTTAACTCTGTTCTCATTCCATACCGGGTCAACTCTCTGCACTTCATGCTTGTTATGTTCATGATCAGCTCAAGGAAGGTTCTTCTTATTGATTCTCACCAAGTCGTTGAACGACAGGTGAAGAAGACTCAGCTGGAACCCTTGCTCCTAAATCTATCTGTTGTAGTAAGAGAGAGCAAGCTTGTTGAGTCTATCAGACAACCTCCCTTGGTCCCTAATGCAAACTAATTTTGGTGATCCATGGCAAAGATACAGTGCCTCAACAACTCGATGGAGAGAGCTGTGGTGCCTTCATCTGCTACTTCATGCAAGCTCTTTTCCGGTTTGATAAATCCTAGAATAATGTACTTAACTACTCTAAGGGACAGATGATGCAGTTACGAGAGCTAACAGCAACAATGATTTTCAAGTATAGTAAGTCTTATGTTCCATAAATGTCTATTCTATGTACTGAGGCTGAAATTGTGTTCTTGCTGCTGTGAATTAATGAATGCAACAATTATCTTTATCTATGTGTATTTATCTTACTGCCTCTCTAACTAGATCATATTATATAGGGTTTTGGCATCTCCATATTAGGGAAGATTGTTAGATCGAACCTAGAATTTGGATGTTGCTGATAAAATCCTATGTAATTTGGTTTGAGATCTTTCAATGTAAATTCTAACATGTTGCAAAAGACAAGTGTTAATCTGGATCTTCACTCGTAAGTACAAAGTTAAGGACATGATACATAATCCTGATCTGGACCAACATGAGTGTTGTCAATCAACTTGGTAAATAACCAAGTCACTACAAGATACGGAGTAAAGATTATTAGCACAGACTAAACACTTAAAGATATAGACTAAGGAATCCGATTCTTACACTCAAACGGATTAAGAATCCTAGTCTACAACTCGAGTGGAGTAAGAGAGAAATATGCGAAATAAAGAGCTAAGTCTTCCACTAACACGGACTAAGGACAAGAAGATACGGAGTAAAGAATCCGAGTCTTATACTCAAGCGAAGTAAGAAATGACTTGTGCGGAATAAGGACCGAGTCTTTATTCGCACGAAATAAGGAAAAGAGAAGTAGAGTAAGGAATCCGAACTTTTACTCAAGTGGAGTAAGGAAGCACTGACACGGAGTAAGCCATCCGAATCTTTCGTTCACACAGAGTAAGGAAGCGCTGACATGGAATAAAGATTCAAGTATCAAATTAACACGTAGTAAGCAACCACTGACACGGAGTAAGGATCCAAGCTTCATTAACATGGAGTAAGGAACCTTACAACAGATTAAGACGACATTGCTCCAATTAATCAGCTCCGCATTCAAAGTCATTATCTCGCTATGTCCTAATATAAGAAAGGACCCATTGAATATCTAAATCATCTTACACGTGGATCACACAGAGGTATGGACAAAGCCTTAAATGAAATTGGGATCACGTGAACAAATTAATAGGTTTATAGTCCCAATATTTTGAGCTCCACATCCGCAGCAATTAAAGTAGAGATATTTTATGAGAAGATCTTTAATGCTACACAAAACAAAGTGTAGATCAATTAAACCTCAGGGCATCTGTGAAAGAGCTTAGAGGATTTGATTTTGGATAGTGTGTGTATCATTGTAAAACAAAGTGTTACTGTAAACAGAAAAGAGATACTCTTTCAGTAGATCTAAAAGCTTGTACTCAGGTTTAATCTGCTATAATTTGATGTAATTATCTTGTGATAATAATACAAATTACTTCCACTATCTAGTTGTCTTTCGCATTAATTTTATTTTTAACAAGATTAAGTGTTGTGCCAGAAAGAGTGAGAAGAGTTTTTCAAGAGCCTATTCCCCCCCCCCCCCCCCCCCTTAGGCTTCCCGAGACCAATAGGTATTGTTTCAAATTTTTTGGATTCTGATTTACATGTCATGATTGACAAATTCAGCTATACAAATTCTAATATGGGTATGATTAGGATTATAATTCATCCACATCTTAATGGTTAGTGTAAGTAGGAGTTGGGTCCTATTTTTTTGTGTTATTGTTCCCAAATTCGTTTGTATTGAAGGTGAGAAGGGTACAAAAGTATGCGGAAACTTTGGACATATCAAAGTTAAGAACTCAATGTCTAGTGGCATTGAAGTCAACACCAGCCCAGAATACTGAAATTGACAAAAGTCACCATCAATTTAGCTGCATCAACTTAGGGGTTTTGATGGTAATTTTGCCAATGCAAATGTGGAGGTTATTGTGATTACCCACAAAATGGGAGACCTTTGAATCGGCCCCCACGACAACAAAAAGGGGGGTAAATCTGTATACTTAAAACTAATCCCTTTAGTTTTATAACTTTTTAACAAAGAGCAAGTTACTTATGTGAGAGATTATCATAGATGTGTTTGTTGCTTTGGTGGTGTCTTAGTGTAAAATGTAATGGAATAAAATACAAAGACACAATATATGTGGTCTAATCAATATGATCTACTCCATGGTGGTGAGGATATACCTACACTGAGTCAAATCCACTATATCCTTTTAATACAGCAGGGTTTTGCCATTGTTACATTAGGATAAACTCTTTTTTAAATGCAATTATAAAAACAATATTACTTCAGAACTCACTCACAGTGATGAACTATCTAGTGTAATTTGCTCCTGCATATACAACGATTTGCACCTCTTGACCTTCAACTACTCCTATACCAAAATTATTATTTGTTCATTGAATGTGGACGAATAAAGCTTGATAAACTCATTGTTAATCTCGCTTTTAGACTACTTCTCTCTATATGCAACACAATCTCTCTTTTTTGTGCCCTCATTATCTCTCTTAATACCTTTCGTATAATACTAATTATTCTAGCACACACACATAAAGTATGGTATATTCCTTTCTTTTATAGGATAGCCATTGCGCAAAACCACCGGCTAAGATTAGACATATTCTATCTTTTATATCCATCGTTGAAACATATCACTCTAGCCTTGGATAATGTCCACGTGTTGATTCTAATACTTACTGTACCTAGATATGTGGTTTGAATAACTTACACAGATGGCGACCTTATCTGCATTTTGATCCTTCGATTAGTCATAGCCTTGAAAATGACTGTCTTGTAGCCTCAAAGATATACTTCACAAATGGGCTATAATCTTCGAGTCAGAACCTTCAGACCTTAGAGTCTTATCTCTATTAACATTAGCGACTCCAGTTTAGAGCTAGCGACACTCTGATCTTCTAGTCTCCGAGTCTCCAGTTTTGAGCCAGCGGCAAACTGAACTCTAACTTAGCTAATCTTTAGGTCATATTATTGAGTTTTCAAGTCTTTAACCCTTCAAGCTTTGAATCTGTGAGATTACCACTCTTCACCTGGTGGGTGTTCAAGTCTACGAGTCTTTGAATCTACGAGACCGCTGCTCTTCACTCGACTTCACTTCGGGTTTTCGAGTCTGCGAGACTATTGCTCTTCACCTGACTGCACTTTTGGTCTTCGAATCCACGAGCCTTCGACCCTTCTTCAACCCTGCAAATCTTTGAGTCTCCGAGTTAACTTAGGCATATTATATTAATGAATATAGTACATAATTAAACTCCTTCTACGAACTCACTCTACGAGATCACTCTATAAAGTTATCCAACCAAGTATAGAATATTATTGCCCACTTACTAAACATGAACTATTAACAACAATGATAACCCAAAAAAGGCTATGGGAATAACAGAGAGATCCACGTGTAGGGAACCGTTGAGGTCTTTAATGAGAGCATCTCATTTTACATCGAGACAAAGCGAGTTGCCTTTGTGCTTTGATGAGCGAATCCAAGAACATGAGCTTGACCTAAAGCATTACTTCATTATTTTGGAGCATAAAGGCTTATATCGATACTTTGTGAGACTCGAATGCTTACTTCATATCATGATGTCTTATTCTAGACGATGAAGGATTGTTTCGAGTCTTTATTCACTTACTCCATGTTATTGTAAGACTCGGATGCTTACTCTGCATCACGAATCCTTATTCAAGATGATGGAGGCTTATACCGAGCCTTTGTTCGCTTATTCTGTGATATTGCATGACTCGGATTGCTTACTCCGTATCATAAATCCTTATTTTGGACGATGGAGGCTGATACTGAGTCTTCGTTTGCTAATTCAATGACATAGTAGGACTCAGATTGCTTACTTTGTATCATGAATCTTTATTCCGGACGATGTAGGCTTATACTGAGTCTTTGGGATTCTTATCATTGGCTTAAGTCGAGTTAGTGGAATCTTCGGATAAAAGAGTTCAGTTACACTGAGTAAATCTTGTTTTATTCTAGATCATTGAGTTATAATGACTTCTTGGCCGTATACCAAGATATTTGACATCACGCACATTAGTCCAGGTCACAACTATATATACTGTCCTTAGCCGCTCAATTTGAAAACTCGCAAATGATTGCTCATGTGCCTTTCCATATCTTTCTTTAGTGATTCTTAGTTTGATAATTTGACTTATGTTCTGCAACATATTAGGAATTGAAACATTTAAATTTCAATTCAAATTACGTAGGATTTCATCCGCGTCTTCCAAATTTTGGATTTGATCCAACAAGTATTATATTCCGTTTAAAAAAATTAATCATACTAATATAATAGCTAGTTTGATAATATTGTACTTTTAGAAGAAAATATTTTAAAAATGTTATAAGTTTTAAAAGCAGGTAATAAGTATTTGATAACTAAAAGTAAAATTGTTGTAGAGATTTAAAAAAATAAAAATATCCTTAGTACAATTGCAACAAACAAATAAAAAAATATCAAACTACTTACTTTCGAGTCTTGGTGGATCCGGAGATCATCCTTTCATATCTATCCACCACACATTCAATCATTATTTTACTTTGCTAATCCATTCCAAATGAGTGAGAGCATATGAGCCCAACTCTAGGTAAACAAATGAAGGCAATAAATATAACTATAGGTGCACGACTCTGCAATATGCAAGGTGATGAACCTACAACATGGGATGAGTGGAGAGGATGGGTCAATTTGGTATTGATAGAAAATGATGACACACACACACACGAGAGAGCAAAAGAGACATGAGTTGGACTTCTTCGTGTGATGCCCTAATTTTCTTTTGAGATCAGGTGATTCAAATCTTGCAAGCTTACAAGCTATGATTATACCTCGGCATGTTGGAATTGCATGGACAATCTCTGTGGTCTAGCATGTCGTGGAGAAATCTAAGACCATCAATGGCAACTGATTGCCCAAAACCCTAACAACGAAAAGGAAGATGAAAAGGTTGTCTTATTGAATAAGAATAAATAGTGAACAAAAACAAGGAGCTTACAAATGGGTTAAAGTGAATATTTTTAAAATTTAAAAACTACTTAAAAAGTAATTTCTAAAAATACCTTTAAATTAATTTTACTTTAAAAAACAAATTATAAATATTTTTTAAAGTTACTAAATATACTTTATTACTTTTCTTATAAGATTAGTAAAAATAATCTTTCAAAATATTATCTCACGGAACTAATGACAATGAGAATATTCCCGAGCAAATTAACAATCCCGCCAATAAACTTTTTCTTTTGGAATTCATGGGAAAAGGATCAGAAAAAAGCCATGGTTCACTAATTTTTGTTTCTTTATAAAAAAAGCCTACACTTTACGGCATCACATTATGAAGAAAAGAATCCCCCCTGGACCACATTGTCTGCCTGTCAGCATGTGCCTGTAAGAGCCGCCTCGATTGGTACATCTCCCTCCAGGCCAGGCCACGCCATCCAACTCGCCGCTGCTCCATGCCGCCGCCAACCACGCCACGAGGGCCCACCGACACTGCTCAGCGCGGAACTAGGGACGCCGACAGACGATAATGTCAGTACGCGCTCGAGCCAAATCAGCTCAAATGATCTGTACAAATTTGAACAAATATACTTAACATTTTACAATAATTTTTTTATATTATATTTTTGTAATATGATACTTTTTTTAATATATTGTTTTAAAAATAATTTGTACATATTAAACTTAACATTTTCAAGCCAAATGAGCTCAAACAAGCCTGTGAACCCGAACGCCTAATTTAACGCATACTCATGTTTAAGAAACTTTAAAATCCTTAACCCATCCGACAACCACCAAGGATGAATCTGACCATATCTTATGGAGGAGCGAATATTAAGCACAAAGTTCAAGACAAACGACCCAGTCTACCGTTCCAATACAAGATGAACAGGTACACGACAGCGAAGAAAGTGTAACGGTACAAAACCAACAAAATTAAATCTAATGAAATGATAGTAAACAAAATATATCTTTTAATGATTTTATAATTATAATAAATACCATACCAAATCACCAGTTCATTAGATAATTCTAATCCTGTTTGGTTTTATATTATTATTATTGGCCAAGAAAAGATAGACCAAACACCAAAAGCATTGGTATTGGTATAGAAGAAATTAATAAAATCAAATAAAAAATTACTTTTCATCAATTTAAAAAATTCTAATTAAATATTCTTTTTTAATCTTGCTACGCTTTGCTATAGTTAATTTTAAAACCTATTCATTTTTTATTTATTTTATTTTTTTCTTTTTTCACCTCCTTTATTCCTCTATTAAAATATTTTCTTTTTTTCTTCACCTCCTATATTAGTTCGTCATTAAAATATATTATTTTAATATAAATAAAATTAAAATAAAAAATCTTATTAGAATTAAATATAAAAATTACATTTCACAAATAAAAAATCTCTAAAATATAAAATCCTGTTGAAATTTCTCTAACAATAAACTCAAAACATATTGTGAAATTTACAACTGAGAACCAATTTCAGACAATTTCAAGAATGTTTAGTGCAGAAGCAACAACTTAAGTCACTTCCCCCTCCTTTTATACAAGTAAACGAAACCAGAAGGATTTAAAAAATTGAGGCAAATTGTAAAAACAGAAAAAAAAAAAAAAAACTTGGAATTAGCAATCCCTTTCGAGGCAGTAGAGGTGGCGACCAAAGTGGCGACAAAGATCAAAAAACGGCAGTTGAGATGGCAATAAATTGATCAGGAGAGACTGACAACCGAATCAATGCAACAAAGATCAATGGTGATGAATTGGCACAATCATGCCGGATGGTGATGAATGCAATAACTGCTGCTGCAAAAGGCAAGGGGGAAAAAAGCAAATCAAATTGCAAATAACTATAAAGAGATTACGGTTTGTAGGAAGAGAGAATATAATGACAGCATGGGAGAGAGGGGAAGAAATTAGGTTTAAGTTTCTCCATTATTTATTAATTTTTAGAAAGTATTTAATTAGAAATATTTAAATAATTAATTAAATTAATTACTTGATGTATCAGTAAAAACAATAAACCATTCCATTTTTGATTTCGTGTCAGATCTCATTCCTATGAAATATCAAGCAAAGAAATTTAGTTAACATATAGTTATCCTAAATTATTAAGTTGACAAGCAAGAGAAGATTACTTAATTGAATGTACTCTTATGGATTTTACAAGTTGCAAAAAGAAAGAAAAACAGTTTCTTCTTTCGCAAATTCTTCTCGATGACAAGTTCATGAGCATTTGTTAGTAAGATTGCTGCTTGAAACAAGCTACAAGCTTCCCTCCAGAGTGCAAGGATTCATCAAAATATTGTGTGCTCTCTAACAACAATACCGACGTTGTCGTTAAAAATTGAAAAGCCCAACTATGAATGTAATGTAATGCGTTCCTTCCTATAAACTATGTTTCAACTTAATTAAATAATGAATGGATTATCATTCAATATAAAAATAAGGATCTTTTCGCAATTGAAACTGAGAGTATCTATGAAGAATTGTCAATATAATGCATTCCTATTCCATAAAATATATTTCAACATAATTGAATAGTAAATCATTGGATTATTATTCAAAATATAAAATCGGGATCTTTCTGCAATTGAAACTGAGAGTATCTATGAAGAATCACATATCTATACAGTCAAAATCAAGAAAACGCAATATGAGGAACTAACATATTCAACACAAAAGTCATAACCATTCAAACTAGGGAAATCAAAAAGCGGGAAGGCAATCTCAAATTTGTACTGCTAATACTTTCCTAAATCCTATATAATTTTCAAACAGCCAATAGCAGAAAAACAAGCTATGCTGCCTTTCTAATCTTTTTTTTTTAGATCTGGTCACATTTGTTACTTTTTTTTTATGACGAGGTATCCTCTCTTACCAGACCATAGGCTTCTCTGCAGACTATGAACACCAGAAGTTTTCCATTAACGACTTAATCTCTGGACTCTTCCACTTTTATTATATTGCCTCATGCTATCCTCATCCTTGTATTGTCGCTGTGAACTTGGTGGCAGACATGGAGACCCTTCAGGGGTTTCGATGGCCCGAGAATCCTAGGAGTATGATTTGGAAAACGAGCAAGTCCATTCTTAGGTCATAATCGTGAAGGCCGTCCACCTGACCCCTCAAAGCTGCTAGCCCTCATCCCACCTGCACCCTATGGTTAAAGTTGTTTCGGCTCAAAAAAAGACTTTCATGGGTGAGCTTCCCGAAAGTCACTCATCCTAGAATTGCTTTGATCATATCCTCACTAAACTGTAAAGTTCTTTCGAACTAAACACTATCAGATCAACCACATGAGGTTTGATCCTCCTTCCTCTTGAAATTTGTAACCAGCAAGCATGAACCATAGAAATGCCATTGGCACTTCAAAACAAGAGTCAAAACCAGGAATAATATATATAAATCTGGTTATTCATACTTACATCCAAGACACCTAAAAAGATAAACACTTTCCCATTAATATTTACATGCTTTGCAGTACCTTCTACTTGTATTACAAAAGTCAGCACTTACTAACCATAAAATTCGTTAAGCTTCCAACAAAATTGCAACTCAAGTTCTGGGACGTAAAACAATCCTCAGAAATCCAATCTAACCCTGCAATCAACTTAATTAGGTTCTTAAATCAACTCATAATGAAAGAAAGGTACATATAGAATAGAAATGAAATCCGCACACAAGTAACACATAATAAAAAAGGCAAAGACATCCATATGCAAAAGACAATATTTAATATGAATTTACAAAGCAAGCAAAATTAACATCTGAAATCACAGACCCAGAATGCAGAAACAAAATTAAACCTTTGCAGATGTTTCGGAGACTCTGTATGAATCAGATGAGATCATATCCAGCCACATACCCGGAAAAACACACTGCAAACATATTAAAAACAAAGATTAGATACCCTAATACATGTACAACAAAGACAGATAAGCAGACGCATAGAGGGAATATACATCTAGGTTTTTCTGTGCCATCTTCGATCGCTTCCTCGGTCTCCTTGAGGGCTTTGATCCAGTCATAAGAAATATATCTTCTTCGATCTCGCCTTTCGAAAGAGGGATCTCCAACCGCCTAGCCTTCTCCTTCTTGTCCGCGACTCTCAAATCTGAGTTATTTCGAGGCCTCAGCGATTCCGGGCGGTAGTGTACGACTTCCTCCGGCAGTGGGGGTGGCGATTCATGCCTCATCTCTGGCGCTGCTCCTGTTCGAGCCGGCGCTTCTCCACTCGGGTACAAGCGCTTATTCGCAGCCTTCCTCGGTCTCAGATTCCACGTCTTCGGCGCCTCCTCCGACACTTCGCCCTTGCCTTCGTCTTCTACAAATTTAGCCTCCCTCTTCGTTCGAAACCGGACGAGTATCTTGGATCTGCTTTCGCCCGTAGACCTGTTCTCCGATTTATTAACAAAACCCTCGGAAGACGAACAGTTCTTCAAATCCTCGCTCCCGAAGTTGCTCCTATAATCCGAATCAGAGTAGCTCTTTCCCGGCGGCGGCTGCGGCGGAGATTGTGAAGATTTTCGACTGGAATCGGAGACCTTGCGATTCGCCGTCTTGGACCAATTCCAGAACCTGGGCATGAACTTCAAGGGAGCTGGGGAAGCCATCGATGCACTAGATTCAAGAAACACCATTGAAGGAACGAACGAACGATGTTCAAGGTTTCTTATCAGCCGAAACGAGCACGAGCATCTCTATCTGCATCGAAATCAGAAATTGAAAACAAAATCGATGAAAGATTGAAGAGAGTGAATGAGATTGGGTCTCCAGAATTCCACGTAGATTCGAATCGCTTAAAAATCAAGAAACCCTAGTTCGAATCGCATTGAAGGAGTGATGAATGTAGTAAGAGAGAGATAAGAGTGCTTGGAGTCAATAACGGTTTAAACAACTTGAAACAGATGCGGTCTACGGAGACAATGAATATTTGTCTGTTTTGATTTTAGAAAAAAAAAATCACAAATTTTAAAATAATTTGCACCTTCCTCGTTTTTTTTTTTCTGCGGGAGCAACATAGCATTCACGGCAAAAAAAAAAAAAAAATCTTATAGTTTAAAAAAATTAAAATTTTAATAAAACAATTTTTATTAATTTTATTTAAAGATAAAAAATAAATAATATTTTTTCATATTTAAAACAATTCTAATAATAATCTTTAAATGATTAGAATTTTTCATATATAAATAACTATTTTTTAACTTATACTCCAATAATAATATTCAAATTAACTTTATTTTTATTGAAATAATAACTTTTATTTTTCTAATACTATCTCTCTCCCACCCCTCACAAATCCAAACCCACTCCTCTTCTCATCGTAACAATAAATCCATTACAACAGCAGGCCAAAGTAAGTGGTATGATTCCAACCATATAGATCCCACTACATTTTCGAACGTAGGCTACTTGATCTTATCGATCTCAAAATCACACCTCCCCACCATAGATCCCTGTCACCCTCCTTAAACCCCTTGTTATCTCTGACCCCATATAGATCAAATATGCATTATTTATCTATTTTGTGGGATGGATGCCCATTTCAACCTAGTGGCACAACCTCTGTAAGATTGGAAACTCTTACGTATTAACTATCTCTGTCACGCTTCGGATTTTCGACCCATAGAAACCGGTTAGTGATTTTCCATGCTCACACCCGAAGGGACAAAGGGTTGGTCATAACACCGAGAAAGGAACCTTAGCACGGGTGCCGTCCCTCATCCATATCACACATATAACACACAAATACAAAAATCACATTTCAATCACAATACAAACACACAACAATATACATCCATGTCTTTCCCCCATGGGGTTACATTATAGTTTGATAATTCAATAAAACAAACAAATACACACACAAGACCTTCACCTTTGGTAAACCTCCTAGCTCCTGTAAGTACATGGAACAAACAAAGACTAACATAACAAGAGGGGTGAGCAACCACAACTCAGTAGGGATCTTGTCATCCCAACACATCCCAACTCATACGCTATCAATATGTAAATTGTATGCATGTGCTCGTGTCATTTCATATGTACATTAACAACTAAATCATATATTCACACATTCAAATAGAAAGCAAGCCTCCTAGGTAATCCCAAACATTGCCTCTCAGGCACCGTGTTACCCCCCATGCACAATCTTACCTCTCGGGCACAACGTTGCCTCATAGGTATCGTATTTGTTGGTCCCTGATAGCCTAGAGGGGGGTGAATAGGCTCTTATTGAAACTTGTTGGATCAAGCCCAGAATTTGGATCATGCTGATAAAGCCCTATGTAATTTGATTTGAGATCTTTTGTGTTTCTTTGATCATTGCAGAAGATATGTTATTAATCCAGAGATACACTCGTGAGAGCAAAGCTAAGGACAGGATACATAATCCTGATCCTGGACAAGAGTGAGTGTCGTCAAACACTTGGTAAATAACCAAGTCACCAATCTTGTCACGCCCCGAATTCCAGGGAACCCGGAACCGGGTACATGACTTCCCCTTGCCTGCACCCGAAAGGTCAAGGGGTTGGTGACTAGCACCAAAAGAGACTACACCGCGGGTCTTTGTCTCAAATATGCAACCCTGTACGATCATACATCAAGGGTAATCCTGTACTTTCCCATACATCATCATGCATACAATAAGCCAAACAATCATACAGACATCGCATCACCAACAAGATGCAAATATAACGTCCACGGACTCATGTCCGGGATACAAACATAATACAATACACAATACCAGAATACGATCTTGTATCATACATCGAGTAGTGGGCACGTCCTTCCAGGAAGAAAGTCCTCCACTAGTCTCGGGTCACACCTGAAAAAGGTAAACAACAAGTAGGGGTGAGCGACAAGCTCGGTAGGTGACCCCAACACTCCACATCATGCAACACATATAAGTCTATACTATATGCTCGGTGTACTCGTGCACCGTGTAGTGTGCACAAACATCGGGACTCGGCTGCAACAAATATCGGGACAACTTGTCCACGATCCTCCATGGGATCCCGGCTCGGGGCACTCGGCCCTAGCTCCACGAGCTCAACGGCTCAACTCAGGCCTTAGCTTGTCCACGGCGCAATATGCCCGGCCACGGTCGCCACACGGGCCTGCCATCGGTGCATATGCCTGCCATGTCAACCATATAGCACCATCGGTGCATCACGGTGAGAACCCAAACAAGTCACGGAGTCCATGTCCCAATACCTCACACCAACATACTAACATTAGTATGGCATGTCATGCTCAACATTTCCTTTGGAGCTGAGCGGCTCTTCCCAAGTAAATCCTCAACCCTTGATTTATGAAGGAAGTACCCATAGCACTATTTTCTTGAAATTAAAAGTCCCGGCATTGGGTTCCCATAGCATAAATAAGATAATCTGATTTTTGGGGATTTTTCGAGATGTCTAACCCCACTTTCCAAAAATTCACCACTACGAACTTTTGGGTTTTTCCGAAATTTTACACTAAAACCCAATTTTCACATTTTGCAATAGTGGGAATTAATTTTTCTAGTATTTTTCTTTGAATCCAAATGGGGGGTATTTCGTTATTTACATTGTAACTTAAGTATAAATACTTAATTGTGTAGATGGGTATAGGTTGCAATGTAAATAGGTCCATCCAATCAAATCGTATTTCGAATCGCCGGTGAAACTACATTTTCGAATCGCATTTCGAATCTGCATTTCGAATCTCGTTTCGAATCGCCTCGACTCTCGAACCTACACTCGAACTACCTTCGAAAACTACCTTCGAAGTACCCATGAACTGCCTTCGAAACTCCCTTCGAAACTCCTTCGAACCTTCGAAACGACACTCGAAAATTTCACATTCGACACTCGAAATTACACTACATCGAACCTACCTTCGAACCTTCGAATCGCACATTCGAAATTTTCAATTTCCGTCGATCTCATCGGCCGTTTCTCTACCCGATTCACGACGATTCTGTTCATCATCGTTTTTCACTTGTCTTCTGTCTGGATTCAACCCGGAATCTCACAAAACTCATACCTAATACTATATATTAGGTTTTAAATCACGTCTTACCCCTCGAACGCATTTAAATACAAGATTCAACCAAAAATTTGTTTTTCCCCAAATTCTAGGGTTCAACACGAATTTGCATGATTTCATCAAATTCTTACATGTTAATCCAAAAAACAGGCAAGAAAAGGGTGAAGAATCGGTGGAACACCTACCTGGAATGATTCTTGATGCTTGGACGAGCTCAAAACGCCCCAAATCGCCAAGGCCTCCAAGCTTCCTTCTCTCTTTCTCTCTCTAAGCTCTCCAACGCGAAACGTGAAACGCTCAAACGTAACGTGGAAGCTCTCTTTCCCCTATTTATATTTTTACCGGTCAATCGACTTAGTCAACCATTGACCCAATCAATAATTAACCTCCGAGGTCCCGAACTCCAAATTGAGTCAAACTACGATCAAAACGCTCGAAATGACGAGCACAATACTACACAGATATTAGTACACCCAAATGACCGCTCAAACGCAACGTCAACCAATAGACCCCGAAAAGTCAACAATCGGGTCAAACGGGGCCCCGACTCGGAATCGGGCCCAAGTACGATCAAAATGCTCACATTGACGGCTACACTACCGTCCCGATAGTTACATTCCCATAGACCGACTATCTCTCAAGACTACCCAAATACGAGTCTTTACATCCTCCCCACCTTAGGACTTTTCGTCCTCGAAAATAAAACACATGCCCAAATGACATAGCAAAATTCAAGCTCAATGTCCCAACAACAAAACATCAAACATGATCACCGATCACACATGTGCAAGGCAATGCACAACAAGCCAAACAGAACCCACATTGGGCACAAGATCCAACAAGAACGAGTTAAACCACATCTCAAACAACATATGCAAAACAAATGCATAAAATATAACTCATACCTCAGGGAATGCCATCACATCCTCCCCACCTCAGGGTGATCATCCTCGAATAGCTCAGGATGAAGAATCCGCATCCTGGCTCTCTTTCTCCCAAGTTTGCTCCTCCATGCCTCGGTGTCGCCATAACACCCGAACTAGTGGGATCGTCTTGCCTCGCAAGACCTGGTCCCGCCTGTCCAAAATCCGTGCCGGCATCTCAACGACGGCACCATCGTCGCCCAAGTCGATCTCGCGATAGTCCAACACATGAGAAGGATCTGGGTGATACCGTCTCAACCGAGACACATGAAACACATCATGTACCCGCGCTAACTCCGGTGGCAAAGCTAACCGATAAGCCACTGCGCCCACGGTGGCAACAATCTCAAACGGCCCCACAAAACGAGGGGAGAGTTTGGATCCACGTCCAAACCTCCGATGCCCTCGACGCGGCGAAACCCGCAAAAATACACGGTCACCCACCTCAAACCGCAAGGGTCGACGCCTGCGGTCCGCGTAGGACTTCCGCCTACTGTCTTGTCGGCATACGCTGTCTAATCAATCGCACTATCTCCGTGGTTTCTCGAACCATATCGGGACCGAGAATTGCTGTCTCTCCCGTCTGTGCCCAACACAAGGGTGATCTACAAGGCCGCCCATATAGCGCCTCATACGGAGCCATCCCAATCGTGGCCTGATAACCGTTGTTGTAAGAGAACTCCACCAAAGGAAGGTGAGTCTCCCAACAACCTCCAAAATCTAGGACACGGAGCACGCAACATATCCTCGAGTGTCCGAATCGTCCGCTCCGGTCGACCATCCATCTCAGCGGGTGAAAGGCCATGCGAGGTTCACCCTAGTACCCAAAGCTCGCTGCAATCGTCTCCAAAACCGAGAGGTGAACCTCGCATCCCGATCGGATACAATAGACAATGGGACTCCATGCAACCGCACAATAACATCAATATACCTCTGTCCCAAAGTCCTCACTGGGTCTGTCTCTCGAATCGGAATAAAATGCGCCGATTTGGTCAATCGGTCCACAATAACCCATATAGTGTCGTGTCCCCTGGAACGAGGAAGTCCAGGTGACAAAATCCATGGTCACGTGGTCCCATTTCCACTCGCACCGGCAAAGACCGCAACTCACCAGCTGATCTCGGGTGCTCGCCTTGACCTGTTGACAGGTCAAACACCTCCTCACAAAATCAGCAACGGCCTTCTTCAGGCCTGGCCACCAAAATCGCCTTCTCACGGCATGGTACATCTTGGTCCCACCAGGATGTACGGCTAACCTCGATCGGTGAAATTCCCGAAGAACCTCCTCCTGAAGAGAAGTGGGAACTATCAATCTACCCCTATACCGCAACACGTGCTCTGCGTCCTCGGTCCGGTCGAAAGATACCTGCCCAGGTCGAATCTTGTCGCGGATGACCTCACAATCAACGTCCCCACGGTGATCCTCTATGATCCTGTGCCGCATCTCTGGGACCGCTACAACAACACCGAGGGTCCCTCGCCCCTCGCTGGTCACCATCTCGCAACCTCATCGCCGCCAATTGACCCATCATCTCCCATTCCTTAATGGCACAATAGGCCACCACGGCCCTGCTCTTCCTACTCGGAGCATCTGCCACCACGTTACCCTTCCCAGGGGTATACATCATATCAAACCGAAATCGCTGCAGTACTCCACCCACCGCCTCTGCTAAGGTTCAAGTCTCGCCGAGAGAAGATATACGTAAGCTCTTGTGGTCCGTATACACCACAAACTTCTCCCCAAGGAGATAATGCTTGCCAGCTTTTAAGTGCAAAGATCACTGCAGCCCAACTCCAAATCATGCGTGGGATAGCTCTGCTCATGTGGTCTCAACCGCCTAGACCCATAAGCAATCACCTGCCGAGTCCGCATCAACACACAACCAAGTCCCACCCTGGAAGCATCACAATACACCTCGAAAGGCACACCCTCCTGTGGAAGAATCAAGATAGGTCTTGAGGTCAATCGTGCCTTCGGCTCCATGAAAGCACTCTCACACGCATCGGACCAAATGAAAGGAACTCCCTTCCTAGTCAAGTGTGTCATAGGAGCTGCCACCGGGAAAAATCCTCCACGAACCTCCGATAATAGCCTGCCAAACCAAGGAAGCTACGAATCTCAAACACATTCGTGGGCCTCTTCCACGACATGACCGCCTCAATCTTCTCAGGATCCACCGTGATACCCTCCGAAGATACCACATGCCCCAAGAAGTGCACTTGTTGCAACCAGGAAGTCACATTTTGTGAACTTCGCGTACAACCGATGCTCTCGCAAGGTCTGCAACACAACCTGCAAATGCTCCTCATGCTCCCTCTTGGTCGCTGAATAGACCAAAATATCATCGATGAACACCACAACGAACATATCTAAAAATGGAGCAAATACCTGGTTCATCAATCCCATAAACACTCTTTGGAGCATTCGTGAGCCCAAACGGCATCACAAGCCACTCATAATGCCCATAGCGACAACTAAACGCGGTCTTAGGGATATCCGCCTCCCTAACCCTCAACCGATGGTATCCAGATCTCAAGTCTATCTTGGAAAACCATCTCGCACCTCGAAACCGATCGAACAGGTCATCGATCCTCGGCAATGGATACCTGTTCTTCACGATCCCTGGTTCGGCTTCCGGTAGTCTATACACGGCCGAAGTGAACCATCCGCCTTCTTGGCGAACAACACCGGAGCACCCCACGGTGAGCTACTCCGCCTGATAAAGCCTCGCGCCAATAGGTCATCTATCCGTCTCTTGAGCTCTCTAAGCTCTGTCGGTGCCATCCTGTAGGCCGCTAACCTGATCGGTGTTGTCCCTGGCAACAACTCGATCGAAAACTCTACCTCCCTCACGGGTGGTAAACTGACCAAGTCCTCGGGAAACACATCCGGGAACCGATCTACAATGGGTGGCAAAACAGCCTTCCCCTCTCTCCGCCTGTCAACCAATGTCAAGTGGCTAACCGGTGGGTCACATCACCCCACCCATGCCTCAATGGTCCCAACCTGCATGCTTCCTCGGTCCACTCACCCACAAAGACACCCCGCGTGCCCCCTGGTGTGAGGAACGTCACACGCCGTCGAAAACAATCAATCTTGGCCTCCACGGAGACCAACCAGTCCATACCCAGGATAACATCGAAATCATCTAACTCCATGATATACAAATCACACAACAGGTTAACACCCCCAAGTGTTACCTGACAAGCACGATAGATACTCTCAAGTATCATAATTCCACCCAAAGGTGAAGCAACCATCAGAGACTGACTCACTGTCTCCTGGTCTAACTCTAATCCAACCACCGTAGCATACGAAATAAAAGAATGGGTAGCACCAGGTATCAATCAAAACCGAACAAATAGTATGAGAAATGATGATGGTACCTCTCACCACTGAAGGTCCTGCTCCTGCCTCATCCACTGGTGGAACCTCTGCCTCTCGCTGGTGAGGGCAAAAGTCCTCCCTCGTGGTCCACTGCCACTAGCCTGGCCCATTGGGGCCTTGCCCCGCCGATCAACATGACCCTGAGCCTCCCGGCGAGGCTGCCGGCACCGCAGTCGCATCTGCGTGCTCTGTGCCGGTGGCACCGACCTCCGAGATGGAGCCCCACTCCTCTGTCCCCGATCTCTCGGACGAGGGCCTACACTGCTGGTTGAGCTAAGGGTAACACATTCCCTAGCTCCATGTCCCACCTTCCCACATCGGAAGCATGTCATCTTTTCCTTGGGCGGTCTCTCGAGACATGCCCGGTCAAACCACAACTCCAACAGTACCTGGCCTCCTGCTGGCCGAACTCTCACGGGGTCCCATCGCCTGGCTAGAAACCCTCTGCACCTGCCTCCTCTCAGGCCGAGCGACACTGCTCTCCCCACTCGCCTCTTCTTGCTCGGTCCTGCCGAACCGCCCGGCCTCGAGCTCTCGCCTGATCCCGACCTCGCTCAATAATGATCGCCTTGTCGACCGCCTCCCGGTAGGCCGGTCAACTGCATCGGTTCCAGTGTCTTTTCAAAGATGGCCTCAAGCCCTGAATGAAGTCCTGCGTCTTCCGCCTTCCTTTTCCCAAGACTCCGAGCAAACCGCCCCAAATCGTGAAGGCTTGCACATACTCACCCACAGTTATGCTACCCTGCACAAGCTCATAATACTCTCTACGTCGAGTATCTTGCAACGAGCCGGGAAAATACTCCCCAAAGAAGCGCTCAACAAACTCTCTCCAGCTCATCCGACGCCATGGACAGCTCTAGTGGATTCCCACCACCTGCGTGGGATACCCAGCGAATAGTGCGTCGCCACGCGCACCCGCTCCTCATCCCGGCACCCCAATCATCTCAAAGATGTCCTCTGTCCATCTAATCCGGTCCTCGGCTACCTCAGGCCGTGAACCATCCTCAAAAGTCCTGGGTGCATGTTTCAAAAACCGTGCAGCCTAATCCACTCCTCGTCGTGCTTGGCTCTATCACGACCTCCTGTTGGTGCACATCCCGCACCACCCTCGCCTCCTGCTGCTGAGGCTGTGTGGTGGCTGCGAGGCCGCTTGTTGCCTCTTCAGCTCATCCACCTCTCTAGCCATATCCCTCATCGAGCCCTGCATACCCTGCATGGCCTCCTGCAACTGAATCAATACCTGAGCCAAATCAGGTCCCACAACGGGAGCTGACGATCTCTGCTGCAGGCTCTGCTGCCCCTGGTGCCCCGACTCTATCGTGGGCTCCTCTGCCGGGCCTTGGCCTCGGACAGCTCTCCTCGGTGGTGCCATCACACTGGCCACAACAACAAACAACAAACGATCAATAAGACAAACAGCCATCAAAGGCACAACCGACTTGTAGGTTCTCACCACACGACCTGTAGGTCCATACCATGCATATAGCATCGTGTCCCCCATCAGGGTACACCACATGACCCGTAGGTCCACAACCATGCATATAGCATCGTGTCACCCCATAGGGTACACCACATCCAATCCTGGCTCTCACGGCCACGTGCCATCCCTGGCACCACATACGAGCACATCACACACAAAGACAATCTAGTGCCCTATATGCACACAATCATACCACTAGCAATGCACCCTATGTATGCTCCTAGGATGATCTAACCGACACCAACATAACCTAGAATACCTGTAAGGACTGCGTTGATCGGGCGCCCTCCTTACGCTTTTCCAAGTCACATTGAATCAATTAACCACCCCTCACTAACCTAGGTCCGCTAGACCATGCTCGATACCAACTTGTCACGCCCCCGAATTCCAGGGAACCCGGAACCGGGTACATGACTTCCCTTGCCTGCACCCGAAAGGTCAAGGGGTTGGTGACTAAGCACCAAAAGAGACTACACCGCGGGTCTTGTCTCAAATATGCAACCCTGTACGATCATACATCAAGGGTAATCCTGTACTTTCCCATACATCATCATGCATACAATAAGCCAAACAATCATACGGACATCGCATCACCAACAGTATGCAAATATAATCGTCCACGGACTCATGTCCGGGATACAAACATAATACAATACACAATACGAATACGATCGTATCATACATCGAGTAGTGGGCACGTCCTTCTGGAAGAAAGTCCTCCACTAGTCTCGGGTCACACCTGAAAAAGGTAAACAACAAGTAGGGGTGAGCGACAAGCTCGGTAGGTGACCCCAACACTCCACATCATGCAACACATATAAGTCTATACTATATGCTCGGTGTACTCGTGCACCGTGTAGTGTGCACAAACATCAGGACTCGGCTGCAACAAATATCAGGACAACTTGTCCACGATCCTCCATGGGATCCCAGCTCGGGGCACTCGGCCCTAGCTCCACGAGCTCAACGGCTCAACTCAGGCCTTAGCTTGTCCACGGCCAATGATATGCCCGGCCACGGTCGCCACACGGCCTGCCATCGGTGCATATGCTCGCCATGTCAACCACATAGCACCATCGGTGCATCACGGTGAGAACCCAAACAAGTCACGGAGTCCATGTCCCAATACCTCACACCAACATACTAACATTAGTATGGCATGTCATGCTCAACATTTCCTTTGGAACTGTAGCCAGTCTTCCCAAGTAAATCCTCAACCCTTGATTTATGAAGGAAGTACCCATAGCAGCTATTTTCTTGAAATTAAAAGTCCCGGCATTGGGTTCCCATAGCATAAATAAGATAATCTGATTTTTGGGGATTTTTCCGAGATGTCTAACCCCACTTTCCAAAAATTCACCACTACGAACTTTTGGGTTTTTCCGAAATTTTACACTAAAACCCAATTTTCACATTTTGCAATAGTGGGAATTAATTTTTCTAGTATTTTTCTTTGAATCCAAATGGGGGGTATTTCGTTATTTACATTGTAACTTAAGTATAAATACTTAATTGTGTAGATGGGTATAGGTTGCAATGTAAATAGGTCCAGTCCAGTCAAACTGTATTTCGAATCTGCCAGTGAAACTACATTTTCGAATCTGCATTTCGAATCTGCATTTCGAATCTCGTTTCGAACTGCCTTCGACTCTCGAACCTACACTCGAACTACCTTCGAAAACTACCTTCGAAGTACCCATGAACTGCCTTCAAACTCCCTTGAAACTCCTTCGAACCTTCGAAACGACACTCGAAAATTTCACATTCGACACTCGAAATTACACTACATCGAACCTACCTTCGAACCTTCGAATCGCACATTCGAAATTTTCAATTTCCAGTCGATCTCATCGGCTGTTCTCTACCCAGTTCACGACAGTTACTGTTCATCATCGTTTTTCACCTGTTTCTCGTCTGGATTCAACCCGGAATCTCACAAAACTCATACCTAATACTATATATTAGGTTTTAAATCACGTCTTACCCCTCAGAACGCATTTAAATACAAGATTCAACCAAAAATTTGTTTTTCCCCAAATTCTAGGGTTCAACACGAATTTGCATGATTTCATCAAATTCTTACATGTTAATCCAAAAAACAAGAAGAAAAGGGTGAAGAATCAGTGGAACACCTACCTGGAATGATTCTTGATGCTTGGACGAGCTCAAAACGCCCCAAATCGCCAAGGCCTCCAAGCTTCCTTCTCTCTTTCTCTCTCTAAGCTCTCCAACGCGAAAACGTGAAACGCTCAAACGTAACGTGGAAGCTCTCTTTCCCCTATTTATATTTTTACCAGCAATCGACCTAGTCAACCATTGACCCAGTCAATAATTAACCTCCGAGGTCCCGAACTCCAAATTGAGTCAAACTACGGTCAAAACGCTCGAAATGACGAGCACAATACTACACAGATATTAGTACACCCAAATGACCGCTCAAACGCAACGTCAACCAATAGACCCCGAAAAGTCAACAATCGGGTCAAACGGGGCCCCGACTCGGAATCGGGCCCAAGTACAGTCAAAATGCTCACATTGACGGCTACACTACCGTCCTGATAGTTACATTCCCATAGACTGACTATCTCTCAAGACTACCCAAATACGAGTCTTTACAAATACATACGGAATAAGGAACATTCGTGCGGACTAAGAACTTAAAAGCTACGGATTACGGAATCTGCCCTTAATATCTCAAACGGACTAAGTCAAACTGATGCGGAGTAAGAATCTTGGTCTACAAGGTCGCACGAAGTAAAAAAGTCGACACGGAGCTAAAAAGTTAAGTCTTCCACTCAAGTGAATTAAAGTAAAGAAGACACGGAGTAAAGCATCCGAGTCTTCCATACATACGGAGTAAGGAAGTACTGATGCGGAATAAGGACCCGAGTCTTTATTCGCACGGAGTAAGGAAGCCAGATGCGGAGTAAGGAATCCGGACCACTCACTCATGCGGAGTAAGGATGTGCTAGTACGGAGTAAGCCATGCGACCCTTTAGACTCGCACGGAGTAAGGAACTTACATACGGAGTAAGGAACTTACATACGGAGTAAGGAACTTACATACGGAGTAAGGAGCTTACATGCAGAGTAAGGAAGCGCTGATACGGAATAAGCACTCCGACCTTCTCATTCACACGGAGTAAGGAAACGCTGACACGGACTAAGGATTCCAGTACCAAATAGATACGGAGTAAGCAACCATTGACACGGAGTAAGGTTCCGAGCTTCATTAGCAACGGAGTAAGGAAAATTACACCGGACCAAGAAGATGCTACTTCAACTTACCGCATTTAAAGTTATCAGCTCGTGGTGTCCCGATGTAAGACAAACTCGTTGAGAACCTGAAGAATCTTACACGTGGATCACCCGGATATGTGGACACAACTTTAATTATACTTGGGAACTTACAAAGGCACTTATACTCTTCAAACCCAAGATCTTAAGCTCCACAAACCACAGCGATCAAGGCGGAGAGATTACCGAGGAATAGTTAGTGCTGAACGCATTCCGGAACTACAAGTTCCAAGGTTGTCCTTTAGGAATGTTTTTGTATAAATATTCATGCTTGTACATTTGCATAAAAAGTATGCGTGTGAGCGAGCCTGAATCAATCCTGTGTATGCACAAGAATTTAAAGACATAATAGGCTAGTGTGTGTGAATCCTTTTGTAAACAGAGTGTAAGAGAGTCCTGCTTCTATTTTATTGTTTTTATCTTTTGATAATAAAACAAAATACTTCCACTATCTGGTTATCTTCTGCAGTGATTCTATTACTTAACTAGATAAGTGTTTGTGTCATAAGAGAATAGAAAGAGTTTCGATAAGAGCCTATTCACCCCCCCCCCCTCTAGGCTCCAAGGGACCATCAAGTGGTATCAGAGCAAGTTATATTTGTTCTAAGTAGAGATCCCACTCTTTCACTCTCAGCAATGGCCGAAGAAAGCAGTATGCTATGCAACACTCGCCTTAACTCCGGAGGTGCACAAGAGCCCATCCCGAATCGAAGCAGCAGTGAAAACATCGACCCACCTCAACCTGCTGCTGCCTCCACTGCTCAACCACGGAGTTCTGGTTTTACTCTGACAAAACTACCCAAATTCACACCTGAGCTTTTCTCCCAATGGAAAGCTCGCATGAAGATGTTCATGGTATGCCATGACCATCTCATGTGGCCCTGTCTTCATCAAGAGATTCCAATTCCGATGACTATCGGAGAACATGGAGTTAGAAGGCCAAAGACGGATGCCGAACTTACCAACGATGAAAGAGCCTGGCAGTGCGCTAGCGAAAAGGCTCTAGCTTACGTTAGATCGTCTTTGGATTCCGAGGCTTTCACGGACGTCCAGGGCTGCACGTCAGCAAAAGCTGCCTGGGATAAACTGACAATCCTCTATGAGGGAAGTCAGTCCCAGGATCTAAAACATGATATGTGCTCTCAGACGGAACTTTGAGAGTTTCAATCACAAACCTGGCGAATCCCTTGAGAGTATCTATCGGAGATTCGGCAAGCTCATTCTAGAGCTAAGAACGTCAATGAACACTACACTTAGTCTCAAATCAATGACAAGTTCTTTCGATCCTTGCCGGATCGCTACTACTCCAAGCAACTCCAGATCGCAGCGACAAAAACCGGCCGTTTATCGCCCTTGAAGAAATATACGGAGAGCTTCGGACTCATGAGGTCGGATTCGAATACACTGACCGTGATGAGAAAATAGCTCGGAAAGAAAAAGGGGTAGCCCTCAAAGCTACGGAATGCTCCAAGAATCATCAAGAGGATGATACGGATGAGTCGAGAGAATTCGACTCGGACGCGAAGAGGAAATAGCTCTTCTTGTTAAATCTTTTGAACGATTCCTTCGGAAAAGTATAAAAGGATTCAGAAGAGGCTCCTCATCATCCAGAAGGAAGGAACAATCGGAGTCGAGCTCCCAAGAATGCTTTAATTGTGGGAAACCATCACTGGGCCAAGGAATGCAGATCCAAATCTAAGACGGCAGAGAAAAGTGACAAGGTTACTCCTCGACGTACCACCTCAGACAACAACAAGAACAAGAGGAAGGCGCTCGTGACAAAGTACATCAGTGACTCGGAAGAAGAGGAGGAATCCTCAGATGATGAGCCAACTCCTAAGCCGAAAGTCTGCCTCATGGCAAATACTGAGGTACCTTCTATCTCTAAGCTCATGAGTAAAATAGAATCTCTTATTACTTGAATGTGATCATGAAAAGAATGAGAAACTAATAATTGCTCAAATGTACAAAGATATGGAAAGTCGAATAAACGTCTTGAATTTACTATTACTAGACTTGAAAAGGACATAGCCGACTTCAGAGGAAAAGAAGCTTGGTATCACGATCTAAGGGCTGAAAATCATCTGCTAAATACCAATCTCTCAGGCCTAAAAGTTATTGTAAAAAGACTCGAGAATGAACTTGAACAAGAAAAAGAAATAAATCGTAAGTGGCTTAAATCCGGGGAAATAGCCTCTTCATTTAGGACCGATCTGGATAATGTTCGAGTCAAACCTGGCCTAGGCTCGAATCATCAACCTCCAATGCTCAAGCTACCGAGTGTCCTCCGGATTTCACTCCAAAACTAACCAACTTATATCCTGTTAGTATGTCTAAACCGTTGGATGGTTTCATTTCGGGTGGCACCATAGTTTATGATCGTGGAGTCGAGGTCATTCGCACTTCCCAAGTAGTAGCACCCGTAACTAATGATGAAGAGAAGGCTGCTGCAGTTAAATCCAAAACTCGTAGCACCCAAAAAGAAAGGAAAGGCAAAGGCCGACGCATCTAGGGCCAAGAGCGTGTCACCCAAACGCAATGGATTAGGCCACGGGAACAGAGTAGAAAGTCGTAAAATCTAAGAGACCTGTATCCCTTGTTTGTACTCTGCATTATAGTGTCTGTTCCATCCGTAGGGAAATAGGTCATTATCACTATGAATGTTGGAGTTTATCCGATAACCTGGCTTTGTAAATAAATTCGTACCAATAAAGATCGGTTCAATAAAAAGGGTTCTTCGAACAAAACAAAATCTAAACGTCAAAGGAGTATCTCGCCCAAGATAACCCAAATAAAAGAAGCAGTGAAACTAATAAATTAAAGTCAACTTGGAGAGCTAAAAGTCTTAGCAAAGTCAAATCCGAGCTGTTGACCTTATCTATGTTCTTTAACCGCCCAAAACAAGTTTGGGCACCAAAAGTGTAAACTGTTGTTTTTCAGGAGCATCTCTGGAATGTCTTGCCGGATCACTTGAAGTTAAAGATCAATCAAAGCAAGTGGATCCTTGATAGTAGATGCTCCAGGACATATAACGGGTGATCGATCGCTTGTAGAAGTTAATGAAAAACGAGGTCCAACCGTTTCATATGGGACATATTTACAAAGCCCCTACCTGATGCAAGATTCTCCCGAACTACTCTTCGATTAGGTATGCTCGACTTCTCTGCATAGTTTCACATTTAAATTACCCAACAGTATACTTACTGTCAGAACATGCATTGTGCTTTTATTGATAGTAGTAGATACATACTAATCTTAATGATGATCATACTTACTGTCTAATGTGCTTCATGCTTCTGATATTCATAGCAACTTCATATATGGGAGGATGCTTGCGTTTCCCGACTGAAGTCGTTTAAGCAAACATGATTAAAGTTTATATGATTAACCTCATTCTGGTTTCATGATCTTACTTTCCACTGATCACCACATGACAAATGCCTGTTCATTTAGATTACTCTATTAACATGTATTGTTGAATGTCACACCCCAATTTCCTTTCACTTGGAAACGGGTAGTGACTACCCATGCCCGCACCCGAAGGGTCAAGGAAGCGCTGATACGGAATAAGCACTCCGACCTTCTCATTCACACGGAGTAAGGAAGCGCTGACACGGACTAAGGATTCCAGTACCAAATAGATACGGAATAAGCACTCCAATCTTCTCAAACACGCTCCCTCTTTCTCTCTCTTCATATACACGTTTTCTCCTTCTCTCTCTTCACTTACACGCACCACATAAACATAAAAATACATATTTTCTCTATTTATTCCTTTCATTTAATTTCTTAAAATAGCAAAATTACCCCCACAGGGCCCCGGCTTCAAATTGAGCTCAATTACTGTCAAAATGCTCCGTTTGATGAGTATATTCTCATCTAGATATTTTCATCCCTCAATATGCATTTCATCACATGACTATCTTCCTAAACCTCAAACACAGGTCATTACATCCTCTCCCTCTTAAAGACTTTTCGTCCTCGAAAACAAAAACACAAGGCCACATCAACATCGCAAAATCCAAGCTCAAGCACCTTACAACAACATAACACTAAGCTCATAGCTTAATAACACCATAACAATAAGCTCCCAGCTTACCACAAGCCAAAATAGAGGCACAAGCAACCACAAAAGAAACTCACATATCCTATATATATCAACCACATAAACCACATATATCTCATATATTTAACACCATAAACCACATATCACATATGACTAACACCATATATCACATCTCAAAAATACCACATGTCTAAACATTACATATCACATTATACCACATATCACATATGGCCTCATATCACTTATTGTAATATCCCGTACCTAGAATAGACTAAGAGATAACTTATATATGGTTTAAAGATGTCATTTTGATAGTTGCGGGGTAAAGGTATCTTGGTAATATCTAGTGATAATTTAAGGGATAGATTAGTCAATCTTATAACTTGGGGGTTTAATAAGTTTTTATTAAATGGAAATTTAGGATTTACCTTAATTAAGGGTGTTTTGGTATTTTAAGGACTTAAAATAGGAATTCTAATAGAAAACAAAAACTAAGTTTAAGGAAATTACTTGTTGGGCAAGAAATTAGTATTTTGATGCGATTATAAGTCTTTTAAGATATGAAAAGAAGCTTTATAAAAAGGGAGAGGTTGCCCTAGGGGTTTAGTTGTTGTTTCTTTGTCTTGAAAAGCCCTAGCCGTTCTAGAATGCAAAGAAGGAGAGAAAAGAAAGGTTGAAGCTTTAGGGCGTTTCTAAGTTTTGGCGAGTTAGTCTGATTTCTGAAATATTCGAGGTAGGTGATTCTACCTTTCCTTATCTTTTTTGGGATTGAATGAAAAATATGGTTGGTTTGATTAAGAACAAAACTTAAAATGCATAAATTTGCAAGTAACAGATAAGGTCCAGAGCTATAAAATTAATCAGAACAATTGTGTTGGGGCTTAGTAACTCATTATTTGTGTAAGAAAACTTGATTGTAAGAATGTCTTGAGGCTTAAAAATCTTACCTTTAGGCATAGGGATTAAGTCAAGGTTTGCAAAGTTGATCATAGTTTATCATGCGAAGTAAGTGACGCATCGCTCGTATACAAGTAGGTCAACGAATTAAATAATGATTACATGGAATGGCACATTTCGGGTGCATGTATCGACATACACATAGCAAAAATTGGGTATAAGGCAAGGGGACATGAAAGGTGTGCACGTGGCGGTGCACATAGCGCTGCACGTGGCGATGCATATGGTGTGTCGCCACGTGCAACCTTTTTTACCTTATTTTATTTTTATTATATTTTTAGTGTATAGAGGGTTGAAATAGCTACAAAATGGTATATTTTATATACCAATTGGAGTTCTGTGTAAATAGTTATGAATTTTTGAAGTTGGAAGCAAAACTGGGAAAACAGCTTTGCATGTGGCAATGCACGTAGTGATGCATGTGGCGAGCATCGCTACATGAATTTTTTTATATTTTATTTGGATATCCAGTTAAAAACCCTTTGAAACAGTAGGTATCCTAAGCAAATCGGAGGTCTGTAGAATTAGTTATGATTTTTCAAAGTTAAGACAGAATCTGCACTATTTTAGCAACCTATTTTGCTTTCTTTGGTTTGCCAATGAGAATTTGAGCTCATAACCTTTGGGGGGGGGGGGGGGGGGGGGGGGGGGGGAACCTAAGGATCACTTGAGGATTGTAGTGTGATTTTTATTTGTGATAGTTGAGATGTATGTTTACTTTTTATATTGATAACACGTTATGAGTTGATTTGTTGTACTGATATTGTATTTGTGTGAGATGTTTCTTTGTAATGGATATTGTGTTTGTGGACCTATGTACATAGGGTATGGTTGCCAATGTGGCATGATCGCCTAGGTTGGCGATGGCTATGAGCCCGAATGAGGGGTACGCCGTGATGTTGTTTTGCCCATGGTGGCAATTGGCTTTGAGCCCAGAAGAGGGGAAGCCTTGTTTTGAATTGGTAGTTGTGATTCATATATTTTGTAAATTATTGTTATAAATTTATATGTTGTATTTATTGTGCTAATTCGGATTTGACTGATGTGTTTATGTTATGACTCAACACTACACACGTACACTTGTCCACAAAGCATGTAGTATTAGGAGTTCATTGTTGGGTGTTGGTAAGGATTGATAGTTCACCTACTGAGCTTGGTGCTCACCCCTACTCATTGATTTGTTTTTCTCCAGGTGTTGATTGGAGCTAGTGTTAGATTATGCTGCTTAGTGAAGTTATTTACTTGATGTATGAACTTTGTTTAGATGTTATTTTTATTAAACTTTATTTTCCTGGATAAGGGTCTGTGGATAATTGTAATGAATTGATTGGTTTGTGTGATGACTTTATTAACATACTTAATATTATTTTCTCTTTAGAAAAGTACTTTCATACCCATGATGTATGTTGTACAAGGAATTTGGACAGCACCCGCTTTGTATGTCCCTCAAAGGTGCTTGTCACAAACCCCTTGACCCTTCGGGTGTAGGCATGGGGAAGTCACGTGTTCGGTTTTGAATTTCTAAGGACTTTGCAAGTCCCACATCGGCTGGAGAGGAGAACTAATCATTTTTCTTAAGAGGACGTGGAGACCTCTCCTGGCACGAGGCCTTTAGGAGTGCCTATGGGACACTGCCAAAAACAAAACCGAGGATTGGGCTTAGGCTCTGAACCGGACAATATCGTGCTTCGGGGGACTTGGGCTGTTACTGATGGTATTAGAGCTGGGGACCGGGTCCATGTGCCATAGTCTCATGGGGACATGAGCCTTCTAAGGTGGGTAGATTATAGAGTCTGAGGACTTTGCAAGTCCCACATCGGCTGGAGAGGAGAACGAAGCATTTCTCTTAAGAGGAGGTGGAGACCTCTCCTGGCATGAGGCCTTTAGGGGTGCCTATGAGGCATTGCCAAAAATAAAGCCGGGGATTAGGCTTGGGCCCTGAATCGGACAATATCGTGCTACGAGGGACTTGAGCTGTTACACATATCATGTCATACCACATATCACATATGTGTCTACATATCACATCTCACAAATACCACATATTACATATGTGTCTACACATCACATATCATATATGTGTTCAAATATCACATATCATATCATACCTCATATCACATATGTGTTCATATATCACATATCATATAATACGACATATCACATATCTCACAAATACCACATATCACATATGTGTTCAGATATCACATATCATATAATACCACATATTACATATGTGTTCAGATATCACATATCTCACAAATACCACATATCACATATGTATTTAGATATCACATATCAAATATCGACCAAGGAAGCCTTCGAGTCTTTGAGGATTGACCTTCAACCGTTGACTTCGACCCGTGACCTATGAACCTTCGACCAGCGGATCTTTGAGGATTAACCTTCAATCCTTGACTTCGACCCTTGGTTCTGACCTAGACCCATCGCCCCTTAGCCTTCGACCGTTGACCTTCGAGGGTTGACCTTCGACCATAAGATTAACCTTTGCCCCTTGACCTTCGACCCTTGACCTTCGAGGGTTGACCTTCGACCCGGAGATTACCCTTCGACCCTTCGCCCCTTAACCTTCGACCCTTGACCTTTGAGGGTTGACCTTCGGCCATAAGATTAACCTTCGACCCTTCGCCCCTTGACCTTCGATTCGTTGACTGTTAACTTTTGACCCGTTGATTGTTGACCTTCAATCCACCGACCTTTGACCCTGCGGACACTTTGACCCCTTTGACCTTAGACTTTTGCTATTTGGCCTTATTTTCCGCGGGCTCTTTCCTGTGCAGTCACGGGACGCATTTTTATTAGTTGGCAATCGACGAGCCGTTTTTCAATGCCTGTCGGTCACATGTGCTAACAAAAACTTAAAAAAGGACAATCACGAGCTGCACAGGTCGTTATTCCTTCCGACAAAAGGCAGAATCTGAAAATAAAAATACTGGCATCAATAATAAAGCATTAAATGCTGCAATCAATGCAGTACAGCCAACCCCTTTAAATCCATTCTTCTGTCCACGTGAAAAAGGGGAGAGAAAAAAAAGAACACAAGGATATTCCACCTAAAAAAACGAACGAAAAATGCTCTATTATTCCGCTATCTCGCGCCTTCATACCCACTCTCCCGATCCCAAAAAAAGAGAACGCCCAGATTAAGCCCATACGAATTTCTACCATTCTCCCAATATTTCGCCCCAATCTCTCCACTCTCCCACGTTTTCTACCGAAAACCCGAAAAAAAATTGTTTTTCATCTTCTCTCAACTCCACACATAACTGCAATCTCCAAATCAAAATCCCAACTGATTTTTGCCATTTGCGCTACTAGAACTTGGTGATTTGGAATTCGAGCAGGTTTCTGTCATTGCGGACAAGGATTCAAACAAAAGTCTAGTGTTGAAGCCTCAAAGTCGGTTTTGTATTATTACTTTTTTTAGCTTATGTATATTCATATTTGATGTAATACTTAGTATTTTCCTGTATTGCTTTTTATGTTCCTGGGTATATGTTGTATTTTCTTGTATTTTTCTCTATTTTATGTTGTTGGTATGTGTTGTATTTTCCTTGCATTTTGTATATGTTGTATGTTGTAATATGTAAAGTAGAGTAAAAACAAAAAAACAAAAAAAAAACAAAAAAAAACAAAAAAAGCAAGGAGAGGCATGAAAAGGGAAAGAGGAAAAAAGAAGAGGGAAAAAGAGGGTAGTTTTATTTTTATATTATTTGGGGATGTCACACTCACACACTCCATATTTATTTTGATATGTGTGTGCATTTAATTATAGTCAAAAACAAAAAAAAAAACAGAAATATGCATTTTTAAGTTTTAACTTGTGATTAAGGTTCAACTCTTTCAAAACAAGAAAAACAACAAAAAAGAGAGTTTTCACAAACTAAAAAAAACAAAAAAAATAACAAAATGTTTTTAACACAAAAAAGGTTTTCAAACCAAAAACAAAAACAAAAAAATGTGAAAAAAAACATATTTCAATTTTTGGGATTCCAATTTCCAAAAACAAAAATAATAATAATAAAACCTTAGGATTTTATTTTCCACTTCAAACAAAAAAAATAAAACAAAACTTTTAGTTTCCCTTTAGAAATTTAGGATAAATTAATTTTAACCATAACTTTGACAAATAACTTAGCCAAATAAAAAACTTAGACTTCCTAGGAAAACCATAGTGCCTCGACCCAGTCAAAACAGTGAAAAACAAATAGAAACCTCCTCCTCCTATAGGTACCGAAAGGGCACTGTAAGGGTAATAATCATTTCCTACACGTAATCAACCCCCGAACCCTTAACGTAGACTAACCACATTTTAGGTGACCAATTGCACCCCCAAAAACAGTTGGTGGTGACTCTGTACAATTTCATCATTCGGTTGCGGCCCAGACGAAAACCGGTGATGACACCACATATCACATATGTGTTCAGATATCACATATCTCACAAATACCACATATTACATGTGTTCAAATATCACATATCATATAATACCACATATCACATATGTGTTCCGATATCACATATCTCACAAATACCACATATCACATATGTGTTCAGATATCACATATCTCACAAATACTGCATATCACATATGTGTTTAGATATCACATATCATATAATACCACATATCACATATGTGTTTAGATAATACCACATATATGAGGCAAAGACTCTCACCACCTCCCACCTTCAAAAATGTTCATCCTCGAACAATTCCGGGTAAAGCTCACATGTCACCTCCTCAATGCCACAGTGTTGCCACAAAACTCGAACCAAAGGAATAGCTTTGCCTCGCAAAAGCTTCTTCCCCCTTATCCAACACCTGAACAAGAACCTCAAGAACAGATACATCCTTGGCAATATCCAAATCACCCCAACCAATCACATGATCTGGGTCTCGATGATATTTCCTCAACTGCGACACGTAGAACACATTGTGCACTCTACTCAATCGTTGTGGTAGAGTAAACCGATAAGCCATTGGACCAACTTAATCCAAGATCTCAAAAGGGCTAATATATCTCGGCGATAACTTGGAACCCTTTCCAAACCGTCGATGCCCTCGCCTCGGGGACACACGGAGGAATACATGATCACCCACTGAAAACTCTAAAGGCCTTCGCCTCTGATCTGCATAGAACTTCTACCTACTCTACGCTGTCAATAAATGCTGACGAATCATCCGCACCTTCTCAGTGGCCTCCTGTGTCACGCCCCGGATTTCCTACCTGAGGAAACCAGTTCGTGACTCCCTTTTACCCACCCGGTGGGCAAGGGGTTGATATACAACATCCCACGCAAGACATCGTACACATACACAACAAAAATTCGCAAAGACGTAAATCAATATCTTTATTAATTTCAAACCACAATAAGCGTTTAAAACCAAACCACATACCTTTATTACATTCAAATCTTGTATTTATATAGACACCTCATCATCAAAATGACGTCATTTTGATTAAGTGAATCCTAGTATTAAAACGACGTAGTTTTGATGGAACAGGCTACAACCTTCCCGCATCCACACAAGACAAAATACCCACAATTCCAACATGCCCCTTTAGGAAAAGATGATTAGAATCACAAAACCAAGGTGATGGTGCAAAAACATGGCTGCACGCCATAATGCACGTCATATCCCCATATCACATGCAGCTCCAAATGATGTGAAATTCTACCCCAAGCTTCCTTGAGTCACGTAGAAGGCAGGTATGCAATAAAAACCTTGTACGTCATAATGCCCCATATCACGTGCACTCTATTTCTGCCTCCCTAGGCTGCCCTCTTTCGTCAAAAGTCCCCTATTTGGTAAATAAAATGATTTAGCTGAAGTCTATGAGTAGAAGTTCCCCAAAAACTAGAAAATTGTCACTCAAAAGGCAAAACTGTGACTAACTCCTTATATCCCAAAACACGGGTCATTACATCCTCTCCCCCTTAAGACTTTTCGTCCTTGAAAATAAACATGCAAGGAATAACAAACACAAGCTACCCATTTGCCACACGACAAGCCATAACACCCAAATGGATCATACATCGCACACAGCATATAACAGGACATACATCCCCAAACGCAACAAAGCACCACCACAATTCATAGCCACATGCATCACAGTGCATATAGCACATATCCGCATCTCAAAACACCAACATACAAATACAAGTCTAAAGAACAATACAAAAGACAAATACACCAAATTATGAACAACTAATACAAGAAACAACATCACTATCCTTTAACCAACAGCCACCTCCCACTCTTAAGATTGTTCGTCCTCGAGCAACTCTGGGTGCTGCTCACGCATCATGGACTCACATTCCCAGGTCTTCTCCTTAATGCCGCGGTGCTGCCATAGCACACGAACCAAAGGAATAGCACGACCACGCAAAAGCTTCTCCCGCCGATCTAGTATACGGATAGGGGCCTCAACAACGGACATGTCATCCTCAATATCCAATGTCCCCCAATCGATCACATGAGTGGGGTCAAGATGATACTTCCTCAACTGGGATACATGGAACACATTATGCACCCGACTTAATCGCGGTGGTAATGCTAACCGGTAGGCCACTGGCCCCACACGAGCCATAACCTCAAAAGGACCAACAAACCGCGGAGATAGCTTGGAACCTCGCCCAAACCGCCGATGTCCACGATGGGGAGAAACACGGAGAAACACATGATCTCCCATAGAAAACTCTAAAGGTCGCCACCGCTGATTTGCATAAGACTTCTGTCGACTCTGCGCGGACAACAAGCGCTAATGAATCAACTTTACCTTCTCGGTAGCCTCTTAAACCAACTGTGGTCCCAAGAGAGCTACCTCCCCGACCTCAGTCCAACATAAAGGTGATCGACATGGCCTCCCATACAATGCCTCGAAAGGAGCCATCCCAATGGAGGCCTGATAATTATTATTGTAGGCAAACTTCAATAAAGGAAGGTGAGTTGCCCACGAACCCCCCAAAATCTAGCACACAAGCCCTCAACATGTCCTCCAATGTCCGATTCGTCCTCTCTGCCTGACCGTCGGTCTCAGGGTGAAAGGCTGTACTCAAGTGCGGTTTCGTCCCCATAGCCTCCTATAAGCCTGCCCATAAATGGGAAGTGAACCGCAAATCTCTCGCGACACAATCGACGATGGTACTCCATGCAGTCTCACAACCTCATTCACATATAGCTGGCTCAATGCCCCAATGGAGTCTCGCTCTCGAACGGCAAGAAAATGGGCCGACTTCGTTAGCTGATCCACAATCACCCATATCATGTCTTTCCTCCCAGTGGTGGGTGGAAGACCCATCACAAAGTCCATCGCTATGTGGTCTCACTTCCACTCGGCTATTGGCAACGACTGTAACATGCCCGCCGGCCACTGATGCTCAGCTTTCACTTGTTGACAAGTGAGGCACCTCGAAACAAAAGCAGCTACATCACGTTTCATCCCAAGCCACCGAAAATGCCCCCGAAGTGCGTGATACATCTTCATGCCCCTTGGATGCACAACAACTCTAGACTGATGAAACTCTCTCATCACCTCATCTCTGAGAGAAGAAGCCACTACTAGCCGCCCCTAAAAAGACAACTCATGCTCAGGACCCTCTGCCCAATCCTCAGATAGCTCACCAGCCTCAATACGGGCATGAAGAACCTCACACTCAATATCTCCCAATTGTCCCTCCCGGACTCGCTGATACAACGCAGGTACAACAACCATAGGACTCAAGACCGTCCTACCATCACATGCCATAGGCCGCAACTACAACATCGCCAACCGCTCCATCGCCTTCCACTCTCTTACGGCCACCTCAGCCTTCCCTTTCCTACTCAGTGCGTTAGCCACAACATTACCTTTGCCTGGGGTATAGGCAAGAGTAAAGTCGAAAGTCTGCAAATACTCCACCCATCTCCTTTGCCTCAAATTTAAGTCCTTCTGAGTAAAAATGTACTGAAGGCTCTTGTGATCTGAGAACACCACAAACTTTTACCCCAAGAGGTAATGTTGCCAACTCTTCAAGGCAAAGATGACAACTGCCAACTCAAGATCGTGAGTAGGGTAATTCTGCTCATGAGGTTTCAACTGCCTCGACCCATAAGCTACTACACTGTGCTCCTGCATAAGCACACACCCCAAACCAATCCTGGATGCATCACAATATACCTCATATGGGATGACCTCCTTAGGTAATCTTAACACAGGTGCAGTGATCAAACAGGTTTTGAGAGCCTCAAACGCTTGCTGACACTTGTCAGTCCACTCAAACTTCACTCCCTTCCGGGTCAACGACGTCATAGGAGCCGCCAAACGGGAGAATCCCTCTACAAAACGCCGATAATACCCCACCAAGCCAAGGAAACTACGAACCTCAAAAACATTGGTTGGCCTCTCCTACGATGATATAGCCTCAATCTTAGCTGGGTCCACTCTAACTCCCTCAGCTGACATTACATGGCCAAGAAAGTAAACCTCCTGCATCCAAAACTCACATTTGCTAAACTTAGCAAACAACTGCTGGTCCCTCAAGGTTTGCAGCACTATCGCCAAATGCTCCACATGCTCCCTCTCCATCTTGGAATACACCAAGATATCGTCTATAAACACCGTAAGGACCCGTACCTTGAGTTAGTCCACGGTTAGTCACGGTTTTGCCTTCCGAGTAGAGTTTTTCTAGATTTTGACCTAGTGAATGGGCTCAAATGAATTCACGTGCAAAAGGAAAGATGCTTAGAATGATGTCCTCTATCTACCACAGAAGTTTCAGGCCAAACGGACGTGTATGTGAGGTGCACGTGATATGGGTCCAATTCACGTGCAAGTGTGGTTGTCTTAAAATGATGCAAGGAGGCTAGGGGTGAAGTTTGAGAGCATTTGGAGTCCATTTGGAGTTGCACGTGAATTGGGAATTCACGTGCAAATTGGCGTGCGGCCATATTTTTGCATGGTTCCCTTGGTTTTGACATTCTAATGATCTTTCTCCAAAGGACCATGTTGAAATTCCTGAGTATTTTGGCCTATATGGGTGTGGAAAGGTGCTAACTTGTGTGATCAAAACTACGTCGTTTTGATCCTGGGTTTACTTAATCAAAACTACGTCGTTTTGATGTGGGTAGTGTCTATATAATGAGGGTTTGAGTTTGAGTTTAGGGTTCTTGTGTCCCTTTCTTGCGTCTGCCGAGAGAGAGAGAGAGAGAGAGAGAGAGGATCTCCGGGCGATTCTAGTGGTGGTTCGCGTCGTTGGGAGTCGTCTAGCGTGGAGGTTAGGACAAAAGCCTGAGGTAGGGGTTCATGTTCTCCTAACTCTCCTCTTGTTTTAGGATGTTCACCTATATATATATATATATGTAAATCCATATAGGTGTGATCTCCTATATGGATGTTGGCCTTCAGTGGCATGTTTTGTTGATTCGATGTTAATTTGGCCTGAGGATTTTCCGGGTTTGTTTATGCCCACCATGTGTTTGATGAAATGTCTAAGAGGTCTGCACACTATGTGTTTGATAAAATGTCCGTGAGGCCTGCATGCCATGTATTCAATATGATGCCTGTGAGACCTTGTATATGGGTGTTTGATGATATACCTGTGTGACGGTGTGTACTGTGTTTGATTTGTATTTGATTTTAAGCCTATGAGGCTGATGTGTGTGGCTTGTATCTGACCATGTTGGTCCTTCCGAGATAAAGTGTAAATGATGTCCTGAGTTTACATGTTGAGATGTAATGTTATCTTTGTTCGTTGATCTGTTTGAGATTGAGTGAGATATGGGCCAGGCACAATAGCTGGACCCCTTTGAGATTTGGCCAGGACGTGGTCCCGAGTCTCGGTGTAGCACTCACGACGGTGGGCTAAGTCTACACCCATTCCTGAGGGTAGATATGGCGCCCGAGGAGGTGGTTGACCATATCCGACTCGGGTGGAAAATGTTGCATTGGTGTCCATGCAACATTCGCCTGAATGTGGTATGTCATGTCGCCGTGGTGGCGGGGTGTCCTCTGCCCTTCGGTGCGGGTTCGGGTAAAGAGTGTTTCTTGGGTGATGTTTGCTTGCGTTAGCCTTAGGCACGACACGAGCACAAGCATACACATATCATGCATGTTGTACGGCGGGACGGGTCCGGGGAGACCGGATCCCTACCGGGCCGTGGTTTGCTCACCCCTCCTATAAACTGTTCTTTTGCGGGGTTTAGCAGGCGGTAGGTGAAGGCCGAGGAGCTAGGCCCCCGAGGCGAAAGCTTTATATTATTTCCTTTGTTGTACTCTGGTTTTATGTGTTTGGATTTTGGTTTGGTTTTATTGATGGCTTCATAGGGGTTTTTCCCCCGACCGGGTTGTAATGAACATTTAGTCTTTGAAATGAAATAAAATGAGATGTTGTTATTCAATTTGTGTTTGTGTGCATGGTTTGGGAACAGGAGCATGCCCCTGGGCATGTTAGCCTGATTGTGCAGGTTTGGGACAAAGACCGTGCTAGAAGTCCTTTTAAGGTGCTTGCACCAACCCCTTGTCCCTTCGGGTGCGGGCATGGGCGATCCTTACTCATTTCCAAGTGGAAGGAAATTGGGGCGTGACAATATGGTATCAGAGCGATAGTTCATGGTCTAGTGGACCTAGGATAGTGGGGAGGCCTAGGCCGCTTCGAGACTCTTGGGAGGCGATATAGGACACGCCTGATCAACGTGGTCCTATCCTGGTTTTCTGGGGTGTACTCGGGGGTAGTTAGACCAAGGAGTAGGGCACTTGCATTTGGGTTGAGGGTGCATACATGCATTGGCATTAGAGCACTAGTTTAATTTCGGTATGAGCATTGTGATTGGACATGCTATGTTGTTTGAAACTTGTTCTTGTGAAATTCGGTGATTTTCTGTGAGACTTGTTGCTATGAATTGTCTTTGTGTACTTCGTGATTTTCCTGTGTGTTTAAATGTAAAATGTTGCTTGAGTACCTCATGGCCCATGGGGATGAGGGTGTGTAGAGCTTGAGAGAAGCCGATCCTAGTTTGGTTTAAATTATGTAGACGATGCCTCCTAGGAAAGTAACCCGAGCTACTCCATGTGTAGAAGATGAATCTTCGCCCGTCCTGGAGAGGGAAGAGGACAGCGTGTAGAGGGCGATGATCCCCCGGAGCGGATCATGGCCCAAGTCCGGGCCCTAAGTGAGAACGTGCAAGGCATGCGTGAGGACCTCGGGGGAGAGATCCTAAACGAGGTGCGTCGGGAGATGATGGCACGACAGGCGGTGCCACCCCCTCCACCCCGTGAGGCGAACCTCCGTGTAGGCGGGAAGTGCCGGTGAGGCGGGAAGAGGGAGACGTGTTGACGCGGTCCGAAAGGAACACCCACCAAGGTTCAAGGGAGGAGCCGAACCTCTAGGAGCAGAGCACTGGCCGCGGCGGATCGAGCATGTGTTCTCCTTTCTTCGACCCGGGAGGAAGACAAAGTGAGACTAGCGGTCCGGCGGTTGGAGGAGGAAGCCTTGGAATGGTGGCTTAGCATCTCAGGAAGCCGGGATATGGAGACCATGGCCTGGAATGAGTTCCTCCAGTTGTTCCATGAGGAGTTCTTTCCGAGTCATTGCGGTGGCGAGAGCGGGAGGAGTTCGGCGGCTTGAAGCGGGGATCGCGCTCGGTGGAGTATGAGCGAGATTTTCGGGGGCTGAGTCGGTTTGCTCCAAGAAGCAATATCAAGGGAGGACCTGAAGGCCCATAAGTTTACCATGGGTCTCAAACCTGCCCTGAAGCAAAGGGTGGAGATGCTGCGATCAAGACCTATCTTGAAGTCGTGGACACCGCCAAGATTGTTGAGAGAGGATTAGAGGAGGGAAGACAGGCTCACCAGGAGCGGATGGGGCAGAGCGCGCGCGACAAGCACGGTGATACCAAGAGGCGAAGGTTGAGTCCGGGAGTGGGACTTTTCCCAAGGATGGGGGCCAAGCTTCAATGGCTCCGCCCGGATCCCGTTACTTTGGAGGACGGGGGAGTCTTTGCTGGGAACTTCCCAAGCGGGTGTACCTGTTGTGGCATGTCAGGGCACGTCAAACGTGAGTGCCCCAAGCAAGACTTGACGTGTCATAGCTGTGGGAAGGTGGGACACATCAGCAAGGTGTGTTTCAGCAAGGGGAACAGCCGGGGAGCTTGGAAGCTTAGCACAAGGGAGCAGGGGTGGAACCCAATTTCAGGCCCCGGGGGCCCCAAAGCCAAGACATTCGTGGCGGGCCGGTCAGTGCCGGTTCCGGTCACACTAGGCCACGGGGGAGAGGCAACCACAAGGAGGATCGGAGGGGCGTCCCAGGTGGACTCGGCAGGAGCAAAAGGGAAGGCAAGTGAGGCCAAGTGGTGGGGCAAGCCAAGGCAGAGTGTTCGCGCTTACCTCAACACCAGTTGAAATGGAGGATTTACCATCACCCTCCGAGGAAGGTGGAGCTGGACCTTCGGTGGTTCGAGGTACTATTCTAATATCTCGCACCGTTGTTGCCGCATTGTTTGATACCGGAGCTTCGTGCTCCCTGATTGCTAAGTCCTTGGTGGAGAGCCTTGGACTTGATTGTGTGGAGGCCGATAGACCCCGAGGGTCGAGTCCCCAATGGGAGGAGTGGAGTTGATCCACCAAATGTGTCGAGAGTGTGCGCTACGATAGGAGAGGTTGACCTCTCATTTGATTTGTACGTAATGCCCATGAGGACCTTTAGTTTGATTCCGGGGATGGACTGGTTGATGGCCTTTCAGGCTAAGATTGGCTGCTATAGGCGACGAGTATCGTTTACTACACCCCCAGGGGTCTTCCTGTATCCTAGTGGGTGAATGGGATAGGGATCTTTGGGAGAGCTGGACCGACGAGGGAGCTATGGGGCAATATTACCCATAGGCTTGCCACCCTAACCTTTGAGGAGGAAGGTAACTTGGAGAAAAGGGTGTGGCCAGGATGTAGTCGAGAATTTCCAGGATGTCTTTCCTGGGGAGTTGTTGGAGTTGCCTCCACACGAAGTGTCGAGTTCACGATTGAACTGTTGCCGGGGGTGGGACCCATCTCACTAGTAGCATACCGGATGGGACCTGCTGAGTTGCGGGAGCTTCAGGCAATAAAGGAACCGGGAGATAAAGGTTTTATCCGTCCTAGTACCTCACCATGGGGTGCACCGGTCTTGTTTGCTAAGAAGGCTGATGGTTCGTTGCGACTTTGCATTGATTATCGGAAGTCGAATCAAGTAACGGTAAAGAACAAGTACCCTTTGCCGCGGATTGATGACTTATTCGACCAGCCGAGTGGAGCACGGTGGTTCTCAAAAATCGATCTGCGTTCGGGATATCACCAATTGAGGGTCAGGAGCGAGGACATCCCTAAGACGGCGTTCGGGTGCGGTACGGACACTATGAGTGGTTAGTGATGCCTTTTGGGCTCACGAACGCACCTCTTGTGTTCATGCATCTAATGAATCGGGTATTTGCCCCATACCTGGATTCCTTCGTGGTGGTATTCATTGACGACATCCTTGTGTACTCCAAAACCCAAGCCGAGCATGAGGAGCACTTGGCCGTGGTGCTACAGCACTACGAGATCATCACTTGTATGCTAAATTTAGCAAGTGTGACTTCCGGATGCGAGAGGTGCATTTTCTTGGGCATGTAGTATCTGCCGGAAGGAGTTAGAGTGGACCCAACCATGATTGAGTCCGTAGCATCTTGGAAGAGGCCCACAAATGTTTTTGAGATCCGGAGTTTCTTGGGTCCGGTGGGAGTATTACCGGCGTTTTGTGGAAGGATTTTCTCGGTTGGCGGCGCCCATGACAGCTCTTACACGGAAGGGAGCCAAATTCGAGTGGACGGACAAGTGCCGGCAGGCATTCGAGGAGTTGAAGACTCGCTTAACTACTGCACCGGTGTTGAGTCTACCGCAGGAGGGAGTGCCATTCGAGGTGTATTGTGATGCGTCTCGCGTTGGACTGGGGTGTGTTCCGATGCAAGAGCGCCAAGTCATAGCATATGGCTCGCGACAGTGAAGTCCCATGAGCAAAACTACCCAACACACGACCTGGAGTTAGCAGCGATTATTTTTGCCCTGAAGTCTTGGCGACATTACCTGTTGGGAGAGAAATTTGTGGTATATACCGACCACAAAAGCCTACGATATATCTTCACCCAAGAGAGACCTAAATTTGCGCCAACGGAGGTGGGTCGAGTACCTGCAAATGTTTGACTTCACGCTCTCCTACACGCCTGGAAAGGGAAATTTAGTAGCTGACGCGCTAAGTAGAAAGGGAAAAGCTGAGGTTTCCATGAGAGAATGGAAAATGATGGAGCGATTAGCGATGCTTGGTGTGCAACCTTTTCGGCGATGATGGAGCTATCCTGTGTCCTCTCACCGTGATACCGAGTTGTATCAGCGTGTCCGTGAGGGACAGATTAGGCGACATGGATGTGAGGTGATCCGGGCCCGGATAGAGGCCGGAGAGCGTCGAGGACCGGACGAAGGAGTTGAGCATGAGCTGAAATTTCGAGGGCGTCGATAGTACCACCTCCCTTGCGTGAGGATGTGCTGAGGGAATTTCATCATTCCCGTTTGGCTGTACATCCAGGAGGAACTAAGATGTATCATGCCGTTCGCGCACGCTTCGGTGGCCGGGGCTGAAACGGAGTGTAAACGAGTTTGTTTCCAGGTGCCTTACCTGTCGGCCAAGTGAAGGCGAACACCAACGACCCACTGGTCAATTGCGGCCTTTACCTGTAGGCGAGTGGAAGTGGGAGCATATTACCATGGACTTCGTGACGGGACTTCCTACAACTTCGGGAGAAAGGACATGATTTGGGTCATAGTGGACCGCTTAACTAAGTCAGCCCATTTCTTGGCAATTCGAGAGCGCGACTCTATCGGCACGTTAAGCCGGTTGTATGTTGATGAAATTGTCCGCTTGCACGGAGTACCCTTGTCTATTGTTTCAGACGGGGATGCGCGGTTTACATCCCGGTTTTGGGGAGGTCTGCAGGAAGCATTGGGAACCCGACTTAATTTGAGTACCGCATTCCATCCCGAGACCGATGGTCAGTCCGAGAGGACCATTCAAACATTGGAAGACTTGTTGAGGGCTTGTGTACTCGATTTTGGAGGATCATGGGCTTCCCACCTTCCTCTCGGTGGAGTTTGCCTATAATAACGGTTACCAGTCTTCGATTGGGATGGCCCCGTTTGAGGCATTGTATGGCCGACCGTGTCGGTCTCCATTATGTTGGGCAGAAGGTGGAGAGGCAGCTATGTTAGGACCCCAATTGGTCCAGGAGGCTACGGCAAAAGTTCGGCGGATTCGGCAACGCCTTCTTGCGACCCTGAGCGCAAGAAGTCTTATGCGGATCGCCGACGCCGACCGTTGGAGTTTTTGGTGGGAGACCACGTATTCCTTCGTGTTTCTCCACGGCGAGGGCATAAGAGATTTGGGACCCGGGTCCAAGTTGTCCCCTCGGTACATTGGACCGTTCGAGATTTTGAGCAGAGTTGGACTGTTGCTTATAGGTTGGCATTACCACCTAGTTTGAGCAGAGTTCATAATGTTTTCCATGTATCCCAGTTGCGGAAATATCATCCAGATCCCACACACGTGCTAGATTGGGGTACCCTGGATCTTGGAGAGGATGTGTCTGTTGTCGAGGCCCCCATCCGTATTGTAGATAGGCGCGAGAAGCAAGCGAGGTAAGACTATTCCGTTGGTTCGGGTGTTGTGGCAACACCGAGGGCTGGAGGAAGAGACCTGGGAACGTGAGACCGAGATGCGTGCTCATTATCCTAACTGCTTCGAGGACGAACAACTCGAAGGAGGGGAGGAGGGCAAGCATCAAACTTCAACATAATCAGGTACTTGCCCAACTAGTTATGACCATATGGAGTGTATAAATGTGTGAAATAATTTGTGATTTGTTGTGTATTAATTTATGCTGTGCTAGAGGGTGTTAGAGGCCTATGCTTTGGTTGTGATTGTTTTCTTTCATTCCACCTTTTCTTTTCGAGGACGAAAAGTCTTAAGGGGGAGAGGATGTAAGGACCCGTACCTTGAGTTAGTCACGGTTAGTCACGGTTTTGCCTTCCGAGTAGAGTTTTTCTAGATTTTGACCTAGTGAATGGGCTCAAATGAATTCACGTGCAAAAGGAAAGATGCTTAGAATGATGTCCTCTATCTACCACGAAGTTTCAGGCCAAACGGACGTGTATGTGAGGTGCACGTGATATGGGTCCAATTCACGTGCAAGTGTGGTTGTCTTCAAATGATGCAAGGAGGCTAGGGGTGAAGTTTGAGAGCATTTGGAGTCCATTTGGAGTTGCACGTGAATTGGGAATTCACGTGCAAATTGGCGTGCGACCATATTTTTGCATGGTTCCCTTGGTTTTGACATTCTAATGATCTTTCTCCAAAGGACCATGTTGAAATTCCGAGTATTTTGGCCTATATGGGTGCGGAAAGGTGCTAACTTGTGTGATCAAAACTACGTCGTTTTGATCCTGGGTTTACTTAATCAAAACTACGTCGTTTTGATGTGGGTAGTGTCTATATAAGGAGGGTTTGAGTTTGAGTTTAGGGTTCTTGTGTCCCTTTGCTTTCGTGTTCTTGCCAGAGAGAGAGAGAGAGAGAGAGAGAGGATCTCCAGGCGATTGCCGTGGTGGTTCGCGTCGTTGGGAGCTGTCTAGCGTGGAGGTTAGGACAAAAGCCTGAGGTAGGGGTTCATGTTCTCCTAACTCTCCTCTGTTTTAGGATGTTCACCTATATATATATATATGTAAATCCATATAGGTGTGATCTCCTATATGGATGTTGGCCTTCAGTGGCATGTTTTGTTGATTCTGATGTTAATTTGGCCTGAGGATTTTCTGGGTTTGTTTATGCCCACCATGTGTTTGATGAAATGTCTAAGAGGTCTGCACACTATGTGTTTGATAAAATGTCTGTGAGGCCTGCATGCCATGTATTCAATATGATGCCTGTGAGACCTTGTATATGGGTGTTTGATGATATACCGTGTGACTTGGTGTGTACTGTGTTTGATTTGTATTTGATTTTAAGCCTATGAGGCTGATGTGTGTGGCTTGTATCTGACCATGTTGGTCCTTCCGAGATAAAGTGTAAATGATGTGCTTGAGTTTACATGTTGAGATGTAATGTTATGCTTTGTTCGTTGATCTGTTTGAGATTGAGCGAGATATGGGCCAGGCACAATAGCTGGACCCCTTTGAGATTTGGCCAGGACGTGGTCCTGAGTCTCGGTGTAGCACTCACGACGGTGGGCTAAGTCTACACCCATTCCTGAGGGTAGATATGGCGCCCGAGGAGGTGGTTGACCATATCCGACTCGGGTGGAAAATGTTGCATTGGTGTCCATGCAACATTCGCCTGAATGTGGTATGTCATGTCGCCGTGGTGGCGGGGTGTCCTCTGCCCTTCGGTGCGGGTTCGGGTAAAGAGTGTTTACTTGGGTGATGTTTGCTGCGTTAGCCTTAGGCACGACACGAGCACAAGCATACACATATCATGCATGTTGTACAATGGGACGGGTCCGGGGAGACTGGATCCCTCTGAGCCGTGGTTTGCTCACCCCTCCTATAAACTGTTCTTTTGCAGGGTTTAGCAGCGGTAGGTGAAGGCGAGGAGCTAGGCCCCCGAGGCCGAAAGCTTTATATTATTTCCTTTGTTGTACTCTGGTTTTATGTGTTTGGATTTTGGTTTGGTTTTATTGATGGCTTCATAGGGGTTTTTCCCCGATGGGTTGTAATGAACATTTAGTCTTTGAAATGAAATAAAATGAGATGTTGTTATTCAATTTGTGTTTGTGTGCATGGTTTGGGAACAGGAGCATGCCCCTGGGCATGTTAGCCTTGATTGTGCGAGTTTGGGACAGACCCGTGCTAGAAGTCCTTTTAAGGTGCTTGCACCAACCCCTTGTCCCTTCGGGTGCGGGCATGGGCGTCACTACTCATTTCCAAGTGGAAGGAAATTGGGGCGTGACAAACACCACCACAAAGGAATCTAAATATGGAACAAAGACCTTGTTCATCAAATGCATGAACACCGCTGGTGCATTAGTGAGCCCGAAAGGTATCACTACCCACTTATAGTGCCTATACCTGCAACAAAAAGCCGTCTTAGGGATGTCCTCCTCCCTAACCCTTAATCGTGATACCCCGATCGCAGATCTATCTTGGAAAACCACTGGGCCCCACTCAACCGGTCAAACAAGTCATCTATCCGAGGCAACGGATACTTGTTCTTCATAGTCACCAAATTTAGCTTCCTGTAGTCAATGCGGGGGCGGAACGTGTCATCTGCCTTCTTTGCAAAGAGCACTGGAGCACCCCAGGGTGAGGTACTCGGTCCGATATACCCCTTGGTCCACCAACTCCTCTATTTGCCTCTAAAGCTCCCTCAACTCGGATGGCCCCATATGATATGCCACTTGGGAGATTGGGCCAGTCCCCGGTACCAACTCAATGGTGAACTCCACACTTCTCTTAGGAGGTAAACTCCTCAACTGCTTAGGAAAGACATCCTAAAATTGGTCAACAACTACTGGCCGCACTCTCTTTTCCACTTTCCCCTCCTCAGCAAAGGTCAGGGCTGCTAACCTGTGGGTAATGGCACCCCACTGGTCCAGCACTGGCCCAACGACATATTGGGACAATTTTGTGATATCCCCCCGACACTGGGGGAATAAAAAAATCATTTGAGCAACAATAATGTCCCATACTGTGGAAAATTCTTGACAAACAAAAAGGAGAGTCTACTTTGAACTATGGATCACAACCTGCCTAGAATAGGTTTGAGCCTGTTATATCCCTTTTTTGATAAACCCACTAGTCCATCCTACGTTACAGTCCTAAAAAATCATCTCAGATTAAATGATCAAAGTTATTTCTCATATGCTCAATTCAAAACAGCGCTACAGGGATCAAGGATTCAAGGCAGACTTGATGATAACCCGCAAGGTTATCAAGGGTAAAATACAAAGCCACCTACAAGGTAGAAAGAACAACAAGTAGAAAACATGGCAAGCTTAGTGAAAACCCGAAAAGGGCACTAAGAGCAAAAGTCAAAGCCACAAAAGGAAGGTCAAGCACTCAAGGCCCAAGAGCAGCCAACATCGGGCCGTAGGACTGTCACACTCAGGCATCCTAATACCAAGCCCAACAAATCCTTGCAAATCAAGGCCCTACACCATAATGCACATAGATAATACAACCAGCAAGTGGAAGCTCTAATAAGTCCCTAAACCTTAGAAGTAAACAAGCCAATGATATCCTCAACCTAGCCCCGAGCACCGACTCAAACCATCAGAATTCCCGTTCAGCTCAATAACCTAAGGTCTCCTAACCCTCAAATACAATTGCAAGGTCAAGGTGACAGCTATACCCAGATACCCCAAATACTATTACCTCTATCAGAAGAGGACAACAAGTTGTGACTGTACATTGCATACTCCAAAAAGCAAAAAAAAAAAAAAACAAATCATTTTTATCAAATTTTGCGTGTGTTTGTTTAAAAAGCCTATCCCCCAGTAGGTTTCCTCAGAAGGTCATTCATCAACCTTGGTCCAACCATGGTCCAACCAGATAACTGCCCCAATGGAAAGTTGCCTCAAAAAGTCAAGTCAGTTTCCCAGCATGCCGAACTTCAAAACAGCTACCAGATCATTTCTCCTACACAAAGACAGTATCCCAACACCACCAGCGGATTAGGCTCCCATAACAAATCATGCAAGCACCAGGCATACATTACATAACCATGCATATATTACACAAGCATCAGATATTATCTCTCATTACATTGTGCATGCATGCACCCTTCATACAAACATCAAACAATCATTATAGCAACATGCATCATCATGTATCATCACATACAACATCAAACCCGGGGCGGTCCGGGTTTCCTTCATTTGAGCTTTTTCCTGACACAAACTAGTTTTAGCATTTCTTTTCAATTTCGTGTGCCTAGCTTTTTCCTGAGCAGACTAGAATTAGCTTATTTATCTCTTGTGAGCTTCTTCCTAACACAAACTGGTTTTGGCTCATTTCTTTTCAATTTCGTGTGCCTAGCTTCTTCCTGAACGACACGGAATTAGCTAATTTCTTTCTTGTGAGCTTCTTCCTGACACAAACTGGTTTTAGCTCATTTCTTTTTAGTTTTGTGTGCCTAGTTTCTTCCTGAACAAACTAGAATTAGCTAATTTCTCTCGTGTGAGCTTCTTCTTGATACAAACTGGTTTTAGGTCATTTCTTTTCAATTTTGTGTCCCTAGCTTCTTCCTGAACAAACTGGAATTAGCTAATTTCTCTCGTGTGAGCTTCTTCCTGATACAAACTGGTTTTAGCTCATTTCTTTTCAATTTTGTGTGCCTAGGTTCTTCCTGAATAGACTGGAATTAGCTAACTTCTCTCTTGTGAGCTTCTTCCTGACACAAACTAGTTTTAGCTCATTTATTTTCAATTTCGTGTGCCTAGCTTCTTCCTGAACAGACTGGAATTAGCTAATTTTTTTCTTTTAAGCTTCTTCCTGACACAAACTAGTTTTAGCCCATTTCTCCTTTTTTTTGTGCCTTCTTTTCTTGAACAAAATGAAATTAGCTAATTTCTTTCTTTTGAGCTTCTTATTAACACAAACTAGTTTTAACTCACTTATTTTCTGTTTTGTGTGTCTAGCTTCTTCCTAGCAGACTGGAACTAGCTACTTTGTATACAAACAATGCATAAAGAGGGGCAACTGTTGGACCCCATTTTGTTCGGGTTGGACATACTAACTCCATTTTATGTTTACCTTTCTGCCCATGCCATATACCTTCTGCAACATGTCCATAAAGATTCCCCACTACCAAGGAATAGTTTGGAGTTGATATTAACCTTAGTTTGCACAAGATGGATACGTTGACATGCACCTGGGAAGCCCAAAATTGATAGCCTCTACTACAGGTCTCCTGAAGTGCCCCAAGACCAACACCAGGTGATAGAGGATGAAATTTGGAGACTAATGTACTTGACCGTGCTCAAATCCGACTTAAAACGAAGGAGTTATGGCCAAAATAGTTTTTTGAAGAAAAAGTCAAAAGACGGTCAATGCCCCTGGTCAAACTGCCCGAAATGTGACGATGCGAAATTCTCCAAAACATCAATTTAGGCGAATACGGGTCTTCCCAAATTATCCCCACAATGTATCCCCCTTTGGCATTTTAGGTGGGGGTAAAAAGGTAATTAAAAGTAAAAAAAAAGAAACTAGACTTGTAAACTCGAAGATTCAAAGTCTTCGAGTCTTCGGGCCTCGAAGGCCAAAGTCCTTGACCTCCGAGTCTACGACACGACCCTTGACCTAGGACTCTTGACATTCAACCCTTCGACCCTTGCCCTTCGACTCTTGACCTCCGACCCATTGACCATTGACCTTTGACCCCCCAAAACTTTGATCTTGCCGACACTTTGATCTGACGACACCCCGACCCTTTGACCTCTGACCTTCGCTGTAATGACCCATGTTTTGGGATATGAGGAGTTAGTCGCAGATTATGCCTTTTGAGTGGCAATTGTTGGGTTTTACGGAGTTTTATTTTGACACATATTGGCTAGAACACTTTGTTTGATGGTGAGTAAGCTAGGGGCAAGATTTGAGCCCAAGGGGAAGCTTTTTGGGGCTGCACACGACAATGCACATTACAATGGTTGTCACGGGCAGTGAGGTTTTTCTATGGGAGCTTTCCTAATGTTGTTCTAAAGCTTGGGGAAAAATCTTAGGGCATTTGGAGCTTGCATGTGACAATGGTCTTTGTCACGTGCAGCCATATTTTTGCACCATCACCTTGGTTTTGTTATTCTAGTAATCTTTTCCCAAAGGGGCATGTTGGAATTGTGAATATTTTGTCTAGTATGGATGCGGGAAGGTTATAGCTTGTGTAATCAAAACTACATCGTTTTGATGCTGAGTTTCACTTAATCAAAACTACGTTGTTTTGATATTGAGGTGTCTATATAAGGATGAGGAGCCCTCTTGTTCTAGGTTTAGGGTTTCTTTTCTAGCAGCCGCCGCAGGGAGAGAGAGAGAGAGAGAGAGAGAGAGAGAGAGAGAGAGAGAGAGAGAGAGAGGGACGGAGAGCTCCTGGTTGCTCTTTGGAGTGTCTAGCGTGGGTGGATGACATTGACAGACAGATTTTTAGCCTCCCTAAAAGAGTTTGCTAATGTCGTAAAATCTCTCTTCAAGATAATTATTTCCCTCGGTTTATACTAACGAATAGCATAAGAATAAGGGGTCGAACCCACAGGGATTAGCCTAGTTCTCTAGTTCTCAAATCAAAACACCCAATTACTCTTGTTCTATAAAATGTCTTGGCAAAAAGTTTTCTTTTTTTAAACTAAAGATCTAATTTTTATTTGGTTTTCGAATAAACAAAAAAAGCAAATTGATTTTAGGATTAAGATTCAAGGATTTAAGGTATCTAGGGTCACAACTTCACCTCCCTATCTTGTTTCTACCGATTTTAAGGTTCTTGAGATTACTTAATTGATAACATGCTATAACTAAACCAAGGTACTGCAATTGGTCATTGCCAGCCCTTCTAAGTGTTGTCTGCCTGAATGGTCATCACGACATCAACATGCAAAGCCTAATTATCATACTCATGATAGGATAATGGTCACACCAATCACAAATATGTTAAGAATCAAAGATCAGCCTCAGACTAAGGCTAAGAAACCCCAAGTGTACAGCCCAGATATTAAAAGATAAGAACAGATTCATAAAACATGCAATCTCAATTAAACAAACCCAATATTCAATTATCAGTTTGACAACATAGGGGGCTACATTGCTCCCCTAGATAAAGGAAACTACTCACACATGTTCTTGGATAAACAATAAGAAATAAAGAACATCATCCTCAAACAGGTGTAACAAAACTCCAACTTTAGGTCTTCTCCAGCCGTCAGACCTCTTAGGATCGGCAGCTCCAAGATCAGAACCCTAGCCTCCAAAAACGTGAGCCTCTCTCTCTCTCTCTCTAAAAAAAACGTGCCCCCCTCTAAGTCCTCTCTAAAAGGGCTGCTGCATCCTCTATTTATAGAGAAAACTGTTGTGCAATGAGTGCCCTAGCCGTCAGCAGTTGCCACTTATCAAAATGACGTAATTTTGATAAGTAGTTTCTATTTTTCTTCCAACTTGAGTATAACTCGAACCAAGCATAATTTGGACTAGGTGCTTTAGAGAAAAGTGTTTAAAATAATAAAACAAATCAATCGATGCAAAAATCCGGCTGCACGGCATATTGCACGTCATATGGCCATATGACGTGCACCTCCAAATGGTCTGAAATTTTGCTCCAAGCTTCCTTGGAATGTGTAGAAGGCAGGGCTGCAATAAAATCCATGCACGTCATAAGGGTCCATATGGTGTGCACCCTTATTTTGCCTCCTCAGGCTGCCCCATTTTACCACAAGTTCCTTCTTTGGTAAATGAAGTGATTTGGCTGATGTCCATGAAATGAAATTGTGTAAAAACCTGCCAAAACAGCTCAAAAACACACACATATATATATATATATGCCAAGCAATCTTCCTAGGGTGTTAGAGCAAATATCTAAGAAATATGGATGAATTAAGCTCTAATCATGCTCTTTAATACCCTGAATCTGCACTAGAATAACGGCATAAATGCACATTATCAAAATACACTTGAACCATTGCTTGTCCTCAAGCAAAAACACACAAACATACAAAAATAAAATAAAAATACAGTCACACTGGAATAAAAATAAGATAAATAAAAATCAAAGAGAGTCATGGTTTCCCAGGCATACAACTCTATCATGATGAAGTGGGCAATCAAGTAACTCAAAATGAATTATAATTAAGCTCAATCATGTCCATACCCCTAAGTCCAACAACCATGCAATCTCATCACTGAAAATTCAGACATTAGCAAGCATACCATGATAAAACAACACCTAATTTCCCTTAAAGTTCTCACCTAGGATAAAGCTGCCTCACTCAAATATAAACTCTCATTTCTCCCAACACAAGCCCAAGTACCATACCTAACAGAAAATCAATGGGTGGAAAGCTCCTCCTACATTCTCCCCTAGTTATTAATTAAGTACTTGCCAAGCAAACATGAGAATTCCCTATTATGCTCATCAAGGAAACACACTCTCTATTATACTTTGTTTGAAAACTCACACACTATTCTAATCTCAATGAACTCACACTCTACTCTAATGACTGATAAAACACACCTTGAGCCAAAGAAATGAGCTCAACACTCTAAATAAACACAACTCAGCCAGTATGGCTTTTATTCTGAAAAACTTTGTTTTTTTCTTCATACTTCTTTTAAATAATAACCTTACAAGGTTGCCTTTTATGCTCTCCCTTGATGGATTATTCACTCTTTTTTTCTTTACATAACACATAACTAAGGCTGGCTTTTCTAATGCATAGCCCTTTGCCAATTTGCAAGTAAGGGAAAGACAGAAATACATTGATGTCCCACATCCCATTACCCAATTTTGTGATGGGCTTTTTTATATTGTGTATCACAGCCTTCTACATATACAACACAACAAACCAGAAACTAGGATACATAGGAAGTCAAAGTGACTTAAATGACCTTGTATCACTAGCACACACCAAACACTGAGCATTAATAGGTAGTCATCATGCTTACTTAACTCCTACCATTAAATAACTAATGTTAAATGCATAGAGGAGCATCAAAGCAAACTATTACCCATAAACCATAAATGTCACTCAAGGGCTAGAAAGAGGCGTTTCTGAACTTGCTTCACACTCAACTCTAAGGGTCACTAAGTGTTATCCTAACATGTCATGCCTGAGCTAATATTCAACCTCCAGCTCCAAAAAATATGGTGATATCATTCAAAAAGTAAAGACATGCTTAAAACAAATCATAGCACACTTTAATTACTTTACACCCTTATCACAACATGATACTAATGTGGCATAAAAATTAAAATTTAAGCCAAAATTGTATACCTAATATCCATGCCTCTCCACATGCAAATCACACAATCAAGCAACTCAAACAATCACACAAACAAAATTTTTTATTATTTATTTATTATTTATTTTTTTTAAATGACTAACAAACAATCTAAGAACAAACATTATAAATAAAACATGCAATCACACAACATAAAAGACAAGCAAGTGGCTCAAGTCACACCCCAATACACCACACTTAAAATATGCTATGTCCTCATGGCATGAAATAGGTAGTAGGAAAATACTTACCTCTTAGTTGGCAAGCTGTAGTAGTAGATAACATTAGCCACCATTCGATGTGCACGAGTAACAAAATCAGTTGAGGTTTCTCCGCGTATTTCCCAGCTTTCCCTCAGTTGCAGAATAGCCATCATATAGTAGCAAACAAAAATCCCATAGCTGAATTGGTCAGGCTGTTGAGGGGGTTCCATTTCGTTGAGGTGAATAAGAGGGAGCTTGTCCTACAACAATCCTTCTTTTTTTCATCGCATCCTTGATTCTTCTTATGAGCCCATGAACAAGTCTGTCTCTTTCTTCTGGTGAACCCTTCGCCTTGGCTTGAATCATAAAGCACTGCATGCCCTGCACTCAAATCCACACGCACCAAGACATAGTGACGATCAATGTGTACAGGGATCAGCACCTCGTGCATACCATGCCAAGGACGGTGCCCTTCATTCTGACCATTTATACGCTGGCGCCACACACTTTCAGACAAAGGTTGCTCATAAAGCTCGCACAACATAATAGAGGTATACTGGGACAGTGGGTAGTTATGAGGCTTGGCCTCCACTACAAAATGCATAGTCCTGCAAAATAAGTCCACCTCATCTGTGTATAGATATTCATCACCTAAGATCCATTAAAGGACAAACGAGGTGAAGAGGTCCATATCCCTTGCAAAGCGAACCCTTAACACCTGTGAGTTTATGAAGTTCTCAAATTCCGCTGACTCTCACAGATGATAGGGCTGGATCTATGGTTAAGTGTATAGGCTCTCCGATCAGGTCTTGAGATGCGGCGAGAATATATGTCCCCCATGAGACAGGAAACACCATAGGCACAATAGCCTGAGAATAGGTAGGATCCATAAAGGGCTGAAAAGGTGAATGCCCGACTTCTGGCTCTGCCTCCTCTGGATAATAAGCTTGCCCGGCTGAAGTTTCTGGTTGTGATGGGTCTTCCTGGGCATGATAAGGGTCTTCGTGGACTGAAGGTGAGTCTTCTTCAGATATCTCCACTACAAGAAAGTGTTTGGATGCTTTCTTCTTGCTCAAGGCCTTCCAAATTTTGCCTAGGAGGCCCTTGACTTCCTTGTTATTCTTCCTTAATGCTTCCACTTTGCGTTGGGTTCTAGTATTTGCCTCCCTGAGCTCTTGTGTTTCTTTTCTCCACGCTTCAGTAGATGCAGTAGCAGGAGCTTCAGGGGCTTCCCATGCACTGGCTGACAGTCTAGAAGTAGCGTGCTGGTCTTGAGAGACAAGTGCCATTAACTCTTCAAACTGAGCACTCTGGATATGTTCATTTGTAAATGCCCAATTTATAACTTCTACCTCACTTACCACCTGACCACTGATACCTTGAAAGAAGTTAAACACATCTTCCTTGTGCACAATATACTACATATACATGGCGATGCTTTGAATAGGGTTTGTTTGCTTTCATCCAATGGAGTGGAGGTGTCTCGCGCAGCAAACTCAGTAGGCTGCTCCATACGAACACTATGTCGTGAAGGCTATGGTTCAGCCCGGGGAAGATTACCCCAGTTGCCTCTAGACTTTACCGCTAAGCCTCCTTCTGGTTGCAGTACTCTTAGAATCCATTGAGAGGGGAATGGGGTGCTGTCTAAATGGGCAAAATGCTGAGCATGCTGGCTCTGAAAAATAACACCTAACATTCTGCCATATACCTTCTTTGTCAAGTTTTTCTTCCACCAATTGAAAATGGCAAGAGCCCAGTCCCACATCTAACATATGGTCAATGCTATACATGAATGCAAGATGGGTCATAGGCACACCATCCTTTCCACTAGTTTGCATTAGCAAACACTTTCCTACCAGATGAGCTAAACATCTAAATTTTCCCACAAAGCCATTTTTAGTAAACTGCCTCCTCCTCTCGAACGTTTGGCATAATTTAAGGCGGTACCATACTCCCCTAAGGTTAGGTGAGGAAAGTGATCGAGAGGTACAAGGAAGGTTAAAGGTTGTCCTAATTGTCTCAGGTGTGATACAAATATACACCCCCTGCACCTGCCCTAGAATTGCATCCTCCTCCTCATTTAAGTAAATGGAATGATAAAACTCATGCAAAGCAGGATAATAAACGGCACATCTGGCTGAAACTAACCTCACTAACCCAAGATTTTGAAGCTTTAAGGCCACCTCACTTGACCATCCTAGGTTTGATTCCTCCAAGGCACTTAGATCCAGAGGATGCCCTAGGAACATCTCCCCATCCTCATTGCTGGAAGAACTGGATGAATAAACTTCTTCCTTGCCTGATTTCCTTGTGCGCACCATCTTGCTTCAGGAATTTAGAGAGAAGAAGGATGAAATTTTTCTAGAGCAGCAAGAACCAGAGCTTCACAAATTTCAGATCTAGAAATGAGTTTTTGGTATGAATGACCTAGCTCCCGGCCTTATTATTTATAACGTGCAGAAGAAGAAGTGCCCCAAATCTGATCATACACGCGTCCTCCAATTTTCAGGCTCAACGGACGAAAATACCCTTATGCACGTCATATCATAATTGTGGCGTGCACGTTAAAATCGGACCAGGATTCTGCTGGTGGGTCCACCATGAGCTATATGTCACATGTCTCTTCGCACGGCATATGCTTGGAAGACTCTAGAAGGCTGAAATGTGATATTATTCACTTTTGACCACCCAATTGACGGCTACGATATTGCGTGCAGAAGGCTTTATTATTCCCCATGATGGTATCTACCATACATTCAAATTTCAGAGCAAACAAAGGTGCACGCCATTTCAGCATATCACGTGCAGGCTTAAATGGGCCCATTTTCTTATGTGGCTGTCCCATGTAATGCAGATCATATTTCTCTTTTGTACGTCATATGATTGGGCTCAATTTCAAACACTTTTGGGCTTCACTTGGTCTTTGCTCTGGACAGGGGCGGAAAACTAAATTCAAAGTCTAGTGCCCATGGGTGTGCTCTTGGAAGCCTACAAAATGGTTAGTAAAAAGAAACAAAGTTCCCTGAACCATGGTGAGTTCACACAACAAATATGAAAACAAAAACTAAATCAAAACCGTTGGGTTGCCTCCCAACAAGCGCTTTATTTAAAGTCTGTAGCTAGACTTCAAAATATGCTCATAAAGGCTCAAAAGAAAGGGAATCAACAATCTCCCTCTGTGTTGGGTCATAATAAGGTTTCAGCCTATTACCATTAACCCAAAATTTCTTGCTATCTTCAGCTAGGAGCTCAAAGCTCCCATATGGCTTCTTATCAGTTAGCACAAATGGTCCCATCCATTTTGATCTTAGCTTCCCTGAAAACAACCTTAGCCTAGTGTTGAATAACAAAACTTGTTGTCCCAGGGCTAAAGATTCTGTATTAAGTTGCCTATCATGCCATTTTTTAGTTCTTTCCTTATAAATCTTAGCACTCTCATAGGCATCTATTCGAAACTCATCTAACTCAATTAATTGAGTCATCCTCAGTTCCTTGATTTCATGTGGATCAAAATTTAATTTCCTCAAGGCCCATTGAGCCTTTTGTTCTAATTCCACAGGTAAATGACAGGACTTCCTATATAGGATTCTGTAAGGGGACATTCCAATGGGAGTCTTATAGGCTGTCCTATAAGCTCATAAGGCTTCATCAAGCCTTTGAGACCAATCCTTTCGATTTCCTCCAACAGTTTTCTCAAGTATAGCTTTGATTTCCCTGTTGGACACCTCAGCTTGTCCATTAGCTCGAGGGTGATAAGCTAAGGACTTCCTATGGTTGACGCCATACTTTGTCAACAACTTGTCAAACAATTTGTTACAAAAATGACTACCCTCATCACTGATAATAGCCCTTGGTGTCCCAAAACAGCTAAAGATGTTTCTGGTAAGGAATTTAGTCACCACTCTAGCATCATTCACTCTCGTTGGTATTGCCTCAACCCACTTGGACACATAATCTACAGCTAACAGAATGTATGAATGCCCATCAGAAATGGGGAAAGGCCCCATAAAGTGTATGCCCCAAACATCAAAGATTTCAACTGGAAGAATTCCAGTTAAAGGCATCTCATTCTTCCTAGACAGTTCACCTACCCTTTGACATCTATCACAAGTTTTAATGAAAACATAGGTGTCTTTAACCATGTTTGGCCAATAAAACCCACATTGCATTATCTTAGCTACTGTTCTTTGCACTCCAAAGTGGCCCCCATAATGTGAAGCATGACACTGATGCATTATAGCGTCCATCTCCTCCTCAGGGACACACCTCCTAATGATTTGATCAGCACACCGCCAATAGAGGATAGGATCATCCCAAATATATTTCTTTGCATTCACTATGAACTGCTTCCACTGGTGGTAATCAAATCCCTTAGGTATAAACTCAGTGGCTAAATAGTTTGCTATATCAGCAAACCAAGGAAGCTGGCTTACTTGAAACACTGCCTCATTAGGGAAGTCATCAGAGATAGGTAGAGACTTAGGTGCATTCTCAAGTCTAGAAAGGTGATCTGTAACAGTGTTTAATGCCCCCTTAGTATCTCTAATTTCTAAATCAAACTCCTATAAGAGGAGAACCCATCTCAGCAAATGTGGCTTAACTTCCTTCTTAGCTAACAAATACTTAAGAGCTGCATGATCAGTATAAACAACAACCTTAGACCCAAAGAGGTAAGATCTAAACTTGTTGCAGCCATACACGACAGCTAGCAATTCTTTCTCAGTAGTGGTATAGTTCTGTTGGGCATTATCTAGAGTCTTACTAGCATAGTAAATCACCTAAAAATTTTCTCTCTCCTCTGCCCTAAAACTACCCCTACAGCATAATCACTCGCATCACACATAAGCTCAAATGGTTGTTCTCAATCAGGAGTAACTATGACAGGGGTGAACTAGCTTGTGCTTAAGGACCTCAAAAGCTTTTAAACACTCTTCATTAAATTCAAAGGTTGTGTCCTTCTCCAATAACACACTTAGGGGTTTAGCTATTTTTGAGAAGTCCTTAATAAACCTTCTATAAAACCCAGCATGTCCTAAGAAACTTCTCACCCCTTTCACTTTGGTTGGAAGTGGCAGGGTGTCAATTGTGGATATCTTAGCCTTATCCACCTCCAAACCTTTTGCGGACAGTTTGTGTCCTAGAACTATGCCTTCACTTACCATAAAATGGCATTTCTCCCAATTGAGGACAAGTTCTTTCTCCTCACATCTCTCCAGGACAGTATCTAGGTTTTTTAAGCATTGTTGGTAAGAGGAACCAAACACAGAAAAATCATCCATAAATACTTCCATTATCTCTTCCACTAGGCCCTGAAAAATTGCCATCATACACCTTTGAAAGGTTGCAGGTGCATTATATAACCCAAATGGCATTCTCCTAAATGCAAAGGTGCCAAAAGGGCAAGTGAAAGTTGTTTTCTCCTGGTCTTCAGGTTTAATCATGATCTGATTGTACCCGGAATAACCATCTAAGAAACAGTAATGACTATACCCAGCCAACCTATCAAGCATCTGATCAATAAAAGGAAGGGGAAAATGGTCCTTCCTAGTGGCCTTATTTAGCTTCCTATAGTCCATACAAACTCTCCACCCCGTTATAGTTCGGGATGGAATCAATTCATTCTTTTCATTCCTAATCACCGTCATACCCCCTTTCTTGGGCACAACATGTAAAGGACTCACCTACTCACTATCAGATATAGCATAAATTATCCCAGCATTTTTCCATTTTAGAACTTCTTTCTTAACAACTTCTTTCATTACTGGGTTCAATCTTCGTTGTCTTTCAACAGTGGGGTGAAAATCATCATTCATTAAAATTTTATGCATGCACAGCCCTGGACTAATGCCCCTAATATCTTCAATATTCCACCCGAGGGCCTTTTTATGTTTCCTTAGAATTTCTAGCAATTGTTCACATTCTAAAGCATTTAAATTTGAAGCAACAATTACTGGAAATCTATTTGTGGAATCTAGAAATTCATACCTCAAGTGTCCAGGAAACTCCTTCAGTTCTAGCGCTGGAGTTGTTTGCTCATCATGCACCTCCTCAGCTTGCTCCAATGGACTTGATTTCAGTTCCTCCTTGTCAGTGATCAAGTCCTCTCGCCTCTTGCGACTGGATTGCTGATGTGTGAAGCACTTCCTCTTCTTGTTCGATTTGCTTGCTTAAGTAATCTTCAACTAATTCCTCGAAATCTTCGATCCAGAGACAACTTTCCTCTCGCTTGTCCTTGCAAAGGTCTTTCCATATGAAAGACTAGGGTATCGTCATTTATCCTCAAGGTTAACTTACCTTGAGCTACATCAATCAAAGCACACCCTATCCTCAAGAAAGGTCTTCCTAGGAGTAACTCGAACTCCCATAGCTTCTTCCATCTCTAATACCACAAAATCAACTGGAAAAATAAATGATCCCACTTTCACCAGTACATCTTCTATGATTCCCTCAGGCTTTCCTATGGACCGGTCTACAAACTTTAATGATATAGAAGTGGGCTTCATTCCTATTAACCCAAGCTGCTTGTAGAGGGCGAAGGAGATTAAATTAATGCTAGCCCCTAAATCACATAGGGCCTGCTGTTGTGGTGCATCTCCTATTACACACGGAAGAGTGAAACTACTTGGATCTTTATGCTTTGTGGGTAACTTCCTCTGAACCACATTGCTCACCTCATTAGTGACAGCAACAATCTCGTGGTCTCCATACGTCCTCTTCTTCATCATGAAGTCCTTCAAAACTTTCTTGCATCCGGGCATCTGTTCCGAGCTTCAATAAATGGAATATTGATTTCCAGCTTCTTGAATATCTGCAGAAGCGTTCATTCTCCTCTTCCATCTTTTGGTTCCTCATCCGCTGAGGAAATGGCATTGTAGGCCTCACTTCCTTTGGCCTTTGTTCTTCAACTGGTTGAACCTTAATTGGTTGCTGTTCTTGGTTAACTCCTAACTGTTTCTCTTCCTCAACAGCTCTTTCCTGATTTTCAGCTGCTAAAGGCTTAAGTTGTGCTTCTTGAATGACCTTCTTCTTAGGCTCCTCAGCTTCCTTTAACGCCTTACCACTCCTCAAAGTAATGGCTTTACAGCTTTCCTTTGGATTAACTTCAGTATCACTTGGAAAGGATTTGGAAGAAACTCCCTGGTTGGCATTTTATGCCACGCTCACCAATAGCTTCTCAATATTTTTAATCGAGCTCTCCATACTTCCTACTCTTTCCTTCAAATCTCCCATTTCTGTTTTAGTTGTCTCATCCTCAGTCTGATAATTTCTTTTCTGTTGTTGAGGGTGAGGCTGCTGTTGTTGCTTAAATCCTGGAGGTGGTTGCAAATAATTATCTGTAGCATATGGATTTTGCTTCATTCCTGGAGGGATATATTTATACTGATTTGCAGTGTCACCTCCTCTATTCTAATTCTGGTTAAAGGCATTTTTCTGGTAACCTTGGTTGGGATTTTGTTGCTGATAGCCTTGACCCTGATTCTGTTGGAAGAAGGGTTGCTTCTGATACATACCCTTTCCTCTAATAAAGTTTGCTTCTTCAGCTCCACTCCATGCTTGTTCAACTATTGGTGGGGCTTGCTGTGTTCCTCCTACCTTAAGAGCCGGTATTTCCATGCTTTTAGCTAAAACCCGTATTTGCTCTTGCATGTCATTAGAAGAGTTATCAACTGAAGCTATCTTCTCTTTTGGCCTTGAAGTTCGCACATTAGACCACTGCCAATCAGCCAAGGACAATCTCTCTAATAGTTCAGCTGCTACATCAGGTTCCAAATTCATTAGACATCCTCCCTGTACTTGTATTCACCTTATCTTGTGAGTGAGACCAAGACCAGGTGTAGAAAGATTCAATTTGAATCCATTGGGGTCTTCCATGGTCAGGCATCTTCTTATCAAATCTTTAAAGCGCTCCCAAGCCTCATGAAGAGTCTCCATCTCATCTTGCCTGAATCTGCTGATTTCCCCTCGAGCTGGATCACCTTGGAAGGAGGAAAGTATTTAGACATGAATTTAGTCTTGCATCTCCTCCCAAGTATTTATTGAACCTGCTGGTAAACTATTAAACCACCCAAGAGCTCTATCCCTTAAGGAGAAAGGGAAAAGCCTTAGCTTTATTGCCTCCTCCGACACATTGTTGAGCTTGATTGTGTCACACATCTGAAAGAATCTCATCAAGTGCTGATGTGGACCATCCACTACTGTTCCTCCAAATGCATTGTTGCTTACCATGTTGATCAATGCCGGTTCAACTCAAGAGTGTTTGCTTGGACTCTTGCTTGCCTAATCCCTGAATAGTGACCTGACATAGTTGGCCTTGCAAAATCCAAGAAAGTCCTGGGCCTAAATCTGTTACCATCTTCATCTGGGTATTGGCCATTATAATTGGCCCCTCCTTGTACACTGCCATCAGGTCTTGTATCCTCCATAATTTCAAGAATCGTATCCTCTAAGCCTTGCAGGTGCTTCTTCACTTCCTTTGCGACTTCTCTAGCTGCCCTACGACGATCTCTAATTATCCGTTCAGGTTCTGGATTAAATGGCACAAGTTCCCTTCGTCGCATACACAACTAGCAATACCTTAAAAACTTGGTGTATGTTCCTATAAAACAACAAGAACGCACCCAGCAACTCCGAACAATGCAAAATAAACAAATAAAGAACACAAAATAACAGAAAGTAAAAGACAAAATAAAACACCAAGATCAGAATTCAAACAATTTTACTCAATGTTGATTTTAAAAACTAGTTAACCGTACAATCACCGGCAACGGCGCCAATTTGACAGATGATTTTTAGCCTCCCTAAAAGAGTTTGCTAATGTCGTAAAATCTCTCTTCAAGATAATTATTTCCCTCGGTTTATACTAACGAATAGCAAGAAATAAGGGGCCGAACCCACAGGGATTAGCCTAGTTCTCTAGTTCTCAAATCAAAACACCCAATTACTCTTGTTCTATAAAATGTCTTGGCAAAAAGTTTTCTTTTTTAAACTAAAGATCTAATTTTTATTTGGTTTTCCGAATAAACAAAAAAAGCAAATTGATTTTAGGATTAAGATTCAAGGATTTAAGGTATCTAGGGTCACAATTTCACCTCCCTTTGTCGTTTTCTACCGATTTTAAGGTTTTTGAGATTACTTAATTGATAACATGCTATAACTAAACCAAGGTACTGCAATTGGTCATTGCCAGCCCTTCTAAGTCTGTCACTGAATGGTCATCACGACATCAACATGCAAAGCCTAATTATCATACTCATGACAGGATAATGGTCACACCAATCACAAATATGTTAAGAATCAAAGATCAGCCTCAGACTAAGGCTAAGAAAACCCAGGTGTACAACCCAGATATTAAAAGATAAGAATAGATTCATAAAACATGCAATCTCAATTAAATAAACCCAATATTTAATTATCAGTTTGACAACATAGGGGGCTACATTGCTCCCCTAGATAAAGGAAACTACTCACACATGTTCTTGGATAAACAATAAGAAATAAAGAACATCATCCTCAAGCAGGTGCAGCAAAACTCCAACTTTAGGTCTTCTCCAGCCGTCAGACCTCCTAGGATCGGCAGCTCCAAGATCAAAACCCTAGCCTCCAAAAACGTAAGCCTCTCTCTCTCTCTCTAAAAAAACGTGCCCCCCCTCTTAGTCCTCTCTAAAAGGGCTGCTGCCTCCTCTATTTATAGAGAAAACTGCTGCGCAATGAGTGCCCTAGCCGTCAGTAGTTGCCACTTATCAAAACGACGTAGTTTTGATAAGTAATTTCTATTTTTCTTCCAACTTGAGTACAACTCGAACCAAGCATAATTTGGACTAGGTGCTTTAGAGAAAAGTGTTTAAAATAATAAAACAAATCAATCGATGCAAAAATCCGGCTGCACGGCATATTGCACATCATATGGCCATATGACGTGCACCTCCAAATGGTCTGAAATTTTGCTCCAAGCTTCCTTGGAATGTGTAGAAGGCAGGGCTGTAATAAAATCCGTGCACGTGATAAGGGTCCATATGGCATGCACCCATATTTTGCCTCCTCAAGCTGCCCAATTTTACCACAAGTTCCTTCTTTGGTAAATGAAGTGATTTGGCTGATGTCCATGAAATGAAATTGCCTAAAAACCTGCCAAAACAGCTCAAAAACACATATATATAGGCCAAGCAGTCTTCCTAGGGTGTTAGAGCAAATATCTAAGAAATATGGATGAATTAAGCTCTAATCATGCTCTTTAATACGCTGAATCTGCACTAGAATAACGGCATAAATGCACGTTATCAGACATCTAGCGTGGGAGCGTGAAGGATCCTTGAGGTAGGGGTTTTGTTCCTCCTTGAAACTATTCTAGGGTTTTGGCCTTGTGATAGGCAGTCTGTTGTATATTCTGGATATATATATATATATATATATATATATATATATATATATGTAAATCCATATAGGTGTGATCTCCTATATGGATGTTGGCCTTCAATGGCATATTTGCGTGGATATTTGTATATATACCCGTGAGGCTGGGGATTACGCATGCTAAGTGTTTGTTTTTATGACTGTGTGGCTATGTATGCTAAGTGTTCGATTTTATGTCTGTGTGACTAAGTTTGAGAGCCTGTGAATGTGTGCACGATATGTGTTCGATGTTATGGCTGTGAGACTGTGCAAATCATGTGTTTGATGTTATGCCTGTGTGGCTTTGTGTGTTGTGTGTTTTGTGTTTATTGGTTGATAACTGCAATATTTGTCATTAAATTTGCATATAATTTATGGACTTTAATTTAATATTTTGTTGAATTAATGCATTTTTATAATATATTTCCCCAATTTCAATTATTTACTGTTTTAATCACTCTTATAGATTTAATATTAATTTTCGTGTTTTTTTAATGCTAAATTGATTATTCTAATTTTAATATTAATTCTTTGGGATTAATTGATTATTTTAATCATAGTATTATTTTTCTTGGGCTTAATTTGAGTTAATTGATTATTTATTTATTTATATATTTGTAATTGTAATATATTATTAGTGCTTTGTGTTTTATTATTATTATTGTTTGTATTTGCAGCATTTTGGAAAGAAAGTTGGGCTGGCGTGAGTGCAAAGAAAGAAAAGTGAAAAACAAAAAAAGGAAAGAAAGGGAGGCGACATGATGTATGCATGCAAAGAAAGACAAAAAAAAAATGGCAACCGCAAGAAGAGCCCTCCATAAAATCCAACAGTGCGACCTGTCTCTCTAACCCTTGAAGCGCATCCTCCATCACCTACGCCCATCACCTTCGCACCAGTCACCATCCATCTTTTCCTCCATCTCTCCTCCACGCCAGCATCTTCACCCATTCGCAGATCCATCGCAGGCTCGTCCTCTCGCCCAGTGCTAGGTCTTCACGCCCAGCCGTCTTCGTCCAGCGCAACACACATCATCTCCATTACTCCTGCACGTCCGAAGATGGCATCCATCGTCGATCGCTGTGCTTCCATCTCCCGCCCGCCAAAGATCAAGCCATCATTCCTCCATCACGTGCAATCAAAGCAGGAATTAAACAAAGATAAGACGGCGAATATTGGAGATTTGGATCGAGTTCAAGACCGGATATTTAATTCTCTGCAGCCTATTTATCTTAATTTTGTTTTAATTCTCTTGTGTTAATTTTTTCCAAGCATGCATTTGTGATTTTTCAACCTATGGCGGGGTAAGTATTTTGTAATCGGTTTAGCGCAAAGACTTTGGATACTTGTTTTGAATCCATGTTTTAACATTTAATTTGGTATTTTATGTGCTATGATTTAATTCTCTGTCTCTTTGATTTGTTGATTTAATATCTCGGTTGAGTGTTGATTTAGCAATTCATCGTGCGTTATTATTCTATCTGAGTGGGAAGATTTGTTTCGTAAGGAACGGGCAGTCTTTCGAGAATTAATTCATAATTATTCTGGTTGAAATAAATTCATAATTTGATTGTATTCATGGTGTCTTGATGCATTTGAATTATGAGGCCATAATTTATCTAATTAATCTTTTGGGATAGTGATAAACAACATTCAGGTGTGAAGTTAAACCGGTTACATCTTTGATTAATTGAATTTTCTTAGTTAAAAATCTTTGCTTTAATTAGTTTTCATTCAATCAAAAATCCCTCAATTTTCCATTTATTCTTTTTCATTAGTTTTTGTTTAACAAGTAATTAAATAAGTTGAATTGAATTTTATAAGTCCTCCGGTAGATAACGATCTAGGTTAAGCCACTAGCTATACTTAGTTTAAATTTTATTTGGAGTGCATGTGTGACAAACGCCCTTTTCAAATTGGCGCCGTTGCCGGGGAGGCATTAAATTTGATTGAATTTATTTTCTTGTTTGTTTTATTATTTGTCTTGTTTTTAATTTATTTAGTATTTTGTTCGGACTTACCCGGTAGTTTCTTGTTTTTGTTTTTGCAGGTTTCCTTTTTATTTTATTTTATTTTATTTATTTATTTTATTAAAAAAAGATCAAAAAAAAAGTTTCCATTTTTCTACAGTTTCCTTTTTTGCAGGTTTCCTTTTCTAACAAGTTTTCTGTTTTGTTTTATTTCCTTTTTTCTCATAGTTTTATTTTTTTGCAGGTTTTTCTTTTTATTTTATTTTATTTTATTTTATTTTCTCTTCTCTTCCTCGTAATTTCCTTTTTGCAGTTTTATGACACGATCCACTTCAGGGGAACTACTAAATTTGGATCCAGAGGTTGAGCGAAACTTGAGGACTCGTCTTCGACATACTCAAGTAAAGGAAGAAAGCCCCTCACCAACAATGGCAGGGCACAATGGAGAATACAGCCGCACCATCCGAGAGTTGGCAAGACTAGACATCAACTACCAACCGACGTGTATTGCCTACCCACTTTGGAGACCGACTTCGAGCTCAGATCTGGTCTTATACATCTTCTTCCCAAGTTTCATGGGCTATCCTGGAGAAGACCCACACAAGCATCTTAAGGAGTTCAATGTGGTCCGCTCAACCATGAAGCCTCACAATGTTCCAGAAGATCAGATCAAGTTGAGAGCTTTTCCATTCTCACTTGATGGAGCCGCAAAAGACTGGGTCAGACATTTGCAACCAAAAGATGTCACATGTTGGAACGAGTTGAAGAAATTGTTCTTGAATCGATTCTTCCCAGCATCGAGGACCACAGCGATCCGGAAGGAGATCTCAGGCATCAAACAGGGACATAGCGAGACAATGTACGAGTATTGGGAGCGCTTCAATAAGTTGGTTGCTAGTTGTCCACATCACCAAATTAGCGACCAACTCCTCATCCAAGACTTCTATGAGGGTCTCACATCTATGGAGAGGAGCATGGTGGATGCAACTCAGGAGGAGCCATAGTTGATAAAACACCAGTGGATGCAAGAGCTCTCATTGATAAGATGGCACAGAATACGCAGCAATTTAGAGATCGAGCATTGTCTACACAGCGAGGAGTCCACCATGTGAGCCCCAGCACACAGCCTAGTCTTGAGGCACACAAGCTTGATGAGATCTCTACTATGATAAGGTAGATGGCCATAGCCTTACCAGCCCTCGCTAATCCTGCGAAAGTTTGTGGAATTTGCACCGCCACTGATCACCCTACTAATGCATGTCCACAACTCCAGGAGACAGAAGAGTGCAATGGCATCTTTCCAGGTTGCCCATATGAGCAAAGCCGAACACCCCCCCCCCCCCCCTTAGTAGAAATATGATCCATTCTCACAGACATATAATCCAGGGTGGAGAGATTATCCCAATCTTCGCTATGGGACAGGGCAACCCCAGAGAGCTCCATATCCTCAAAATTTTCAGAAGATGCCCGAGGGGCCAACATCAAATGGTCAACAGCAAGCTCATACTCAACAAAAGGCAGAACTAGATAACTTTAATCTCCTTCAGCAGATTGTGCTCAACCAACAGAATGAGTTGAAGGAACTCAAGATGCAAATAAGTCAGATGGCCACTGCTGTACATGAGATCACTAGTCAGCAGCAGAATACACATCCCTCTCAGATTACTCCCAATCCTAAGGGGAATGTCAGTTCTATCACTTTGAGAAGTGGCAAGCAAACTGGAGGTCCACAGGTTCCATCTACTCCACCAGGATTTGCCACCCCCTACCTTAACCACTGAGGAACCAGAGAGCAAGGAAAAAGAGCTAAAGAAGGAGAAGGAGACTACCTTAAGACCTCTTCCATTCCCATATAAGGCTATTCAAAACAAGAAGATGATAGATGAGGCAATTCAACAGGAGGTTCTGGATATATTTAAAAGGGTGGAGATCAACATTCCACTCTTGGAGGCCATCAAGATGAATTAATCAAATAATAAAGCATCAAAATTTTAGTTGCGCAAAATATATATCCATACTAGACAACTTAACTCTAACTATTCAAGATTCTCAATCATTATTCAAATATTGCACAATCAAATAAACTCAAATGGAACTAATCATTAGTGCTCAAGGATTTACCAAAAATTCAAGTGTCAATCAAGTTCAAGACTAAAAACATGCAGCCTATAAATAAAAATAAAGCACACAAAAACAAAAGAAAATCTTTGTGGTTTTTTTTAAAAATAAATAAATAACTAAATAAACTAAATAAAAACACAATAACAAGCAAAAATAAACTAATGAAAAACACACAAAAATTATTTAATATTTATTATAACTAAACTAAGCTAGGTGTTCCCTCCCCTACACTTAAATGTTGTATTATCCTCAATGTAACCCAAAAATAGAAGCTATGGACATGGAATGCAATTCTAAAAGTGAACAATGAACAATAAATGAGAAGGAAAGAAACAACCTGATAGGCTCAAAGAATGACAGGGTCGTACAATTGGATAGAATCCAACGTAGGTAGAGGATAAGCCCCATAGAAGTGCTTGAGCCGATGTCCGTTGACCGTGTAGTTATGTCCTGATTCTTCCTGAATGATCTCCACTGCACCATATGGAAAGACATGAACTACAGTATAGGGGCCAGTCCATCTCGTCCTCAGCTTACTAGGCATAAGCTTCAATCTCGAAGTATAAAGAAGAACACGCTCGCCTTCTTCGAACTCCCTCTTGTGAATTATCTTGCCATGGGCAGCTTTGGACTTTTCCTTGTAGAGCCTTGCATTATCATAAGAATCCAAATGAAGCTCCTCAAGCTCCTGAAGTTGAAGTTTCCTTTGCTCCCCTGCTTGGGCCAAGTCTAGGTTTGAAGCTTTGACTGCCTAATATGCTCGATGCTCCACCTCTACGGGAAGATGACAAGACTTCCCATAGACTAATCGAAATGGGGACATGTCAATGGGAGTCTTGTATGCTGTTCGATAGGCCCAAAGTGCATCATCAAGGCGTTGGCTCCAATCCTTCCTTTTAGGCTGAACAGTCTTCTCCAAGATTTACTTCAACTCTCGATTGGACACCTCTGCTTGGCCATTTGTTTGGGGATGGTATGGTGTCGATGTCTTGTGTGTCACCCCATACTTCTGAAGTAGTGCTCGAAAGTGCCTGTTGCAAAAGTGAGTCCCTTGATCGCTAATGATCGCTTTAGGAATGCCAAACCTACAAAAGATGTTAGTTTTCACAAAATCCACAATAACTTTTGAATCGTCAGTTCTCGTGGCTTTTGCCTCCACCCACTTACTCACATAATCCACAGCAACCAATATATACAAATAACCAAAAGAATTAGGAAAAGGACCCATGAAATCAATACCCCAAGCATCAAAAAGTTCACAAAATATCATAGGCTGTTGAGGAATCTCATGTTTCCTAGATATATTACTAGTATGTTGGCAATGATCACATGCTTTACAAAACTCATAAGCATCATGAAACAAAGTGGGCCAATACATACCAGAGTCTAATACCTTCCTAGCTGTGCGCTGTGAGCCGAAATGTCCTCAACAAGCAAGTGTGTGGCAGAATTTCAAAATAGATGAGATCTCATGGCTGGGGACACATCGTCGTATAATCTGGTCACTGCCAATCCGCTAAAGATAGGGATCTGTTGGGATAGTGCTATATAAAGCAATGTGTAATCCTAATAATGTAAAGACTATTTCTGATTAATTGAAATATATTTTGTTTAAATATTTATTAGATTGCATTATTCTGCTTTCTTATGTGGCTGAGCATCATAACATCCCATTACTTATCAAAGTCTATTACTGGGTATGTGTGTAACACATACAATAGATCCACTAATTAGACCAAGTAAAAATTGGTTCACAATCGGTGAATGGAGTTTGGGATGCTCTGTTCTGATAAGATTGTGGTGCGGACTATTTCCATAGTGGGAGTGATCTAATCTAGGATCATTGTAAAGAGTTTACAAATAGTAGTGCCAGTATGTAATTATACATATTGAACAGGACCATGATAGAATAAGTTCTTCAACTAATATCCGTTGCATTGTATGAAGAACTTTATATTTTATTGCTAGATGACTGATTTATGGATTAATCTTAATCCAGACCGTTTGATTAATTCATGTCTATAATTTATGTCTTTTGACTTATTAATGAGTGAGAGGCTTAATGCTTCAAATACCTCGATATCTTGGAGATATAATATTATAGATAGTGGGAGCGTCAAGTCAGGTGCATGGAATCCACTGCATCGTTATACGAAGAGTAATGATATTCCCATGTTGTTTAATTCGGGATTCTTGGGTGAATCAAGCGCTTGTAATTATATTAGATATAATTTATTATAAATCCTAATTCATGATTGGATCATGAATAGGTCGCCCATTAGAGAATTAATGGTAACACATGGATAAAAATATAATTAGAGAGGTTGAACGGAATCTATTGATACCTGTCTCTAATTATGAATATCATAGTGGAGGATCATATCACATGGCAATCAGTTATATCGATGGACAAATAATTTATTATGGATTCTTGTAATCATATCTGCTTGATCTTAGAGTGCAGTTTTAGTCCCTGATCGTGGCTCGGACTAAAACTAATAAATAATGATTTAATTGATTAATGAGATTAATTAATTAAATATTATTTATTGGAGCTTCGATTAAGTGGGTCCATTTGGTCCCTCTTGCTAGCACCGTTTATTCTTGTATGGAGTAATTGGATCGTTGTGAGTTAATTCTCTGGTTGTGCTTAAGAGCTAATTAATTAACGTGTGCTAATATATATTTAAGAGTTAAATATATATCACATGATTATTTATTTAATTAGATTAAATAAATAATAATAAATATTTTATCCATTTAATGTGATTAAATGAATAAATATATTATTTATTTATTTGATAAATAAATAATATTATATATTTATTTAATTAGTTTGTTGCGTAATAATTATATTATTTAAATAGTTTAAATAATATGTATTATTATCATTTAACTAAAGGGGCGTATGCGTAATAGCACAGGAGTAACCCTAGGTCTATAAATAGATGCATAGCCTCCTAGGTTAAAGGGTGTGCGTGTGCAATCATTGACAGCCAAAAAGAGAGAGAGAGAGAGAGACAGGTGACGGCCAACCCTAGCAGAGGTGGTGTTCCTGTTCTTTGATCCAAGGGTGCCACAGCCCTGTACTCCTTGAGAAGGTGAATAGCAGAGAAGGCTATTTGGTGGTTGAATCCAGGAGACTGCGAGGACGATCAAAGGCAGATCGTGAGTTCGTTCTTGGAGGGAAAAGAAGAGGGTTCTAGCTTTACCGTTCTTCAGGTTGGTTTCTTCTTTTCTCTCTTTGCAAAATTAAACGAATTGATTCATGTTTAGATCCTGGCTTGTTTGTTTGCTTGGAATAAAATTTTTAAAATTCGTTTCATTGCGGTTAATCGTTAACCCCATTCCAAAGATTCCAACAATTGGTATCGAGCTTTAAACATGTTAATCAATTTGTTTAATTTGGCCCTGGATGTATGAATAGAAGTAGCGGCACTCTAGGGTTCATATGTTTATACATGAGATGTATGTTACAGTGGTGTATGGATTTATATATTTTGTTCATGTGATGAAAGATTTAATATATATTAATTGTGATGGTTTGCCGGCCTTGGGATCTTAGTTTTGGTTGTATTTACATGAGATGTAATTTGCTAGAGGGGCGGTCTATTATCACTGTGTTTCCCTGCTAGTTTCTTTATTTTATTTTTTAGCATCTTGTAAGCCATAATTGGCATAGAAATATTTTATGTAATATTCATGAGCCTGGAATAAAAGTGGATGACGAGTCGCCGAGCCAAGTAGACGCAACCTTCCACCTAGTCTCTCACAAGCGATCCGGTGGTGGAGGAGTCCCATGCGGCGGCGGGTATTCTCCAGACCGATTTACTTTCTTGATTTTTAATACTCTAAAGTTTATTCTATATTGATGGAATAATATTTAGAAATTATAGAAAGTTGACATAATTAATTTTGAAAGATTAGATCTTTCTATAATTAGTTATATCAATTTTAAATAAAAAATAATTCTATAATTGGATAACTGTTATTCATAATTGAATTATTTAAATATTTAAGTGAGAGAAAATTTTAATGGATAATTGTTATCTATTAAATTTTATTCTATATTGATAGAATAATTTTTGGAAATAAAAATATTGACATAGTTAATTTTGGAAGATTGGATCTTTCTATAATTATCTATATTAGTCTTAAATGAAAAATAATTTTATAATTGGATAATTGTTATCCATAATTAAATTATTTTAATTTTAAGTAAGAGATAATTTTAATGAATAATTGTTATCTATTAAAATTATTCAGTCGCTTGCAAGATGAAGACAATGAAGATCAACCAGAAAGATGAAGATAAAGAGCCTGCAAGAGTGTCTTGTTTTTTGCTTTATTTTTCTTCATAGGATGGATCCCTTGGTATTACGGCCGTAGTTTATTTAATGTTTGTTTTATAAATTGCACATCACATGAACACATTACATATATAATTAGGAGTGCCGTCTACATATTATTTTTCATGCATCATATTTTATTTAAGAGTTAAATAATATATATATATATATTAAAACCCAATTTGTAAAATATTGAGTGTGAGAGGGTTTTATTGGGAATAAGACCCATGGTCTCCATTATTAAATAACTAAGGTATATGTCTTAATGTATCTCCGAAGAGATTTTATGGACTATGCTCAAGTTATTTTCCTAAAAGGATAGTTTACTTATTATTTAAACCAGCTGATTGACACCTCGCCAAAGCTAGGCAATTCAAAAGGTTTAGGTAATAAGACACGAAATAATGGTTATACACTCAACACGATCTCTTGCATTAATCTTCCAAAGAGGCGCTGTGCAAGGGATGTGGACCAAATATAAACGAAAATTGAATTGGTTGAATATGCGATATTTAGGAAAGCCAAATCAATTGGGAGGGTCCCGACAAAGTAAAGAAAAAGTTTATTCTCCCAAAGGAGGTTTATTGATTCTGGATATTTTGTTATTCGTAGTAAGAGTATTGATTTAGGGTTTTATTAATACTTGTGCATTCATGCATTCATTAATGTATATGCATTTTACTAAATTTAGTTATGATGTATGCCATTCTAAAACATTTTATATTTTATATTTTCAGAAAATGTCTTTTAACCCACTAGCCGTTTTATTGAGCCAAAATAAATTGACCGGTGAAAATTTCAATGATTGGAAGCGTAATCTGAATATTGTGTTAATTGCTGAAAAGCACAAGCTTGTGCTATCAGAGCCTTGTCCACCTGAACCTCCGGCTAATGCTTCGAAAACTGCAAAGGATGCCTATGATAAGTGGATTGCGTCCGATGATATGACTCGTTGTTACATGTTGGCATCCATGTCCAATGTGTTGCAACAACAACATCAAGGGATGCGAACTGCCAAGGATATCATGGATTCTTTACAGGCTATGTTTGGGGAGATCTCAATTCGTGCGCGGTTTGAGGCCGTGAGAGCTATTATGAATAGTCGCATGAAAGTGGGAACTCCTATTAGGGATCATCTCTTAGAGATCATGGCTCATTTTAATGAGGCTGAGATCCATGGAGCTAGTATAGATCAACGACTCAAGTTGGTATGATACTAGAGACTCTCCCTGATAGCTTCATTTCTTTTAAGACTAATTATGTCTTGAATAAAATGGATCTAAACTTCACCACTCTTATGACTGAATTACAAACCTATGAGGGAATGATTAAGTCTAAGAAAGGTGAGGTGAACATGGTTGTTGCTGGTTCTTCTCTTAAGAAGAAGAAGAAGTTAAGTGACAAGAAAAAGGCATTTTTTAAAAGCCAAGAGGAAGGTGAACAAGAAAAAGAAGACTCCTAAAGCTGGAAAGTGTTTCCATTGCGGCAAAGAAGGGCACTGGAAGAGGAACTGTAAAGTGTACCTCCAAACAGTGAAGCCAAAGGAAGGTATTGTACTTGTCCTTGAAACTGGTATAGTGGAAAAATCAAATAATCTTTGGATTATAGATTCTGGTGCCACTAATAATGTTTGTACTTCTTTGCGGGGACTTCAGGTCCAAAGGCAAATTTTTAAGGAAGGGGAATTCATTTTTAGAGTTGGCACTGGGGATTCGGTTTCAAGAATGGCAAGGGGAGTGCTAAAGTTATATTTTAGAAATAAATTTATTTTGTTAAAGGATTGTTTTTATGTACCTGAGTTGAACAGGAATTTGATTTCGCTTTCTTCTTTGGTTGAACATGGTTATTCTATTCGTTTTCTTGAAAATGTTTCAGTTTATAAGAATAATATTTTGATATGTTCTGGTATAAAGGAAAACAATCTTTACAAAATTAATCCTAGCATTCATACATTGTTGAACACTGAAATAATTGATGATGAACCCATTCCAAAACGAGTTAAGTTAGATACAAATGAAACATATCTATGGCACGTGAGACTTGGACATATTAACCAAACTAGGATTCAAAGGTTAGTAAAGGATGGACTTCTGAATGGTTTAGAGGTTACTCCTTTACCCACATGTGAATCATGTTTGGAGGGTAAAATGACCAAGAGGTCTTTTCCTTCGAAAGGACATCGTGTTAATGATCTCCTAGAGCTAGTACATACGATGTTTGTGGACCATTTAATGTACAAGCAAGAGGAGGTTATGAGTATTTCGTCACTTTTATTGACGATTTCTCTAGATATGGATATGTTTACCTAATACACCGTAAGTCAGAGACTTTTGAAAAGTTCAAAGAATTTCGGACTGAGACGGAAAAGCAATTAGGTAAATCTATCAAGATGCTTCGATCAGATCGAGGTGGAGAGTACCTAGATAATGAGTTTAGGTCATATCTAACTGATAATGGGATATTGTCTCAACTCTCTCGCACTGGCACACCACAACAAAATGGTGTTGCAGAGAGGAGGAATAGGACAATGCTTGACATGATGAGATCAATGTTAAGTAGTTCATCATTGCCCAAATCGTTTTGGGGGGTATGCACTACAAACGTCTGTTTATTTGATAAACAGGGTACCTTCTAAATCCATACCTAAGACACCATTCGAATTATGGACAGGTCGTAAACCAAGTTTAAGGCATATCCGAATTTGGGGGTGTAGGGCTCATGTCAAAAGGGCTAAGGTGGATAAGTTGGATGCACGCACTGAGTTGTGCATTTTTGTAGGATATCCAAAAGAAACGAAAGGTGGTTTATTTTATAGTCAGAAAGATAATAAAGTATTTGTATCGACAAATGCTAAATATCTTGAAGATGACCATATTAAAAATCACAAACCAGATCATCGAATAGAGTTGGATGAGATACCAGTTGATGAGATCAGTGGCCCAACTCAGGATCAACATGATGAGATCATTATTGATCAACCAATCATAAGAAATGAGACCACAACATTGGAACAACATCCAGTTACTTTGCGTCGTAGTGGGAGGGTTGTTAGACAACCGGACCATTACATGGGAGTTGGAGATGCTCTGGTAGCTATCTCTGATGATCATAAAGATGATCCCTTGACCCTGAGTGATGCACTGAATGATGTAGATTCCAAAGCATGGCAACAAGCAATGGATGCTGAAATGAATTCAATGTATTCAAACCAAGTTTGGGAACTTGTGGATTTGCCCAAAGGGGTGAAACCAATTGGATGCAAATGGATTTATAAAAGGAAAAGAGGCGCGGATGGAAAAGTAGAGACTTTTAAAGCTAGGCTAGTAGCCAAGGGCTACACCCAGAAAGAAGGTATCGATTATGAGGAAACCTTCTCTCCTGGTTGCCATGCTCAAATCCATTCGCATCCTCCTGTCTATAGCCGCACATCTCGATTATGAGATTTGGCAAATGGACGTGAAAACGGCATTCTTGAATGGTCGTTTGGAGGAGAGTATCTATATGATACGGCCTGAAGGATTCATTGCTAAAGGGTAACAACATAAAGTATGCAAGTTGCAGAGATCCATTTATGGACTCAAACAAGCCTCTAGGTCTTGGAACATTAGATTTGACGAGGTGGTCAAATCATTTGATTTCAAGCGAGCATAGACGAGCCATGCGTCTACAAGCAAGATAAAGGATGGAAATGTGGTCTTTCTTATTCTTTATGTTGATGATATTCTTATCATTGGGAATGATATAGTATCATTGGAATCGGTCAAATAGTGGTTGACTAAACAATTCCAGATGAAAGACTTGGGAGAAGCAAGCTATGTTCTTGGAATCCGTATTTACCGTGATAGGAAGAACAAGATGTTAGCATTATCCCAAGCCTCGTACATAGATAAAATACTTGAGAAGTATTGTATGCAAAATTCCAAAAAGGGTCAACAACCCATGAGAAATGGAATTACGTTGTCTAAGGAAATGTCTCCTAAGACACAAGCAGAGATCGATAAGATGCGAAAGATACCCTATGCTTCAAAGCGTTGGTAGTCTAATGTATGCTATGTTATGTATGAGACCGGATATTTGTTATGCGGTGGGAATTGTTAGTAGATATCAATCGAATCCGGGAATCAAACATTGGGAATCGTTAAGCATATTCTTAAGTATCTTCGGAGAACTAGGAATTACATGCTCGTGTATTCAGGGTCGATTTGACGCCTGTGGGATACACTGATTCTGATTTTCAATCAGATCCAGATTCGAGGAAATCAACCTCTGGCTCTGTGTTCACTTTGAATGGTGGAGCTATAGTTTGGAGGAGTGTGAAACAATCTTGTGTTTCGACTCTACTATGGAAGCCGAATATGTGGCGGCTTCGGAAGCCATCAAAGAGGTCGTATGGCTCCGTAACTTCTTAAGGGATTTAGAGGTTATCCTCGACCTTGAGCAACCCATGACCATTTATTGTGACAATAGTGGTGCGGTTGCAAATAGTAAGGAACCAAGAAGCCATCAAAGGGGAAAACACATTGAACGGAAGTTTCACCTCATCGAGAGACATTGTGGAGCGCGGTGACGTGTCGGTATGCAAGATAGCATCGGAGGACAACCCTGCTGATCCTTTTACAAAGACTCTTCCTTCTAGAGTTTTTGATGGACACCTTGAGAGGTTGGGAATTCGGGATATGACACAGTTGCTTTAATGCAAGTGGGAGATTGTTGGGATAGTGCTATATAAAGCAATGTGTAATCCTAATAATGTAAAGACTATTTCTGATTAATTGAAATATATTTTGTTTAAATATTTATTAGATTGCATTATTCTGCTTTCTTATGTGGCTGAGCATCATAACATCCCATTACTTATCAAAGTCTATTACTGGGTATGTGTGTAACACATACAATAGATCCACTAATTAGACCAAGTAAAAATTGGTTCACAATCGGTGAATGGAGTTTGGGATGCTCTGTTCTGATAAGATTGTGGTGCGGACTATTTCCATAGTGGGAGTGATCTAATCTAGGATCATTGTAAAGAGTTTACAAATAGTAGTGCCAGTATGTAATTATACATATTGAACAGGACCATGATAGAATAAGTTCTTCAACTAATATCCGTTGCATTGTATGAAGAACTTTATATTTTATCGCTAGATGACTGATTTATGGATTAATCTTAATCCAGACCGTTTGATTAACTCATGTCTATAATTTATGTCTTTTGACTTATTAATGAGTGAGAGGCTTAATGCTTCAAATACCTCGATATCTTGGAGATATAATATTATAGATAGTGGGAGCGTCAAGTCAGGTGCATGGAATCCACCGGATCGTTATACGAAGAGTAATGATATTCCCATGTTGTTTAATTCGGGATTCTTGGGTGAATCAAGCGCTTGTAATTATATTAGATATAATTTATTATAAATCCTAATTCATGATTGGATCATGAATAGGTCGCCCATTAGAGAATTAATGGTAACACATGGATAAAAATATAATTAGAGAGGTTGAACGGAATCTATTGATACTTGTCTCTAATTATGAATATCATAGTGGAGGATCATATCACATGGCAATCAGTTATATCGATGGACAAATAATTTATTATGGATTCTTGTAATCATATCTCGCTTGATCTTAGAGTGCGCTTTTAGTCCCTGATCGTGGCTCGGACTAAAACTAATAAATAATGATTTAATTGATTAATGAGATTAATTAATTAAATATTATTTATTGGAGCTTCGATTAAGTGGGTCCATTTGGTCCCTCTTGCTAGCACCGTTTATTCTTGTATAGAGTCCTGGATCGTTGTGAGTTAATTCTCCTGGTTGTGCTTAAGAGCTAATTAATTAACGTGTGCTAATATATATTTAAGAGTTAAATATATATCACATGATTATTTATTTAATTAGATTAAATAAATAATAATAAATATTTTATCCATTTAATGTGATTAAATGAATAAATATATTATTTATTTATTTGATAAATAAATAATATTATATATTTATTTAATTAGTTTGTTGCGTAATAATTATATTATTTAAATAGTTTAAATAATATGTATTATTATCATTTAACTAAAGGGGCGTATGCGTAATAGCACAGGAGTAACCCTAGGTCTATAAATAGATGCATAGCCTCCTAGGTTAAAGGGTGTGCGTGTGCAATCATTGACAGCCAAAAAGAGAGAGAGAGAGAGAGACAGGTGACGGCCAACCCTAGCAGAGGTGGTGTTCCTGTTCTTTGATCCAAGGGTGCCACGACCAGTACTCCTTGAGAAGGTGAATAGCAGAGAAGGCTATTTGGTGGTTGAATCCAGGAGACTGCGAGGACGATCAAAGGCAGATCGTGAGTTCGTTCTTGGAGGGAAAAGAAGAGGGTTCTAGCTTTACCGTTCTTCAGGTTGGTTTCTTCTTTTCTCTCTTTGCAAAATTAAACGAATTGATTCATGTTTAGATCCTGCTGTTTGTTTGCTGGAATAAAATTTTTAAAATTCGTTTCCGCTGCGGTTAATCATTAACCCCATTCCAGTATTTCAACAGGATCATCCCAAAAATAGTGCCTCACTTCACTCTTCAACTTCGTTACTTGGTGCTTCCTATAATGATCAGGAATTTTAGAAGCCACTAAGTAGTTCACCAAATCAGCATACCATGGACGGGTAGAAGTGACTGCATGTAGGTGCTCATCTGGAAAGGTGTCTCTCAACCCCAAGGAAGTGATGTCCTCTAATAGGTGGGGAAGTCGGCTCATGTGATCGGCAACTAGATTTTCAGAACCCTTCTTATCTTTGATCTCTATGTCAAACTCTTGAAGAAGCAACATCCATCGAATAAGTCGTGGCTTGGCATCTAGCTTTTTCAATAGGTACCTCGGGGCCGCATAATCAGAAAAGACAACAACTTTCGATCCCAAGAGATAGAAACGAAATTTTTCTAAGGCAAAGATGACTGCAAGGAACTCCTTCTCGGTAGTAGTGTAGTGACACTGAGCTGCATCTAGGGTCCTCGAGGCATAGGCAATGACATGTGGAACTCTATCCACCCTCTGTGAAAGAACAGCTCCCACAGCAAAATTGGAAGCATCACACATAAGCTCAAATGGATGGTCCCACTTTGGTGGTTGAATGATCGGTGGGGTGGTCAGCCGCTTCTTCAAGTCATCAAAAGCTAACCTGCATGAATCATTAAAAACAAAAGATTTTTCTTTCTGCAATAGTTGTGACAATGGGTGCGCAATCTTGCTGAAGTCCCTGATGAAGTGCCTGTAAAAACTTGCATGTCCTAGGAAAGAACTGTTGGACCCCATTTTGTCCGGGTTGGACATACTAACCCCATTTGATATACCTTTCTGCCCATGCCATATACCTTGTTGAACAGGTCCACAATGATCCCATACTTCCAAGGAATGGTTTGGAATTGATGTTAACCCCAATTTGCACGAGATGGATACAATTGACACGGACGGGGGAGTCCAAAATTAATGACTTCTGCTACAAGTCCTTGAAGAGCCCCAAGACCAACACCAGGTGATAGAGGATGAAAATTGGAGATTAACGCACTTGACCGAGCTCAAATCGGACTTAAAATGAAGAAGTTATGGCCAAAACAACTTTCGTTGGAAAAAGTCAAACTTGCCAAAAGACGGTCAATGCCCCTGGTCAAACTGCCCGAAAAAGTGATCATGCGAAACTCTCCAAAATGTCTATGTAGGCGAATACGGGTCTTCCCAAACAATCCCTAAAAGGTCGTCCATTTTTGCATTACGGGTAAGGATAAAAAGGTAATTAAAAGTTTAACAAAAAAAAACTTCGGGGTTGACCGTTGACCGTTGACCGTTGACCTGCCGACACTTCGACCCATTGACCTTCGAAGCCTCGAAGCCTCGAAGCCCCGAAGCATCGAAGCCTCGAAGCCCCGAAGCCTCGAAGCCTCGAAGCCTCGAAGCATCGAAGCCTCGAAGCATCGAAGCCTCGAAGGCTCGAAGCCTCGAAGCCCCGCTGTCGACACTCCGACCTACGACTCGCCCCTTCGGACTTTCAAACCCTATGAAGATGCGAAGCCTCGGAACTTACGACGCCTTGACCTACGACGCCTTCGACTCGTGACTTACGATGCCTTGACCTGCGACGCCTTTAAGCCTTTGACCCGTTGACCGTTGACCTTCGACCTGCCGACACTTCGACCCGTTGACCGTTGACTTTCGACCCACCGAAATTTTGACCCACCGAAACTTCGACCTGCCGACACTTCGATCCTCTGACCCCTTGACCTTCGCTGTTTGGCCCCTCTTGCTGGCTGCTCACGGGATGTGTTTTATTTGCTGGCAAAGATGCTTTTCAACGACCTGTCAGTCACATGTGCTAAAATACAAATGTAAAAAGGCAATCACGAGCTGCAGGTGGCCAGACCACCCAACAACGCACAAGACCCGGACGAAAACAAGGGAATCAATAAATATAGCATTTAATGCTGCAATTAATGACAGTGCAGCCAAATTTCTGCCAGCCCTTTAAAATGCATTCTTCATCCCTGCGCAGGAGGAGAGACCCCTCATCTTTGATGAAAACCTGTTACGATTTTTTTTCATACCTAGCTCCCTGATAAAAAAAAAGAGAAAGAGTTCAGCTCCCAGAAAAAACGCCCAGATTACGCCCAAAGAGAAAAACACCCAGATTTTCGCCCTTTTCCAAAATCAAAAACAAGCTACCCAGATTTTCTCCTTCCCTTTCAAGCTTCTTTTTCAAACATAAAAAAAAAAGGTCTCCCAGATTCTCTCTTTCTCTTTTACGAGTTTTCTTGCCCAAAGCAATAAAAAACTCTACCATTTTCAAATCCCTCTCACGTTTTTCTGCCCAAAACCCCAAATAAAAACCCTCTCATCGTCTTGAAGAAGCAACATCCATCGAATAAGTCGTGGCTTGGCATCTAGCTTCTTCAATAGGTACCTCAGGGCCGCATAATCAGAAAAGACAACAACTTTCGATCCCAAGAGATAGAAACGAAATTTTTCTAAGGCAAAGATGACTGCAAGGAACTCCTTCTCGGTAGTAGTGTAGTGACACTGAGCTGCATCTAGGGTCCTCGAGGCATAGGCAATGACATGTGGAACTCTATCCACCCTCTGTGAAAGAATAGCTCCCACAGCAAAATTAGAAGCATCACACATAAGCTCAAATGGATGGTCCCACTTTGGTGGTTGAATGATCGGTGGGGTGGTCAGCGCTTCTTCAAGTCATCAAAAGCTAACCTGCATGAATCATTAAAAACAAAAGATTTTTCTTTCTGCAATAGCTGTGACAATGGGTGCGCAATCTTGCTGAAGTCCCTGATGAAGTGCCTGTAAAAACTTGCATGTCCTAGGAAAGAACTGTTGGACCCCATTTTGTCCGGGTTGGACATACTAACCCCATTTGATATACCTTTCTGCCCATGCCATATACCTTGTTGAACAGGTCCACAATGATCCCATACTTCCAAGGAATGGTTTGGAATTGATGTTAACCCCAATTTGCACGAGATGGATACAATTGACACGGACGGGGGAGTCCAAAATTAATGACTTCTGCTACAAGTCCTTGAAGAGCCCCAAGACCAACACCAGGTGATAGAGGATGAAAATTGGAGATTAACGCACTTGACCGAGCTCAAATCGGACTTAAAATGAAGAAGTTATGGCCAAAACAACTTTCGTTGGAAAAAGTCAAACTTGCCAAAAGACGGTCAATGCCCCTGGTCAAACTGCCCGAAAAAGTGATCATGCGAAACTCTCCAAAATGTCTATGTAGGCGAATACGGGTCTTCCCAAACAATCCCTAAAAGGTCGTCCATTTTTGCATTACGGGTAAGGATAAAAAGGTAATTAAAAGTTTAACAAAAAAAAACTTCGGGGTTGACCGTTGACCGTTGACCGTTGACCTGCCGACACTTCGACCCATTGACCTTCGAAGCCTCGAAGCCTCGAAGCCCCGAAGCATCGAAGCCTCGAAGCCCCGAAGCCTCGAAGCCTCGAAGCCTCGAAGCATCGAAGCCTCGAAGCATCGAAGCCTCGAAGGCTCGAAGCCTCGAAGCCCCGCTGTCGACACTCCGACCTACGACTCGCCCCTTCGGACTTTCAAACCCTGTGAAGATGCGAAGCCTCGGAACTTACGACGCCTTGACCTACGACGCCTTCGACTCGTGACTTACGATGCCTTGACCTGCGACGCCTTTAAGCCTTTGACCCGTTGACCGTTGACCTTCGACCTGCCGACACTTCGACCCGTTGACCGTTGACTTTCGACCCACCGAAATTTCGACCCACCGAAACTTCGACCTGCCGACACTTCGATCCTCTCGACCCCTTGACCTTGGCTGTTTGGCCCCTCTTGCTGGCTGCTCACGGGATGTGTTTTATTTGCTGGCAAAGATGCTTTTCAACGACCTGTCAGTCACATGTGCTAAAATACAAATGTAAAAAGGCAATCACGAGCTACAGGTGGCCAGACCACCCAACAACACACAAGACCCGGACGAAAACAAGGGAATCAATAAATACAGCATTTAATGCTGCAATTAATGACAGTGCAGCCAAATTTCTGCCAGCCCTTTAAAATGCATTCTTCATCCCTGCGCAGGAGGAGAGACCCCTCATCTTTGATGAAAACCTGTTACGATTTTTTTTCATACCTAGCTCCCTGATAAAAAAAAAGAGAAAGAGTTCAGCTCCCAGAAAAAACGCCCAGATTACGCCCAAAGAGAAAAACACCCAGATTTTCGCCCTTTTCCAAAATCAAAAACAAGCTACCCAGATTTTCTCCTTCCCTTTCAAGCTTCTTTTTCAAACATAAAAAAAAAGGTCTCCCAGATTCTCTCTTTCTCTTTTACGAGTTTTCTTGCCCAAAGCAAAAAAAAACTCTACCATTTTCAAATCCCTCTCACGTTTTTCTGCCCAAAACCCCAAATAAAAACCCTCTCATCATCTGCTCTCAGTTCCAACATAGAACTGCAGTCTCCATGGCATATCCCATCTGATTTTCGTAATTACTGGATTTGGTGCTTTTATTTTCGACCTGGAGAATATCGACGCAGACAGGATAACTCAAACGGAATGCCCGTGTTGAAGCCTTACCCAAACTAAAGTCGGTTCAATTTCTAATTCATTTGTATTTGTGTGTTTATTGCTTATTAGTTTATTTATATCCCTACTTGATGTAAGCCATAGTATTTTGTTCTGTTTATGATTGTTGTTATATGTTGTATATACTGTCTATGTTGTAATGTGTAAAGTGCAGAGAAAAAAAGAGGGACAAAAATAGAGATATGAAGAAAAAGAAAAAAAGAGTGATAAAACAAAAAAAAAAAAAAAAGATGAAAAAAGAGTGGTTGTGTTTTCATATGATCTGTGGATGTCAAAATCACACATTCCACATCTATTTTGGTATATGTGTTCATATGTATTTTCAATTATTGAGACGCGTAGATTTAGGTTCAAGGCTTTCTATAAGTAAAAAAGTAAAAAAATAGAATAATCAAAAATAATAACGGTTTCCACAAAAATGTTCTCCAAAATGTTTGCAATAAAAATGTTTTCAAAAAAATGTTTCCTAAAAAAAAAAAAAAAAAAAAAAAAAAAAAAAAAAACGTTTTCAACAAAATGCTTTCCAAAATGTTTTCGCTAAAATATATTCAAAATGTTTTAATAAAATATGTTCAAAAAAAAAATCTTCAAAAAAAAAAAAAAAACAAAACAAAACAAAAACAAACAAAAAAAACGTTTTCATGTTTTCAAACCAAAAAAAACCCAAAATTAGTACTTCAATGCCCAAAACCCAAAAACAAAAAAAAAACAAAACAAAAAACAAAACAAAAACAAAAACAAAACAAAACAAAAACAAACAAAAAATGTATGTTTTCTAACCCAAAAACTAGAAAAAAAAAAAAAAAATCATATTTGAGGACTTCAATTTCCAAAATAAATCCAAACACCAAAACCAACCCGTAGGATCTCATTCAAATGGAAACCCAAAACCTTTAGGATTCCCTTTAGAAATTTAGGGTAAATCCATTTTCACCATGACTTCAATAAATAACTTAGCTAAATAAAAATCATAAACTTTTTAGGAAACTTAACCCAGTCATGGCAGTACAAAAACCTCCTCCTCATAAATTAGATACCGAAAGGGCGTTGTAGGGGTGCTAATCCTTCCCTACACGTAACCAACTCCCGAACCCTTCTCTGATAACGCAGACCACACACTTGAAACAACTCAAAGTAGAGGGTATCCAACTGTACCCTAAAAACAGTTGGTGGCGACTCTAACTTTTCTCAACATTGGTTTAGTTTGAGCTCACCCCAAACGGGCCCGGACGAAATCCAGTGATGACAGCTGGCGACTCTGCCGGGGACTTCAACACTTTAGAGAGTTAGGTCTAGAACTAGGATTAGGAGGTTGTTTTTTGTACTGTTGTATATATTTAACTATCGTGCTAAGTTGTTTTTTTTTCTAGATAAAATTGTGATTTACTTATTTTTTAACAATTGTTGTTTATCTTTAAACTGTGATTTATTTATTCGCTTTTAACTACCATGATAGTTGTGATTTCTTGCTTTCCATACTTGTTGCATTCATGCATAACCCTATACCCAGGTTTAGCACAATTTAGGTTAGCGAGGTTCGAGACGGTCCCCAAGACGTTGATCATTATCCGCAATGGGGCCTCGGACTCCTCACTCAAGCTTGAGGTTCTTTTAAGGCACGTCCTTTTAAGATCCCCCTCCGGTAAATCCCATGGTGTACGAAGCCCTCTATTGAGGAAGTTTGGGAACCAACGAATAAGATAGGTGTAGCAATAGAAGCCCATCAGGGGCATTGACCCACATTTTTGTTTGCTCATTCCATGCCATGCTAACCTTTGTTTTGTAGGGTAGTCCTTAAATCATCCCCTGCACATATTAGCTTTTTTTTTACTATTGGTTTATTCTTTATCCTGTTTGACTGCCTTGATATATATTAACCTGCCATCCTAACCTGTCATCATGCATAACACGACATTCATATAGGCATGGCAACTTTCAGTCATCTCCTAAAAGGCCCCCAGGACAAGGAGGCTGTCGCAGTGGTGGCCCAAGCATCTGGAGACATTCAACTTCGCCTTGGAGATTTTCCGCCAGGAGAAGCCCACAAGGCAGAACATGTTATCATAGAAGATCAGCTGGACTACACTAAGGAGGTACAGACAATATGGAGGCAGTGGTCAAACGAAAGGAAAAGCGTATACATACAATAGTTTGGGGATTTGCTCCATGTGACCGAGCTACTGGCCGATAAGGATATGCTTGGGGCAGCCATATATTTCTGGGAGCCTTGATGGCAGTGCTTTGACTTCAACGACATAGATCTTGTTCCCATAATAGAAGAATACAGAAGATTATTGGATACCCCCGTGGAAAACAAAATGAAGATCTATCTACCGGAGCCCAGAAGATCATGTCGAAGGGCCTTTGCTGAGATAATGGGAAAGCTAGTATGGGACTCACCGGTGGTCACAATCTATGGTGGGCGAGAATATCTTCCATGGGCAACAGTCAAAGAAATAATATAGATCGCAACAGAAGCAGGGGCACACAAACTGCTTACACTAGCTATATATGGGCTAGTCATTTTCCCGAGGATACCGGCCCACATCGATGGAGCAATTGTAGATTTGGTCCAGCAGGTGCTCAAAAGATGTGACCCTACTCCTGCTATCTTGGCCGAAACCATTCGATCTCTTACTTATCTGAGGAGTAAAGGCTCGGGACAGTTCATGGGGTGCTTACCTCTCCTATGTACCTGGTTGCAAGGTCATTTCCCTTGTAATGTTCATCGTTTTCCTCCTATTTATCATGTGCCAGCCACGACATTACCTGGATATTTTGCTCAGCAAGTGGAACTTACCTAAAGGCTTTGAAGACTGGAAAAAGAAGTTGGAGAACCTCACAGAAGCTGACATTACCTGGACTGCTCCTTGGATGCCGGTGGTCTCCATGACATATAGCTGCGGGGACTACAATTGGGTTCCACTTTTAGGTCCCTGGGGAGGAACTGCATATGCACCACTACAAGGTGGGAAGACAAGTGGGGCGTCATCAGATTATCCCCGTGTTATTTGGCATGGAAGAGTGTGACTTCACTTACAGCAGAACCATGCTCACAGAAGAAGGCAACAAGATGTATCAGGCATAGTCCACACCACACAAGATCCAACCCAACAGTTCAAAACCTGGTGTCTACCCCGTATACATATCTTGGAGGGCACAACACAAGCCACAACTAACTTCAGACATGAAGGCTATCCTCCAGGAGAATCAGACTTTAAGGTAGCAGATCCAGAGGGTAGAAACATCTCTAGAAGGAGCTCTTCAAAGGCTGCAGCTGAGGGAAAAACAGATCGAGACTATATTAAAATAGAGGGAGGAAGCAGGTGAGCGACCACCCCAGAGGAAGAGGCGCCATGCTACTTAGGAGATGATTGAGAGAATGCCTTAAGATCATGTAGTGATAGCTTTCATTTTTCATGGCATTTCAGCATTGTATGTTTGTATTGAGTGTTTGTATTATGTGTTTTGTTTGCAATAAAGTTTGTTTTTTAACCCTCCGCATATACATTCCATGCATACATGCATATCAAATAAAAAAATCAAATAAAAGTTCCTTTGTACCCAGGTGGGTAGCAGCCTCTCTCTAGGATTGCGCACTCTTACAATGTCAGATCTCGCCGCAATCAAGTATCATAGCCACAACCGATGGCAGACGAAGCAGAAAACAAACTCATGGGTTTAGAACAATCACAACAAGCCCTGCAGGGGCAAATGGCTTTGATGATGGATATGCTCACCAAGCTGACTGAAGAAAGAGAAAGAATCCCGGCAAGAGGAACCCCGACAGGGGGAACTATCAATCACCACCAAGAGCAGGGGCAAGACGCAGTTCAACCGCCCAATCCGACTCCAAGCCAGGCACCCACCTATCATCCTGCTATGGCACAACCTCCAACTCCAAATCAAACTCATTTCACTATGCCCACATCGGGACATACAATGGAGGTAATGGGTTCCCCAGCTCCTCAGGAAAATATTGAGTCTCCCGCTCTACGCCGACTCGAGGAAAGATTGAAAGCCGTAGAAGGCATTGACAGCTATGGCATGACCAGCCCACAAGACTTATGCTTAGTCCCTGGAGTGGTGCTGCCACCAAAATTCAAAATGCCGGAGTTTGAAAAGTTCAACGGGACCCGGTGTCCAAAGACACATTTAGCCATGTACTGTCAAAAGATGGTTGCTTATGCTGGTGAAGACAAGCTCCTCATGCATTGTTTCCAGGAGAGCCTAACTAGGGCATCCCTTCGCTAGTACTTTCAACTAAATGGAAACCGCATCAAGACATGGAAGGAATTGGCTACCTCTTTCTTGGCACAATACAAATATGTCACCGAGCTGGCGCTGGATCGACTAACCCTGCAGTCCATGGAAAAGGGATCCGAGGAGAATTTCAAAGATTATGCACGAAGATGGAGAGAGGCCGTTGTGGACGTCCAACCTCCTCTTACCGAAAGAGAACTCACCACTCTTTTTATCAACACACTAAAAGGCGTATACTACGAGAAGTTGATAGGTAACGTCTCCAACAGCTTTGCAGATTTGGTTGCATCCGGTGAACATGTAGAAAGTGGAATTAAAGGAGGAAAGCTAAAGGGTGATGCGGCCGAAGCATCAAAACGATTTCAACCACCAGCAAAGAAGAAGGAAAATGAGAGCAACCTGGTATACCAAGCGCACCAGTCAATACAACCAACATTCTACCAAGTGCTAGGGTGCTACGAGGGTCACCGGTAGGCGCTTATCTTGCACCCGCACCACCTCCCCAATTCATGCCATACTTGCCACAGGGAGGGGTTCCGTTTCAATATCCAATGACACCTAATCCGTTTCAACCAAGAGTTCCTTACGCAGAGCAACCAAGGCCAGCAACTCAGGAAGGACCAGGAGCCTCATTCCAAGGACAGGGGCAATCGAGGGCTCAGACCCAGCAAGCAGGAGCGAATCAGGCTTCTCGTCGACCACGACAAGAGTTTGATTAAATTCCAATGACTTATGCGGAATTATACCCCAAACTCTTAGAGGCAAGGATGGTAACCCCTATACCCTTGGGAGAAATAAAAATTCCTCCCCCGGCCTGGTACAAGCTGGATGCCAGGTGTGAATATCACGCAGGTGGAGCTGGACATGATATCGAGAATTGTATAACATTCAAAAGGAAGGTTCAGGCATTGAAGGATGCAAAGTGGCTGAATTTTTTTACACCGACCGGGACGCCAAATGTGAACGATGAATCGCTTCCGGAACTTTCCCATGACGTGACCAGTATCACAACAGAAGGACGGCTGGAGAAGGTTTCACAAATACGAATGGAGCAAAGCTATTTGTTTAACCTACTGCAGGAATATGGATATATACTTGCTCCCGATGCATTGAAGACAGAGAAGGGGACGGAGTTGGAGAAACAATGCCTTTATCACAAAATGTCACGGGGGCATGATATCGAACACGTGAGCGAGTTTGCTAACATGGTACAAAAGCTCATGGACCAAAGGATGATCGAATTCTCAAGAGGAGGAACGGACAACCAAAGCCACATGATCCAAGGAGATGATTCACACAAATCGCCATGGGTGCCAACACCCCTTGTCTTAAACGTTAAGGCTCCGGAGATCCCGTTCATGCCACATGGAATCAAGCCTCTCACTATCCATGCCTCAAGTCTTGTGCTAGACAAAGGGGAGAGAACCGAAATCCCACAACTACCGCATGGAATTGAACCTCTCACCATAGGTGTTCCTGTTCCTTTCCCCTATAAGACTGATAAGGCGGTCCAATGGAACTACAGTTGCAAAATAGTTCAAGGAACCGTAGTAGCAGAGAAGATAACTAGGAGCGGTAAGGCTTATGCCCCTGATATGGCAGACAAAGCAAGGAAGGAGAACACTGTGGAATTAGAAATTGAGCCAACAGTGGAGGCAACAAAGAAAAAGAAAGAAGCACCGATCCACCGAAAAAGAGACATTGGAATTCCTGAAGCTCATGAAGCGAGTGAGTATAATATTGTGGATCAGCTAAGTCGACAACCGGCTCGCATCTCATTGCTCTCACTAATGATGGATTCCCAACCTCACCGTGAGGCACTATTGAAAGTCTTGAGCCAAGCCTACGTTCCTCCAACCATCTCAGTCGCGAAGGTGGATGGACTCACTAGTAACCTCATCATGAATAACGTCATTAGCTTTGGAGATGACGAGCTACCCCAAGAAGGAAAGGGGCACATAAAAGTTTTGCACATAACGGTCAAATGCAAGGAGCACACCATAGCCCGTGTACTCATTGACAATGGCTCTGCCTTGAACATTATGCCCTTGCATATACTATAGCAACTTCCAGTCGACGCATCCTATATGTGTCCCTGTATGATGAAGGTACGGGCATTCGATGGAGGAAAGCGTGACGTGGTGGGGACTCTGGATATTCCACTCATGATTGGGCCAACTACTTTTATGGTGGATTTTCAGGTGATGGACATCACGCCATATTGCAATTGTTTGTTGGGAAGACCCTGGATCCACATGGCAAGGCGGTGCCGTCAAGCCTCCACCAAAAGATGAAATTTGTGATGGGAGACCAGCTCATTTGCATCTCTGGAGAGACAAGTTTCCTCGTCACCAAACCGGCATCGGACCTTATATTGAAAACAACGAAGATGTACCGGAATGTTCCTATCGATCCTTTGAGGTCGTGAACATCACTTCTATACCAAGCTATCACCTCTCAAAGGCATCAAAGATGGTTGCAACCACCATGATCAAGCAAAGGTACAAACCAGGGCAAGGATTCATCCATAAAAACCCCTGACCATCCGAGAAAATACTGAGAAATTTGGGGCTGGGCTACATGCCTACTAGAGTCGACAGACAGGAGGGTAGCTATCAAAAAGAAAGAAAGCAGGATGGCAAGGCTGCAAAAAAGGGCAGTTCAAGAAGAAAAGAGAAGCTTTCCCCCCTTGAATGTTACATTCCGGAGTGGAGGGTTCATCCATAAAAGCCAACTTGAGCCCGTGCCTTAGTTTGTAGCCGTATTGGATGCAGACGAGAAGGTGCTGAGCGAGATGACTCTGGTGGTGCGAGAGGATCCCAACCATCCATTAAACAATTGGACCAGCCTGGACCTCCCCATAATGTAATGCTTACGGGGTCACTGGATTTAATGTATTCTATTTTAATGTCTTTTGAAGCGGTGAACATCTGTTTTTATCAAAAGCTTTTCAATAAAATGCACTTTTCTTCAAATCTTTCATGGTGCATTCCATTCATAACATATGCATATCATATTTGGTTACCAACTTGTAATTCTCTTATAAGCAGGTATCACAATGTCAATGAAAACATCATATGCGAAAGTGAAACGAGATGCCTAAGGTTTGACCAAAGTCCAAACTGGGAGCATCCCGTGTTTGAAGCTGACAAGAATGAGGTAGAGGAGATACCTGAGCTACCAGGGGAGATTATACACCTATTGGAAAGGGAAGACCGTTTATCTATTCCAAGTGAAGACCCAGTAGAAACAGTGAATTTGGGGACGACAACCGAACCAAGAGAATTGAGGGTAGGATCCTTAAAAGCTATCGACATCAAGAAGCAATTAATTGAGTTGTTAAGGAGCTACATAGATGTTTTTGCATGGTCGTATCAAGATATGCCAGGATTAGACATAGACATAGTGCAGCATCACATACCAGTGAGGCCGGAATGCAAGCCAGTTCAGCAGAAAATGAGAAGAATGAGACCGGAGATGCTATTGAAGATTAAAGAAGAGGTCAGAAAGCAATGGGACGCAGGTTTCTTAAGTGTCTCCCATTATCCAGAATGGGTTGCCAATGTTGTACCAGTACCGAAGAAAGGAGGCAAGGTCCGCATGTGCATTGATTATAGAGATTTGAATTGGGCTTGTCCAAAAGATAACTTCCCACTTCCTCACATTGATATGCTAGTGGATAATACGGCAAAGCATGCTCTATTCTCATTCATGGATGGTTTCTCAGGCTATAATCAAATTCGTATGGCCCCCGAACACAAAGAGAGGACCACATTCACGACACTTTAGGGCACTTTCTGCTATAATGTGATGCCGTTTGGTCTAAAGAACGCAGGAGCCACCTATCAGCGAGCCATGGTGACTCTATTCCACGATATGATGCATAAGGAAGTCGAAGTATATGTGGATGACATGATAGCCAAATCACGAAGCACTGAAGATCATATCGAAGTACTTCGCAAGCTCTTCAACAGGCTATGGAAATATCAGCTGAAATTGAACCCCGAAAAGTGCACTTTCGGAGCCATGTCGGGAAAACTGTTGGGTTTCATTGTGAGCGAAAAAGGAGTTAAAATCGATCCAGATAAAGTTCAAGCTATCCAAGAGATGCCGCCACCACGGACCATCAAGGAGGTTAGAGGATTCCTAGGGTGACTGAATTACATTGCCCGATTTATTTCCCAATTGACAACCACTTGTGAACCCATTTTCAAGACTTTACGGAAGAACAACCCAGAAGTTTGGAATGACAAGTATCAAGAAGCTTTTGACAAGATCAAACAATATCTGTCTAATTCACCTATTTTGGTCCCACCAGTACCGGATAGACCTCTGATCTTATACTTGACTGTTCAGGAGTCAGCGATGGGTTGTGTCTTGGGCCAACACGATTCTACAGGCAAGAAGGAGCAGGCCATTTATTACCTCAGCAAGAAGTTCACCATCAATGAAGAAAACTACACACCCTTGGAGAAGACGTGTTGTGCCCTTGTTTGGATAACAAGACGATTGAGGCAATACACTCTTTATCATACCACATGACTGATTTCGAGGCATGATCCACTCAAATATCTCTTGGAAAAACCATCCATTTCTGGAAGAATCGCCAAATGGCAGTTGATCCTATCGGAGTACGATATCATTTACGTACCTCAAAAAGCCATAAAAGGAAGTGTAATAGCCGACTATCTGGCAGACAGAGCACTAGAAGATTACGAGCCCATGACTATTGGCTTCCTAGATGAGCACATCAACATCATTTCGGCCGAAGTATCAGACATATGGACGATGTGGTTCGATGGAGCCTCCAGTCTCTTAGGTCACGGTGTTGGGGCCATCCTGATATCCCCAAAAGGCGAACATTTCCCCATGGTGGCAAAGCTAACCTTCCCTTGTACAAACAATATAGCAGAATATGAGGCTTGTGTGATGGGACTTCAAGAAGCCATTAATAAAGGAATCAAAAAATTACGAGTGTTCGGCGATTCGGCACTCATCATTTTTCAAGTAAGGGGTGAATGGGAGACTTGAAACCACAAATTAATCCCATATCAGAAGCACGTTACGGAGTTAGCCGAGCAATTTGAAGACATCACGTTTGAGCATATGCCCAGGGTATACAATCAGATTCCTGATGCGTTGGCCACTCTAGCCTCCCTCCTTCCACTAGACACAAAGTTGGAAGTCCAGTCTTTAGATATCCGTATACAAGATGCTCCTGCACATTGCATGGCCATTAAAGGAAATACTGAAGAAAAACCTTGGTTTGAGGACGTCAAACAGTATTTGCTTACGCAAGAATACCCAGCAGAGGCCTCTGAGTCTGATAAGAGAAACCATGACATGGTATTATTGCGGTGTGTGGCAAAAGAAGAATCGATACAAATAATGAAAGAAGTGCACGAAGGGGAATGTGGTTCACATGCAAATGGACATGCATTAACAAGACAAATCATGCGAATGGGCTATTATTGGGTCACCATGGAAAAAGATTGCATTGAATATGTGCGCAAATGCCTCAAGTGTCAAATTTATGGCGACAAGATCCAAGTACCGCCGTCCAAACTACACGTGATGGTTTCCCCGTGACCGTTCTCGCTTTAGGGCATTGACGTTATCGGACCAATATCTCCAAAAGCTTCTAATGGTCATCGTTTCATTTTGGTAGCCATTGATTACTTCACCAAGTGGGTAGAAGCAGCATCATATGCTAATGTCACACAGGCTGTGGTACTTCGATTTATGGGGAACAACATCATATGCCGATATGGGCTTCCCGAGCAGATCATAACGGACAATGCTGCCAATTTGAACAGTCGGATGATAGGGAAATTGTGTGAAACATACAAAATTCAACACCGCAACTCGACCCCCTATCGCCCAAAGATGAATGGAGCAGTCGAGGCAGCCAACAAGAACATCAAGAACATTATCAGAAAGATGACTGAAACATACAAAGATTAGCACGAGAAGCTACCATACGCTTTGCATGCTTATCGTACCTCAGTGCGTACATCGACCGGGGCAACTCCATTTTCTTTGGTCTACGGCATGGAAGCAGTTCTACCGGTCGAAGTGGAGATACCCTCCCTCCGAGTACTTAAGGATACTCAGCTCGAAGAAGCAGAATAGGCCCAAAGTCGTTATGAGCAGTTGAATTTAATTGAAGGCACGCGCTTGGCAGCAGTTTGCAGAGGACAGCTGTATCAACAAAGAATGATCAACAATTACAATAAAAAGGTGAATCCTAGAAGCTTTTAAGAGGGTGATCTTGTCCTCAAAAAGATCTTGCCAATCCAGCATGATCATCGAGGCAAGTGGACTCCCAATTATGAAGGCCCATATGTTGTGAAAAAAGCATTCTCGGGAGGCACATTGATCCTTGCCAAAATGGACGGAGATGAGCTTCCTAATCCAATGAATAGTGATGCCGTCAAAAAGTTTTATGCTTAACTCTCATACCTCCCAACAAGATTCTCATTCCTGTAATGAGCGGACTTGGTGAAAACCCGAAAGGGCACCAAGGGTAAAATACAAAGCTCCAACAAAAGACAAAAAAGAAAACAAAGGCTGACTTGGTGAAAACCTGAAAGGGCACCAAGGGTAAAATACAAAGCCAACAATAAATCTTGAAAGGGTGAAATCAGTCAGAATCTGAAAGGATCAGGACCACAACAAATAGGGTCCTTTACAAACAGTGGAGACAACATCATCCAAAAACCGCGGCTGTAAACAGTGGAAGACTTGGTCAAACCTGCAGCACGCTCGAATCAAATTTGTATATTATGCTTTTTAAAGACTTGTAATTCTATTTATCAGATTATAACAATAGGACACTTTTTATGATATAAATATGTTTTGTGAAATCAAACCAGCAAAATCCCGTTTTATATCATTAATCATATTTTATCCTCTTCATTTCACATTTAAACAGAATATCTTAAATCCTCAGTGGAATCCATTGGAATTACCTTAAGAGTAGAGTCAAGCTCAAAATCCCCAAACAAATTAAGTCCCCGACTCAGAGTACTCATATCTCCATAGAATATCACTATCCCAAGAGAAGCCGTCAAGTCAAGCTCCTTAATGTGGCGAAGCTAAATTTAACAGACCCTTCATGCACAAAAGGGAGTTCCGCAGCAAAGACAGAACGGACTCCCCATCCGAAGAGAACATTGTTCCCCAACAAGTTTGAATGATAGCCAATCTCTCCAACAACATTGAGATAGATCTCTAGTCCTTGCCAAACCCTCAGTGATGCATCACATTGCATTCGATGCATACATCACATCACATCACATGGCATCATATGGCACCACAGGTTGAGGTTTATGCATCCCCGCATACAACACATTGCAGTCCATGCATCATTTACATACATTCAACATACTCTGTAATTTCAGGAATGTTGCCACCTCTGAAGATCCTAGGAGTTCATACTCAGAAAGCTTCTCATCAAGCTATCCTAGCTTTCTTTGTTCAACTTTACAACTCTTTCTTTGCAATTTCCCCAAGCTCTAAACACATCCTTTTGGCACTCGACAAACTTTTTCCCCTTTTGGGTCACCTTGTAGAGCGATCTCCTTAAGTGAACTCGTAGAGGGAGCCCAAATTGGGTTACTTCCCAAACTCACCAATTCCTTAAAGCATTTCCCCAAATATTAATTGATGTCTCCAACAAGTCTTTCCAGTTTAAGCCTATCATTGTTGTGGGCTTTCCATTTTCAATTCGAGCCTATCGTTGCGGTGGGCCTTTCATTTTTTAGTTTAAGGCTATCGTTTTTGTGGGCTTTTCCATTTCTAGTTTAAGCCTCTCGTTGTTGTGGGCTTTCTATTTTCAATTCGAGCCTATCGTTGCAGTGGGCCTTTCATTTTTTAGTTTAAGCCTATCATTCTTTGTGGGCTTTTCTAGTTTCAATTTAAGTCTATCGTTGCTGTGGGCTTTCTATTTTCAATTCGAGCTTATCGTTGCAGTGGGCCTTTCATTTTTTAGTTTAAGCCTATCGTTGCTATGGGCTTTTCCAGTTTCAATTTAAGCCTATCGTTGCTGTGGGCTTTCTATTTTCAATTCGAGCCTATCGTTGCTGTGGGCCTTTCAATTTTTTAGTTTAAGCCTATCGTTGCTGTGGGCTTTTCATTTTTCAGTTTAAGTCTAACGTTGCTGTGGGCTTGCCCTTTTGAATTTAAGCGTATCGTTGCTGTGGGTTTTCCATTTTTCAGTTTAAGCCTAACGTTGTTGTGGGTTTTCCCTTTTAAATTTAAGCTTATCGTTGCTGTGGGCTTTCTATTTTCAATTTATGCCTATCGATGATGTGGGCTTTTCATTTTCAATTCAAGCCTAACGTTGCCGTTGGCTTTCCTATTTTTTATTCAAGCCTATCATTGCTGTGGGCTTTCCATTTTTTAGTTTAAGCCTATCGTTGCTGTGGGCTTTCCATTTTTTAGTATTAAGTCTAACGTTACCGTAGGCTTTCCCTTTTGAATTCAAGCCTATTGTTGCTATGGGCTTTCCATTTTCAATTTAAGCCTATCGTTGTTGTGGGCTTTTCATTTTTAATTCAAGCCTAACGTTGTCGTGGGCTTTCCTTCTTTTCCGATCACGCTATCGTTGCGGTAGGCTTTTAAATTTTAGTTTAAGCCTATCTTTGTTATAGGCTTTCCTTTTCCAGTATCTTTGCATTATGGGCGGTAATCCTACGGCCTCTGCAACACCTCCTACACCCAGCCAGTACTCTCCTTCTTCTTTAAAACCAGGTAAGTCAGGTAAGTGCTCCGACCCGTCCAAAATGACTCCATTTTATCTTTGTACACTGTTTGTACACAAACAATGCACAAAGAAGGGCAGCTGTTGGACCCCATTTTGTCCGAGTTGGACATACTAACCCTATTTGATATACCTTTCTGCCCATGCCATATACCTTGTTGAACAGGTCCACAATGATCCCATACTTCCAAGGAATGGTTTGGAATTGATGTTAACCCCAATTTGCACGAGATGGATACAATTGACACGGACGGGGGAGTCCAAAATTAATTACTTCTGCTACAAGTCCTTGAAGAGCCCCAAGACCAACACCAGGTGATAGAGGATGAAAATTGGAGATTAATGCACTTGACCGAGCTCAAATCGGACTTAAAATGAAGAAGTTATGGCCAAAACAACTTTCGTTGGAAAAAGTCAAACTTGCCAAAAGACGGTCAATGCCCCTGGTCAAACTGCCCGAAAAAGTGATCATGCGAAACTCTCCAAAATGTCTACGTAGGCGAATACGGGTCTTCCCAAACAATCCCTAAAAGGTCGTCCATTTTTGCATTACGGGTAAGGGTAAAAAGGTAATTAAAAGTTTAACAAAAAAAAAAACTTCGGGGTTGACCGTTGACCTGCCGACACTTTGACCAATTGACCTTCGAAGCCTCGAAGCCTCGAAGATTCAAAGCCTCGAAGCCCCGCTGCCGACACTCCGACCTACGACTCACCCCTTCAGACTTTCGAACCCTGTGAAGATGCGAAGCCTCGGAACTTACGACGCCTTGACCTGCGACGCCTTCGACTCGTGACTTACGACGCCTTGACCTGCAAACCTTCGACCCTTGACCTGCGATGCCTTTAAGCCTTCGACCCGTTGACCGTTGACTTTCGACCCACCGAAACTTCGACCCTGCCGACACTTCGACCTGCCGACACTTCGATCCTCTGACCCCTTGACCTTCACTGTTTGGCCCCTCTCGCTAGCTTTCTCGCTGGCTGCTCACGGGATGAGTTTTATTTGCTAGCAAAGATGCTTTTCAATGACCTGTCAGCCACATGTGCTAAAATACAAATTAAAAAAGGCAATCACGAGCTGCAGGTCACTAGACCACCCGACAACGCACAAGACCCGGACGAAAATAAGGGAATCAATAAATACAGCATTTAATGCTGGAATTAATGATAGTCCAGCCAAATTTCTGCCAGCCCTTTAAAATGCAGTCTTCATCCCTGCACAGGAGGAGAGACCCCTCATCTTTGATGAAAACCTGCTACGATTTTTTTTCATACCCAGCTCCCTGATCAAAAAAGAAGAGGAAGAGTTCAGCTCCCAGAAAAAACGCCCAGATTACGCCCAAAGAGAAAAACACCTAGATTTTCGCCCTTTTCCAAAATCAAAAACAAGCTACCTAGATTTTCTCCATCCCTTTCAAGCTTCTTTTTCAAACATAAAAAAAGGAGGTCCCCCAGATTCTCTCTTTCTCTTTTATGAGTTTTCTTGCCCAAAGCAAAAAAAAAAAAAAACTCTACCATTTTCAAATCCCCTCTCATCATCTGCTCTCAGTTCCAACATAAGACTGATGCTCCATGGCATATCCCATCTGATTTTTGTAATTACTGGATTTGGTGCTTTTATTTTCGACCTGGAGAATATCGGCGCAGACAGGATAACTCAAACGGAAGGCCGATGTTGAAGCCTTACCCAAACTAAAGTCGGTTCAATTTCTAATTCATTTGTATTTGTGTGTTTATTGCTTATTAGCTTATTTATATCCCTACTTGATGTAAGCCATAGTATTTTCTTCTTTTATGATTGTTGATATATGTTGTATATACTGCCTATGTTGTAATGTGTAAAGTGCGGTAAAAAAAAGAGGGACAAAAATAGATATATGAAGAAAAAGAAAAAAGAGTGATAAAACAAAAAAAAGAAAAAAAAGATGAAAAAAAGAGTGGCTGTGTTTTCATATGATCTGTGGATGTCATAATCACACACTCCACATCTATTTTGGTATATGTGTTCATATGTATTTTCAATTGTTGAGACGCGTAGATTTAGGTTCAAGGCTTTCTATAAGTAAAAAAGTAAAAAAATATAATAATAAAAAATAACAACGGTTTCCACAAAAATGTTCTCCAAAATGTTTGCAATAAAAATGTTTTCAAAAAAATGTTTCCTAAAAAAAACAAAAAAAAAAAACAAAAACGTTTTCAACAAAATGCTTTCCAAAATGTTTTCGCTAAAATATATTCGAAATATTTTAATAAAATATGTTCAAAAAAAATATCTTCAAAAAACAAAAAAACAAAACAAAACAAAACAAAAACAAACAAAAAAAACGTTTTCATGTTTTCAAACCAAAAAAAAACCCAAAATTAGTACTTCAATGCCCAAAGCCAAAAAAAAAAAGACAAAAAAAACAAAAAAAAAACAAAAAACAAAACAAAACAAAACAAAACAAAACAAAACAAAAACAAACAAAAAATGTATGTTTTCTAACCCAAAAAACCAGAAAAAAAAATCATATTTGAGGACTTCAATTTCCAAAATAAATCCAAACACCAAAACCAACCCGTAGGATCTCATTCAAACGAAAACCCAAAACCTTTAGGATTCCCTTTAGAAATATAGGGTAAATCCATTTTCACCATGACTTCAATAAATAACTTAGCTAAATAAAAATCATAAACTTTTTAGGAAACTTAACCCAGTCATGGCAGTAAAAAAACGTCCTCCTCCTAAATTAGATACCGAAAGGGCGCTGTAGGGGTGCTAATTCATCCCTACACGTAACCAACTCCCGAACCCTTCTCTAATAACGTAGACCACGCACTTGAAACAACTCAAAGTAGAGGGTATCCAACTGTACCCCAAAAACAGTTGGTGGCGACTCTAACTTTTCTCAACATTGGTTTAGTTTGAGCTCATCCCAAACGGGCCCGGACGAAATCCAGTGATGACAAGAATGGACATCTCGAACACAAGTAGGATAGGGTAAAGATGTAATAAGATCAATTTTAGATTTATCTACCTCTATGGCATGCTTGGAAATTACATGTCCTAGAACTATGCCTTTTTCAACCATAAAATGACATTTTTCAAAATTAAGCATAACGTTTTTATCAATGCAACGACGTAAAACATTACCTAGGCTAGAGAGACATTCATCAAATGAGGAGCCATAAACAGTAAAATTATCCATAAATACTTCCATGCTATTCTCAAGAAAATCAGAAAATATACTCATCATGCATCTTTGGAAAGTACCAGGAGCATTACAAAGACCGAATGACATCCTTCTATATGCAAAAGTACCAAATGGGCAAGTGAATGTAGTCTTCTCTTGGTCCTTTGGAGCAATGGGAACCTGAAAATAACCAGAAAAACCATCCAAGAAGCAATAATGTGTCCTACCTGCCAGTCTCTCTAACATTTGGTCAATGAAGGGGAGTGGGAAGTGGTCCTTGCGAGTGACACCATTAAGTCTCCTATAATCAATGCATACTCGCCAACTATTCTAGACTCGCATAGGAACCAATTCCTCCCTCTCATTTTTCACCACAATGAACCCAGTCTTTTTGGGTACCACTTGGACAGGACTAACCCACTGAGAATCAGAGATAGGATAAATAATGCCAGCTGCAAATAATTTTTCTACCTCTTTCTTTACAACTTCTAACAAAGTGGGGTTTAGCCTCCTTTGGGGCTGCCTCACTGGTTTAGCACCATCTTCTAAGAAAATCCTATGCATGCAAGTGGATGGGCTAAGTCCAGGAATATCAGCTAATGTCCAACCTATTGCCTTAATATTGTCCCTCAAGAGAGCCACCAGTTTGGTCTCCTGGTCTGGTAGGAGATTACTAGCAATGATAACGGGCAATCTATCTTCATTCATCAAATATGCATATTTCAAATTATTAGGCAAAGGTTTCAACTCAAGTGTAGGTGGGTGTTGTATGGAAGGAATCATGCTAGGTGTAGGCATTTGTGCACAAGAAGAAATAGAGTGAATATGTGCAACATCATCAGAAAACAAAGCATTTAATCCATTAACATTATTCACCTCATCATCAAAATCATTCACATCATTGAAATCAATGTTAGAATCAATATCATATGGTGGTTCAGTGTGTGAGAGGAATAAGACACTATGCTCACTAGAGGGATGCTTCATGGAGTCTAAAATATTAAATTTAATAATTTCATCACCAAACTCCATAGAAAGCGTACCTTGGTAAACATCAATGATGGTCTTGGCAGTTTTGAGGAATGGTCTACCAAGAATGATAGGGGCATGTGAGTTCGCCAAGTCCTCCTCCATGTTGAGGACATAGAAATCAGTGGGAAAGATAGTATCTCTCACTCTAACTAGAACATCCTCAAGAACGCCTACTGGTCCAACTGTGGATCTATTAGCCAATTGAACTACCACCTGTGTTGGCTTAAGCTCCCCAATGTGAAGAGAGGAGTAGACAGAATATGGCATGACATTGATAGAGGCTCCCAAGTCACACAAAGTATCAGAAAAGTGAAGTGTCCCGATGGTACATGGAATAGTGAAAGTGCCAGGGTCTTCACACTTCGGAGGCATGGGAGGAGAATGTGTGATGAGTGTTGAGACTATTCTCCCAAGGTTGACTCTTTCAACTCCCTTTAGGCTTCTTCTTCTGTTGATACATAATTCCTTCAAGAATTTAGCAAATCAAGGAATTTGCTTGATGGCCTCCAAGAGTGGAATGTTGATCTCCACCCTTTTAAATATATCCAGAACCTCCTGCTGAATTGCCTCATCTATCATCTTGTTGTTTTGAATAGCCTTATATGGGAATGGAAGAGGTCTTGAGGTAGTCTCCTTCTCCTTCTTTAGCTCTTTTTCCTTGATCTCTGGTTCCTCAGTGGTTGAGGTAGGGGGTGGCCCCTTGGCTAGTGGTGCAAATCCTGGTGGAGTAGATGGAACCTGTGGACCTCTAGTTTGCTTGCCACTTCTCAAAGTGATAGAACTGACATTCCCCTTAGGATTGGGAGTAGTCTGAGAGGGAAGTGTATTTTGCTGCTGACTAGTGATCTCATGTACAGCAGTGGCCATCTGACTTATTTACATCTTGAGTTCTTTCAACTCATTTGGAGATCAACATTCCACTCTTGGAGGCCATCAATATTTTGCTTGTTATTGTGTTTTTATTTAGTTTATTTAGTTATTTATTTATTTTTAAAATAAAAAAAAACCACAAAGATTTTCTTTTGTTTTTATGTGCTTTATTTTTATTTATAGAGCCGCATGTTTTTAGTCTTGAACTTGATTGACACTTGAATTTTTGGTAAATCCTTGAGCACTAATGATTAGTTCCATTTGAGTTTATTTGATTGTGCAATATTTGAATAATGATTGAGAATCTTGAATAGTTAGAGTTAAGTTGTCTAGTATGGATATATATTTTGCACAACTAAAATTTTGATGCTTTATTATTTGATTACTTCATCTTGATTTTTATGCCTTAATTGGGAAGTGAAAGCATGTGAGAATCATGATTCTAGCTATTTTTGAGTTATGCTTGGACTTTAATTCAATGAGTTGTGAAATACTGCTTATATCATTACATTGTATTCATGCCAATACTTGAGCTTTTCTTGCATTTAGGTTTTATGTGAGCTAAGCTTGTGGATATAAAGTGAGATATTTAAAAAAAAGAGTGAATAATCCATCAAGGGAGAGCATAAAATGCAACCTTGTAAGGTTATTAATTAAAAGAAGAGTGTTATTGAAAAAGGTTAGCTAACTTGCGGAGTATGCTATATCGCTCGACACTTATCCTGAAGGGCTTTTAAACCTGGTACCCTAAGATCCGCCATAATCTGGGAGCTACTGGATGGTTTCGCTACATGGGTGGCATAAATGGTTATTGTTAAGTAAGTTTGGCTACCTATTTTAAAAAAGTGAAAGAAAAAAAATTAAAAAAGTGATTGGCCAATCCATTGCATATATCTTATTTAGCTCCAGTAATCTTTTCCCATTTGTTTCGCTCAAGTAAGTGTATGAATGATGGTATGATATTTGGAGTATGGAATAACTATGGTTAACTTTTGGGTATGCTTGATTTAGCCAACTAATTGATAATTACATATTTGTGTGACTTGATTAAGTGTCATGAATGAGAGATGGGCTGAAAGAATAAAGAAGTTGATGAATTTTGAGCTCATACACTCACATCTATATTAGAACTTAATTCGTGATATTCAAGTTGTTCTCTTCGCATATTTGAATTTGCATGATTGGATGATCATTATTTTGGTGCTTAATTTTAGTATTTGTTCGAGGACGAACAAAGTTAAAGTGTGGGGGAATTTGATAACTGCAATATTTGTCATTAAATTTGCATGTAATTTATAGACTTTAATTTAATATTTTGTTGAATTAATGCATTTTTATAATAGATTTTCCCAATTTCAATTATTTACTTGTTTTAATCACTTTTATAGATTTAATATTAATTTTGGTGTTTTTTTTAATGTTAAATTGATTATTCCAATTTTAATATTAATTCTTTGGGCTTAATTGATTATTTTAATCATAGTATTATTTTTCTTGGGCTTAATTTGAGTTAATTGATTATTTATTTATTTATATATTTGTAATTGTAATATATTATTAGTGCTTTGTGTTTTATTATTATTACTGTTTGTATTTGCATCATTTTGGAAAGAAAGTTGGGCTGGCGTGAGTGCAAAGAAAGAAAAGAGAAAAACAAAAAAAAAGGAAAGAAAGGGAGGCGACGTGATGTATGCATGCAAAGAAAGACCAAAAAAAATGGCAACCGCAAGAAGAGCCCTCCATAAAATCCAACAGCGCGACCTGTCTCTCTAACCTTTGAAGCGCATCCTCCATCACCTACGCCCATCACCTTTGCACCAGTCACCATCCATCTTTTCCTCCATCTCTCCTCCACGCCAGCATCTTCACCCGTGCGCAGATCCATCGCAGGCTCGTCCTCTCGCCCAGCGCCAGGTCTTCACGCCCAGCCGTCTTCGTCCAGCGCAGCACACATCATCTCCATTACTCCTGCATGTCCAGCGTGGCATCCATCGTCGATTGCTGTGTTTCCATCTCCCGCGCGCCAGCACTGAAGCCATCATTCCTCCATCACATGCAATCAAAGTAGGAATTAAACAAAGATAGCGCGACGAATATTGGAGATTCGGATCGAGTTCAAGACCGGATATTTAATTCTCTGCAGCCTATTTATCTTAATTTTGTTTTAATTTTGCTGTGTTAATTTTTTCCAGACAGATTTGTGATTTTTCAACCCATGGCGGGGTAAGTATTTTGTAATCGGTTTAGCACAGCACTTTGGATGCTTGTTTTGAATCCATGTTTTAACATTTAATTTGGTATTTTATGTTCTATGATTTAATTCTCTATCTCTTTGATTTGTTGATTTAATATCTCGGTTGAGTGTTGATTTAGCAATTCATCGTGCGTTATTATTCTATCTGAGTGGGGAGATTTGTTTCGTAGGGAACGGGCAGTCTTTCGAGAATTAATTCATAATTATTCTGGTTGGAATAAATTCATAATTTGATTGTATTCATGGTGTCTTGATGCATTTGAATTATGGGGCCATAATTTATCTAATTAATCTTTTGGGATAGTGATAAACAGGATTCAGGTGTGAAGTTAAACCGGTTACATCTTTGATTAATTGAATTTTCTTAGTTAAAAATCTTTGCTTTAATTAGTTTTCATTCAATCAAAAATCACCCAATTTTCCATTTATTCTTTTTCATTAGTTTTTGTTTAACAAGTAATTAAATAAGTTGAATTGAATTTTATAAGTCCCCCGGTAGAGAACGATCTAGGTTAAGCCACTAGCTATACTTAGTTTAAATTTTATTTGGCGTGCGTGTGCGACAAACGCCCTTTTCATTGGTACATCCAGTGGCTGTGGAAGCCCAGGACTGTTTTGGAACCTAGTGGCTGTGGAAGCCCGGGACTGTTTATGTTAGCTCGGTGGCTGTGGAAGCCCGGGACTGTTTATGTTAGCATGTGTGGCTGTGGCAAAGGTTGTACTTGTGACTTGTGTGTTGACGCTTGATTGGATTATCAACTGCTTATATCTTATTGTCACTACACTGCACTTGTGCACGTCCTCATGTAGATGCTAGGAGCATATGATGGGGTAAGAAGACATGATCCCTATTGAGTTGTGGTTGCTCACCCCTCTTTCTGTGATGTGTTTTCTTTCAGGAACCTACAGGCGCTAGGTGGAACCCCAAGGTGGAAGACCATATTTGTTTTATTGTTTTGTTCAATTGTTATTTTGAGGAAATTGATATAACCCAGTGGGGAGAGGTTGAAAACAAGATTTGAACGTAATTAAGACATGTGGTTTGGTTTTGGTTTGAAATTAATAAAGATATTGATTTAGGTCTTTGTGAATTTCTGTTGTGTATGTGTACGATGTCTTGCGTGGGATGTTGTATATCAACCCTGTAATGACCCGTGTTTTGCGGCATGTAAGAAGTTAACCGCAGATGCCTTGTGAGTGGAAATTGTTGGGTTTTAGGGAGTTTCCTTCCAACACACTTTAGTTACACCTTGAATGTTGATGCACAAGTTTGAGGTAAGAGATGAGCCCAAGTGGGGACTTTTGGAAAGTGCACGTGACAATTCATAACGTGCTTTTATGCCCTAGGAAGATGCTTTTTGCATATACAAGGCATTTTTAGGCTATTTTGTCCGGTTTTGGAGGTTGATTTTGACCAAGTAGATGGCCTCAAATTAATTGGCATGCGAACAAAAGCTTCTCGGAATGATGTCCTCTACCTTCCACGAAGTTTCAGGCCGGAAGGCCTTGAACGCCAATTGGACCAATTGGCGTGCAAACATTTTACCGCATACCGGCCTTTTACATGATGCAAGGAAGCTTGGGGTAGAATTTCGGGGTATTTGGACCTGCACGCCAATTGGGGATATGGCGTGCAATATGGCGTGCAGCCATATTTTTGTACCGTCACCTTGGTTTTGTTATTCTAATCATCTTTCCCCAAAGGACCATGTTGGAATTGTGGATATTTTGGCGTGTATGGATGCGGGAAGGTTGTAGCTTGTTCCATCAAAACTACGTCGTTTTGATGCTGGGTTTCACTTAATCAAAACTACGTCGTTTTGATAGTGGGAGGTCTATATAAGGATGAGGAGCCCTCTTGTCTTAGGTTTAGGGTTCTCTTCTTCAGCCACCATAGCTGTCGTAGAGAGAGAGAGAGAGAGAGAGAGAGGGAGAGAGAGGAGAGTTCTGGCCATTTCTGCTGTGGTGTTCCTCGAGGGCGGATGACGTTCGGCGTGGGAGCAGGATCGTTGCTGTGGTGATACATTTTCTTAGAAGTAGGGGTTCTGTCTTTCCGAGTCTGTTCTGGGGTTAGGCCCTGTGTGGATGTTTTGTAAAGTTTCTATTGTTAATGCTATAATATTTATATGTAAATTCATATAGGTGTGATCTCCTATATGAATGTTGGCCTTCAATGGCATTTTTGGTGTGATCATGATGTTGGGTGGGCAATGCATGTTAAATGTTCGATAAAATGCCTGTGAATATGTCTGTGTGATTATGCCCAGTATGTGTTTGATAATATGCAGTAAGGCTAGAATTGTGAGTTGGTTAAGGTGTGCATGCCAAGTGTTTGTTTTTATGCATGAGTGGCTGGGTTTGTACATTTGTGAATGTGTACCTACTAAGTGTTTGGTTTTATGCCTGAGTGGTTATGTGTACTGTTCTTGGAACCCGGTGGCTGTGGAAGCCCGGGACTGTTCTTGGAACCCGGTGGCCGTGGAAGCCCGGGACTGTTCTTGGAACCCGGTGGCTGTGGAAGCCCGGGACTGTTCTTAGAACCCGGTGGCTGTGGAAGCCCGGGAATGTTCATGTACCAGCCTGTGCCTAATTGTATTTGCTGCTATGGTCTGTTATTATATCTGGTGAAATAATTGTATCACAACACAACACTTGTATACATGGCATGTAGATGTTAGGAGCATGGGATGGGTTGGGGAGACATGATCCTTACTGAGCTGTGGTTGCTCACCCCTCCTACCATGTTGTTTTCTTTACAGGAACCTATAGGCGTTAGGTGGGAACACCAAGGTGGAAGTCCTGCTTGTGGCTTACTTATTGTTATTTGAGTTATCTTGTTTTTGTGTAAGCTTTGTAACCCCAGGTGGGGGAGATACTGTAATATGGAGTTTAATGTAATAAAAGCATGTTTTGGACACATTTGTTATGTTTGGACTCAATGAAATTAAGATTGGTCTCTGAATATAAAATGTGAAGTGTATGTTGTATTCTAACCCCTTTTATCCAACTTGGGTAAAGGGAGGGTCACGTTCCGGTCTCCTCGGGCTGGAAATCCGGGGTGTGACGATATGGTATCAGAGCATGGTCTAGTTGGCCTAGGGTAGTGGGTGGATCTGGTTATCTTGAGTCCTTTGGAGGAACCTGGAGGGACGTGCCTGATCAACACGGTCCACTTGGAGCCTCTAAGGTGTACTTGGGGTGGTCCAGACCTGAGGTAGGATTTCCTTGCATTGGCATTAAGGCACTAGTTGCATTGGTTGTTGTATATGAAGGTGTGAATACCTGTTGAAATTGTAATTGTGATAGAAGAAAAATATGAATAATGTGATAAGGTGTGAACTATGCAACTCTGATTTTACTTGAAGTACCTTGAGCATGACTATAAGGAAAGGTCCTTGTTTATTTGAACTGTATGCGATGTTGATTGGAGCAATGTGTAAAATGTGTGTGATGCCATATACTACTTGACTTGATAATGGGGTAGATGTAGTGAAACTTGATAATAGTCGAACGCGTTCTGACGTTTGTGCTTCTTACTTCATGTAGTAAGAATGCCACCGAGGAGAGTGACACGTGGGTCCGGGGCAGTGGTTGATGAGTCATCTGCCCATAAGGGCCCGGGTGCGGAGCGATCCATTGGAGGACATGCACCGTTCTTTGCGCGCAGTGCAACAAGGCATCCGGCTGGAAGTCCAAGAGCTGAGGGAGGGTATCCGGCAAGAAGTCCGGGAGGAGGTGCGCCGTGAGATGGCGGCACAGCAGGTGGTGTGTAATGACCCGTGTGTAAGAAGTTAACCACAAACACCTTGGATGTTGGTGCACAAGTTTGAGGTAAGAGATGAGCCCAAGAGGGGACTTTTGGGAGGTGCATGTGACAAGTGATAACGTACATTTATGCCCTAGAAAGATGCTATGTATATACATGCGGTTTTAAGCTATTTTGGCAGATTTTGGAGCTTACTTTTGGTATAGTAGATGGCCTCAAACAATTGGCGTGCAAGAACAAAAGTTGCTTAGAATGAGGTCCTCTAGCTACCACAGAAATTTCAGAGCATTTGGAGCTGCACGTGAATTCACCCATTTCACGTGCAAGCATATTTTTGCTTCTCAGACCTCTACAAGATGCAAGGAGGCTTGGGGTGAAGTTTGAGTGCATTTGGAGCTGCACGCCAATTGGGGAATTGGCGTTCAAATTGGCATGTAGGCATGTTTTTGCATGGTTACCTTGGTTTTGTCATTCTAATCATCTTTTCCCAAAGGACCATGTTAGAATTGTGAATATTTTGGTGTGTTTGGATGTGGGAAGGTCATAGCTTGTTCCATCAAAACTACGTCGTTTTGATGCTGGGATTCACTTAATCAAAACTACGTCGTTTTGATGTTGTGTTGTCTATATAAGGAGGAGAAGCCCCTCTGTTTTAGGTTTAGGGTTTGTTGCTCCACCAGCCGTCACAGAGAGACAGAGAGAGAGAGAGAGAGAGGGAAGGAGAGCTTCTGGTGGCTGCCGGAGCGTCTTGCGTGGGTGGTCGGAGTCTTGCGTGGAAGCGGTAGCAGGAGAACATACAAGGTAGGGGTTCTGTTCTTCCTAAATCCTCCTCTGTTCTAGGGTTCTAGGGTAGATTATGGATTATATCTGTTTTTATATATATATATATATGTAATCCATATAGGTGTGATCTCCTATATGGATGTTGGCCTTCAATGGCATTTTGGTGTGATTTTGTTGTTGCATGCTATATGTTCGATGAAATGCTTGTGTGAATATAGCTGTGTGTATATGCCTATTACATGTTTGGTAATATGCCTGTGTGGCTGGACTTGTGATTTGGTGTATGTATGCATGCTGGGTGTTTGTTCTATTGCCTGAATGGCTGGGTTTGTGCACTTGTGAATGGGTGCACACCAAGTGTTTGGTTTTATGCTTAAGTGACCGTAGTGTGTGTTGTGTGCATGACTGTGGTATCTGGCCTGAAGAGGCGGTTAAATCACTTTGCCTGGGAGGCGGTAAAACCAGTGGCCTAAAGAGGCGGTTAAACTACTTTGCCTAAGAGGCGGTTAAATCAGTGGCCTGAAGAGGCGGTAAAATTACTTGCTTGAGATGTGGTTTGTTAGCCAGTGTGGCTAGGGCTGGGGTTACGCCCGCTTGTGTGGAATGTTTTATTTTCTTTTTCCTAATACTGCCACGTCACTACACCTATGCATATGCATGTAGCCGCTAGGAGCATGGGAAGGGTTGGGGAGACTTGATCCCTACTGAGCTGTGGTTGCTCACCCCTCCTACTGTGTTTGCTTGTTTTCCAGGGACTTACAGGCGTTAGGTAGATACACCAAGGTGGAAGACCATCTTTATTTTATTATTCAGTTTAGTAATGTAATTTTATAATTTATGTAACCCCAAGGGGGGGGGATGTAATAAGGGATTGAATTGTAGTATGGAACATGGTTTGTGACCTTTTTGATGTTTGAAATTAAATAAAGATGTGGCTTGTCTGTTTATTGTAATTGTTAGTTTTGCTCGTGTGACATCCAGTAATCCAACCCCTTTACCCTCCGTGTGGGTGAACGGGGAGTCACATACCAGTTTTCCCGGGTCGGAAATCCGGGGCGTGACAGTATGGTATCAGAGCATGGTCTAGTTGGCCTAGGGTAGTGGGCGGACCTGGTTATCCTAAGTCCTTCGGAGGAGCCTGGAGGGACATGCCTGATCAACATGGTCCTCTTTGAGCCTCCAAGGTGTACTTAGGGTAATCCAGTCTCGTGGTAGGATTTGCATGCATTGGCATTAGGGCATTAGTTGCATTTGTTGTGAATGTGTGCTAAACTGTGGAAAATGTGGATAAGATAATATGATTAAGTGTGAAATGTGCAACTCTGATTTGTTTGGCAATGCGTACCGAACTGTGAAATGTGATTGATACAATGTATGTGATAGTGGAATTGATCAGTGGGGTAGAGGTAGTGACGCGATAGATTATAAATTCGTTTTGACGTTTGTGCTTCTTACTTCGTGTAGTAAGAATGCCGCCGAGGAGAGCGACACGTGCGTCCGGGGCAGTGGCTGATGAGTCATCTGCCCATGAGGGTCTGGGTGCGGGACCGTCCATTGGAGGGCATACGTTGTTGCTGGCACAGCTACGAGAAGGCATCCGGCTGGAGGTACGAGAGCTACGGGAGGGACTCCGGCAGGAGGTGCGCCGTGAGATGGCAAGACAAGCGGTGGTACCACCACCACCACCACCGATGGGGAGAGCTGCCTCGTGAGCGTGAGAGTTCGGCTGGGTGGTGTACCGACTCGTGCGAGAGGATGATGTGGTGACACGGTTCCGAAAGGAACAACCTCCGCGATTCAAGGGGGATGGTGATCCCGTGGTAGGCGAGCGATGGTTGAGCGCGATCGAGCATGTGTTCTGCTTTCTCCTGCCCCGAGAAGAGGATAAGGTGCGATTGGCCATTCGGCAGCTGGAGGGGGATGCTTTGGAGTGGTGGACGAGTGTCGCGGGGAGCCGTGCGGTGCAACTCATGCTTTGGGAGGAGTTCTTGCAACTCTTCCATGATGAGTTCTTCCCGGAATCAGTGAGATGGCAAAAGAGGGAAGAATTCGGCAGCTTGAAGCAGGGATCCAGGACGGTACCTGAGTATGAGCGGGAGTTCCGGAGCTTGAGTAGGTTTGCTCCTGAGACTGTGGCAAGGGAGGACCTGAAGGCCCACAAGTTCACTTTGGGCCTTAGGCCAGCCCTTAGGCAGAGGGTGGCAATTCTACGCTTGAGGACCTATGCTGAGGTTGTGGAGACGGCCCGTATTGCCGAGAGAGAGCTGGATGATGGGAGACAGGCCCATCGGGGTCGCCGGTTGCGAGTGGGCCTGATCGAGATGCAGGGCCCAAGAGGCTCAAGACGGAGGAGAGGGATAGCAGTACTTTTTGCAGTCGGGGTCAGCCATCTGTGAACCCCAGGAGGTTCACCTTTGGCGGCGGAAGACAAGGTGGTCCATCTGGGGGTCTACCTAGCAGTTGTCACTGCTGTGGAGAGCAGGGTCACTTCAAGGGGGAGTGCCCCAAGAAGGACTGGCGCTGCAACAACTGTGGACGATAGGGCCATTTGCGCCGGGTTTGCAGGAGTGGCAACAGGGGAGCGGGGGGCGTGGCATCCAGCGTGAGGAGTGATGCTAGCTTCCGTGCACCAGCTAAGAGACCAGCTTGTCAGTGGCAGGCCAGCCAGGCAGGATCTAGTCAGACCCGACCTCAGGGGAGGCCAGAGCGACAGCAGGCTGATGCTAGAGGCAGTCAAGGCGGGAGCCGCCCAGTGAGTGAGCTGACCAGTGGCACGGGCCAAGGGAGGGTGTTTGCACTGAATGCGACACCCCAGGAGGAGGCTGAGCTACCACCTTCACCGGCAGAGGAGGGAGCAGGACCATCAGTGGTTAGAGGTACTCTTTTGATCTCCCACATGCTTGCTTCTGTTCTTTTCGATACGGGTGCATCGCGTTCTTTTATTGCTGAGCTTATAGTTGAGGGCTTGGGGTTAACGTGTGTTGAGGCGGAGAGGCCCTTAGTTGTAGAGTCTCCGGTGGGAGGCATGATTGAGGTGCGACATGTTTGTCGCGGTTGTGTGTTAACCATGGGTGATGTGGAACTGAGCTTCGGAGTTGGGGGACCAGGGGTATATTAGACCGAGTACCTCACCTTGGGGTGCTCCGGTGCTCTTTGCTAAGAAGGCTGATGGCACGCTTCGTCTCTGCATCGACTACAGGAAGCTGAATTCAGTGACTGTGAAGAACAAGTACCCGTTGCCTCGGATAGATGACCTGTTTGACCAATTGAGTGGGGCCCAGTGGTTTTCCAAAATAGATTTACATTCGGGGTATCACCAGCTCAGGGTTAGGGAGGAGGACATCCCTAAGACGGCTTTTCGGTGCAGGTATGGGCATTATGAGTGGGTAGTGATGCCTTTCGGGCTCATTAATGCGCCAGCGGTGTTCATGCATTTGATGAACCAGGTCTTTGCTCCATACTTGGATTCGTTTGTGGTGGTGTTTATTGATGATATCTTGGTGTATTCCAAGACCGAGAAGGAGCATGTGGAGCACTTGGCAACGATGTTGCAAACCTTGAGGGACCGATGGCTTTTGTTTCTAAGTTTAGCAAGTGTGAGTTTTGGCCGTAGGAGGTTCACTTTCTTGGCCATGTGGTGTCAGCTAAGGGAGTTAGGGTGGACCCAGCCAAGATTGAGGCTGTGGCATCGTGGGCGAGGCCAACCAACGTTTTTGAGATTCGTAGTTTTCTTGGCTTGGCAGGCTATTACCGTCGTTTTGTAGAGGGATTCTCCCGTTTGGCAGCTCCTATGACGGCGTTGACCCGGAAGGGAGTGAAGTTTGAGTGGACGGACAAGTGCCAGCAGGCGTTTGAGGCTCTCAAAACTCGTTTGACCACTGCACCTGTGTTGAGGTTGCCTAGGGAGGATATCCCATATGAGGTATATTGTGATGCGTCCAGGGTTGGTTTGGGGTGTGTGCTTATGCGGGGAGCACGGTGTGGTAGCTTATGGATCAAGGCAGTTTGAAGCCTCATGAGCAGAATTACCCTACCCATGTTCTTGAGTTGGCGGCTGTCATCTTCGCCCTGAAGAGTTGGCAACATTACCTTTTGGGGGAGAAGTTCGTGGTGTTCTCAGATCACAAGAGCCTTCAGTACATCTTTACTCAGAAGGACTTGACTTTGAGGCAGAGGAGATGGGTGGAGTATTTGCAGACCTTTGACCTTACTCTTGCGTATACCCCGGGCAAGGGTAATGTTGTGGCTGACGCATTGAGCAGAAAAGGGAAAGCTGAGGTGGCCGTGAGAGAGTGGAAGCTGATGGAGCAGTTGGCGATGTTGCAGCTGCAACCTGTTGTTCGTGATGGTGGGACAGTCCTGAGTCCTTTGGTGGTTGTGCCTGAGTTGTACCAGCGCGTCCGGGAGGAACAGTTGGGTGACATTGAGTGTGAGGTTCTCCGTGCCCGTATTGAGGCTGGGGAGCTATCTGAGGACTGGATAGAGGGTCCTGAGCATGAGTTGTCTTTTCAGGGGCGGTTGGTAATGGCTTCTTCCCTTAGGGATGAGGTGATGAGGGAGTTTCACCAATCTAGAGTTGCTGTGCATCCAGGGGGTACGAAGATGTACCATGCGCTTCGAGGACATTTTTGGTGGCCTGGGATGAAACGCGATGTGGCTGCTTTTGTTTCGCGGTGCCTCACGTGTCGACAGGTGAAGGCCGAGCATCGGCGGCCGGCGGGCATGTTACAGCCCTTGCCCATAGCGGAGTGGAAGTGGGACCACATAGCGATGGATTTTGTGACTGGTCTTCCACCCACCACAGGGAGGAAAGATATGATTTGGGTGATTGTGGATCGACTCACAAAGTCGGCCCATTTCCTGGCTGTTCGCGAGCGGGACTCTATTGGGACCTTGAGTCATCTATACATGAATGAGATTGTGCGACTACATGGAGTACCATCATCGGTTGTCTCTGACCGGGATTCGAGGTTCACTTCCCGTTTCTGGGCAGGTTTGCAGGAGGCAATGGGGACCAAACTTCACTTGAGTACAGCCTTTCACCCTGAAACTGACGGCCAGACAGAGAGGATGAATCAGACTTTGGAGGACATGTTACGGGCCTGTGTGTTAGATTTTGGGGGTTCGTGGGCGACTTACCTTCCTTTGGTGGAGTTTGCCTACAACAACAGTTATCAGGCATCCATTGGGATGGCTCCTTTTGAGGCGTTGTATGGGCGGCCATGTCGATCACCTTTGTGTTGGACCGAGGTGGGGGAGACAGCTCTCTTGGGACCACAGTTGGTTCAAGAGGCTACCGAGAAGGTTAAGTTGATTCGTCAGCGTTTGTTATTAGCTCAAAGTCGGCAGAAATCTTATGCGGATCAGCGGCGGCGACCTTTGGCGTTTTCTGTTGGTGATCACGTGTTTCTTCGTGTTTCTCCACATCATGGACATCGACGGTTTGGGCGAGGTTCCAAGCTATCTCCCCGGTTTATTGGTCCTTCTGAGATTCTGGATCGTGTGGGGCCTGTGGCCTACCGATTAGCGTTACCACCGCGGCTGAGTCGAGTGCACAACGTGTTTCACGTGTCCCAGTTACGGAAGTATCACCCTGACCCCACTCATGTGATCGATTGGGGGACATTAGACATTGAGGATTACATGTCCGTTGTTGACGCCCCTATCCGTATCGTAGATCGGCGAGAGAAGCTTTTGCGTGGTCGTGCTATTCCTTTGGTTCGCGTGCTGTGGCAGCACCGTGGCATTGAGGAGGAGACATGGGAATGTGAGTCCGTGATGCGTGAGCAGCACCCAGAATTGTTTGAGGACGAACAATCTTAAGCGTGGGAGGTGGCTGTTGGCCAAGGGATAGTGATGTGTTTTCTTGTATTAGTTGTGTATGATTTGGTGTATTTGTTTTGTCTTTTAGACATGTGTTCATATTTGTGATGTGTTTTGAGATGTGTATTTGTGACATGCGGATATGTGTTGTTATGGATTATGGTGGTACCTTGTTATGTGCTATTATGTGCTGTGCGCGGTGTATGGCCCATTTGGGTGTTGTGGCTCGCCGTATGGCAAATGAGTAGCTTGTGTTTGTTTTCCTCGTATGTCATTTCTTTTTGAGGACGAAAAGTCTTAAGGGGGAGAGGACGTAATGACCCGTGTGTAAGAAGTTAACCACAAACACCTTGGATGTTGGTGCACAAGTTTGAGGTAAGAGATGAGCCCAAGAGGGGACTTTTGGGAGGTGCATGTGACAAGTGAAAACGTACATTTATGCCCTAGGAAGATGCTATGCATATACATGCGGTTTTAAGCTGTTTTGGCAGATTTTGGAGCTCACTTTTGATATAGTAGATGGCCTCAAACAATTGGCATGCAAGAACAAAAATTGCTTAGAATGAGGTCCTCTATCTACCACAGAAATTTCAGAGCATTTGGAGCTGCCCGTGAATTCACCCGTTTCACGTGCAAGCATATTTTTGCTTCTCAGACCTCTACAAGATGCAAGGAGGCTTGGGGTGAAGTTTGAGTGCATTTGGAGCGGCACGCCAATTGGGGAATTGGCGTTCAAATTGGCGTGTAGGCATGTTTTTGCATAGCTACCTTGGTTTTGTCATTCTAATAATCTTTTCCCAAAGGACCATGTTGGAATTGTGAATATTTTGGTGTGTATGGATGTGGGAAGGTCATAGCTTGTTCCATCAAAACTACGTCGTTTTGATGCTGGGATTCACTTAATCAAAACTACGTCGTTTTGATGTTGTGTTGTCTATATAAGGAGGAGAAGCCCCTTTGTTTTAGGTTTAGGGTTTGTTGCTCCACCAGCTGTCGCAAAGAGAGAGAGAGAGAGAGAGAGAGAGAGAGAGAGAGAGAGAGAGAGAGAGAGAGAGAGAGAGGGAAGGAGAGCTTCTGGTGGCTGCCGGAGCGTCTTGCGTGGGTGGTCGGAGTCTTACGTGGAAGCGGTAGCAGGAGAACATACAAGGTAGGGGTTCTGTTCTTCCTAAATCCTCCTATGTTCTAGGGTTCTAGGGTAGATTATGATTATATCTGTTTACATATATATATATGTAATCCATATAGGTGTGATCTCCTATATGGATGTTGGCCTTCAATGGCATTTTGGTGTGATTTTGTTGTTGCATGCTATATGTTCGATGAAATGCCTGTGTGAATATAGCTGTGTGTATATGCCTATTACATGTTTGGTAATATGCCTGTGTGGCTGGACTTGTGATTTGGTGTATGTATGCATGTTGGGTGTTTGTTCTATTGCCTGAATGGCTGGGTTTGTGCACTTGTGAACGGGTGCACACCAAGTGTTTGGTTTTATGCTTAAGTGACCGTAGTGTGTGTTGTGTGCATGACTGTGGTATCTGGCCTGAAGAGGCGGTTAAATCACTTTGCCTGGGAGGCGGTAAAACCAGTGGCCTAAAGAGGCGGTTAAACAACTTTGCCTAAGAGGCGGTTAAATCAGTGGCCTGAAGAGGCGGTAAAATTACTTGCTTGAGATGTGGTTTGTTAGCCAGGTGTGGTCAGGCTGGGGTTACGCCCGCTTGTGTGGAATGTTTTATTTTCTTTTTCCTAATACTGCCACGTCACTACACCTGTGCACATGCCTGTAGCTGCTAGGGGCATGGGAAGGGTTGGGGAGACTTGATCCCTACTGGAGCGTGGTTGCTCACCCCTCTCTTGTGTTTGCTTGTTTTCCAGGGACTTACGGGTGTTAGGTGGATACACCAAGGTGGAAGACCATCTTCATTTTATTGTTCAGTTCAGTAATGTAATTTTATAATTTATGTAACCCCAAGGGGGGGGGGGGAATGTAATAAGGGATTGAATTGTAGTATGGAACATGGTTTGTGACCCCTTTGATGTTTGAAATTAAATAAAGATGTGGCTTGTTTGTTTATTGTAATTGTTAGTTTTGCTCGTGTGACATCCAGTAATCCAACCCCTTTACCCTCCGTGTGGGTAAATGGCGAGTCACGTACCGGTTTCCCCGGGTCGGAAATCCGGGGCGTGACATGGTGCCACCACCACCACCACCAGCGGGGGAGTTACCAAGGGAGCATGAGGGTTCGCTGAGTGGTATACCGATTCGTGCAGAGGATGACGTGGTGACACGGTTCCAAAAGGAACAACCTTCGCGATTCAAAGGGGGAGGAGGACCCAGGTGTTAGGCGAGCACCGGTTGAGGCAAATTGAGCACGTGTTTTCCTTTCTCCTACCCCGGGAGGAGGATAAGGTGAGGCTGGCCATTCGGCAACTAGAGGGGAATGCTCCGGAGTGGTGGCGAGTGTCGCGGGGAGCCGTGCGGTGTAGTTTATCTTTGTGGGAGGAGTTCTTGCAACTCTTCCACAATGAGTTTTTGTCACGCCCCGGATTTCCAACCCGAGGAAACCGGTACGTGACTCCCCTTTTACCCACACGGAGGGCAAAGGGGTTAGGATACAAACCAAGAATATCACATTTTAAACATCACAACATTCAAGAAAGTAATGTTCATAAAAGCAATCCAAACCAGTTTATTACAACAAAATCTTTTCCCCACTGGGTTACATCAATTCCCATAAGAAAAACAAAACATAAATGGAAGAGAGTAAAAGTAATTATAGTCTTCCACCTTGGTGTATCCACCTAACGCCTGTAAGTCCCTGGAAAACAAACACGGTAGGAGGGGTGAACAACCACGGCTCGGTAGGGATCATGTCTCCCCAACCCATCCCATGCTCCTAGCATCTACATGCCATGTGTACAAGTGCAGTGTCGTGTTACAATAATTTCAACATACATAATAACAACCACATCAACAATTACAATCTTCCACTGCCACACAGGCTAACAAAACACATCTCAAGCAAGTAGTTTAACCGCCTCTTCAGGCCACTGATTTAATCGCCTCTCAGGCAAAGTAGTTTAACCGCCTCTTCAGGCCACTGGTTTAACCGCCTCTCAGGCAAAGTAGTTTAACCGCCTCTTCAGGCCAGATAGCACGATCAAGCACACAACACACACCACGGTCACTCAAGCATACAACCAAACACTTCGTGTGCACCCGTTCACAAGTGCACAAACCCGACCATTCAGGCCATAGAACAAACACCCAGCATACATACATACACTAGACCACAAGTCCAGCCACACAGACATATTACCAAACACATAATGGGCATATGCACACAGCTAAATTCACACAGGCATTTCATCAAACATATAGCATGTAATCCACAGAATCACACCAAACTGCCACTGAAGGCCAACATTCATATAGGAGGTCACACCTATATGAATTTACATATAAATAATATAACAATTATAACCCATAATCTGCCCTAGAACCCTAGGACAGAGGAGGATTTAGGAAGAACAGAACCCCTACCTCAAGTAAAACGCAACAACACAGCAATGTCCCGATCCCACGTCGAACGCCGTCCACCCACGAAGCACCGACCACCCACGCAAGACGCCCGGCAGCAACCAGGAGCTCTCCTTCCCTCTCTCTCTCTCTCTCTCTGCGACGGCTGGTGGAGCAACAAACCGTAACCCTAAAACAGAGGGGCTTCTCCTCCTTATATGGACAACACAACACCAAAACGACGTAGTTTTGATTAAGTGAATCCCAGCATCAAAACGACGTAGTTTTGATGGAACAAGCTATGACCTTCCCACACCCATACACACCAAAATATTCACAATTCCAACATGGTCCTTTGGGAAAAGATGATTAGAACGACAAAACCAAGGTAACCATGCAAAAACATGCCTGCACGCCAATTTGCACGTGAATTCCCCAATTCACGTGCAACTCCAAATGCACTCCAAATGCGCTCAAACTTCACCCCTAGCCTCCTTGCATCATGTAGAAGACAACCACACTTGCACGTGAAATGGACCCATATCACGTGCACCTCACATACACGTCCGTTTGGCCTGAAACTTCTGTGGTAGATAGAGGACATCATTCTAAGCATCTTTCCTTTTGCACGTGAATTCATTTGAGCCCATTCACTAGGTCAAAATCTAGAAAAACTACTCAAAAGGCAAAACTGTGACTAACTCTAGGTACGAGTCCTTACATCTTCTCCCCCTTAAGACTTTTCGTCCTCGAAAAGAAATGACATACGAGGAAAACAAACTCAAGCTACCCATTTGCCACACGATGAGCCACAACACCCAAATGGGTCATACACCGCGCACAGCACATAACAGCACATAACAAGGTGCCACCATAATCCATAACCACAATAATGCATATAACACATATCCGCATGTCACAAATACACATCTCAAAATACATCACAATGATGAACACATGTCTAAAAGACAAAACAAATACACCAGATCATACACAACTAATACAAGAAAACACATCACAATCCCTTGGCCAACAGCCACCAACAGCCACCTCCCACTCTTAAGGTTGTTCGTCCTTGAACAACGCTGGGTGTTGCTCACGCATCATGGACTCACATTCTATGTCTCCTCTGCAGGACGTGTTGGCCCCTAAAAGACAACACACCATAACACACATGAAGGCACGTACCCATAGACCCAATACAACACAGCATGATAGGGAAACATATTCTAATCTCACAAACAACCCTTGTTCTCCTCACCTAACACATGTCACAAGTATTCACATGTCACGACAGTATAAGACATATACGCCCATCACCAACACGTTTAACAGATCACATAGGTCACAGAGCAACTATCATCATAAACACCACCACAAGGAACAACTCACAAACAAAACACTACTACACATTTAACGTTCCACTGTCCACTCGCTGACACCATACAAACTCAGCCGCAGGGAGTTTCCTCACAACCTTCCCACCTTTGGACTTTTCGTCCCCGAAAAGAGAAATCAAGTAATAAACATCACGAGAAGATCAAAGCAACACATAACACCCATGATCACAACAAGAACTAGAGCTTGGCCAATTAGTGTGCTGACAACAACTCATGTGAGCAAGTCTGACAACATTGAGGTCGAGAAACCTCCCACGGATTCATTAAGACCCTGACAACCGAACAAGGCCAACACCACAAGCCTATGCGTGAAACATCCATTCGCTAGAATTCATATGAGTGAACGAGAAGTCACTGCATCGACATAGCAGGGGTACTCGGCGTTAGACGCCTATTCGTGTCACAATAGGACCAACACTCCACAACGTAAAATACCTAACAATGACACCACCGAGATTTGATGTTAACGGACACTAACAATTTACAACGCAGCCACACTCCATATATAGACCTTACCCCGACAGCAAACACAAAGAGGTCACAAGGAAACACAAACAAACAAGAGAAAAGCATTATGCAAACCACAATCACAAGTCCCACACAAGGATATCACCACAACCAGACTTGCATCACACGGTGAAACCGTCTCACTCTATAGCGATACACGCAACAACAGAACCCAACCAATGCCAAAGGGAACTCAAGATGACTTACAATCCAGGACACAACTACGACAGGATGAAGTTTGCTCTCCACCAATTCGGTCACAATCAACAAGACGCCCAACGGAGTCCAAGGAGTAACTCAAAACAACAGATGCGATACCATACACAACCACAAGCAAGACCAAAATCCACCATCCTGCTATCACCGGTCACCGACCGTGAGGATCGACTAAAAGAAGTCTGCGAACCGGAACGGAACCCGAACACTACACGATAACGGCTCTCCTGGACACTTCGTGCTAGCATCCTTGATCACGGTTAAATAGGTATCCACTAAGGTCCCACGGCCTGCATACTAACCGAGGCATACACTACGGCCCAAGTGTTAACGCCTTTCCGAGTTGGCAAACACCAAACGCAATGAAGTGGAACTTATCGGTGAAGTATAACTAACACAGCTCTCTCTCTGACCAGGAAAAATCCCCCCACCTGCAACAAGACAATTGATCCCTCTGTGTCGCCATTCACAGGTCACAAGGGAGTTCTTTGCCTCTATGACATACTCCACCTCATGGCCTACCAACTCCCCTATACCAACCATCGCGTTCCGTCTCGATACACCAACAAAAGTCTCAAATACACCGACACCTTGATGGCGTGAACCATCTCACTTACCGTGTGATACTACACATGAAAGGTTTTTGAGGAGAACAGATATAGATCACCCGCCTACCACCACCGCTCCAAAACATACACCCTTGTGATATCCGCCCGACATAAATCTCTCCCCCAGGGAGTAAAGACTAATACCCTTTTCCTAGCTTATCAACACTTTAATATTAACATCACACCAGATAAGGAATAATATGAATAACATCACATCTAACACTTTTCTTCATTCCCACACCACAGTTAATATGCCACTACACCATGCCTCATCCTCTTCTACACATATGTGTCACAATACCCACACGTAGCAACCCTGCTATATGCCTTTACCGCGGATGCAACACATACAACAACACAATACCACATTTTTCAGCACACAAGCAATGAAACACAAAACACCTGACGAGTAGAACGTACCAGCCTTACACCTTCTCTCCTCCTCTAAGCCTACTTCCCACAAGATACGAATCAATGGAATGGCCCTACCATGCAAAAGCACACCCGTAGCCCCTAGAGAAATGTTTTCCAAATGTGGGTAAAAAGCTCGAACAAGGCCTGCCAAATCTCACTTGCTTACCTCTTTTTACCAATTGGATGCATCGGGCACGACCCTTGAAACCCACTCACAGCCGATAGTTGAGCTCCAGAGCACTTCACATTTTACACGTGTGCATCCCCATTTCACAACATGTTCTAAGAACATCACTCATGGTCTTTCACACTCGACAAACATGACACATGGCCACTGCTTACCATCTGAGAACCCAGAACACCTATATAATCACTAATCAAGAACTAGCAACGACCACCCTAGCCAACAAGTCAACACCTCATGGACCCAAGGAGCGGCTACAGCTGTGTTTTCCTCCTTCAACCACAACACTTGGAAAGGTAACCATAGGAATATCTCTTTCATGTAGTATTCCAACACATACCTCTATCCGCATAAAAACACATTTCTATTACTCAAGGTTGCCAAGGAGGGGTCACACAACAACCCACAAGCCATCACCTCACACCTCAAGCTCTACTAGCTAGCCAGTCTAAATTTCCTCCCACTAGAAAAAAGGTTGCCTACAAGATTTGGTTACTTTGATTATCCACATGTGCCAAAATTGAATATCACTCACTTATAAAATCAACACCCATATTTTTTTTATTAGTTACTCATTATTCTTCTAGCGTTATGAATCTATATTTACTCTTTTTACTTATTTATTTCCTAACAGGTCACCAACCACATCCATTCGAAATGCTAACTCAAACGTGACATGATAAAGTCCACCCTGCCTCACATAACTAGTCCTCCAACATCACTCCCGGTCCTACCAAGACAGATTGTACGAAGACGTCCTACTTTTCCACAGAGGCGACACCGGTACTGCTTCTTGGCACACTCTCTTTTCCAATGTCCCGGTTGTCCACAGCAAGCGCAACCCTTTGAGAAACAGGACTCAACGGGAGTGTTGAGGGCTGACGACTCTCGGCGTACCTCGCTCCTGATCAGTTATCGAATTGCATCCCTCACCTCTGGAATAATCGAGCTCAAGACGCCAACCTCTGCCGTGATTAATCTATCACCTTCAGCCTGCAGCTCTCTCACTTGCCCAACCTGGGTCGCGGCCTCCTCTGTTACCTCAATAGTCGCACGGCTTATCGTTTCCAGAAACATTGGTTAAGCGAAAACGTAGCGCTCCAGATTAACACTAAATGATCTCAACAATCGCGAGACCACTACCGACTAAGCAGCTTAAGCTATAACACGCATTATTACCACACAAATTCACAAATTTACCAAACAAATTTCACAGACTATACAAATTTACACTCCATCGCACTGCTCATAACCTCGTTTATTGCACACCATGCAAAACAAATCACATGCTCAATCATTCACAGAACACCAACATTATTACATATTTAATTTAATGTATTTATTTATTTATTTATTTACTGATTATTATTATTTTATTTTATTAACAGTTCACATTTCACAAGCTTCACGTTCACAAGCACTCAGTTTCATGTTTTCATGCTCGAACCATCACAAATTCTTTTCCATGTTATCACATTCAAACCATTTATCCATGCAATTACACACACTGCACACATTTCAGTTCTCATTAAACCACATTGCACAAACAAGCATTCCACAAGCACACATCTCAAGTTGTCATAAAATCGAGTTGATCGAGTTGCCTGATTAAAACATGTTCTTCATATTTTCTCACATGCTTTATCTCGGTTACCCACACAATCACACAAAGACAACAAATGCAACTAGTGCCCTAATGCCAATGCATGCAAACCCTACCTCAGGTCTGGACTACCCCAAGTACACCTTAGAGGCTCAAAGAGGACCATGTTGATCAGGCATGTCCCTCCAGGCTCCTCCAAAGGACTCAAGATAACCAGATCCGCCCACTACCCTAGGCCAACTAGACCATGCTCTGATACCATATTGTCACGCCCCGGATTTCCAACCCGAGGAAACCGGTACGTGACTCCCCTTTTACCCACACGGAGGGCAAAGGGGTTAGGATACAAACCAAGAATATCACATTTTAAACATCCACAACATTCAAGAAAGTTATGTTCATAAAAGCAATCCAAACCAGTTTATTACAACAAAATCTTTTCCCCACTGGGGTTACATCAATTCCCATAAGAAAAACAAAACATAAATGGAAGAGAGTAAAAGTAATTATAGTCTTCCACCTTGGTGTATCCACCTAACGCCTGTAAGTCCCTGGAAAACAAACACAGTAGGAGGTTAAATCAGTGGCCTGAAGAGGCGGTAAAATTACTTGCTTGAGATGTGGTTTGTTAGCCAGTGTGGCTGGGGCTGGGGTTACGCCCGCTTGTGTGGAATGTTTTATTTTCTTTTTCCTAATACTGCCACGTCACTACACCTGTGCACATGCCTGTAGCTGCTAGGGGCATGGGAAGGGTTGGGGAGACTTGATCCCTACTGAGCTGTGGTTGCTCACCCCTCCTACTGTGTTTGCTTGTTTTCCAGGGACTTACAGGTGTTAGGTGGATACACCAAGGTGGAAGACCATCTTCATTTTATTGTTCAGTTCAGTAATGTAATTTTATAATTTATGTAACCCCAAGGGGGGGGGGGGGAATGTAATAAGGGATTGAATTGTAGTATGGAACATGGTTTGTGACCCCTTTGATGTTTGAAATTAAATAAAGATGTGGCTTGTTTGTTTATTGTAATTGTTAGTTTTGCTCGTGTGACATCCAGTAATCCAACCCCTTTACCCTCCGTGTGGGTAAATGGCGAGTCACGTACCGGTTTCCCCGGGTCGGAAATCCGGGGCGTGACATGGTGCCACCACCACCACCACCAGCGGGGGAGTTACCAAGGGAGCATGAGGGTTCGCTGAGTGGTATACCGATTCGTGCAGAGGATGACGTGGTGACACGGTTCCAAAAGGAACAACCTTCGCGATTCAAAGGGGAGGAGGACCCAGTGTTAGCTGAGCACTGGTTGAGGCAAATTGAGCACGTGTTTTCCTTTCTCCTACCCCGGGAGGAGGATAAGGTGAGGCTGGCCATTCGGCAACTAGAGGGGAATGCTCTGGAGTGGTGGCAGAGTGTCGCGGGGAGCCGTGCAGTGTAGTTTATGCTGTGGGAGGAGTTCTTGCAACTCTTCCACAATGAGTTTTTGTCACGCCCCGGATTTCCAACCCGAGGAAACCGGTACGTGACTCCCCTTTTACCCACACGGAGGGCAAAGGGGTTAGGATACAAACCAAGAATATCACATTTTAAACATCACAACATTCAAGAAAGTAATGTTCATAAAAGCAATCCAAACCAGTTTATTACAACAAAATCTTTTCCCCACTGGGGTTACATCAATTCCCATAAGAAAAACAAAACATAAATGGAAGAGAGTAAAAGTAATTATAGTCTTCCACCTTGGTGTATCCACCTAACGCCTGTAAGTCCCTGGAAAACAAACACAGTAGGAGGGGTGAGCAACCACAGCTCAGTAGGGATCATGTCTCCCCAACCCATCCCATGCTCCTAGCATCTACATGCCATGTGTACAAGTGCAGTGTCGTGTTACAATAATTTCAACATACATAATAACAACCACATCAACAATTACAATCTTCCACTGCCACACAGGCTAACAAAACACATCTCAAGCAAGTAGTTTAACCGCCTCTTCAGGCCACTGATTTAACCGCCTCTCAGGCAAAGTAGTTTAACCGCTTCTTCAGGCCACTGGTTTAACCGCCTCTCAGGCAAAGTAGTTTAACCGCCTCTTCAGGCCAGATAGCACAGTCAAGCACACAACACACACCACGGTCACTCAAGCATACAACCAAACACTTCGTGTGCACCCGTTCACAAGTGCACAAACCCAGCCATTCAGGCCATAGAACAAACACCCAGCATACATACATACACTAGACCACAAGTCCAGCCACACAGACATATTACCAAACACATAATGGGCATATGCACACAGCTAAATTCACACAGGCATTTCATCAAACATATAGCATGTAATCCACAGAATCACACCAAACTGCCACTGAAGGCCAACATTCATATAGGAGGTCACACCTATATGAATTTACATATAAATAATATAACAATTATAACCCATAATCTGCCCTAGAACCCTAGGACAGAGGAGGATTTAGGAAGAACAGAACCCCTACCTCAAGTAAAACGCAACAACACAAAGAATGTCCCGATCCCACGTCGAACGCCGTCCACCCACGAAGCACCGACCACCCACGCAAGACGCCCGGCAGCAACCAGGAGCTCTCCTTCCCTCTCTCTCTCTCTCTCTGCGACGGCTGGTGGAGCAACAAACCGTAACCCTAAAACAGAGGGGCTTCTCCTCCTTATATGGACAACACAACACCAAAACGACGTAGTTTTGATTAAGTGAATCCCAGCATCAAAACGACGTAGTTTTGATGGAACAAGCTATGACCTTCACACACCCATACACACCAAAATATTCACAATTCCAACATGGTCCTTTGGGAAAAGATGATTAGAATGACAAAACCAAGGTAACCATGCAAAAACATGCCTGCACGCCAATTTGCACGTGAATTCCCCAATTCACGTGCAACTCCAAATGCACTCCAAATGCGCTCAAACTTCACCCCTAGCCTCCTTGCATCATGTAGAAGACAACCACACTTGCACGTGAAATGGACCCATATCACGTGCACCTCACATACACGTCCGTTTGGCCTGAAACTTCTGTGGTAGATAGAGGACATCATTCTAAGCATCTTTCCTTTTGCACGTGAATTCATTTGAGCCCATTCACTAGGTCACAATCTAGAAAAACTACTCAAAAGGCAAAACTGTGACTAACTCTAGGTACGGGTCCTTACAGTTTTTCCCTGAGTCCTTGAGATGGCAGAAGAGAGAAGAATTTGGCAGCCTGAAGCAAGTATGAAAGACGGTACCCGAGTATGAGTGGGAGTTCTGGAGCCTGAGTAGGTTTTACCCCCGAGACTGTGGCAAAGGAGTACCTGAAGGCCTATAAGTCCACCTTGGGTCTTAGGCCAGCTCTTAGGCAGAGGGTGGCGATTCTGCGTTTGAGGACCTATGCTGAGGTTGTTGAGACAGCACGCATAGCTGAGAGGGAACTGGATGATGGGAGGCAGGGTCCACCAGGGTCGCCAGTTGCAAGGTGGGTCTGAACGCGATTCTGGGTCCAAGAGGCCCAAGACTGAGGAGAGAGATAGTAGTTCCTTCCGCAGCAGGGGACAGACATTGGTGAACCCAGGGAGGTCTAGCTTTGGCGGTGGCGGCACGGGAGGTCCGGTAGGAGGCCTCCCCGCCGGTTGTCATTCTTTGTGGGGAGCAAGGCCACTTTAGGAGGGAGTGCCCAAAGAAGGACTGGAAATGCCATAGTTGTGGACGAGAGGGCCATCTGAGCCGGGTTTGCCGGAGTGGCAACAGGGGAGTTGGAGGCATGACATCCAGCACAAGGAGTGATGCCAGTTTCTGTGCACCAGCAGAGAGACCAGCTCGTCAGTGGCAGGCTAGTTAGGCAGGATCCAACCAGACCCGACCCCAGGGGAGGCCGGAGCGGCAGCAGACTGAAGTTGGAGGCAGCCTTGGCGGGAAGCGCCCAGTGAGTGAGCCGACCAGTGGCACGGGCCAAGGGAGGGTGTTTGCGCTGGAGGCGACGTACCCAGGAGGAGGCTGAGCTACCACCTCCACCAGCGGAGGGTGGGGCAGGATGTCACGCCCCGGATTTCCAACCCGAGGAAACCGGTACGTGACTCCCCTTGTACCCACACGGAGGGCAAAGGGGTTAGGGTGCAAACCCTGAACATAACATTTTAAACATCCACAACACATTCAAGACAGTAAAGTTCAATAAAGCAATCTACAATCCAAAATAGTCTTTATTACAACAATCCTCTTTTCAATCCATCCCCACTGGGGTTACATCAATTCTCATAACAATAACAAATGGTAAACAGTAAAGTAAATAAGGTCTTCCACCTTGGGGTCCCTCCTAACGCCTGTATGTTCCTGAAAGAAAACACAACATAGAGGGAGGGGTGAGCAACCACAGCTCAGTAGGGATCATGTCTCCCCAACCCATCCCATGCTCCTAGCGTCTACATGAGAGTGTACAGGTGCAGTGTAGTGACAATTAAAATGTAAACAAATATTCCACATTCAAATGGCACCCACCTATCCACAGCCATACAGGCTTAGCCATATAGGCTAACATATCCACAGCCACTCAGGCTTAGCCACACGGGCTAACATATCCACAGCCTCTCAGGCTTAGCCACACGGGCTAACAGATCCACGGCCATATAGGCTTAGCCACACAAAGCAACAGTTCCGATCCCAGGGCTTCCACAAGAACCGGGTTCCACAAGCACAGCATTCAAGGTCACACAGGCATTAAACCAAACACGTAGCATACACACTTTCACAGGCATAATACCAAACACTTAGTTCGCACAGCCTATCAGGCATAAAATCAAACACATACTAGGCATATTCACACAGACATCCACACAGGCATTTTATCGAACACTTAATATGCACACCTTCCAACACCAGAATACACCAAAAACTGCCATTGAAGGCCAACATCCATATAGGAGATCACACCTATATGGATTACATATATATATATACAGGTTAAACTCCATAATCTGCCCTAGAACCCTAGGGCAGAGGAGGATTTAGGAAGAACAGAACCCCTACCTTATGTGTTCTCTTGCTCCCACTTCCACGCAAGACTCCGACCACCACGCAAGACGCTCCGGCAGCCACCAGAAGCTCTCCTTCCCTCTCTCTCTCTCTGCGACGGCTGGTGGAGCAACAAACCCTAACCCTAAAACAGAGGGGCTTCTCCTCCTTATATAGACAACACAACATCAAAACGACGTAGTTTTGATTAAGTGAATCCCAGCATCAAAACGACGTAGTTTTGATCACACAAGTTAGCACCTTGCCGCACCCATATAGGCCAAAATACTCAGAATTTCAGCATGGTCCTTCGGAGAAAAATCATTAGAATGTCAAAACCAAGGGAACCATGCAAAAATATGGCTGCACGCCAATTTGCACGTGAATTCTCCAATTCACGTGCAACTCCAAATGCACTCCAAATGCGCTCAAACTTCACCCCTAGCCTCCTTGTATCATGTAGAAGACAACCACACTTGCACGTGAATTGGACCCATTTCACGTGCACCTCACATACACGTCCGTTTGGCCTGAAACTTCTGTGGTAGATAGACGACATCATTCTAAGCATCTTTCCTTTTGCACGTGAATTCATTGGAGTCCATTCACTAGGTCAAAATCTAGAAAAACTCTACTCGAAAGGCAAACGTGACTAACTCAAGGTACGGGTCCTTACATTCTCTCCCCCCTTAAGACTTTTCGTCCTCGAAAAGAAATGACATACGAGGAAAACAAACACAAGCTACCCATTTGCCACACGGCGAGCCATAACACCCAAACGGGTCATACACCGCGCACAACACATAACAGCACATGACAAGGTACCACCATAATCCATAACCACAATAATGCATATAACACATGTCCGCATGTCACGAATACACATCTCAAAACACATCACAAATAAGAACACATGTCTTTAAAACACAACTAATACAAGAAAACACATCACTATCCCTTGCCAACACCCCACCTCCCACGCTTAAGATTGTTCGTCCTCGAACAAGTCCAGGTCTTGCTCACGCATCGCGGACTCACGTTCCCATGTCTCCTCCTCAATGCCACGGTGCTGCCACAGCACGCGAACCAAAGGAATAGCACGACCACGCAAAAGCTTCGCTCGCCGGTCTAGGATATGGATAGGGGCCTCAACAACGGACATGTCATCCTCAATGTCTAAGGTCCCCCAATCGATCACATGGGTAACTAGGTCAAAATCTAGAAAAAACTCTACTCAGAAGGCAAAATTGTGACTAACTCAAGGTACGGGTCCTTACACAGGACCATCGGTGGTTAGAGGTACCCTCTTAATTTCTCGTAAGCTCATTTCTGCACTTTTTGATACGGGTGCATCTTGTTCGTTTGTCGCTGAACTTTTGATTGAGGGATTGGGGTTAGCATGTAATGAGGCAGAGAGACCCCTAGCCATGGAGTCTCCGGTGGGAGGCATGGTTGAGGTGCGGCGTGTTTGTCGTGACTATGTGTTAACCATAGGAGATGTGGAGCTAAGTTTTGACTTGCATGTAATGCCCTTGCGTACATTTGATCTGATCTTGGGTATGAATTGGCTTATAGCTTTCCAAGCCAAGATAGATTGTTACCGGCGGCATGTATCCTTTGTGACACCCGCAGGGACCTCTTGCACCCTGCAAGGGGAGTGGGACTATGAGGCGAGTCGGGCTGGGCCAGTGTTAGACCAGTGGGGTACCATTACCCACAGGTTGGCAGCCCTAACCTTTGCTAAGGAGGGGAAAGTGGAGAAGAGAGTGTGGCCAGCTGTTGTTGACTAATTTCAGGATGTCTTTCCTGACCAATTGAGGAGTTTACCTCCTAAGAGGAGTGTAGAGTTCACCATTGAGTTGGTACCGGGGACTGGTCCAATCTCCCAAGTAGCATATCGTATGGGGCCATCCGAGCTGAGGGAGCTTCAGCGACAGATAGAGGAATTGGTGGACCAAGGGTATATCAGACCGAGTACCTCACCTTGGGGTGCTCCGGTGCTCTTTGCAAAGAAGGCAGATGGCATGCTACGCCTTTGTATCGACTATAGGAAGCTGAATTTGGTGACTGTGAAGAACAAGTATCCGTTGCCTCGGATAGATGACCTGCTCGACCAGTTGAGTGGGGCCCGGTGGTTTTCCAAGATAGATCTATGATCGGGGTATCACCAATTAAGGGTTAGGGAGGAGGACATCCCTAAGACGGCTTTTCGGTGCAGGTATGGGCACTATGAGTGGGTAGTGATGCCTTTCGGACTCACTAATGCGCCGGCAGTGTTTATGCATTTGATGAACCAAGTCTTTGCCCCATACTTAGACTCGTTCGCGGTGGTGTTTATAGACGATATTCTGGTGTATTCCAAGACGGAGAGGGAGCATGTGGAGCATTTGGCAACAGTGTTGCAAACCTTGAGGGACTAGCAGTTATTTGCTAAATTTAGCAAATGTGAGTTTTTGTAATGACCCGTGTGTAACCCGTGTGTAAGCAGTTAACCACAAACACCTTGGATGTTGGTACACAAGTTTAAGGTAAGAGATGAGCCCAAGAGGGGACTTTTGAGAGGTGCATATGTCAAGCGATAGCGTACATTTATGCCCTAGGAAGATGCTTATGCGTTCTCAGCGGTTTTAAGCCGTTTTGGCTGATCTTGGAGCTCACTTTTGACCTAGTAGATGGCCTCAAACAATTGGCGTGCAAGAACAAAAGTTTCTTAGAATGAGGTCCTCTATCTACCACAGAAATTTCAGAGCATTTGGAGCTGCACGTGAATTCACCCATTTCACGTGCAAGCATATTTTTGCTTTTCAGGCCTCTACAAGATGCAAGGAGACTTGGGGTAAAGTTTGAGTGCATTTGGAGCTGCACGCCAATTGGGAAATTGGCGTTCAAATTGGCGTGCAGGCATATTTTTGCATGGTTACCTTGGTTTTGTTATTCTAATCATCTTTTTCCAAAGGACTAGGTTGGAATAGTGAGTATTTTGGTGTGTATGGATGCGGAAAGGTTGTAGCTTGTGTAATCAAAACTACGTCGTTTTGATCCTGGGTTTCACTTAATCAAAACTACGTCGTTTTGATAATGGGAGGTCTATATAAGGATGAGGAGACTCCTTGTTCTAGGGTTAGGGTTCTTTTCAGCCGTCGCAGGGAGAGAGAGAGAGAGAGAGAGAGAGAGAGGGAGAGAGAGAGAGAGGGAAGGAAGGAGAGCTGCTGGCTTGCTGCCGGAGCATCGTGCGTGGGGAAGACAACGTCTAGCGTGGAAGCAAGAGCCGGAGGACGTTTTCAAGGTAGGGGTTCCTGTCTCACCTGGTCTGCTTCGGGGTTAGGCCCTGTGTAGAGGGTTTCTCGAGTTTCTATTGATATTGTTATATTATTTATATGTAAATTCATATAGGTGTGACCTCCTATATGAATGTTGGCCTTCAATGGCGTGTTGTTTGGATATATGTATATATGCCTGCCAAGTGTTTGAAATTATGCCTGTGAGGCTGTGCATGTTATGTGTTTGAGGTAATGCCTGTGAGGCTGTGCATGTTATGTGTTTGAGGTAATGCCTGTGAGGCCACGCACGTCCAGTGTGTTAGATTATGTCTGTGTGGCTGGGTTTATGAGCTTGTGGATATATGCATGCTAAGTGTTCGATGTTATTCCTGTGTGACTAAGCATACTAAGTGTTTGATGTTATGCCTGTATGGCCATGTGTGCTGCGTGTTTGCTTGAAACCCGGTGGCTGTGGAAGCTCGGGACTGTTTTGTGGAACTCGGTGGCTGTGGAAGCCCGGGACTGTTTTGTGGAACCCGGTGGCTGTGGAAGCCCGGGACTGTTTTGTGGAACCCGGTGGCTGTGGAAGCCCGGGACGTTTTGTGGGACCCGGTGGTCGTGGAAGCCGGGACTGTTTCTTGAAACCCGGTGGCTGTGGAAGCCTGGGAGTGTTTATGTACTAGCCCATGTATGATTGTGTTTCTTTGTTATAGCCTGTAACTATATCTCGGTGGAATAATTGTATCACGACACAACACTTGTACACAAGGCATGTAGATATTAGGTGCATGGGATGGGTTGGGGAGACATGATCCCTACTGAGCTGTGGTTGCTCACCCCTCCTACCATGTTGTTTTCTTTACAGGAACCTACAGGCGTTAGGTGGGACCCCAAGGTGGAAGACCATCTTCATTATGTTCTCTTCTGAAATGTAATTTTATGATTTATGTAACCCCAGGGAGGGAAATGTACTGAGGGATTGAATTGTAGTAAGGAACATGGTTGTTTTGTGAACCTTTAATATTTGGAATTAAATAAAGATGTGACTTGTTTGATTTATTGAAATTGTTAGACTTGCTTGTGGCATCCAGTAATCCAACCCCGTTGCCCTCCGTGTGGGTGAACGGGGAGTCACGTACCGGTTTCCTCGGGTTGGAAATCCGGGGCGTGACAGTTTTGGATGCAGGAGGTTCATTTCCTTGGCCATGTGGTGTCCGCTGAGGGAGTTAGGGTGGACCCAGCCAAGATTGAGGCTGTGGCATCGTGGGAGAGGCCAACCAATGTTTTCGAGATTCGTAGCTTTCTTGGCTTGGCAGGCTATTACCGTCGTTTTGTAGAGGGATTCTCCTGTTTGGCAGCTCCTATGACGGCGTTGACCCGGAAGGGAGTGAAGTTTGAGTGGAGCGACAAGTGTCAGCAGGCGTTTGAGGCTCTCAAAACCCGTTTGACCACTGCACCGGTGTTGAGGTTACCTCGGGAGGATATCCCATATGAGGTATATTGTGATGCGTCCAGGCTTGGTTTGGGGTGTGTGCTTATGCAGGAGCACAGTGTGGTAGCTTATGGGTCGAGGCAGCTGAAGCCTCATGAGCAGAATTATCCTACTCATGATCTTGAGTTGGCGGCTGTCATTTTTGCCTTGAAGAGTTGGCAACATTACCTTTTGGGGGAGAAGTTCGTAGTGTTTTCTAATCACAAGAGCCTTCAGTACATCTTTACTCAGAAGGACTTGAATCTGAGGCAGAGGAGATGGGTGGAGTATTTGCAGACCTTTGATTTCACTTTTGCCTATACCCCGGGCAAGGGTAATGTTGTGGCTGACTCGTTGAGCAGAAAGGGGAAAGCTGAGGTGGCCGTGAGAGAGTGGAAGCTGATGGAACAGTTGGCAATGTTGCAGTTGCAGCCTGTTGTTCGTGATGGTGGGACAGTCCTGAGTCCTTCGGTGGTTGTGCCTGAGTTCTACCAGCACATCCGGGAGGGACAGTTGGGGGACATTGAGTGTGAGGTTCTCCGTGCCCGTATTGAGGCTGGTGAGCTATCTGAGGACTGGACAGAGGGTCCTGAGCATGAGTTGTCTTTTCAGGGGCGGTTAGTAGTGGCTTCTTCTCTCAGGGATGAGGTGATGAGGGAGTTTCACTAGTCTAGAGTTGCTGTGCATCCAGGGGGTACGAAGATGTTTCATGCGCTTCGGGGACATTTTTGGTGGCCTGGGATGAAACGCGATGTGGCTGCCTTTGTTTCGCGGTGCCTCACGTGTCAGCAGGTGAAGGCTGAGCATCAACGGCCGGTGGGCATATTACAGCCATTGCCCATTGCGGAGTGGAAGTGGGACCACATAGCGATGGATTTTGTGACTGGTCTTCCACCCACCACAGGGAGGAAAGGTATGATTTGGGTGATTGTGGATCGGCTCACAAAGTCGGCCCATTTCCTTGTTGTTCGCGAGCGGGACTCTATTGGGACCTTGCGTCAGCTATACATGAACGAGATTGTGAGACTGCATGGAGTACCATCATCGGTTGTCTCTGACCGGGATTCAAGATTCACTTCCCGTTTTTGGGCAGGTTTGCAGGAGGCTATGGGGACCAAGCTTCACTTGAGTACAGCCTTTCACCCTGAGACTGACGGTCAGACTGAAAGGACGAATCAGACCATGGAGGACATGTTGAGGGCTTGTGCGCTAGATTTTGGGGGTTTGTGGGCAACTCACCTTCCTTTGGTGGAGTTTGCCTACAATAACAGTTATCAGGCATCCATTGGAATGGCCCCTTTTGAAGCATTGTATGGGAGGCCGTGCCGCTCACCCTTGTGTTAGACTGAGGTAGGAGAGGGAGCTCTCTTGGGACCACAGTTGGTTCAAGAGGCTACTGAGAAGGTCAAGTTGATTCATCAGCGCTTGTTATCAGCCCAGAGTCGACAGAAATCTTATGCAGATCAACGGCGGCGACCTTTGGAGTTTTCTATGGGCGATCATGTGTTTCTTCGTGTCTCTCCACGACGTGGACATCGGCGCTTTGGGAGAGGTTCCAAACTCTCTCCCCGATTCATTGATCCATTTGAGGTTATAGCTCGTGTGGGGCCTGTAGCTTACCGGTTAGCATTGCCACCGCGATTGAGTCGGGTGCACAATGTGTTCCACGTGTCCCAATTGAGGAAGTATCATCCTGACCCCACTCATGTGATCGATTGGGGGACATTGGACATTGAGGATGACATGTTCGTTGTTGAGGCCCTTATCCGTATCCTAGATCGGCGGGAGAAGCTTTTGCGTGGTCGTGCTATTCCTTTGGTTCGCGTGCTGTGACAGCACCGTGGCATTGAGGAGGAGACAAGGGAACGTGAGTCCGTGATGCGTGAACAGCACCTAGAGTTGTTCGAGGACGAACAATCTTAAGGGTGGGAGGTGGCTATAGTGATGTGTTTTCTTGTGGTTCATGATTTGGTGTATTTGTATTTCTACTTGTAAACTGGTATTTTTATTGAGATGTGTTTTGAGATTGCAAAGTGTATTTGAAATGTCCTGTTATGTTGTGTGATCCATTTGGACGTTGTGGCTCGCTGTCTTGCAAATGGGCCACATGTGTTTGTTTTCCTTGCATGTTGTTTCTTTTCGAGGACGAAAAGTCTTAAGGGGGAGAGGATGTAATGACCCGTGTTTTGCGGCATGTAAGAAGTTAACCGCAGATGCCTTGTGAGTGAAATTGTTGGGTTTAGGGAGTTTCCTTCCAACACACTTTAGCTACACCTTGAATGTTGATGCACAAGTTTGAGGTAAGAGATGAGCCCAAGTGGGGACTTTTGGAAAGTGCACGTGACAATTCATAACGTGCTTTTATGCCCTAGGAAGATGCTTTTTGCATATACAGGCATTTTTAGGCTATTTTGTCCGGTTTTGGAGGTTGATTTTGACTAAGTAGATGGCCTCAAATCAATTGGCGTGCAGAACAAAAGTTTTTCAGAATGATGTCCTCTACCTTCCACAGAAGTTTCAAAGCCAAAGGCCTTGAATGCCAATTGGACCAGTTGGCGTGCAAGCATTTTACTGCATTCCAGCCTTTTACATGATGCAAGGAAGCTTGGGGTAGAATTTCAGGGTATTTGGACCTGCACGCCAATTGGGGATATGGCATGCAATATGGCGTGCAGCCATATTTTTGTACCGTCACCTTGGTTTTGTTATTCTAATCATCTTTCCCCAAAGGACCATGTTGGAATTGTGGATATTTTGGCGTGTATGGATGTGGGAAGGTTGTAGCTTGTTGCATCAAAACTACGTCGTTTTGATGCTGGGTTTCACTTAATCAAACTACATCGTTTTGATAGTGGGAGGTCTATATAAGGATAAGGAGCCCTCTTGTCTTAGGTTTAGGGTTCTCTTCTTTAGCCACCGCAGCCATCGCAGAGAGAGAGAGAGAGAGAGAGAGAGAGAGAGAGAGAGAGAGGGAGAGAGAGAGGAGAGTTCTGGCCATTTCTGCTGTGGTGTTCCTCGAGGGCGGACAATGTTCGGCGTGGGAGCAGGATCGTTGCTGTGGTGATACATTTTCTTACAGGTAGTGGTTCTGTCTTTCCGAGTCTGTTCTGGAGTTAGGCCCTGTGTGGATGTTTTGTAAAGTTTCTATTGTTAATGTTATAATATTTATATGTAAATTCATATAGGTGTGATCTCCTATATGAATGTTGGCCTTCAATGGCATTTTTGGTGTGATCATGATGTTGGGTGGCCAGTGCATGTTAAGTGTTCGATAAAATGCCTGTGTGAATATGTCTGTGTGAATATGCCCAGTATGTGTTTGATAATATGCCAGTAAGGCTAGAATTGTGACTTGGTTAAGGTGTGTATGCCAAGTGTTTGTTTTTATGCCTGAGTGGTTGGGTTTGTACATTTGTGAATGTGTACCTACTAAGTGTTTGGTTTTATGCCTGAGTGGTTATGTGTACTGTTCTTGGAACCCGGTGGCTGTGGAAGCCCGGGACTGTTCTTGGAACCCGGTGGCTGTGGAAGCCCGGGAATGTTCATGTACCAGCCTGTGCCTAATTGTATTTGCTACTATGGCCTATTATTATATTTGGTGAAATAATTGTATCACAACATAGCACTTGTACACATGGCATGTAGATGTTAGGAGCATGGGATGGGTTGGGGAGACATGATCCCTACTGAGATGTGGTTGCTCACCCCTCCTACCATGTTGTTTTCTTTACAGGAACCTACAGGCGTTAGGTGGGAACACCAAGGTGGAAGTCCTACTTGTGGCTTACTTATTGTTATTTGAGTTATGCTGTTTTTGTGTAAGCTTTGTAACCCCAGTGGGGAGATACTGTAATAAGGAGTTTAATGTAATAAAAGCATGTTTTGGACACATTTGTTATGTTTGGACTCAATGAATTTGAGATTGGTCTCTGAATATAAAATGTGAAGTGTATGTTGTATTCTAACCCCTTTTATCCAACTTGGGTAAAGGGAGGGTCACGTTCCGGTCTCCTCGGGTTGGAAATCCGGGGCGTGACAAACCCCTTGCCCATTGGGTGGGTAAAGGGGAGTCACGAACCGGTTTCCTCGGATTGGAAATCCAGGGCGTGACAATATGGTATCAGAGCATGGTATAGTTGGCCTAGGGTAGTGGGCGGATTTGGCTATCTTGAGTCCTTTGGAGGAGCCTGGAGGGACGTGCTTGATCAAGATGGTCCTCTTTGAGCCTGTAAGGTGTACTTGGGGTAGACCAGACCTGAGGTAGGATTTCCATGCATTGGAATTAGGGCACTAGTTGCATTTGTTGTTTATGTGTGCTATATTGTGATAAAGTTTAAAATGTGCAACTCTGAATTCTCTTGGAATACCTTAAGCATGATGACAAGGAAAAGTCCTTGTTTGTTTGAGCTGTGTGCAATGTGGAATAAGCTGTGTATAATGTGGATTGATACATGTGGATTGATGTAATATATGTGTGACATGGCATGTGATGGTAGAATTGATAGATGGGGTAAAGGTAGTAACACGCGATAGATTATGAATGCGTTTTGACGGTTGTCTTTCTTACTTCGTGTAGTAAGAATGCCACCGAGGAGAGTGACACGTGCGTCAGGGGCAGTGGCTGATGAGTCATCTGCCCATGAGGGCCCGGGTGCGAGGCAGTCTACTGGAGAACATGTGGTCTTGTTGGCACAGCTGCGAGAGGGCATCTGACTGGAAGTCTGAGAGCTGAGGGAGGGTATCTGGCAGGAGGTTTGGGAGGAGGTGCGCTGTGAAATGGCAACACAGTAGGTGGTGCCACCACCACCAGTCGGGGGGGGGGGGGGTTACCTTGTGAGCGTGAGTTCGTTGGGTGGCGTACCGATTCGTGCAGAGGATGACGTGGTGACAAGGTTCCGAAAGGAACAACCTCCAAGGTTCAACGGAGAAGGGGATCCTGTGGTAGCTGAGCATTGGTTGAGGCATATCGAGCATGTGTTTTCCTTTCTCCTACCCCGGGAGGAGGATAAGGTGAGACTGGCCATTCGGCAGCTGGAGGGGAATGCTTTGGAGTGGTGGCTGAGTGTCGCGGGGAGTCGTGTAGTGCAGTTCATGCTGTGGGAGGAGTTCTTGCAACTCTTCCATGATGAGTTCTTCCCCGAGTCATTAAGGTGGCAAAAGAGGGAGGAATTTGGCAACTTGAGGCAAGGATCGAAGATAGTGCCCGAGTATGAGCGGGAGTTCCGGAGTTTGAGTAGGTTTGCTCCCGAGACTGTGACAAGGGAGGACCTGAAGACCCACAAGTTCACTTTGGGCCTTAGGCTAGCCCTTAGGCAGAGGGTGGCGATCTTGCGCTTGAGGACTTATGCTGAGGTAGTAGAGACAGCTCGTATCGCTGAGAGGGAGTTGGATGATGGGAGCCAGGCCCATCAGGGTCGCCAGTTGAAGGGCGGATCTGAACGTGATTTGGGGCCCAAGAGGCCCAAGACCGTGGAGAGAGATAGTAGTTCCTTACGCAGCAGGGGACAACCATCGGTGAACCCAAGGAGGTCTAGCTTTGGCGGCAGTAGACAGGGAGGTCAAATAGAAGGTCTCCCCAGTGGTTGTCATTGCTATGGGGAGCAAGGCCACTTCAGGAGGGAGTCTTCAAGTGGAAATGCAATAGCTATGGAGGAGATGGCCATCATTTGAGCCGGGTTAGCCGGAGTGTTAACAGGGGAGTTGGGGGCATGGCATCCAGTATGAGGAGTGATGCCAGTTTCCATGCAACAGCAGAGAGACCAGCTCGTCAGTGGCAGGCTAGTCAGGCAAGATCGAACCAGGCCTGACCTCAGGGGAGGCCGGAGCGACAACAGGTTGATGCTGGAGGCAGACAGGGTGGGAATTGTCCACAGGGTGAGCCGACTAGTTGCACGGGCCCAAGGAGGGTGTTTGCGCTGAATGCAACACCCCAGGAGGAGGCTAAGCTAGCACCTCCACCGGTGGAGGGTGGGGTAGGACCATCGGTGGTTAGAGGTACCCTTTTGATCTCTCGTACGCTTGTTTTTGCTCATTTTGATAAGGGTGCATCCTATTCATTTGTTGCTGAACTTCTGATTGAGGGGTTGGGATTCGCATGTGTTGAGGCAAAGAGTCCCCTAGCAGTGGAGTCTCCAGTGGGGGGTATGATTGAGGTGCGGCGCATATGTCGTGACTGTGTGTTAACTATAGGAGATGTGGAGCTTAGTTTCGATTTGTACGTGATGCCCTTGCGTACATTTGACCTGATCTTGGGTATGGATTGGCTCACGGATTTCCAAGCCATGATAGATTTTTATCGGCGGCATGTATCTATCGTGCCACCTGCGGGTACCTCTTGTACCCTACAGGGTGAGTGGGATTGTGAGGCGACTCGAGCTGGGCCGGTGATGGACTAGTCGGGTGCTATTACCCATAGGTTGGCAGCTCTAACCTTTGCTGAGGAAGGCAAAGTGGGGAAGAGAGTGTGGCCAGCAGTTGTTGACCAAATTCAGGATGTCTTTCCTAAGCAGTTGAGGAATTTACCTCCAAAGAGAAGTGTGGAGTTCACCATTGAGTTGGTACCGGGGACTAGCCCAATATCCCAAGTGGCATATCGTATGGGGCCAGTCGAGTTGAGGGAGCTTCAGAGGCAAATAGATGAGTTGGTGGACCAGGGGTATATCAGACCGAGTACCTCACCCTGGGGTGCTTCGGTGCTCGGATAGATGACTTGTTTGACCAGTTGAGTGGGGCCCAGTGGTTTTCCAAGATAGATCTGCGATCGGGGTATCACCAGTTAAGGGTTAGGGAGGAGGATATCCCTAAGATGGCTTTTCGGTGCAGGTATGGGCACTATGAGTGGGTAGTGATGCCTTTCTGGCTCACTAATGCACCAGCAATGTTCATGCATTTGATGAACTAGGACTTTGCTCCATATTTGGATTCCTTTGTGGTAGTGTTTATAGACGATATCTTGGTGTATTCCAAAACGGAGGGGGAGCATGTGGAGCATTTGGATGCAGGAGGGTTACTTTCTTGGCCATGTAGTGTCAGTTGAGGGGGTTGGAGTGGACCCAGCCAAGATTGAGGTTGTGGCATCGTGGGAGAGGCCAACCAATGTTTTCGAGATTCATAGTTTCCTTGGTTTGGCGGGGTACTATCGTCGTTTTGTAGAGAGATTCTCCCATTTGGCGGCTCCTATGACGGTGTTGACCAGGAAGGGAGTGAAGTTTGAGTTGACTAATAAGTATCAGCAGGCATTTGAGGCTCTCAAAACCCGTTTGACCACCGCACCTGTGTTGAGGTTACCTAGGGAGGGTATCCCATATGAGGTGTATTGTGATGCGTCTAGGATTGGTTTTGGGTGTGTGCTTATGCAGGAGCACAGTGTGGTAGTTTATGGGTCAAGGCAGCTGAAACCTCATGAGTAGAATTACCCTACTCATGATCTTGAGTTGGCGGCTGTCATCTTTGCCTTGAAGAGTTGGCAGCATTACCTTTTGGGGGAGAAGTTTGTGGTGTTCTCAGATCACAAGAGCCTTAAGTACATCTTTAATCAAAAGGACTTGAATTTGAGGCAGAGGAGATGGGTGGAGTATTTGTGGACATTCGACTTTACTCTTCCCTATACCCCAGGCAAAGGCAATGATGTGGCTGATGCGTTGAGCAGGAAGGGGAAGGCTGAGGTGGCCGTGAGAGAGTGGAAGCTGATGGAGTTGGCGATGTTACAGTTGCAGCCGATAGCTCGTGATGGTTGGACAGTACTGAGTCCTATTATTGTTGTGCCTGAATTGTACTAGCGAGTCCGGGAGGGATAGTTGGGTGACATTGAGTGTGAGGTTCTCCGTGCCCATATTGAGGCTGGTGAGCTATCTGGGGACTGGACAGAGGGTCCTAAGCATGAGTTATCTTTTCAGGGGCGGCTAGTAGTGGCCTCTTCTCTAAGAGATGAGGTGATGAGGGAGTTTCATCAGTCTAGAGTTGCTATGCATCCAGGGGGCACGAAGATGTATCATGCACTTCGGGGGTATTTTGGTGGTCTGGGATGAAACGTGATGTAGCTGCTTTTGTTTTGAGGTGCCTCACTTGTCAACAAGTGAAAGCTGAGCATCAGCGGCCAGCAGGCATGTTATAGCCATTGCCAATAGCCAAGTGGAAGTGGGACCATATAGCGATGGACTTTGTGACGGGTCTTCCACCCACCACTGGGAGGAAAGACATGATTTGGGTGATTGTGGATCGGTTAACGACGTCGGCCCATTTCCTTTCCGTTTGAGAGTGGGATTCCATTGGGGCCTTGAGTCAGCTATATGTGAACGAGGTTGTGAGACAGCATGGGGTACCATCGTCGATTGTGTCCGACAGAGATTCGCAGTTCACTTCACGTTTATGGGCAGGCTTGCCGGAGGCTATGGGGATGAAACTGAACTTCAGTACAGCCTTTCACCCTGAGACTGACGGTCAGACAGGAGAGGACGAATCAGACATTGGAGGACATGCTGAGGGCCTGTGTGCTAGATTTTGGGGGTTCGTGGGCAACTCACCTTCCTTTGGTGGAGTTTGCTCACAACAACAGTTATCAGGCATCAATTGGGATGTCTCCTTTCGAGGCGTTGTATGGGAGGCCGTGTTAATCACCTTTATGTTGGACTGAGGTCGAGGAGGCAGCTCTCTTGGGACCATAGTTGGTTCAAGAGGCTACCGAGAAGGTAAAGTTGATTCGTCAGCGCTTGTTGTCCGCGTAGAGTCGACAGAAGTCTTATGCAGATCAGCGGCGGCGACCTTTATAGTTTTCTGTGGGAGATGATGTGTTTCTCTGTGTACAATGTGTTCCATGTATCCCAGTTGTGGAAGTATCACCCTGACCCCACTCATGTGATCGATTGGGGGACATTGGACATTGAGGATGACATGTACGTTGTTGAGGCCCCTATCCGTATACTCGATCAGCGGGAGAAGCTTTTGCGTGGTCGTGCTATTCCTTTGGTTCGTGTGCTATGGAAGCACCGCGGCATTGAGGAGGAGACCTGGGAACGTGAGTCCTTGATCCGTGAGCAGCACCCAGCGTTGTTCGAGGACGAACAATCTTAAGGGTGGGAGGTGGCTGTCGTGATGTGCTTTCTTGTATTAGTTGTTTATGATTTGGTATTTGTATTGTCTTTTTGACATGTGTTTGTATTTGAGATATGTTTTTGAGATTTAGACATGTATTTGTGTTATGCGAATAAGTGTTATATGTATGGTGATACATGTGGTTATGTTTGTGGTGGTGCTTTGTTGCCATACTGTAAATGGGTAGCATGTGTTGGTTATTCCTTGCATGTTATTTCTTTTTGAGGACGAAAAGTCTTAAGGGGGAGAGGATGTAATGACCCGTGTTTTGGGATGTGAGGAGTTAGTCGCAGTTATGCCTTTTGAGTGGCAATTGTTGGGTTTTAGGGAGTTTTATTCCGACACACATTGGCTAGAACACTTTGTTTGATGGTGAGTAAGCTAGGGGCAAGATTTGAGCCCAAGGGGAAGCTTTTTGGGGCTGCACGCGACAATGCACGTGACAATGGTTGTCACGGGCAGTGAGGTTTTTGCATGGGAGCCTTCCTAACGTTGTTCTCAAGCTTGGGGAAAAATCTTAGGGCATTTGGAGCTTGCACGTGACAATGGTCTTTGTCATATGCAGCCATGTTTTTGCACCATCACCTTGGTTTTGTTATTCTAGTAATCTTTTCCCAAAGGGGCATGTTGGAATTGTGAATATTTTGTCTTGTATGGATGCGGGAAGGTTGTAGCTTGTGTCATCAAAACTACGTCGTTTTGATGCTGAGTTTCACTTAATCAAAACTACGTTGTTTTGATATTGAGGTGTCTATATAAGGATGAGGAGTCCTCTTGTTCTAGGTTTAGGGTTTCTTTTCTGGCAGTCGCCGCAGGGAGAGAGAGAGAGAGAGAGAGAGAGAGAGAGAAGGAGAGCTCCCGGTTGCTGTTGGAGTGTCTTGCGTGGGTGGACGACATCTAGCGTGGGAGCGTGAAAGATCCTTGAGGTAGTGGTTCTGTTCCTCCTTGAAACTATCCTAGGGTTTTGGCCTTGTGATAGGCAGTTTGTTGTATATTCTGGATATATATATATATATATATATATGTAAATCCATATAGGTGTGATCTCCTATATGGATGTTGGCCTTCAATGGAGTATTTGCTTGGATATTTATATATATGCCCGTGAGGCTGGGGATTACGCATGCTAAGTGTTTGTTTTTATGACTGTGTGGCTATGCATGCTAGGTGTTTGATTTTATGTCTGTGTGACTAAGTTTGAGAGCCTGTGAATGTGTGCACTCTATATTTATTTTCTATTTTTATAGAAAATTCTAATATAATTAGATGTCATTTGTATAAATATATGTTGTTTTTCCCTTTTTGTGTGTTTTAGTGTGTATTGGTGTGTTTTTATAGGTTTGCATCAGTTTTGGCCCAAACAGAGTTGAAAAAGAGCGAAACGGGCATCAAATAATGTTGGACAGCTAAAAAGCATTTTACACAGGCCATGGCGACACAGTGCCTAACCATGGCAGGCGTCTTTCACTGTTCGCGTTGAAGTTCTCGCCGTAGCCGCAAAATTAATGGCCGCCGACCTTCATAAACATTCCGGATCTCATCGCCATGGCCATGGATTTTAGTGGCCATGGCCTTTGACGGTTTCTTATTTATTTTTGGTTAATATTCTACCATTTTTGGCAACGCGTTTGGCATTAAAAAGACCTGTGCAATCCATGGTTTGACATCGAAAAACTCAGGAAATACTATCTAAAAACGTCTTAGGGAGAAAAGGAGGAGGAAATATAGGTGGATATTGAAAAGAGGGTCAATTTCTTGAAGATCAAAGGAAGGACTTTGGCAATTCGCGTGTGACGATCCTTTGCCCCTTAATTTGTAAGGAATTTACTCTTTAATTTGTACGAAATCCTCAGCCATGTGTGGCTAGTTTTCTTGTCTAGGGATTAGGAGTAGCCCAATCCCAATTGAATATCCTTTGCAATGATAATGTGATTGAAAAATTATTCTCTCTAATTCTTTATCTCCTTTTGGCATGAAATTATTATTGTGATTCGTTTGAATAAACAAATTGCATTTCTCAAATAATTAATTGAAGGATCGAAAGATGAAAATTGATTGTTAGAACCCCGGAAAGAGAATTGGGCTTAGTGTGTCACGAAAGTAGACCATCATCCTAATGGGAAATTTGATTATCACATAATTTTAATGGGTTTGATTTTATTCCGACGTACCACGAAAGTAGGGCGTTGTTAAATTCAAATACGTCGTTATTCTTACGAAAGTAGTTGACGATTGCTAACGGATAAATCACCCTGAAGAATAAAGAGAGAATTGTTGCAATTATGTTTCAATGCAAAAATAGGAAATTGGGAATCGGTGAAACCATGAACCCTAGACATTTGTTCCATTGAATTTTTCTCCATTTAAAAAGACATTTTCTGAATTTTAATTTAATTAATTTACTTTCTTTTCTTTAATAATTAATTCATCAAAGTCTTAAAAATCAATTGCCTAGACAATTAGCGCGTGAGAATTTTAGGGATTCATAACCCTTGTCCATGTGGGATCGACCAGCAATCATTGGCTACACTACATTGACGTCGTTGCTTTGCGGTTAAGCGGTAGAAATACTGTTATCAAATTGGCGCCATTGCCGGGGACAACGGTTTTGTTTAGGAAACTTAGGATTCAAACCATAGCCAATTAGACTAGGCATGTTTGTTTGTCTGTTTATTCATTTATTTTATTTTGATCGTATAGATTTATTTATTTATTTATTATATAGAATTTTCGTTTCTTTTTATTATTATTTTATTTATTTGCTTTTATTTATTTGTTCTTCGAATTGTTCGGTATTGTGCTTGGGTTTTGTTTGTTTTTGATCTGTGCAGATTAGTTGATAACCCGTTCGGGGGGACGATAATCTTGTTGCATACGACTCTAAAATCGAACGAACTCTAAGAAGATTAAGGCAAACGCACAGGAAGAACCCATTGAACCCATTCTTGTTCCCTTGGATAACACTTCCCTCGAAGAAGTTCCAAGTACTTCGCCACTACAAATATCCACATCTCCCTCAAGACCGGGAAGAATGGCCGACGATCGGGCAGTGAAGGATTATTCTAGACCCACGGCAGCAGGCATGGCTACCGGGATAACAAGACCCACGATCGCTGCCAACAATTTTGAATTAAAACCGGCAATGATTTCCTTGGTGAGCCAGTCCCAATTTGTTGGTTCATCAACGGAGGACCCCTAAATGCATCTCCGAGACTTCATCGATAAATGTGCAACATTTCAATATAATGGGGTTACTGAAGATGCGAAATTGATGTGGCTCTTTCCTTTTTCATTGGCTGGGAAGGCAAAGGTTTGGCTCCATGCTCTACCGCCTACCATTACCACATGGGATCAGCTTTCGCAAGCCTTTCTTGCCAAATATTACCCGCCGGGGAAGACTGTAGGAATCAGAAATCAGCTCACAATGTTTTTTCAGCCAGAAGATGAACCATTATATGACGCTTGGGAACGCTTCAGGGACTTATTGATATCATGTCCTCATCATGGTTTGGAAAAATGGCTCCTAATTCAATCCTTTTATCAAGGTTTGAATTATTCAGCAAGAGGCATGGTGGATGCAGCAGCCAATGGGGCATTGGTGGAAAAACCCGTTGATAAAGCGTGGGATTTAATTGACAAAATAGCCGTGAACACACAGCAGTGGTCTAGTGTACGAGCCCTGCCCAAAAATGGAGCTACAGAACCAAAAAAGCATGAGGTTAATACCTTAGACCTCTTGGCTGCCCGGGTAGAAACTCTTACAAAGAAGATTGATCAGATGGGAAACACGGCACTGGAACAAGTTTTAGCCTGTGGCGTTTGCGGTGCTGCAGACCATACGACAGAAACTTGCTATATTATTGGAGCTACTCCGCAGGAGACGATACAGTATGCTGGCACAAACCAGCAAGGACAAAATTTCTATAATCCTAATTGGAGGAACCATCCAAACCACTCCTACTGAAGCCAAAATGTGTTAAATCTTACCCAAACAGTAGCTCGCCCACCAGGTTTTGCCCAATCATCATATCAGCAACCCAATTTCCATCCATCGAACCCACAGCAGCCTCAGCAGTTTGGGCAGCAACCACAACAGCAGTCGGAATCCTCATCCCAGCTATCTAAGCTGGAGAGCCTTGTGACCACTTTTGTTGCAGCACAGGTGACGCAAAATCAGGCCGTGATAGAATCATTCAAGCAAGTGAACTCATCCATTGAGACATTGGCTACGCAAAACAAATTGATAGAAAATCAGGTGGCTCAATTGGCTCAACAGGTGAATAAAATGACGACTACTTCTTCGAATGATATGCCGGGACAGCCACTCAACCCAAGAGAACACTGCAACATAATTACCTTGAGGAATGGGAAACAAGTTGAGAGTCCCGCAAATGCTGCAGAAAGAGAAGGAACAGAACAGCCCACCCAGCCACCACAACCGACAGCATCCAAGGACATTAGTGAGAAGCAGAAAGAGGCTGAACCGACTCCTACTTCATCTTCTTATCAACCCCCGGTCCCATTTCCACAAAGGTTGGTGAATGTAAAGCAGGAACAATGCTTTAAGAGGTTTCTAGGGATGTTGAAACAGCTCTACCTCAATATTCCTTTCCTCGAGGCCTTGGAGAATATGCCCTCGTATAATAAATTCATTAAGGAAATTGTTGCTGGAAAAAGGAAATACGAGGAGCACGAGATTTTGACCCTAACCGAGGGATGCAGTGCAGTGCTTACAAACCCATCCCCTCAAAAGCTTAAGGATCCAGGATGCTTTTCTATTCTGTGCATGGTGGGTGAGTAGCGCTTTCGTAAAGCCTTATGCGATCTGGGGGCCAACGTCAGTTTAATGCCACTTTCGGTTTATGAGCAGCTTGCTCCAACCTCCGTTACTTTGCAGCTGGCCGATCGTTCGGTAAAATATCCAGTTGGTATAGTGGAAGATGTTCCACTACGAGTGGGAAAGTTTTATATACCCACAGATTTTGTGATCTTAGAGATGGAGGAAGATGCTCAGATTCCTTTAATCCTAGGCAGACCCTTCCTTGCCACGGCCGGGGTCGTTATCGACTGTCGAAAGGGTGAACTCACCTTAAATATCGGTGACGAGAAGATCAAATTCAACCTTTCTGAAGCTATGAGGAAACCGTCCTTACAGGAGGAGTGTTACCACCTCGGTCTTTTGGAAAACTTATTGGAGGAAGAACGAACTGCATTACACTTCGAGGACCCGTTACTAGAGTGCCTGATTTTTGACGGGATTCCTAACTCCTCCAATGGAGCAGTTGCAGCAGTGGCTAAAGAACTTGAGGACAATCCACCATTGCCACAACGCAAAATTCATGTTCATGCTCTCCAGGATAAACCATCAAAAATGGCAACTAACAGAGGCAAAGATTTGGAGCTTAAGCCACTTCCACCACATTTGAGGTATGAATTTCTTGGTTCTGAAAACTCTTGTCCTATGATTGTGAGTAATTATTTGACTTTGCATGAAAATGAAAAATTATTGTCTGTGCTTAAACAACATCATAAAATCATAGGCTATTCCATTGATGATTTGAAAGGAATTAGTCCTGGCTTTTGCATACACAGAATCCACCTGCAGGATGATGTTAAGACATCAAGGGAACCTCAAAGAAGGTTGAACCCTAAAATGAAAGAAGTAGTGGAGAAAGAAATATTGAAATTACTAGCAGCCGGTGTCATCTACCCAATTTCTGATAGTGAATGGGTCAGTCCCCTTCAAGTAGTACCCAAAAAGGGTGGGATGACAGTTGTGCAAAATGACAAGGGTGAGTCAATCTCCACTAGGACTGTCACAGGGTGGCGCATGTGTATAGATTATAGAAAACTAAACAATGCCACCCGAAAAGACCATTTTCCATTACCATTTATTGACCAGATGCTAGAAAGGCTATCTATGCATACTCATTTTTGTTTTCTGGATGGTTACTCTAGATTCTTTCAAATTCCTATTCATCCTGATGACCAATAGAAAACCACATTCACCTGTCCTCACGGCACATATGCATATAGGCGCATGCCCTTTGGGTTATGCAATGCATCGGCTACTTTTCAGCGGTGTATAATGGCTATATTTTCTGGATTCACTGAACGCATTATGGAGGTCTTTATGGATGATTTTTCTGTATATGGTGATTCCTTTGATAATTGTTTGCACAACCTTTCCAGTGTTTTGCAAAGATGTGAACAGGTACATTTGGTTCTCAACTGGGAAAAGTGCCATTTTATGGTACGCGAAGGAATAGTACTTGGACACCTTATTTCAGAGAAAGGCATACAGGTGGACAAAGCCAAGGTTGACATTATTGAGAAGTTACAGCCTCCCAAGTCAGTATCGGGCATTCGCAGCTTCTTGGGACATGCGGGCTTTTATCGATGATTTATTCACAATTTTTCCAGCATAGCCCGACCACTTACAGCCCTTTTGGCCAAGGATAAATTATTCCATTTTGATGACGCATGCATGGAATCATTTGAGAAGCTCAAGAAGGCGCTTATGTCAGCCCCAATTCTTCAGCCCCCTGATTGGGAAGTTCCATTTGAAGTCATGTGTGACGCTAGCGACTATGCTGTTGGAGCTGTTTTGGGTCAATGCAAAGACAAGAAGACACATGTGATTTATTATGCTGGAAAAACACTTGATGCGGCTCAAGCCAATTACACTACCACGGAGAAAGAATTTTTAGCGGTGATCTTCACGATGGACAAATTTCGATCTTACTTGGTTGGCTCCAAGGTCATTGTCTATACTGACCATGCCGCCATTCGTTATTTGATGGCGAAAAAGGATGCCAAACCTCGACTAATCTGCTGGGTTCTGCTTCTTCAGGAATTTGATTTGGAAATTCGGGATAGGAAGGGCTCTGAAAATTCTGTGGCTGATCACCTTTCCAGGCTCGCTCTTGAGCCTCAAGCTGAAACTAGCCACAACATTATTGATGATTCCCTTCCTGGCGAACAGCTACTCAGCATCGTTTCCACCCCTTGGTATGCAGATTTTGCCAATTATATAGTTAGCAATCTTTTACCACCAGGGTTGACTTCCTAACAAAGGAAGAAATTTTTAAAGGATGTGAGGCATTATTATTGGGAGGATCCTCTTCTATTTAAGCAAGGTTCCGACGGAATTTTTCGGCGTTGTGTTCCATCGGAGGAAGTACAATCCATCCTTACTCATTGTCATTCTCTTCCAAGTGGTGGACATATGGGGCCTTCAAAGATGGCTGCTAAAATTCTTCAATGTGGTTTCTATTGGCCGACTCTATTTCATGACAGCTATGCTTTTGTTCAAGTGTGTCCTCAATGCCAACGAACCGGAAATATTTCGCACCGTCAAGAGCTCCCTCAACATGGCATTTTAGAAGTTGAGATATTTGATGTATGGGGAGTGGATTTTATGGGACCGTTTCCACCTTCAAATGGCCACCGATATATCCTTGTTGGTGTGGACTACGTCTCCAAATGGGTGGAGGCTATAGCATCTACTACCAATGATGCTAAGGTCGTACGAAATTTTTTTCAACATATCATCTTCCCACAATTCGGATGCCCGCGTGTCGTCATTAGTGATGGAGGCTCCCACTTTACTTGCCATCAAACAGAGACCTTGTTTAAAAAGTACCATGTTCAACATTGGGTCTCACTTGCTTATCATCCCCAGACCAGCGGGCAGGTGGAGGTCACTAACCGCCAAATTAAACTGATCTTAGAAAAGACTGTCTCCTGTTCGCGCAAAGATTGGGCACAAAAGCTCCACGATGCACTTTGGGCCTATCGCACCGCTTACAAAACCCCCATTGGTATGTGTCCCTATAGGCTCGTTTATGGCAAATCTTGCCATCTACCTGTTGAGTTGGAGCATAAGGCGTTTTGGGCAGTTAAGGCCCTTAATTTCGACTTGACGGCCGCTGGTGAGAAGCGCCTTTTGCATCTCCAGGAGCTCGAGGAGCTTCGTCTCGATTCGTATGAAAACGCACGGATTTATAAAGAGCGCACTAAGCACTGGCATGATCGTCACATTCAGCGTCGACAAATTTAGGTCAATGATTTGGTGCTATTATACAATTCCCGTTTGCATTTATTTCCAGGAAAGCTTAAATCCCGATGGACCGGTCCTTATCGTGTCATCTCGGTTGCTCCACATGGTGCTATAGAGATTTGGAGTGAAGCCTCTGGTTCTTTTAAGGTTAATGGGCAGCGATTGAAGACTTATTTTAATGGTGCTCCGATTGATAGTGGTAAGGTACATCATCTCTCACCCCCATTCTCCACATGAAGCTACGGATGCAGACGTCGAGCTTGTGACGTTAACCAAAGCATTTTTATGGGTGATCATTCCCCATGGTATCCTTTCTTGTTTTATTTCTATGCTTTCTATTTTTATTGTCTTTACCATTTTGTTTTTATTTAGGAAGGAACTGTTATGCTTTAAAATTAAAAAAATAAATAAATAAATAAATGTTTTCCAGTGGCCATAGCCACTAAACCCGCCCGGCTATGGCAGGCGGGATGATGTTTTTGACCACATGTCGTTGGGTGTTTTTATTTTCTTCCTTATTTCTTTAATTAATTTTCTTCTTCCTATCTCACAAAATACATTAAAAAAACAAAACAAAACAAAACCCCTGCCTCGACCAAAAGTCAAACCCTCATAATCCCTCGCCGACCCTCTTTCTCTTTCTCCTCTCTCTACCCGACGGACGGCCGAACGCACACCTGCGTGCGTTTCCCCCCCTTGCTCTGGTTTTTCCGGCCGATTTTCGTGGCGTCTGTGGTTCCTCCCTCTTTCTTCCTCTCTATCTCACCTCGATTGCTCTCCCCGTTGTTCATTTCAGGTATTTCGCTCCATCCTTTTCATGTTCTTCTTTCCCTTCATCCTCTTCTCGTATTTTGTGCCTATGTGAATCGATGGATCTTGTCTCTCCCTTTTATGACATTGTGATGCTCTTCCTCCCCTTTTTCACCAAAATCTGGGCGATTCCCCCATGTGTGTGTTGTTATTGACGTGGTAATTGCTGTTTTGCTTTCTTGCCCTCTATTTTTCTTTTCGTTTGAATAGTAATAAAATAATACAACAAAAAAATAAATAAATAAAAAATAAACCCTTTGTTGTGTTGTTGTCTACTGCTATTTATTTCTTACTTCTTTTATTTATCTTGGGATGCTTGGATGCCTTGTCGTTTTTGTTTCTCACGTGTGCAGGGATGGTGCGTCCCAAACATCGCAAACACTCAAACACCCGATTCACCTCCGTTGCAGCTGAGGCAGCTTATCAAGACTTGCTTCGCCTGCCTCTCATTGCTGAACAGTCCTTGCAACCTGTTGATGTGGTCTCTATGAGCGACCTCCTTCATGCTCTTGGATGGGACACCTTTGCTCGCTTGGGAGACCTTCCTCATGGTCCTTTCCCTACTCTTTCCCCTTCTGATGATGACAGTTCCCTCGACGATGCTCCTTCTTCCCCTGTTGTTTAGCCTCTGGTTTGCATTTTCTTTCTTTATTTTTTCTTTCCCCCCCTCCATGTCCCTGTTCTTTTCCTGTTTTTGTGCTTGTGAGGACACTGAGCTATCCTAGTGTGGGGGCGGTTGTGTATTTTCTTTTGTTATGTATCTTGCATGTCTCTTATGACTACCCTTGGAGAGGTTACTTGTTTTTCTTCTTTATGCATGCTTATACATTATGGGTTATTGTGTAATATGGGTTTTGATTGGATAATCTTCTGATTTGCCCATCGTTTCCCCTTATGCATGGAATGATGTTTTTCATTTGTTTAAGCTAACACTTTGGAAATGCTATACATCGTTAAATGGTAAATGCTTTATTTTTGCTTGGAGCTGTGTGTTTAAAGGGCGATACAGTTATCCATGTTTCCTCTTTTATTTGTGTGTATCCTCCTGGTTAATGAGCTTTGGAAAGTGTATTATATGTCGTACTATGGTGATTGGTATTGGTCCGCATGGTATAGGCTAGAGTCACATTGTCACTTTGCAAGGTACTACTTCTCTGATGCTCTATTAGTTTTTGTTGCTCATAATCTCGATGTCCTCATTTGTTCTAGAAAGCTATTTTCTCTAAAAAAAAAAAAACCAAAAGTGAGAAGTCAAACACAAGAGGAAATATCTATAAAGTAAAGATAGTGTTTTTGCCAATAGAATGGTCTGATCACCCACTCTGTTGGTTTTCCCATACTAATACCTCTCTTGTTGTAGTTATTCTCTCTGAAAAAAAAATCCAAATAAAGAAAGTACAATAAAAAGACAGTTGCATTCTTGTAGAAAAAGTCACAACTATCGACAGATGAGTCTTGTTTCATTAGAGAGCATCATTTTTGTTGTTACCTTTTCGAGTGACATGTGGCAAAGGCTGATTTGGTTAGTGGTTTGTTTGGTTGTGTCACTAAAGTAAGGGACTGTGTGCACTTTCTAACGGTCTGAAGACCCTTGGTGGAATAGAGTGCTGAGGGATGTGAGATTACTTGAGTGAGGCAGCCTCATCTTTCCCACTGTGAGGGCTCCAAGTTCTTCTTGCTTTTACCTTTTTAACTTTGCATGGTTGCTTCACTGTTTATTAGAAATGATAACATATGTTTAATTGACCTAGTGTGGGGGAAGTGTAGTTGGTAATTTGGGGGCAATCTTATTTAAACTTATTTATGCTTTCTTCCCCTTAATGTATGGTGCTTGCGTAATTAGGATCAACATGTTCTCATTTGTGTTTTTGTTTTCTTATTTTACAACCATTTGTGTGTGATTGTGTGTTTATTCTAGTTCTTGCTCGGGGACGAGCAAGAGGCAAGTGTGGGGGAATTTGATGAGAACATTTTATATATATATTTTCCCCTTCTTTTATCTATTTTTATAGCAAATTCTAATATAATTAGATGTCATTTGTATAAATATATGTTGTTTTTCCCTTTTTGTGTGTTTTGGTGTGTATTGGTATGTTTTTATAGGTTTGCATCAGTTTTGGCCCAAACAGAGTTGAAAAAGGGCGAAACGGGCATCAAATAATGTTGGACAGCTAAAAAGCATTTTACACAGGCCATGGCGACGCAGTGCCTGACCATGGCAGGCGTCTTTCACTGTTCACGTCGAAGTTCTCGCCGTAGCCGCAAAATTAATGGCCGCCGACCTTCATAAACATTCCGGATCTCATCGCCGTGGCCACGGATTTTAGTGGCCATGGCCTTTAATGGTTTCTTATTTATTTCTGGTTAATATTCTACCATTTTTGGCAACGCGTTTGGCATTAAAAAGGCCTATGCAATCCATGGTTTGACATCGAAAAACTCAAGAAATACTATCTAAAAACGTCTTAGGGAGAAAAGGAGGAGGAAATATAGGTGGATATTGAAAAGAGGGTCAATTTCTTGAAGATCAAAGGAAGGACATTGGCAATTCACGTGTGACGATCCTTTGCCCCTTAATTTGTAAGGAATTTACTCTTTAATTTGTACGAAATCCTCAGCCATGTGTGGCTAGTCTTCTTGTCTAGGGATTGGGAGTAGCCCAATCCCAATTGAATATCCTTTGCAATGATAATGTGATTGGAAAATTATTCTCACTAATTCTTTATCTCCTTCTAGCATGAAATTATTATTATGATTTGTTTGAATAAACAAATTGCATTTCTCAAATAATTAATTGAAGGATCGAAAGATGAAAATTGATTGTTAGAACCCCGGAAAGAGAATTGGGCTTAGTGTGTCACGAAAGTAGACCATCATCCTAATGGGAAATTTGATTATCACATAATTTTAATGGGTTTGATTTTATTCCGACGTACCACGAAAGTAGGGCGTTGTTAAATTCAAATACGTCGTTACTCTTACGAAAGTAGTTGATGATTGCTAATGGATAAATCACCCTGAAGAATAAAGAGAGAATTGTTGCAATTATGTTTCTATGCAAAAATAGGAAATTGGGAATCGGTGAAACCATGAACCCTAGACATTTGTTCCATTGAATTTTTCTCCATTTAAAAAGACATTTTCTGAATTTTAATTTAATTAATTTACTTTCTTTTCTTTAATAATTAATTCATCAAAGTCTTAAAAATCAATTGCCTAGACAATTAGCGCGTGAGAATTTTAGGGATTCCTAACCCTTGTCCATGTGGGATCGACCAGCAATCATTGGCTACACTACATTGACGCCGTTGCTTTGCGGTTAAGCGGTAGAAATACTGTTATCAGTGTTCGATGTTATGCCTGTGAGACTATGCAAATCATGTGTTTGATGTTATGCCTGTGTGGCTCTGTGGGCTGTGTGTTTATTGGTACATCCGGTAGCTATGGAAGCCCGGGACTACTTTGGAACCCGGTGGCTGTGGAAGCCCAAGACTGTTTTGGAACCTAGTGGCTGTGGAAGCCTGGGACTGTTCTTGGAATCCTGGTGGCTATGAAAGCCCGGGACTGTTTATGTTAGCCTGTGTGGTTGTGGCAAAGGTTGTACTTGTGACTTGTGTGTTGACGCTAGACTAGATTATCAACAGCTTATATCTGCACTTGTGCACGTCCTCATGTAGATGCTAGGAGCAAATGATGGGTTGGGGAGACATGATCCCTATTGAGCTATGGTTGCTCACCCCTCCTTCTGTGATGTGTTTTCTTTTAGGAACCTACAGGCGCTAGGTGGAACCCCAAGGTGGAAGACCGTATTTGTTTTATTATTTTGTTCAATTGTTATGTTGAGGAAATTGATGTAACCCCAGTGGGGAGAGGTTGAAAACATGATTTGAATGTAATTAAGACATGTGGTTTGGTTTTAAACGTTTCTTGTGGTTTGAAATTAATAAAGATATTGATTTAGATCTTTGCGAATTTCTTTGTGTATTTGTACGATGTCTTGCTTGGGATGTTGTATATCAACCCCTTGCCCACCGGGTGGGTAAAGGGGAGTCATGAACCGGTTTCCTCGGATTGGAGATCCGGGGCGTGACAATATGGTATCAGAGCATGGTCTAGTTGGCCTAGGGTAGTGGGTGGATCTGGTTATCTTGAGTCCTTTGGAGGAGCCTAGAGGGACGTGCCTGATCAACATGGTCCTCTTTGAGCCTCTAAGGTGTACTTGGGGTAGACCAGACCTGAGGTAGGATTTGCATGCATTGGAATTAGGGTACTAGTTGCATTTGTTGTTTATGTGTGCTAAACTGTGATAAAGTTTAAAATGTGCAACTCTGAATTCTCTTGGAATACCTTGAGCATGATGACAAGGAAAAGTCCTTATTTGTTTGAGCTGTGTGCAATGTGGAATAAGCTATGTATAATGTGGATTGATGCATGTGGATTGATGTAATGTATGTGTGACATGCCATGTGATGGTAGAATTGATAGATGGGGTAGAGGTAGTGATACCCGATTGATTATGAATGCGTTTTGACAGTTGTCCTTCTGGCAGGAGGTTCGGGAGGAGGTGCGCCGTGAAATGGCAGCACAGAAGGTGGTGCCACCGCCACCACCACCACCACTAGTGGGGGGGGGGGGGGGGGGTTACCTCGTGAGTGTGAGAGTTCGCTGGGTGGCGTACCGATTCGTGCAGAGGATGACATGGTGACAAGGTTCCGAAAGGAACAACCTCCAAAGTTCAACGGAGAAGGGGATCCTGTGGTAGCTGAGCATTGGTTGAGGCATATCGAGCATGTGTTTTCCTTTCTCCTACCCCGGGAGGAGGATAAGGTGAGACTGGCCATTCGGCAGCTGGAGGGGAATGCTTTGGAGTGGTGGCTAAGTGTCGCAGGGAGCCGTGCAGTGCAGTTCATGCTATGGGAGGAGTTCTTGCAACTCTTCCATGATGAGTTCTTCCCTGAGTCATTAAGGTGGCAAAAGAGGGAGGAATTTGGCAGCTTGAGGCAGGGATCGAAGACAGTGCCCGAGTATGAGCGGGAGTTCCGGAGTTTGTGTAGGTTTGCTCCCGAGACTGTGACAAGGGAGGACCTGAAGGCGCACAAGTTCACTTTGGGCCTTAGGCCAGCCCTTAGGCAGAGGGTAGCGATCTTGCGCTTGAGGACTTATGCTGAGGTAGTAGAGACAGCTCGTATCGCTGAGAGGGAGCTGGATGATGGGAGGCAGGCCCATCAGGGTCGCCAGTTATAGGGCGGATCTGAATGTGATTCGGGGCCCAAGTGGCCCAAGACCGAGGAGAGAGATAGCAGTTCCTTATGCAGTAGGGGACAGCCATCAGTGAACCCAAGGAGGTCTAGCTTTGGCGGCAATAGACAGGGAGGTCCAACAAGAGGTCTCCCCAGCGGTTGTCATTCCTGTGGGGAGCAAGGCCACTTCAGGAGGGAGTGTCCAAAGAAGGATTGGAAATGCAATAGTTTTGGACAAGAGGGCCATTTGAGCTGGGTTTGCTGGGGTGTTAACAGGGGAGTTAGGGGCATGGCATCCAGCACGAGGAGAGATGCCAGTTTCCGTGCACTAGCGGAGAGACTAGCTCGTCAGTGGCAGGCTAGTCAGGTAGGATCGAACTAAACCCGACCTCAAGGGAGGCCGGAGCGATAGCTGGTTGATGCTGGAGGCAGACAGGGTGGGAATCGTCTACGGGGTGAGCCGACTAGTTGCACGGGCCAAGGGAGGGTGTTTGCGCTGAATGCAACACCCCAGGAGGAGGCTGAGCAACACCTCCACCGGCGGAGGGTGGGACAGGACCATCGGTGGTTAGAGGTACCCTTTTGATCTCTCCTACGCTTGTTTCTGCTATTTTTGATTTGGGTGTATCCAATTCATTTGTTGCTGAACTTCTGATTGAGGGGTTGGGATTCGCATGTGTTGAGGCAAAGAGACCCCTAGTAGTGGAGTCTCCGGTGGGGAGTATGATTGAGGTGCGGCGCATATGTCGTGACTGTGAATTAACTATAGGGGATGTGGAGCTTAGTTTCGATTTGTACGTGATGCCCTTGCGTACATTTAACCTGATCTTGGGGTATGGATTGGGTCATGGCTTTCCAGGACAAGATAGATTGTTATCGGCGGCGTGTATCATTCGTGCCACCTGCGGGTACTTCTTGTACCCTACAGGGGGAGTGGGATTGTGAGGCGACTCGAGCTGGGCCAGTGATGGACTAGTGGGGTGCTATTACCCGTAGGTTGGCAGCTCTAACCTTTGCTGAGGAAGGCAAAGTGGGGAAGAGAGTGTGGCCAACAGTTGTTGACCAAATTCAGGATGTCTTTCCTGAGCAGTTGAGAAGTTCACCCTCCTAAGAGAAGTGTGGAGTTCACCATTGAGTTGGTACCGGGGACTAGCCCAATCTCCCAAGTGGCATATCGTATGGGGCCAGCCGAGTTGAGGGAGCTTCAGAGGCAAATAGAGGAGTTGGTGGACTAGGGGTATATCAGACCGAGTACCTCACCCTGGGGTGCTCCGGTGCTCTTTGCAAAGAAGGCAGATGACACGCTCCGCCTCTACATTGACTATAGGAAGCTGAATTTGGTGACTGTGAAGAACAAGTATCCGTTGCCTCAGATAGACGACTTGTTTGACCAGTTGAGTGGGTCCAGTGGTTTTCCAAGATAGATCTGCGATTGGGGTACCACTAGTTAAGGGTTAGAGGGAGGAGGATATCCCTAAGACGGCTTTTCCGTGCAGGTATGGGCACTATGAGTGGGTAGTGATGCCTTTCTGGCTCACTAATGCACCAGCAGTGTTCATGCATTTGATGAACCAGGTCTTTGCTCCATATTTGGATTCCTTTGTGGTGGTGTTTATAGACTATATCTTGGTGTATTCCAAGACGGAGAGGGAGCATGTGGAGCATTTGGCGACAGTGCTGCAAACCTTAAGGGACCAGCTATTATTTTCTAAGTTTAGCAAATGTGAGTTTTGGATGCATGAGGTTTACTTTCTTGGCCATGTAGTGTCAGCAGAGGGAGTTAGAGTGGACCCAGCCAAGATTGAGGTTGTGGCATCGTGGGAGAGGCCAACTAATGTTTTCGAGATTCGTAGTTTCCTTGGTTTGGCAGGGTACTATCGTCGTTTTGTACAGGGATTCTCCTGTTTGGCGGCTCCTATGACGGCGTTGACCAGGAAGGGAGTGAAGTTTGAGTTGACTAATAAGTGTCAGCAGGCGTTTGAGGGTCTCAAAACCCGTTTGACCACCACACCTGTGTTGAGGTTACCTAGGGAGGGTATCCCATATGAGGTGTATTGTGATGCGTCTAGGATTGGTTTGGGGTGTGTACTTATGTAGGAGCACGGTGTGGTAGTTTATGGGTCGAGGCAGCTGAAACCTCATGAGCAGATTACCCTACTCATGATCTTGAGTTGGCGGCCGTCATCTTTGCCTTGAAGAGTTGGCAGCATTACCTTTTGGGGGGAGAAGTTTGTGATGTTCTCGGATCACAAGAGCCTTCGATACATCTTTACTCGAAAGGACTTGAATTTGAGGCAGAGGAGATGGGTGGAGTATTTGCGGACTTTCGACTTTACTCTTGCCTATACCTTAGTCAAAGGCATTGTTGTGGCTGACGCGTTGAGCGGAAGGGGAAGGCCGAGGTGGCCGTGAGAGAGTGGAAGCCGATGGAGTAGTTGGCGATGTTGCGGTTGTAGTCGATTGCTCGTGATGGTAGGACGGTCTTGAGTCCTATTATTGTTGTTCCTGAATTGTACTAGCGAGTTCGGGAGGGACAGTTGGGTGACATTGAGTATGAGGTTCTCTGTGCCCATATTGAGGCTGGTGAGTTATCTGGGGACTGGACAGAGGGTCCTGAGCATGGGTTGTCTTTTCAGGGGCGGCTAGTAGTGGCTTATTCTCTCGAGATGAGGTGATGAGGGAGTTTCATCGGTCTAGAGTTGCTATGCATCCAGGGGGCACGAAGATGTATCATGCACTTCTGGGGCGTTTTTGGTGGCTTGGGGTGAAACGTGATGTAGCTGCTTTTGTTTCGAGGTGTCTCACTTGTCAACAAGTGAAAGCTGAGCATCAACGATCGGCAGGCATGTTACAGCCATTGCCAATAGCCAAGTGGAAGTGGGACCACATAGCGATGGACTTTGTGACGGGTCTTCCACCCACCACTGGAGGAAAGACATGATTTGGGTGATTGTGGATCGGTTAACGAAGTCGGCCCATTTCCTTGCCGTTCGAGAGCAGGATTTCATTTGGGCCTTGAGTCAGCTATATGTGAATGAGGTTGTGAGACTACATGGGGTACCATCGTCGATTGTGTTTGATAGAGATTCGCGGTTCACTTCACGTTTATGGGCAGGCTTGTAGGAGGCTATGGGGACGAAACTGCACTTCAGTACAGCCTTTCACCCTGAGACTAACGGTCAGACAGAGAGGACGAATCAGACATTGGAGGACATGCTAAGGGCCTGTGTGCTAGATTTTGGGGGTTCGTGGGCAACTCACCTTGCTTTGGTGGAGTTTGCCTACAACAACAGTTATCAGGCATCAATTGGGATGTCTGCTTTCGAGGCGTTGTATGGGAGGCCGTGTTGATCACCTTTATGTTGGACTGAGGTCGGGGAGGCAGCTCTCTTGGGACCATAGTTGGTTCAAGAGGCTACCGAGAAGGTAAAGTTGATTCGTCAGCACTTGTTGTCCGCGCAGAGTCGAGAGAAGTCTTATGCAGATCAGTGGCGGCGACCTTTAGAGTTTTCTGTGGGAGATGATGTGTTTCTCTGTGTTTCTCTCCGTCGTGGACATTGGCGGTTTGTGTGAGTTTCCAAGCTATCTCCGCGGTTTGTTGGTCCTTTTGAGGTTATGGCTCGTGTGGGGCCAGTGGCCTACCAGTTAGCATTTCCACCGTGATTGAGTTGGGTGCACAATGTGTTCCATGTATCCCAGTTGCGGAAGTATCATCCTAACCCCACTTATGTGATTGATTGGGGGAAATTGGACATTGAGGATGACATGTCCGTTGTTGAGGCCCCTATCCGAATACTCGATCGGCGGGAGAAGCTTTTGCGTGGTCGTGCTATTCCTTTGGTTCGTGTGCTATGGCAGCACCGCGGCATTGAGGAGGAGACCTGGGAACGTGAGTCCTTGATCCGTGAGCAGCACCCAGCGTTGTTTGAGGAGGAACAATCTTAAGGGTGGGAGGTGGCTGTCGTGATGTGCTTTCTTGTATTAGTTGTTTATGATTTGGTATTTGTATTATCTTTTTGACATGTGTTTGTATTTGAGATATGTTTTTCAGATTTAGACTTGTATTTGTGCTATGCGAATATGTGTTATATTTATGGTGATGCATGTGGTTATGTTTGTGGTGGTGCTTTGTTGCCGTATTGTAAATGGGTAGCATGTGTTGGTTATTCCTTGCATGTTGTTTCTTTTCGAGGACGAAAAGTCTTAAGGGGGAGGGGATGTAATGACCCGTGTTTTGGGATATGAGGAGTTAGTCGCAGTTATGCGTTTTGAGTGGCAATTGTTGGGTATTATGGAGTTTTATTCCGACACACATTGGCTAGAACACTTTGTTTGATGGTGAGTAAGCTAGGGGCAAGATTTGAGCCCAAGGGGAAGCTTTTTGGGGCTGCACGCGACAATGAACGTGACAATGGTTGTCACGGGCAGTGAGGTTTTTGCATGAGAGCCTTCCTAATGTTGTTCTAAAGCTTGGGGAAAAATCTTAGGGCATTTGGAGCTTGCACGTGACAATGGTCTGTCACGTGTAGCCATGTTTTTGCACCATCACCTTGGTTTTGTTATTCTAGTAATCTTTTCCCAAAGGGGCATGTTGGAATTGTGAATATTTTGTCTTGTATGGATGCAGGAAGGTTGTAGCTTGTGTAATCAAAACCACGTCGTTTTGATGCTGAGTTTCACTTAATCAAAACTACGTTGTTTTGATATTGAGGTGTCTATATAAGGATGAGGAGTCCTCTTGTTCTAGGTTTAGGGTTTCTTTTCTAGTTGCCGCCGCAGGGAGAGAGAGAGAGAGAGAGAGAGAGAGAGAGAGAAGGAGAGCTCCTGGTTGCTGTTGGAGTGCCTAGCGTGGGTGGACGGCATCTAGCGTGGGAGTGTGAAGGATCCTTGAGGTAGGGGTTTTGTTCCTCCTTGAAACTATCCCAGGGTTTTGACCTTGTGATAGGCAGTCTGTTGTATATTCTGGATATATATATATATATATATATATGTAAATCCATATAGGTGTGATCTGCTATATGGATGTTGGCCTTCAATGGCGTATTTTCTTGGATATTTGTATATATGCCCGTGAGGCTGGGGATTACGCATGCTAAGTGTTTGTTTTTATGACTGTGTGGCTATGCATGCTAGGTGTTCGATTTTATGTTAGTGTGACTAAGTTTGTGAGCCTGTGAATGTGTGCACGCTATGTGTTCAATGTTATGCCTGTGAGACTATGTAAATCATGTGTTTGATGTTATGCCTATGTGGCTTTGTGGGCTGTGTGTTTATTGGTACATCCGGTAGCTGTGGAAGCCCGGGACTACTTTCGAACCCGGTGGCTGTGGAAGCCCAGGACTGTTTTGGAACCTGGTGGCTGTGGAAGCCTGGGACTGTTCTTGGAACCCGGTGGCTATGGAAGCCCAGGACTGTTTATGTTAGCTTGTGTGGCTGTGGCAAAGGTTGTACTTGTGACTTGTGTGTTGACGGTAGATTGGATTATCAACCGCTTATATCTTATTGTCACTACACTGCACTTGTGCACGTCCTCATGTAGATGCTAGGAGCAAATGATGGGTTGGAGAGACATGATCCCTATTGAGCTGTGGTTGCTCACCCCTCCTTCTGTGATGTGTTTTCTTTCAGGAACCTACATGGGCTAGGTGGAACCCCAAGGTGGAAGACCGTATTTGTTTTATTATTTTGTTCAATTGTTATTTTGAGGAAATTGATGTAACCCCAGTGGGGAGAGGTTGAAAACAAGATTTGAATGTAATTAAGACATGTGGTTTGGTTTTAAACGTTTATTGTGGTTTGAAATTAATAAAGATATTGATTTACATCTTTGTGAATTTCTGTTGTGTATGTGTACGATCTCTTGTGTGGGATGTTGTATATCAACCCCTTGCCCATCGGGTGGGTAAAGGGGAGTCACGAACCGGTTTCCTCGGATTGGAAATCTGGGGCGTGACATTCGTTGTTTGGCCCCTCTTGCTGGTTTTCACGCCATTTGCTCAAAGGATGCGTTTTATTTTTTTTTTTTTTTTTTTTTTTTTTTTTTTTTTTTTTTTTTTTTGGGATCTGGTCGCATTTGTTACCTGATAGTTGGTCACCCGGAGGTTTCCCATCCACGGCTTCATCTCTGGCCAGACACCCCAATTTTTTGATTTTATGCTGATACCCACCTCAGATCGCAGTTGTCCTCTCCGATGGTCACCCGGGGGTGCCCATCCGGGTACTCTGGCCCGAAGTGGGTTTATTACCCCCCACCACCTCATGTTATCATCCTCCCTGGTACTGTCTCGTGAACTTGGTGGCTGACCTAGAGACCCCCCCCAGGGGTATCTATGGCCCGGAATCCCGGGAATATGGTTCGGAAACCGAGCGAGGCCGATCCTGGGTCATAATCGTGAAGGCCGTCCACCTGACCCCCCAGAGCTGGTAGCCCTCGGCCCACCTCCACCCCGTGGTTGGAGTTGTTTCGGCTCCAAGAAATACCTTCATGGGTGGGTTTCCCGGAGGTCACCCATCCTAGAATTGCTCTGGTCATATCCTCACTTAACTGTGGAGTTCCTAAGAACCTACCACTACCAGATCAACCACATGAGGTAAGGATGCGTTTTATTAGCTGGCCATTTTGTCAAAGATGCTTTTCAACGCCTGTCAGTCACTTGTGTCAACCAAAAAACCAAAAAAGGCAATCATAGGTCGACAGTCCACCCGACAAAGCATAGAATCCGAAAATAAAAATACTGGGATTAATAATACACTCAATGAATAATACTGGGATTAATAATACATCCGATAAAGCATTAAATACAGCAATTAATAAGATGCAATCAACCCCTTAAATCCAGTCTCCTGTCCACGCGAAAAAGGGTATAGACCGAAGAACTCTAACAAAAAATTGCTGCCCATTCTCTCTCAATTTCGCCCCACTCCTGCATTCAAAAAAAAAAAAAACCAAGAACAAAAACAAAAACACATAGTTTGATTCCTCTCTCTTGTTTTCTCTCCTTTTCTCCCCACTTCTCTTCTCACTTTTCCATACTCATACATACACTCTTCCCCATCTCTAGCCCAGAAATTTCTGAAACTCCCTTTTCATCCCTCCAGTTTTGTTTTTGTTTCTTTTCCTTATATTTCCAACAATAAAAAAACAAAAAAAAGAGCGATAACTAGAGGAACAGGTCCATTTCCAGTTTCAGTCCGTGGCGCCCAACCTACAACTGACCAGCCTTTGAAGTCTCCTCCTCAAAGATGTATTTGCAGCTCCGTCTGACGCCAACGTTCTTATTTTGCAGTTCCAACCACCGTTGCCGCCACCGAAGTCAAAAAGAATTACAGCATCGTCTAAGCTCAAGAAAAGTCGGTCATTATTATTGTATATCTATATTGTTATCTTCACATATTCTTACCACTTGTGTTATGATTTTTGTTGGGCTGTTTCGTTTATTGTTTTCATTATTTAGTTGTTGTTTTCTCCATTTTATTTGTAATATGTAATAGCTAATAGTAAAAAGGGAGAAAAAGAATAAAAGAAGAAAAGAAAGGAAAAACAGAGAGTGAGTTGTTGTTTCATTTCTGCATGTCACAATCACACACACAACTTGATATGTATTGTTTAACCATTGTTAATTCATGATTTTATCCTTTCAAACTAAAAAAAAAACAAAAAAGAAAAAAAAAAAAAAGGGAGAGCACGTTTTCGGGGAAAAAAACATGTGTTAATTCTTAGTTTTAGCTACTTCAAAAAAACAAAAAAAATAAAGGAATAAAACAAAACAAACAAAAAATGTTTTCCAATAAATAAAAAATAATAATAAATAAGGAAAAAACACCAAAAAAACAAACAAACAAACAAACAAACAAACAAAACAAAAAAAACAAAACAAAACTTTTAGGATTCCCTTTTTGAAATTTTGCATAAATTAATTTTAACCATAACTTTGATAAACAACTTAGCCAAATAAAAAACTTAGACTCTAGGAAAACAATAGTATCTTCACTCAGTCAAAACAGTGAAAAACAAATAGGAAACTCCTCCTCTTATAGGTACCGAAAGGGCACTGTAGGGGTGCTAATCCTTCCCTACACGTAACCAACCCCCGAACCCTTATCTTTCGTAATGTAGACCCCCCACATTTTAGGTGACCAACTGCACCCCCAAAAATAGTTGGTGGCGACTATGTACAATCTCATCATTCGGTTACGGCCCGGATGAAAACCAGTGATGACATCTCCCATCATACTCATTTCAAATCTGCCAGTCATCAACTTCGCAAACTCTTCACAAAGCTTCAAATTTGATGATCCAAAAATGATGTCATCCACATAGATTTGTACGATTAGAGAATGATATTTCTCTTTTTGTAGAAATAGTGTTATGTCTATCTTCCCTTTTCTGAAATTATGTTCGAGCAAGAATTCTGATGGTGTGTCATACCAGGCTCTTGGAGCTTGCTTCAATCCGTACAAGGCTTTCCGAAGTTTATATACCATATGTTCAGCCTTGTGTTCAATGAAGCCTGGAGGTTGTTCGACATAAACCTCCTCTTGAAGATCTCCATTAAGAAATGCGCTCTTGAAGTCCGTTTGATAAACCTTGAAGTTTTCATATGATGCATACGCAAGGAACATTCGGAACGCCTCAAGTTTAGCTACTGGAGCAAAGGTCTCATCATAGTCAATGCCTTCTTCTTGACGGTATCCTTTGGCTACAGTTTAGCTTTGTTTTGGGATTACTATACCATCAGTATCTAATTTGTTCCGGAACACCCATTTAACTCCAATGACTTGTTGCGACCTCGGTCTTGGTACTAAAGTCCACACTTCATTCCTCTTGAACTGATTAAGCTCTTTTTGCATATCGTCTATCTAGTTTGAATCTTGAAGGGCTTCATCCACCACCTTTGGCTCTATCTGTGATAGAAAACATGAGTAGAGGCACAGATTGAAAGTGGCTGCCCTCGTTTTTACTCCAACAGTAGGATCACCAATCACTTGATCTGATGGGTGGTTCCGAGTCCTCCTATAGTTCTACGCAAGTGGTGGTGAGTAGTTGATGATTTGAAGCTCTGCCAGATCAGGTGGATCTTCTACATCGGATGGTTGAGCTTCTTCCGGGCCAATTGTATCCGTAGGATGAACAGTTCCGAAAGAACTTGGAGGTTTTCGGCACTATGACTTTCAGTATTAACTGGTCCGAACGGACTTGAAGGTTCTCCGGTGTAATGAATATCCGTAACATTTTGTCCGAAGTTATGTGGAAGTCCTGAGTCCGAGTCTTTTGAAGCATCATCAGTAGCATTCCTTGTTGCTTCGCGGGTATTAGGTGATTCACCAAGAGTTGCAGCAGGGACATGTCTGAACTGAAAATAATCAATCATATTGTCCGTATGATCCTGCACAATTGAATTTGAAGATCCTACACTTGACTAGTCAAGGTTAGATTTATCAAAATTAACATGGATAGATTCTTCAACTGTTAGACGTTTTCGATTGAAAAGACGATAAGCCTTGCTGTGTAAAGAATATCCGACAAAAATCCCATCATCGGATTTTGGCTCAGATTTACTCCAGGCCTCTTTGCCATTGTTTGACACGTAGCAAGCACACCCAAAGGCTTTGAAATGAGAGATTGATGACTTTCTGCCTCTCCACATTTCATTGGGTGTTTTTATGGTGACCTTATTGATAAGAGTTATGTTCTGAACATAGCATGCAGTGGACATAGCTTCAGCCCATAGACTGAGAGGAAGCTTTGCTCCTGCTAACATTGATCTACCAGCTTTGACTAACGTGCGATTCTTACACTCAGCAACTCCATTTTGCTATGGAGTCCTGGGTGCAGAAAAGTCATGCTGAACGACCTGTTCAGAATAATAGGATCTCATTTCATAAAAATCAAATTCCGTACCATGATCACTCCTGATGCACTTGATGCTTAGTCCTTGTGAATTGCTTATCCAGTTGAAGAGATCAACTAGATGTTCAAAGGTTTGATCCTTTGATTTCAGGAACATCACCCATGTATACCTGGTGAAGTCATCGATAACCACGAGGGTGTATCAAGCACCAGCAAGAGAAGCAATAGAAATGGGACCACAAAGATCCATATGAAGAAGTTGCAGCGGAGCAGTTATTGAATTAACAAATTTGCTCTTAAAGCTGTGCTTGGTTTGCTTGCCGAGTTGGCATTCTCTACAGAGGGAATCTTTGGAGAATTTGTGTTTGGGAAAACCATTCACTAAATCAAGCGACGCTAATTTAGACAAGGTCTTAAAATTTAAATGTGCGCAATGCTTGTGCCATAGCCAACTTTCTTCATCTGATGCTTTAGTGAAGAAGCATACACGGTCAGAAGAATTATTTCTTAAGACCACTGAGTATATGTCCCCATCTCTTAGTCCGGATAACTTAACATCTCCAGATAAGTTTTCCCGAACTGTGCAGGTGTTGGACATAAAGGAAACAGTAAACCCTTTGTCACATAAAGTACTGACACTCAGCAGATTATGCTTCAAACCTTTGACTAGTGAAACTTTAGTGATTGATACACAGCCGTTGGTTAAAGTGCCATACCCCACAGTCTTACCTTTGCTCTTGTCCCCATATGATACGGATGGGCCTCATTTGTTAGCAACCTCAGGGAGCAGAGACTGATCACCCGTTATATGTCTGGAGCATCCACTATTGAGGATCCACTTGCTTTGATTGATCTTTAACTTCAAGTGATCCGGCAATGCATTCCAAATATGCTCCTGCAAGACAATAGTTTACACTTTTAGTGCCCAAACTTGTTTCGGGCGGTTAAGAGATACAACGAGCGGTGTTAACGGTTCCACGAATTTACTTTGTTAGGAACTTTAGCTTTCCAAGTTGACTTAACTTTGTTAGTGTCAGTTGCTTCTTTCATTTGGGTTTTCTTGAGAGATACACTTCTTTGAGATTTAGATCTTGATTTGCTCGAAGATCCCTTTTTGATAAACTGATCTTTATTAATACAAATTTGATTACAAACCCAGTTATTAGATAAGCTCCAACATTCATATTGATAATGACCTATTTCTCTACAAATGGAACAAACACTATGATGCAGAGAACAAATAGGCGATACAAGTTTCTTAGGTTTTACATGCTTTCTACTTTGTTCTCTATGGCCTAATCCTTTGCGATTGGGTGACACGCTCTTGGCCCTAGATGCGTCAGCCTTAGCCTTTCCATTCTTTCTGGGTGCTACAGTTTCGGCTTTAACTACAGCAACCTTCCCTTCATCATTAGATACGGGTGCTATTGCTTCGGGAATGGCAATAACAGCCTTACTTCCACAATCATAGACTATGGTGCCACCTGAAATGAAACCATCCAACGGTTTAGATGTACTAACAAGATATAGGTTGGTTAGTTTCGGAACGAAGTCCGGAGGACACTCAGTAGCTTGTGTGGAGGTTGATGGTTCAGAGCCAAGGCCAGGTTTAACTTGGATGTCATCAGGATCAGTCCTAAAGGTAGAGGCTATTTCTCCGGATTTTAGCCACTTACGATTTATTTCCTTTTCCTTTTCAAGTTCATTCTCGAGTTTTTTTTAAATAACTTTTAGGCCAGTTAGATTGGTATTTAACAAATGATTTTCTGCTCTTAAGTTATGATACCACGCCTGTTTACTTCTGGGGTCAGCTATGTCTTTTTCAAGTCTAGCAACAGTAAATTCAAGACGTTTATTTTGACTTTCCATATCTTTGTACATTTGAGTAATTATTAGTCTCTCATTCTTTTCATGATCACATTCAGTAGTAAGAGATTCTAATTTACTCATGAGCTTAGAGATAGAAGGTACCCTGGTATTTGCCATGAGGCAGACGTTCGGCTTTGGAGTTGGCTCATCATTAGAGGATTCCTCCTCTTCTTCCGAGCCACTGGCGTACTTTGTGACGAACGCCTTCCTCTTGTTCTTTCTGTTGTCTGAGGTGGAGCATCGGGGAGTAACCTTGTTACTCTTCTCGGCAGTCTTAGATTTGGATTTATAATCCTTGGCCCAGTGACCAGGTTTCCCACAGTTGTAGCATTCTTGGGAACTTGACTCCGATCGCTCCTTCCTTTTGGATGATGATGAAGAGCCTCTTCTGAATCCTTTTCTGCTTTTCCATAGGAATCACTCGAAGGATTTGACCAAAAGATCTATTTTTTCTTCAGTATCTAAGTCAGAGTTCCCTGACTCTTCCGTATCATCATTATGTTGTATGCTGAAGTATTACGTAGCTTTAAAAGCTACCCCCTTTTCTTTTTGAGCTATTTTCTCATCCCGGTCAGAGTATTTGAACCTGACCTCATGAGTTTGTAGTTCTCCATATTGTTCTTCGAGGGGAACATACTGCCAGTTCTTGTCGGCTTGCATCTGGAGTTGCTCGGAGTAGTACCGATCCGGTAATAAGCAAAACAACCTGTCATTGATTTGGGATTGAGAGTAGTGCTCATTGACAGTTTTTAGTTCAAGGATGAGCTTGCCGAATCTCCGATAGAGGTTTTCGAGGGATTCGCCAGGTTTGTAATTAAAGCTTTCGAAGTTCTGCTGAGAGCACGAGATGATGTTCGCATTTGGGACCGACTTCCCTCATAGAGGATTGTCGGCTTATCCCATATACTTTCGTGTTGTGCAGCCCTGGACGTCCGTGAAAGCTTTGGAGTCCAAAGACGATGTGACATATGCCAGAGCCTTTTCGCTAGCACATTGCCAGGCTCTTTCATCATGGGTAAGTTCAGCATCAGTCTTTGGCCTTCTAACTCCATATTCTCTGATAGTCATCAGAATCGGTATCTCCTGATGAAGACACAGCCACATGAGATGATCATGGCATACCATGAACATTCTCATGCGAGCTTTCCATTGGGAAAAAAGCTCAGGTGTGAATTTTGGCGATTTGGTCAGAGTGAAACCAGAACTCCGTGGTTCTGGTGCAGCGGCAACAGCAGGTTGAGGTGGATCAACATTTTCACTCTGGTACGATTGGGGAGGGGCTCTTGTGCACCTTCGGAGTTCAGGCGAGTGTTTAATAGCATACTACTTTCTTCGGCCATTGTTGAGAGAGAAAGAGTGGGATCTCTACTTGAGCAGGTAGAACTTGCTCTGATACAACTTGTTGTTCCATGGGAGCCTAGAGGGGGGTGAATAGGCTCTTATCGAAAACTCTTTTCTCACTCTTTGACTCTACACTTATCTGGTTAAGATATAGAAATAATGCGGAAGATAACCAGATAGTGGAAGTATTTTGCTTTATTATCAACAGATTAGTACAATAAAATAGAAGCAGATTAAAGCATGTAAAGCCTTAGATCTATTGCAAGACTCTCTTACACTCTGTTTACAAAATGACTCACACACTAGCCCATTTGATCTCAATGAGCTCTAGTACACACTTATTTCAATCTCACGAACGATCAACTCCTTTCTAACACCCCTCATTTTTCTAATGTACAAGCTTTACATTATATATAACACATCCTTGAGAGACAGTCTTAGAACTTGTTGTTCCGAACTATGTGCACATTGACTATTCCTCGGAATTCTCTCTGCCTTGAATGCTACGGATGTGGAGCTCAAGGTCTTGGGTTTGCAAAGCATAAGTGCGTTTGTGAGTTCCCAAGTTCAGTCAAAGTTGTGTCCACATATCCGGATGATCCACATGTAAGATACTTTAGGTTCTCAACGAGTTTGTCTTACATCGGGAAGCAGCTAGCTGGTGACTTTAAATGCGAAGAGATAAGTTTAAGTAGCGTCTTCTTAATCTGGTGTAACGTTCCTTACTCCGTGTTAACTAAGCTCGGATCCTTACTCCGTGTCAGTGATTGCTTACTCCGTATCAATTCAGTACTGGAGTCCTTATTCCGTGTCAGGGCTTCCTTACTCCATATGAATGAGAAGGTCGGAGTGCTTACTCTGCATCAATGCTTTCTTACTCCGTGAGAGTTCCTTACTCCGCGTGAGTTAAAAGATCGGATGGCTTACTCCATATCAGCGTATCCTTACTCCATATGAGTAACAGGTTCAGATTCCTTACTTCGTATCTAGTTTCCTTACTCCGTGCGAATAAAGACTCGGGTCCTTATTCCGCATAAGTCATTCCTTACTCCGCATGTATGGAAGATTCGGATTTCTTACTCCGTGTCTTCTTTTCCTTAGTTCGCTTGAGTGGAAGACTTAGCCTTTTACTCCACGATAACTATGTCTTACTCCGTGCGACTTGTAGACTAGGATTCTTACTCCATATCTATTTGATTTGGTCCATTTAAGGTGTTAGGCGCAGTTTCCTCAGTCTGTAGCATTAAGTGTGTAGTTCGCATGAATGATCCTTATTCCGTATGAATGAGAGACTTGGTTATATACAAAGTGTTTGACGACACTCACTCTCATCCGGATCAGGATTATATATATCCTATCCTTTAGCTTTGTTCTCACGAGTGTAGGTCCGGATTAAGATCATATCTTCTGCAATAACTTAAGATAAAAACAACCAAAATCTCAAATCAAATTACATAGGGTTTTATCAACATCATCCAAATTATGGGCTTGATCCAAGACCAACTGCACCCCAAAAATAGTTAGTGGCGACTTTGTTTCTTTTTCATCACCATTCGAGTGAAGGGTGGGAGAACCGCATCCCCAAAATCGGGCTTTCCCCCGGACGAAATCCAGTGATGACAACTGGTTATGTAATCAAGTTCTCAATAATAATAAAGATCAGTTCATCAAAAAGGGTTCCTCAAGTAATTCAAAGCCTAAATTTAAAAGGAATCTCTCTCCCAAGAAAAACCAAAACAAAAAAGCATCTAAACCTAACAAGGCAAAAACAACATGGAGAGCTGATGTTTCTAACAAAGCTAAATCTAAAACTGTTGTCTCTGTTATTGCTTCTTCTATCCTCCCGAAGCAAGTTTGGGCCCCAAAAATGTAATCTATTGTCTTGCAGGAGCATCTCTAGAATTCACTCCCAGACCACTTGAAGTCAAAGATAAATCAAAGCAAGTGGATGCTTGATAGCGGATGCTCCGGACATATGACGGGTGACAAGTCCCTCCTCGTGAATATTGCTAACAACTGAGGACCATCCGTAACATATGGTGACAACAGCAAAGGTAAGATTGTGGGGTATGACACTTTAACCAATAGTTGTGTATCATTCACTAAAGTTGCATTAGTTAAAGGTTTAAAGCATAATTTGCTAAGTATCGGCAATTTATGTGACAAAAGATTCATTGTTTCATTCCTGTCCAACACCTGCACAGTCACGGAATCCTCATCCGAAAATACTAAGTTAGGCGGAATAAGAGATGGAGTCATATATTCAGTGATCTTAAAAAATAATTCTTTTGATCTTGTATGCTTCCTCACTAAAGCATCAAATGAAGAAAGTTGGCTATGGTACAAGCATTGTGTGCACGTAAATTTTAAGACTCTGTCTAAATTAGCTTCGCTTGATTTGGTAATTGGTTTGCCCAAACATAAATACTCTAGAGACTCTCTCTGTCGAGAATGTCAACTTTGCAAGCAAATCAAGCATAGATTTAAGAGCAAATCTATTAATTCTAAATCTGCACCCTTACAACTTCTTCATATGGACCTTTGTGGTCCCATTTCTATTGCTTCACTTGCTGGTGCGAGAAACACCCTTGTGGTTATCGATGACTTCACCAGATACACATGGGTGATGTTTCTAAAGTCAAAGGATTAAACCTTTAAAAATTTAGTGGATCTCTTTAACTGGATAAACAATTCACAAGGACTGAGCATTAAATGCATCAGAAGTGATCATGGTACAAAATTTTATTTTTCAGATATGAGATCATATTGTTCTAAATAGGGTATTCAGCACGACTTCTCTACGCCAAGAACACCCAACAGAATGGGGTTGCTAAGTGTAAGAATCATACGTTAGTCGAGGCTGGTAGATCAATGTTAACAGGGGCAAAGCTTCCTCTCAGTCTATGGGCTGAAGCTGTATCCACTGTATGCTACGTTCAGAATAGAACTCTAATCAACAAATTTACCATGAAAACACCCTACGAGATGTGGAGAGGAAGAAAGCCATCAATCTCCCATCTCAAAGCCTTTGGGTATGCTTGATATGTGCTTAACAACAGTAAAGAACCCTAGAGCAAATTTGAGCTAAAATCCGATGATGGGGTCTTTGTTGGATACTCGTTAACTCGCAAGGCTTATCGTATTTTTAACAAAAAACTTTTAAAAGTTGAAGAATTTATCCATGTTAGATTTTATGAAGCTAACTTGGATTGGTCAAGGATAGGATCTTCAAGTTCTAATGTGCAGCCTTAGATAGACACAACTGATTATTCATAATTCATGAATGTTCTTATCACTCCTACTGACCAACCTCATAGCACCAATGGAGCAAGAAGAAATGTTGCTGATGATGCTTCTGATGATACAGACTCTAAGCTTCCATATCTCTCTAGACCTATTAACATGGAAATCCATAGCACCGGAGAACCTTCTAGTCCTTTCGGACCATCCAATACTAAATGTTATAGTGCCAAAGAACCTCAAGGTACTTTCGGACCTGTGAAGACGAAAATATCTGGCTCCGGAGAAGCTCAACCAGCAGACACATTAGAACCACCCAATCTAGCAGAGCTTCAAATTGTTGAGTACTCACCGTCACAAGCATAGAACTTTAGGTGGACTCGAAACCACCCATCTAATCAAGTGATTGGTGATCCAACTGCTGGAGTAAGAACAAGGGCTGCCACCTCCAATATCTGCTTGTACTCATGCTTCCTATCACAAGTAGAACCAAAGGTGGTGGATGAAGCCCTTCAAGACTCAGATTGGATAGATGTCATGCAAGAAGAGCTAAATCAATTTAAGAGAAACAATGTGTGGACACTGGTACCAAGGCCAAAGTCGCAACAAGTCATAGGCATCAAATGGGTGTTCCGGAACAAGCTTGATACAAATGGAATAGTAATCCGGAACAAATCCCAACTAGTAGACAAAGGTTATCGTCAAGAAGAAGGCATTGACTACGATGAAACCTTCGCTCCAATAGCTAGACTTGAGGCGATCAGAATGTTTCTGGCATATGCATCATGTGAGAACTTCAAAGTTTATCAAATGGACGTTAAGAGTGCTTTTCTGAATGGAGATCTTCAAGAGGAGGTTTATATTGAACAACCTCCTAGATTAATTGAACATAATGCTAAACATATGGTTTACAAACTACAAAAAGCCTTGTATGGATTGAAGTAAACTCCAAGGGCCTGGTATGGCACACTGTTAGAATTCTTGGTCGAACATCAGTTTAGAAAATGGAAGATTGACGCCATATTGTTCTTGTGGAAAGATAAGGTCACACCTTAATCGTTCAGATATATGTGGACAATATCATTTTCAGATCATCAAATCTGAAGCTATATGAAGAGTTTGCAAAGTTGATGACTGGCAAGTTTGAAATGAGCATGATGGGAGAACTATCCTACTTCCTCGGAATTGAAGTCAAATAAATGAAGGAAGGAATCTTCATCAACCAAGCTAAGTACACAAGGGACTTACTCATGAAATTTGGTACGCAAAACTAATCTCCCATGAAGACTCCTATGCCAGGTAGTGCTAAGTTAGATCCTGATCCCAATGGCCAATCAGTAAATGTGACTGAATATAGAGGTATGATAGGATCATTGTTGTACCTTACAGCAAGTCGTCCAGATATCATGTTCACAATTTGCATATGTGCAAGATATTAGGCGGATCCTAAAGAGTTACACATGCTTCGTGTTAAATGGATATTGTGGTACCTCAAAGGGACAGTGAATTTGAAACTCTGGTATCCAAAGGAATCCAATTAATCTGGATATTCTGATGCTGACTTTGCTAAGTGTCACATAGACAAAAAGAGCACCAGTGGTACATGTTAGTTTCTTGGCAACAGAATTATCTCATGGTTCAGTAAGAAGCAGAATTCCGTATCAACCTCTACTTCGGATGCGAAATACATAGCTGTAAGGAGTTGCTATGCACAACTCCTATGGATGCAAAGTCAACTTACCGATTACGAATTCAACATGACGTCTATTCCACTCTATTGTGACAATACCAGTGTCATTGCGATCAACAACAATCCAGTCATGCACCCAAAGACGAAGAACATCGATGTCCTATATCACTTCATCCATGACCATGTTCTCCAAAAGAACATATCTCTTGAACATGTAGCCACGGAGAATCAACTTGCAGACATACTCACGAAGCCTCTACCTGATGCAACATTTTTTGAATTGTTACTGAAGTTAGGTATGCTTGATATTCCTGCATAGCTTCTATATTTTATTTATCCAGTAGATCGCTTTCAAGAACATGCAACGTGTTTCTTGCATAGTGAAAGAGACCTACTATACCTCATACTAATCATATTTACCTAAGAGTCATGTTGTATGTTCTGTTAATATTCTCATAAGTCATTTTGGGAGGATGCTTGCTAATCTGGACTGAACTAGGTAAAATAAACATAATTAAGGATATATTTAATATTCCCAAGATCCAAGCTAGATCGAATAGGTATATGAGTTTGTATACGAGAGGGGGGGTGAATCTGTATACTTAAAACTATTCTCTTTTAGTTTTAGAGTAGTATGATACCCAGAGGTATTCTACAGATGTAGTTGGTGTTAGGATGGTATCTTAGTGTCTCGTGCAATATTAGATAACGTTAGGTATGTATTGGAAGAAAAAGACAGAGACACGGATTACGTGGTTCTATCAATGTGATCTACTCCATGGTGGTGAGGGTGAACCTACACCGAGTCTAGTCCACTATATGCTTTCAGTACAGTAGGGTCTAGCCCTTGTTACAATAGGATTAACTCTCTCTTCTTTTATATGCAAATACAAAACAGTATTACTTCAATACTCACTCACTATGAAGAACTGTCTAGTGTAATCTGTTTTTACGCACTCAACTATCTGCACTACTTGACCTTCAACGACTCCTTTGCCGAACTTACACACCATTTGTCGAATGTATGAGAAAGACGAACATATTAACTCATCGTTATCTTGCTTTCAATCTTCCTCTCTCTGTGTGTGTATGCATGTACGAACTACTCTACATCATCTTGTATCGCTCTAGATATGTTTCTAGTTTTCTGCGATAGCCGGACTCACATCTGAAGTAAGGCATATTCTTTGCTTTTATAGGTCGGCCTCAGTAAGAAACCCTTCTGCTAGGGTTAAGCATGTTTCACCCTTTGATATTCACTATTGAAACATGTTAAGCTAGCCCCGGATGTCATCCACGTGTTTCACAGTACTTAGCATACTCAAAAATGCCGTCCAAGTGATAACTTACTTAAATGCAGTCTTCAATGCATTTCCCACCTTCGACTAGCCATAGCCTTGTAGATATATGTGCCTCGTAGTTTCACTATTACTTCACAAGCTACCTCTGAGACTTTGCATGAATCTTCGAATCTAAGTCTTCGAACTTGGTGAATTGATCTTCCAATTCTTCTGCTCTCTGGCTTCGAAGCTAGGTTAGAATCAGTGCTCAACTAACGTCAATTCTTCTCTCTACGAGCTTTTGAACTCTATGAGTCTTCAGTTTCGAGTCAGCTACAACAGCATTCTACCTTGGCTACTAATCTTCGACCCTGCAACCCTACGAGCTTCGACTCTGCGACACTGCCACTCTACTCCCGACGAGTCTTCGAGCACGCAAGTCTTCGAGTCTCCAAGACACTGCTCTATACCTGTGGTCTTCAAATCTTCGACCTTGTGGATTTACGAGTCTATGACCTTGTGTACCTTCAGTGGTGCTTCGAGCCTGCTGGCCTGATGATCTACGACTCTACATCTTCGAGTCATTGGATCTTCGACCTAGTAAACTATGAGTCTTCGACCCAGATATGCATCATTCTTAGGTACATGGTTAGACTCCCTCTACGAGCTCACTCTAAATGATCACTCTATGAAGTTATCCAATTCAGTACGGATCTTCGACCCGGCATCCATCCGCTTCTGCATAATGTTAACAACAATGACAACCAATAGGATCATGGGAACAACATTCTCCCCCTTTGGAATTGTTGGCAACATATATGAACATAGCCTTTGAACCTTCAAGGCTCTCCCCCTGAATACCTCACACTATACTCCCCCTAAATAAAGTACTCGTCTTCTCTTCTCCCCCTTTGCCAACCAATTGCAAAGAAAGAGGGGGAATCCCAGTAGCATCTTAGGCATGAGGGTGAGGAGGGAACTGCACAGACAACCCACGTCTGTGGCGAACAAACAATTCGATGGATAGAGGTTTGGTGAGAATGTCAGCAATTTGTTCCTGCGTGGGAACATATACCGATTGCACATTTCCCTCTTCCACTTGCTCTTTGATGTAGTGGTAACAATAATCAATATGCTTGGTCTTTGAATGTTGAACATGATTCCTGCTGATGTTTGATTGCACTTTGGTTATCACACCAAATGTTAACACGAAACATCACATCCACTCCCAAGCCTGATAGTTGTGTGTCCATCCATACCACTTGAGTACATGCAGCATGTGCAGCTACATATTCAACTTTCGTTGTGCTGCATGCCACACTATTCTGTTCACGACTCAACCACGCAACACATTTAGAGCCTAGATAAAAACTGCATCCACTGGCAGAGGATCGGTCATAATTATTTCCAGCCCAATTTGCATCAGTGTATGCCTGTAATTCAATGGAGTCCTTAAAGGGATACCACAACCCCATTTCTAGTGTACCATGTAGGTATCTAAGGATCCGTTTGACTGCCAACAAGTGAGACTCTTTTGGGTCTACTTGATATCTGCTTGCCTGACACACAACTTGCATCAGATCAGGTATGGAGGCTGTAATGTATAAGAGGCTTCCAATCAGGCCTCGATACTCTTTTTGATTTATAATGTTACCTTCCTGATCCTTTTGTAGTTTGCAGCCTATAGCCATTGGAGTTCCAACAGGTTGCTATCATTCATACCATACTTCTTCAATAATTCATTGGCATACTTATGTTATGATATAAACATTCCATCAGTAGTTTTCCTAATCTGGAATCCCAAGAAGTACGTTAATTCTCCTATTACTCATTCTCTTAGAAAATTCTTCACATAATTTTGAGTGACTTCCTCCAAATATAATGTCATCCACATATACTACGGTAGCTAGTTGACCTTTGGCTAAATTCAGTATATATAGATTATGATCTACTATGCCTTTGCTGAAATTCATCCTTTTTAATTACCTATCCCGTCGGCTGTACCATGCTCTAGAAGCCTACTTCAGGCCATACAAAGCTTTCTTTAATCTGCACACATGTGTCTCATCATTAGCAATCTGTACTCCATCCTGGTTGCTCAATATATACCTCTTCTTTTAGAAAACCATTCGAAATGCAGATTTCACATCCATTTGATATACTTTCAATCTCTTATGTGCTGCCAATACAAGAAATATCATGATTGTTTCGAGCCTTGCCACTAGTGTAAAAGTTTCATCCACATTGATGCCCTCAATTTGAGAATATCCTTTGCATACCAGTTTAGCCTTGTTCCTTACCACTTTGCCATCTTCATTCGGTTTATTTCTGAATACCCACTTTGTTTTGATGACATTCTTGTTCTTTGGTCATGGAACCAACTCCCACGTTTTGTTCTTCTCTATTTGATCTAGTTCTTAATTTATTGCTGTGATCCAGGCTTTATCCTCTACTGCCTCCCCAACAGACTTTGGTTCAATTTGTAAGAGCAATGCAGTAGCTCTTGTGAATGTTCTCCTGGTTGTTACACCTTTTGGGATCAGCAAGGATCTGATCCTTGTCATATACACTAGACCATGTCCTCCTTGTTTTCTTACTTGAATCTTCTCTAGGATTGGACTCTCCCTTCTCTTCCTCATCAGACTTCTCTGAGTCTATGTCCTCATTTTTCTTTTCCTTTTCATGCTCAAACTTTTCTTCTTCTTGAGGTCTTCTACTTCAAAATTTGGATTCTCATCCTCAGATACATCTTTCTTCCAGTTCTCATCAACCTTAACTTCGCTTGAAGTTATTACCTTTTTGAGCCTTGAAAGAAATACTCTATAACCCTTGGTCTGATATAAGTATCCAACAAATGTATCCTCCTCAGATCTGCATGAAACTTTCCTTTTCCTTGCTCCTTTATTTTTACAAAGCAAGGACTTCCAAATATTCTGATGTATTTGGCTATTGACTTCTTCCCACACCATAATTCATAAGGTGTGCAGTCTATTCTCGGCCTTAGAGTTATTCTGTTCAGGAGGTGTACTATTGTTCTTGTTGCCTTTATTCAAAACCTTGCACATAGATTCGCTTCTAGTAGTAAGGTTCTGCCCATTTCAATGACAACCCTGTTCTTCCTTTCAACGACTCCATTTTGTTGTAGAGTTCTTGCTGCCGATAGTGGATCTTTGAATCCCATGTTTATCTAAATATCTTTCAAAGGCCTCATTTGTAAACTCCGTACCCTGATCATATCTTAAGATTTTAATCCTTCGACCACAATCATTCTCAGCCATTCTTTTGTACTTCTTGAAACAATCCAGAGCTTCATCTTGTGCTTTAAATACATAATGCAGGTCCTCCTGGTGAAATCATCCACAAACAAGACGAAGTATCTTTCACTGTTGAGTCCCTTGTTCCTCATAGGTTTGCACAAATCAGTATGCACAATGTCCAGAGCTGCTTCTGAACTATACTCCTTCACTTTATAATGAAATCTGGTTTGCTTTCCATGTAAGCATGCTGAGCAGACATGCTCTCTGTCTTTTTTAATATTTGGGATATCTCTAATAGCCTTGAAATTAATAAGTCTTCTCATATTCTTCTGATTTAGATGTCCAGTCTTCTATGCCAGAGTTCATTCTTGTCACACCCGCAAATTCCAGGGAACCCGGAACTAGGAACATGACTTCCCCTTGCCCGTACCCGAAAGGTCAAGGGGTTGGTGACTAGCACCAATAGAGACTACACCGCGGGTGCTGTCTCAATCATGCAACCCTGTACAGTCCTACATTAAGGGTAATCCTGTACTTTTCCATATATCATCATGTATACAATAAGTCAAACAGTCACACAAACATCACATCACAAACATTATGCAAATACAACTGTCCACGAACCCATGTCCGAGATACAACACATAATATAATACAAAAAATAATTCTTATACATCAGAGTAATGGGCACGTCCTCCTGGAAGAAAGTCGTCCACTAATCTCGGGTCACACCTGAAAGGAGAAATAACAAGTAGGGGTGAGCGACAAGCTCAGTAGGTGACCCTAATACTCCATATCATGCAAACATACAAGTCTATATTACATGCTCTGTGTACTCGTGCACTGTGTAGTGTGCACAATCATCAGGACTCAGCCTGCAAACAAACATCAGGACCCAGCCTGCCCACACAGGACAGCTTGTCCACGATCCTTCATGGGATCCCAGCTTAGGGCACTCAGCCCTAGCTCCACGAGCTCAACGGCTCAACACAATCCTCAATGGGATCTCAGCTCAAGGCACTCAGCCCTAGCTCCACGAGCTCAACGGCTCAACACAGGCTTTAGCCTCATGGTGAGAACCAAACAAGCCATAGAGCCTAAGCCCCAATTCCTCAAACGAACATACCAACACCAATATGGCACTAAGGTTCACCATACCCCCTTTATAATTGAAGCCAGTCTTCACAAATCAATCATCATTCCTTGACCAAGGAAGGAGATACCCATAGAAGTTGTTTTCTTGAAATAAAAAGTCCCAGGCATTGGGTTCGCATATCATAACTAAGCTAATCTGATTTTTGGGGATTTTTCTGAGATGTCTAATCCCACTTTCCAAAAATTCACCTCTACGGAAAACTGGATTTTTCCGAGATTTTACACTAAATCCCAATTTTCACATTTTGAAGGAGTGGGAATTTAATTTTCTAGTATTTTTCTTTGAATCCAAATGGGGGGTATTTCGTTATTTACATTGTAACTTAAGTATAATGGTTTACAATGTAAATATGTAAATGGTCAAGTGCGGTGCAGTTGCACTGTTGCGGATTGATGCTGCGGATAACTGCTCGCGATCCGGACTACGAAGTCTGCGACTCCATAGCTGCCGACTCCACAACCGCGACTATGAAGCTGCGACTCCACACTACCGACTATGAAGCTGATGACTCCATAGCTGCTGACTATGAAACTGCTGACTCCACAATGCCGACTACGAGCGTTGACTCCACAATTGCGACTACGAAGGCTGCGACTCACCGATTCTTGACTACGAAGGCTGCTGACTCCACGGCTCGCCCAGGGTGTTAATCATCATCGTTTTTGCCCGTTCTTTTTCTCGAATCAACCCAAAGAACCCCCAGGCACTTACAAACCAATGTTTCAGTCAACAGACTACAAAATTACATACCCAAACTGATTTAAATCAGTCTCGCCCACATATCTTATGCTAAACCATTAGATCTAACCCAAAATTGGGTTTCCCCCAAAACGTAGGGTTCATACTCAATTTCATAAATCATGATAAATTCATGCATATTCGAAGACAGAATCAAGATAAGAGGTTAAAGGACACCTACCTAGAAAGATTATTTACGATCCACGAACTCCAATCGCCCCAAATCACCAAAGGAAGCTCTTCACCTTCTCTCTCTCTCTCTCTCTCTCTCTCTCTCTTTGCTCAAACACACATGCACCAAGCAATTAAAGGGATGAGGCAGTTTCTTAATTATTTATATTGTTGCCGATAATTGGCTTCCCAACAATAATTGACCTCCCAAACACAATAATTGACCTGCCAAGGTCACCAACTCCAAATTGAGCCCAATTACTGTCAAAACGCTTGAAATAACGAGCACAACACTATTTAAATATTATCACACTCAAATGATTGCTCAAATGTAAAGTCAACCAATAAACCCTGAAAAAGTCAACAATCGGGCCACTCGGGGCCTCGACTTGGAATCTCCCATAAAATGGCTATCTCTCAACACAACCCAAATACGAGTCTTTACATCCTCCCCACGTTAGGATTTTTCGTCCTCGAAAATAAAACACATGCCCAAAGCACATAGCAAAACTCAAGCTCAAGCACCGCACAACAAGACACAACCACATGATCGTCAACATGATCACCAACCATACATGTGCAATGCAACTCACAACAAGCCATAAAAGCTCACAAGATCCAATAACACAAAGCTAAACCACATCTCAAGCATAACCACATAAGGGTACAAAACATGTGCAGAACGAATGCATAAAACATAACTCATACCTCAAGGAAGGTCCTCACATCCTCCCCACCTTAGGACTGATCGTCCTCGAACAGCTCAGGATAAAGAACTCGCATCTGGCTCTCTTTCTCCCAAGTCTGCTCCTCCATGCCTCGGTGTCGTCATAACACCCAAACTAGTGGGATTGTCTTGCCCCGCAAGACCTGCTCCCGCCTATCCAAAATCTGTGCCGACATCTCAACAACGGCATCATCATCAGCCAAGTCTATCTCGCGATAGTCCAAGACATGAGAAGGATCTGGGTGATACCGTCTCAACTGAGACACATGAAACACATCATGTACTCGCGCTAACTCCAGTGGCGAAGCTAACCGATAAACCACTGCGCCCACGGTGGCAACAATCTCAAATGGCCCAACAAAATGAGGGGAGAGTTTGGATCCATGTCCAAACCTCCGATGCCCTCGACGTGGTGAAACTCGCAAAAATACACGATCACCCACCTCAAATTGCAAAGGTCGACGCCTCTGGTCTGCGTAGGACTTTTGCCTACTCTGTGCTGTCAACATACGTTGTCGAATCAGTTGCACCATCTCCATGGTCTCTTGAACCATATCAGGACCGAGAACCACTGTATCTGTATCTCCAGTCTGTGCCCAACACAAAGGTGATCTACAAGGTCGCCCATATAGTGCCTCATACGGAGCCATCCCAATCGTGGCCTGATAACTGTTGTTGTAAGAGAACTCCACCAAAGGAAGGTGAGTCTCCCAATAACCCCCAAAATGTAGGACATAGGTATGCAACATATCCTCAAGTGTTTGAATCGTCCGCTCCGACTGACCATCCGTCTGTGGATGAAAGGTTGTACTTAGGTTTACCCCTGGTACTCAAAGCTCGCCGCAATTGGTCTCCAAAACGAGAGGTGAACCTCGCATCACGATCAGATACAATAGACAATGGGACTCCATGCAACCGCACAATAACATCAAGATACCTCTATCCCAAAGTCCTCACTGGGTCTGTCTCTCGAATCGGAATAAAATGCACCGATTTAGTTAATCGGTCCACAATTACCCATATAGTGTCGTGTCCCCTGGAACGAGGAAGTCTAGTGACAAAATCCATGGTTACGTGGTCCCATTTCCACTCTGGCACTGGCAATGACTGCAACTCACCAGCTGATCTCAAGTGCTCTGCCTTAACCTGTTGACAGGTCAAACATTTGCTCACATAATCAGTAACGGCCTTCTTCAGGCTTGGCCACCAAAAATTTGCTAACCGTGATTGGTGAAATTCCTTAAGAACCTCCTCTTGAAGAGAAGTGGGAACTATCAGTCTACCCCTATACCGCAATACATGCTCTGCATCCTCAGTCCAATTAGAAGATGGCTGCCCTATCTGAATCCTGTCCATGATGACCTCACAGTCAACGTCCCCCAGCTGATCCTCTATGATCTGATGCTGCAACTCTGAGCATTCCTCGCCCATCACTGGTCACCATCTGCAACCTCATCATTGCCAACTGGTCCATCATTTCCCATTCCTTAATGGCACAATGGGCAACCACGGACCTACTCAGAGCATCTGCCACCACATTACCCTTGCCAGGGGTATACAACATATCAAATCAAACTGTTGTGGGTACTCCACCCACCGCCTCTTCCTAAGGTTCAGGTCTCTCTGAGAAAAGATATACTGTAAGCTCTTGTGGTTCGTATATACCACAAATTTCTCCCAAAGGAGATAATGTTGCTAGCTCTTTAGAGCAAAGATCACCGCAGCCAACTCCAAATCATGCGTGGGATAGTTCTGCTCATGTGGTCTCAACTGCCTAGACCCATAAGCAATCACCTGCTGTGTCTACATCAACACACAACCAAGCCCCACCCTAGAGGCATCGCAATACACCTCAAAAGGCACACCCTTCTATGGAAAAATCAGGATAAGTGCCGAGGTCAATCATGCCTTCAGCTCTTTGAAAGCACTCTCATAGGCATCAGACTAAACAAAAGGAACTCCCTTCCTAGTCAGGTGTGTCATAGGAGCTGCTAACCTGGAAAAATCTTCCGCGAACCTCCGGTAGTAGCCTGCCAAACCAAGGAAGCTACAAACCTCAAACACATTCGTGGGCCTCTTCCACGACATAACCGCCCCAATCTTCTCAGGATCCACTATGATACCTCCGAAGATACCACATGTCCCAAGAAGTGCACCTGTTGCAACCAGAAGTCATATTTTGTGAACTTCGCGTACAACCGATGCTCTCGCAAGGTCTACAACACAACCTGCAAATGCTCTGCATGCTCCCTCTTGGTCGTTGAATAGACCAAGATATCATCGATGAGCACCACAATGAACATATCTAAATATGGAGCAAACACATGGTTCATCAAGCCCATAAACACTGCTGGAGCATTCGTGAGCCCAAATGGAATCACGAGCCACTCAAAATGCCCATAGCGACAACTAAATGCGGTCGTTGGGATATTTGCCTCCATAACCCTCAACTGATGGTATCCAGATCTCAAGTCTATCTTGGAAAACCACCTCGCACCACGAAATTGATCAAACAAATCGTCAATCCTTGACAATGGATACCTGTTCTTCACAGTCACCTGGTTCGGCCTCGGTAGTCTATACATAGCCGAAGTGAACCATCCGCCTTCTTGGCGAACAACACTAGAGCGCCCCATGGTGAGCTACTCTGCCTGATAAAGCCTCATGCCGGTAGGTCATTTATCTGCTGTTGAGCTCTCTAAGCTCTGTCGGCACCATCCGGTAAGCCGCCAACCTAATAGGTGTTGTCCCCAAGCAATAACTCAATCGAAAACTCTACCTCCCTAACAGGTAGTAAACCGACTAAGTCCTCGGGAAACACATCTGGGAACAGATCTACAATGGTTGGCAAAACATCCTTCCCCTCTCTCCCCCTGTCAACCAACATCAAAATGGCTAATTGGTGGGTCACATCACCCCACCCATGCCTCAAAGGTCCCAACCTGCATGCGTCCTCAGTCCACTCACCCACAAAGACACCCCGCATGCCCTCTGGCATGAGGAACGTCATATGCCGTCGAAAACAATCAATCTTGGCCTCCATAGAGACCAACCAATCCATACTAGGATAACATCAAAATCATCTAACTCCATAATATGCAAATCACATAACAAGTTAACACCCCCAAGTGTTACCCGACAAGCACGACGGATACTCTCAAGTATCACAATTCCACCTAAAGGTGAAGCAACCATCAGAGACTGACTAATTGTCTCCTGGTCTAACTCCAATCCAACCACCGTAGCATACGAAATAAAAGAATGGGTAGCACCAATATCAATCAAAACTGAACAGATAGTGTCATCATTGGTTTTCGTCCGGGCCCTTTTGGGGTGGGCTCAAACCAAACCAATGGTGAGAAATTTAGAGTCGCCACCAACTGTTTTTGGGGTACAGTTGGATACCCTCTACTTTGAGTGGTTTAAAGTGTGTGGTCTGCGTCATCAGAGAAGGGTTCGGGAGTTGGTTACATGTAGGGAAGGATTAGCACCCCTACAGCGCCCTTTCGGTATCTAATTTAGGAGGAGGAGGTTTTTCTTTTATTTGTACTGCCATGACTGGGTTAAATTTCCTAAAAAGTCTATGATTTTTATTTAGCTAAGTTATTTATTAAAGCTATAGTGAAATGGATTTTACCCTAAATTTCTAAAGGGAATCCTAAAGGTTTTGGGTTTTTGTTTGAAATGGATAATGAGGTTCTAGGGATTGGTTTTGGCTTTTGGTTTTATTTTAGAAATTGAGGTCCTAGAAAATGATTTTTCTTTTTCCCCCTTTTTTTGGTTTTTCTTGGGTTAGAAAACATACATTTTTTGTTTTTGTTTTTTTTGTTGTTTTTTGTCCTTTTTTGTGTTTTTTTTTTTGGTTTTAGAAATTGAAGTACTAATTTTGGTTTTTTTTGGTTTTCAAACATGAAAACGTTTTTCTTTTTATATAGAAAAACATGTTATAGAAGACGTTGTGGAAAAACATTTTGTGGAATACATTTTGTTATTATTATTTTTGTTGTGTGTTTTTAAAGCTTTGAACCTAAATCTACGCATTTCAACAATTGAAAATACATAGGAACACATGTATCAAAATAGACGTGGAGTGTGTGAGTGTGATATCCACAAAAGAAAAATAAAAGCACTCTTTTTTTCTTCCCCCCCCCCTTTTTTTTATATATTCATCTCTTTTTTATGCCTCTCTTTTTTTGCCTCTTTTTTTTGAGTTTCTTTGCTATTACATATTACAACTTTGTGTGAAATGACAAGTACAATCAATAAAACAAAAAAAATGAATAAAAAGCAAGATAATGAAAAGAAACAACACAACACAACAATTACAGAAAAAAACAAGCGAATAGCGTAAGGCAATCGAAATGAAAAATTAACCCGATTTTATCTTGGATTTGGGGCTCCGATTGTTGCTGCAACATTGGCGGGCAGGCGTGACTCCTTTCTTGGTGTTTTTGAAGAGAGGTGGCTGGGCGAAATTGGCAGCAAAACTGGGCGTTTTCTGGGACTGAACTCTCCTTCCCCCCTTTTTTGGATCCAGGAGCTGGGTATGAGGAAAAGATGGCAGCAGGTTTTTGTTAGAGATAAGGAGTCTTTCTGTTCTCTCTCTCTCTGGACGTTTTTTGCAGGGAAGAAACTGGGCTGTTTTTTTTATATGAAGACTTTAGGGAAAATGAAGAACTCCCCTCTTTTTGCTGGGCAAACTCTCTTCTTTTTCTTTCTGTCGAACTCCCCTCCTTTTTTGGGCGAGATCTCTGTTTTTCTTTTTTGCACTCTGGGCGTGGGGCGTAAATGGTAGCAGGTTTTTTCAACGATCCTCGGTCTCCTCTCTTCCCCTTTTTTTCTCTCTTCTCTCCTTCTGCGCAGGGACGGACGACTGCATCTTAAAGGGCTGCAGAAATTTTTTTGGCTGGACTGTCATTAATTGCAGCATTTAATGCTTTATTATTGATTTCCTTATTTTTGTCCAGGTTTTGTGCGATCTGTCGGGTGGTCTGGCGACTTGCAGCTCGTGATTGCCTTTTTTAATGTTTTTGTTTAGCACACGTGACCGACAGGTATTCAAAAATAATTCTTTGTCAGATGGCCAGCGCATAAAACAGGTCTCGTGAACAACCAGCGAGAGAAAAATGAAGCCAGCGAGAAAAGCCATCAACGACGGCCAAGGGGTCAGAGGCTCGAAGTGTCGGTAGGTGGCATGGTCGAAGCTTCGGTGGGTCAAAATTTCGGTGGGGCAAAAGTCAACGGTCAACGGGTCGAAGTGTCGGCAGGTCGAAGGTCAACGGTCAACGGGTTGAAGGTCGAAGGTCGGAGGTTGACCGGCTTCGAGGGTCCGTGGGTCGAAGGTCAATAGGCTTCGAGGGTCAAGGGTCGAAGGTCGGAGTGTCGGCAGCGGGGCTTCGAGGCTTCGAGAGTTAGAGGGTTGAAGGGCCGAAGGTCAGGGTGTCGGCAGGTCAAGGGGTCGCAAGTCCTGGCGTCGTAAGTCTCGAGGCTTCGCATCTTCACAGGGTTCGAAAATCCGAAGGGGCGAGTCGTAGGTCGGAGTGTCGGCAGTGGGGCTTCGAGGCTTCGAATCTTCGGGGCTTCGCAGCTTCGAGGCGTCGAGGCTTCGGGGCTTCGAGGCTTCGATGCTTCGGGGCTTCGAGGCTTCAGGGCTTCGGGGCTTCGGGGCTTCGAGGCTTCGAGGCTTCGGGGCTTCGATGCTTCGAGGCTTCGAAGGTGAATGGGTCGAGGTGTCGGCAGGTCAATGGTCAACGGTCAACCCCGAAGTTTTTTTTTTGTTTTTTTAACTTTTAATTACCTTTTTACCCTTACCCACAATGCAAAAATGGGCGACCTTTTAGGGATTGTTTGGGAAGACCCGTATTCGCCTACATAGACATCTTGGAGAGTTTCGCATGATCACTTTTTCGGGCAATTTGACCAGGGGCATTGACCGTCTTTTGGCAAGTTTTGACTTTTCCAACGAAGATTGTGTTGGCCATAACTTCTTCATTTTAAGTCCGATTTGAGCTCGGTCAAGTGCGTTAGTCTCCAATTTTCATCCTCTATCACCTGGTGTTGGTCTTGGGGCACTTCAAAGACTTGTAGAAGAAGTCATTAATTTTGGACTCCCCCGTCCGTGTCAATTGTATTCATCTCGTGCAAATTGGGGTAAACCATTCCTTGGAAGTACGGGATCATTGTGGACCTGTTCAACGAGGTATATGGCATGGGCAGAAAGGTATATCAAATGGGGTTAGTATGTCCAACCCGGACAAAATGGGGTCCAACAGATAGTATGAGAAATGATGATGGTACCTCTCACCACTGAAGGTCCTGGTCCTGCCTCGTCCACTGGTAGAACCTCTGCCTCTTTGCTAGTAAGGGCAAAAGTCCTCCCTCGTGGCCCACTGCCACTAGCCTGGCCCATTGGGGCCTCGCCCCACTGATCAACATGACCCTGTGCCTCCCGCTGAGGCTGCTACACCGCAGATCGCGTTTGCGTGCTCTATGCCGGTGGCACCGACCTCTGAGACGGAGCCCCACTCCTCTGCCCCTGCTCTCTCGGATGAGGGCCTACACTGTTGGTCGAGCTAAGGGTAATACATTCCCTAGCTCCATGTCCCACCTTCCCGCATCGGAAGCATGTTATCTTTTTCCTCGGGCAGTCTCTCGATATATGCCCGGTCAAACCACAACTCCAACAGGCACCTAGCCTTCTGCTGGTTGAACTCTCGTGGGGTCCCACCACCAAACTGGAAACCCTCTGCACCTACCTCCTCTCAGGCTGAGCGGCACTGCTCTCCCTACTTTGCTTCTTCTTGCTCGGACCTACCGAACCTCTCGGTCTCTGGGCTCTCGCCAGATCCTGACCTCGCTCAATAATGAGAGCCTTGTCGACCGCCTCCCTGAAGTTGGTCAACTGCATCGGTTCCAGCTTGTTTCAAAGATGGCCTCAAGCCCTGAATAAAATCTTGCGTCTTACAGGTTTCCTTTTCCCAAGCCTCAAGAGCAAACCGCCCTAAATCTGTGAAGGCTTGCACATACTCACCCACATCTGGCTACCTGCTTGAAGCTCATAATACTCTCTTCGTCATGCATACCGCAACGAGCCGGGGAAAATACTCCCCAAAGAAGCGCTCCACAAACTCTCTCCAGCTCATCTGATTGCCATGGACAGCTCTAGTGGACTCCCACCACCTACGTGGAATACCCAATAGATAGTGCGTCGCCACTCTCACCCACTCCTCATCCGGCACCCCAATCATCTCAAAGATGTCCTCTGTCTACCTAATCCGGTCCTCGGCTGCCTCTAGCCGTGATCCATCCTTGAAAGTCCTGGGTGCATGTTTCAAAAATTATGCATCCCGGTCCACTCCTCGTCGTGCGGCTCTATCATGACCTCCTGGCTGGTGCACATCCGGCACCACCCTCGCCTCCTATTCCTGAGGCTGCGGTGGGCTGCTGCTGCCTCTTCAGCTCATCCACCTCCCTAGTCATCTCCCTCATCAAGCCCTGCATACCCCGCATGGCCTCCCTGTAGGCCGAAGCAACACCTGAGCCAAGTCGGGTCCCACAACGGAGCCGGCGAACTCGCGGCGGAGTCTCCGCCCCTGGTGCCCCAACTCTATCGTGGGCTCCTCTGCTGGGCCCTGGCCTCGGACAACTCTCGTCAGTGGCGCCATCACACTGGCCACAACAATAAACAACATACGATCAACACTAGCACTACTAGAATAAACAGCCAGCAAAGGCACAAATCAACTCGTAGGTTCTCACCACACGACCTATAGGTCCACAACCATGCATCTAGCATCGTGTCCCCCTAAGGGTACACCACACGACCCGTAGGTCCACAACCATGCATATATCATCGTGTCACTCCTCAGGGTACACCACAATCAAGTCCTGGCTTTCACGGCCACGTGCCACTTAGGCACCAAACGCAATCACATCACATATAAAGACAATCTAGTGCCCTATATGCACACAATCATATCAGTAGAGATGTATCTATTCCTACATATGTTCCTAGGATGTCTAACTGACACCAACATAACCTAGAATACATGTAAGGACTGCATTGATCAGGTGCCCTCCCTACAATTTTCCAAGTTACATGGGATCAATTAACCACCCCTCACTAACCTAGGTCCGCTAGACCATGCTCTGATACCAACTTGTTACACCCCCAAATTCCAGGGAACCCGGAACCAGGAACATGACTTCCCCTTTCCCGCACCCGAAAAGTCAAGGGGTTGGTGACTAACACCAATAGAAACTACACCACGGGTGCTGTCTCAATCATGCAACCCTGTACAGTCCTACATCAAGGGTAATCCTGTACTTTCCCATGTATCATCATGCATACAATAAGTCAAACAGTCACACAGACATTACATCACAAACAGTATGCAAATACAACTGTCCACGGACCCATGTCCGAGATACAATACATAATACAATACAAAATATAGTTCTCATACATTAGAGTAGTGGGAATGTCCTCCTGGAAGAAAGTCGTCCACTAGTCTCGGGTCACACCTGAAAGGAGAAATAACAAGTAGGGGTGAGCGACAAGCTCAGTAGGTGACCCTAATACTCCATATCATGCAAACATACAAGTCTATACTACATGCTCTGTGTACTCGTGCACTGTGTAGTGTGCACAATCATCAGGACTCAGCCTGCAAACAAACATTAGGACCCAGCCTGCCCACACAGGACAGCTTGTCCACGATCCTTCATGGGATCCCAGCTTAGGGCACGTAGCCCTAGCTCCACGAGCTCAACGGCTCAACACAATCCTTAAGGAGATCTCAGCTCAGGGCACTCAGCCCTAGCTCCACGAGCTCAACTGCTCAACACAGGCCTTAGCCTCACGGTGAGAACCCAACAAGTCATAGAGCCTAAGCCCCAATTCCTCAAACCAACATACCAACACCAATATGGAACTAAGGTTCACCATACTCCCTTTATAACTGAAGCCAGTCTTCACAAATCGATCATCATTCCTTAACCAAGGAAGGAGATACCCATAGAAGTTGTTTTCTTGAAATAAAAAGTCCCGGCATTGGGTTCCCATATCACAACTAAGCTAATCTGATTTTTGGAGATTTTTCTGAGATGTCTAACCATACTTTCCAAAAATTCACCTCTACGAAAAACTAGATTTTTCCGAGATTTTACACTAAATCCAAATTTTCACATTTTGAAGGAATGAGAATTTAATTTTCTAGTATTTTTCTTTGAATCCAAATGGGGGGTATTTTGTTATTTACATTGTAACTTAAGTATAATAAATGTGGAGTGGCATAATGGTTTACAATGTAAATATGTAAATGGTCCAGTGTAATGCAGTTGCACTGCTGCGGATTGATGCCGCTTAAACACTGCTGCGGATTGGTGTTGCAGATCACTGCTGCTTATCCGAACTAACTGATCCGGACTACGAAGTTGCTAACTCCACTGGTGCTGACTACGAAGCTGCTTACTACAAAGCTCCTAACTCCACAACTGCTGACTACGAAGCTGTTGACTTTACAGCTGCTGACTCCACAGCTGCTGACTCCATAGCTGCTGATTCCACGATGCTGACTCTGGTCTTGATTCCATGACTGCCGACTACTGGCTGCGACTTCACAGCTCGCCCAGGATACTATTTATCATCGTTTTTGCTTGTTCTTTTTCTGGAATCAACCCAGCAACCCCCAGGCACTCACAAACCCATATTTCACTCAACAGACTAAAAAATTACATACCCAAACTGATATAAATCAGTTTTACCCACAGATCTTATGCTAAACCATTAGATCTAACCTAAAATTGGGTTTCCCCCAAAACCTAGGGTTCATACTCATTTTCATAAATCATGATAAATTCATGCATATTCAAAGATAGAATCGAGATAAGAGGTTCAAGGAGACCTACATGGAAAGATT